>OY751106.1:9030000-10280000 GCA_963564075.1 Eupithecia subfuscata
AAATACGGTGCGCTCAACAAACAGATCTCGAAGTCTTTGCGACACGATTTGCGCTCATACAATACCAATTGTATGTATTGTGAGCGCAATAGAACGGATCAAGGGCTCCAAAGTGTTTGCAAGAGATCGGTCGTTTGGGCAAAGCCACCCCACTGCAAAAAGGGGTGAGACAGGGAGACGTTATTTCTCCGAAACTGTTCACCTCTGCATTGGAAGATATATTTAAGCTCTTGGATTGAAGCGGGTATGGTATCAATATCAACGGCGATAACATCACTCACTTTCGGTATCCCGACGATATCGTCATTATAGCAGAATCGTTGGAAGACCTTAGCAAGATGCTCAGAGAACTACTACTCCTAAACACTGTTTCCCAACCCACCTGTTCTGGTCCCTGGGTCTGAAAATGAACATGGGTAAGACGAATATCATGTCTAATGCCCATGGCGCACCCTTACCGGTCTATGTTGGGAACGATGTAATCGAAGTCGTTGATCATTACGTCTACCTAGGCCAAATGGTCCAACTAGGTAAATCCAACTTCGACAAAGAGATCAGCCGACCAATCGAACTCGGATGGGCAGCGTTCGGGAAACTTCGCAATATCTTCTCGTCGCAGATACCGCAGAGCCTCAAGACGAAAGTCTGTGTGTGTGTGACGAAACCAGTGATGATGACTTACGGATCGTGGATCGATGGCATCGATCGATGGTGAAATGGATTAGTCGACGTCGATCCATAGTCTCTGACACATCTCTGGCTTCGATCACCGATCGATCGATTGGTAAGTCGATCGGTAGCCGTCGATCAACCAAAGCTACCACACTAATCGATTGACGTGGATCAACGTCGATCGATGCCATCTATCATCGATAGATCGATTGGTGTGGTAATACCCTACCTAAGAGGAGATTTTTTGGATGTTCTTTTTATTTTGGGTGAAGCACACTTCTGCACCCTCACTCCTGGGTCTTGTGGACCTTCAATTATGTCCTTTCTTTTCGGTTGAGGTTCTGTCGATGCGATGAGGGGTAGCTACCTACTTACGCCAAAATTACTGAACATATTGAGTTGAAATATTGCATAGAGGTGGTAGTAGACACGAAATAACATAATAGGCTCATTTTTTTCCCGGAAAAACGCGTGCGAAGCAGAAGCTAGTCACACTAATATTATAAATGCGAAAGTTTAGATGTTTAGTTGTATGGATGTTTGTTTGTTACCTCTTCACGAAAACTTTCGAACGGATCGTGCTGAAATTTTGCGGAGAGGTAATTTTAATCCTGGAAAAAAAACAAAGGCTAATAAATCAGCTCATAAATCAGTTCCCATGTGATAGATATCACCTTTAAACGTTTCCATAGAAACAACGCGTGCGAAGCCGCGGGAGAAACTATTTAGGTTTAGGCTTAAAGAACTTTATTCTCATACAAACACATGGTTCACTTTTAATGAGATACATGTACAACAAATTAATCTAGGTTTTCGATATTTACACTAACCTAAAATAAATTATAACTAAATATTATCTATTAAGATTTAGTACTAAGTATTGTCTAACTAAATATTATGTAATAAAATAATATTATGTAAATACTTAACATTATAACAACTAGTACTTGATTAATTATGAAATAGGTATGCTTATATTCTGGTGTTAGATACTAAATATTAGATAGGTAAGGATTTTTAATCGTGTATTGTTACAGAGCATGCACATGTCATTAAAGTTTATTTTTAAAGGCATTCATAAGAACACAATAAGTTAGTAATAAAAGATACGAAGAAACATTTACATGCGGTAGAAACTATATTATTTTTATAATTCATGTAATTTATTTCTTTATCTAAAAGTGGACTTAACTACAATTCAAACCAAAACGCCGAGGAGTCAGATGTTTTCATTATCTCACAAAAATCGTCATTTGGTTTCAGGGACTGGCCCTGAACAGAACCTTCGTGAAGATGCTCAAGAACCAGTTGTTCATACCCAAACGGATAGTCGGAGTGGTTCGTTGGTGGCTGATGTCCTTTGGCTCTCTCGCAGCTTTGATTGGCGTGCTTCACTACTTTAAAGGTCACTTCATCATCAATACCCAATACTCAATATTGGAACGAAGTTCCTTATCGCGCGTTGTGAAAGGGGGCTAGACGGAAAAAATTCTTACGAAAAGTTGTAACGACACTTTTTGACAAAGAGAACCGAGGAGAACCGAAGCGACGACCGCAGCCGAGTTGAGCCGAGGAGCGCTTCGATTCGAACAATCGTGTGTTCCGCTCGCTCGCGCAACGTGTCATTGGATCAGTCAGTCAAATCAATCAGGATATATCAGTTTTCTACGGCCTCACTGAAGATGACGCGAGGACGCACGATTAATCGAAAGGAACTTCGTTCCATCCGGGTGTCCCTTGACACCTCTCAAGTTTTTTTGTTGTCATAACATTGGTAGGTAGGTAATTATCTATAAGTAAGTATCACAATGTGAACCCTGTTGGGCGTAACAACAAGTGGAAGACAGGTTTTTTTTTTAATACGTAGGTACATCATCTCAATATAAAATAGGGTATCCTATCTTATCCTATTCCTACTAATATTATAAAGCCGAACGTTTATGAAATCTGATTTTTTTTAACCTAGGATCTCCAAAACTACTGAACAGATCAAGATGAAATTTGGCGTACGTATAAATCAAAGCCTAACTTAGTTAATAGGCTACTTACACCGAAAATACGCGTGCGAAGCCGCGGGCAGAAGCTAGTTTTATTATATAAACTAGCACTTTTAGCGAAAGTTCGGGAGGTGTGAACGAGTAACACATGAGCGATATCCAAACCAAACTTTCGTATCCAACAATCACTACAGGGTGCCACAGGAGGGTATACTAAGCCGAAAGGTGATTGTGGACACCGGGGAGGCCAACGTTTGTTCTGCGATTTCTTGAATTCCTTTTTTTATGGTTAAAAAATCTTCATACTCGTGTTATTGTACGTGCGTTCTTTCATTGTTATTATTTTTTGAAATTTCCAAGGATTTACATTTTTTTGTAATAATATCATGACTAAACTCTGGTTTTGCAGGAAAATCAAGCAAAACACATTTGTTTAAATTTTTATGTTAAATAATTAGTGTTGTAGTTTAGAGAGTGTTTTTTTTTAAAGAAATTTGAAAAAGTAATCAATCGGAGGCTTTCAAATTTTCTTAATACTAAAAACATCCTAGCCGCAAACCAATATGGATTCAGACGCAGTGTACTGGGCCCGCAACTTTTTCTGATCTACATTAATGACCTTTGCAAACTCTCACTCCCCAACTGCTCAATCTTTACCTATGCATATGACACCGCCCTGGTCATTTATGGTCGGACTTGGAAGGAAGCACAAGCATCCGCAGAGCAAGCGTTAAGGACAGTGCTTACTTGGCTCTCTCTAAATCTTCTAACCCTTAATATAAACAAAACAAAATGTCTTTCGTTCTCATCTTCTTCTAGATCCCAGCCATTATCTTCCTCTTCGTTTTCTATTCGAGCCCACACTTGCTCCTCTTCTTCCTCCAATGCTGCCTCATCCTGCACCTGCCAGGCTCTTGAACTAACACAGAATATCAAGTACCTCGGTGTCTACCTGGATAGCACCCTCTCTTGGCTCCCTTACATTCAGTGCACTGTCTCAAGAGTGCGAAAATTGATTTTTGTATTTAAACAATTTAGAGGTGTTGCGGACTTAGCCTGTCTTAGAACTGTTTATTTCTCCTTAGCACAATCCATCATCTCTTATTGTAATACTGCTTGGGGCGGAGCCATAAAAACTCAAATGCTCAGAGTTGAGAGAGCCCAGAGGGCGATCCTCAAGGTTATGATGTCCAAACCTCGCCGATCTCCAACCGGTTTGTTATACGCACAATGTGAGGTTCTGACAGTTAGACAGCTATACATTCTCGCGACTCTACAACGGAAACAGTCAGAACTTACCTATGACCCATATTTTGTCCAAAAAAAACGTCGTTCTGACATAGTATGTAAAACAGAGCCTCACCATACAGCAGCTACTAGACGACAATATTTCTATTCGAGCCCTTCACTCTATAATAGAGTCAATAAAATGCTTAACATCTACCCCCTACCTCGGTACAAAATGAAACAAAAGTGCCTCCAATGGCTTTCGACCCTCTCATATGAAGATACCGAAAATATTCTAAAAAGTCCAAGCTAGATACCCTCCCAATCATATCATGCATGAACCTCCACCAATGCTGGGGACCTCTTGTTGCCTAGACTCTTAAGAGACTGGTGTCCTCAAGAGGCTCAACACATGGTAGCTCTCTCCCACCCACACACTCACCCACACCCAACAATCACTCCCTGGCAGCCCTGTTGCCCGGACTCTCAAGAGACCGGTGTCCTCGGGAGCACCTAACCTTATACACCGACACACACACCCTCACACACACACATACACTAGGCACACACGCACAATACACAACACTGCTACCCAGCTCTTAATTAATAATATTATGTCTAGTACTTAATTAATCACTCTTTTACATTTTATAATCCTCTGCCTTGTATCTTACCTAAATGATGTAACCAAAAAATTGCACTGTAAATATTAGTTATTAAGTTAAACTTTACTTGATGTCGTGTCAGGAGGTGGGCGAAGAGACTACGCCGCAGTTTTAACTTTTGTGGTCTCTTCGTTCAACATGTAAACTGTTATATCTGTGTACTTGTCCAAATAAACGATTTTGTATTTGTATTTTGTAATTCAAGAGTGTAAAAGAACACGAATAGGTAGAAAAAACACTATAAGTACTTAAAAAATATTTGAAATTCAAAAAATCTCTATTAACAAGTTGATAACCTCGCCTCGGGGCCCAGAATCACCCTTTCGACTTAACTTTCCATGGCACCCTGTATAGAAGAAAACCAACAATCTCTCTGTCAAAGCATTCGCACAGAAACTTGTGACGTCATGAGCAAAGTAGCTACAAACAAAACAAAACAAACGGATTGGAAGAGTGTGTGCTCAGGTCACGAGTCAAGACTACTTTACCGTGATTTGCATTTGCACTGAAAATGCAATTAGGGAACACAGAGCACGCGTCTCCTTTAGTTTGGAATTGATTGACTATTGTAAGATGCTGGCAACATCAACAGTAGTATTGTCAATATTGCTTGCGCTTCGTTACAAAATGGCTTCCCACAACACTGCAATCGGATGGCATAAAAAATTCATCTAAATGTTATTGCATTTTCATGTTACATGATAATGCACTTTCTTCTGCTGTATGGCAGCGGTGCTTTCTAGATGTGCGACAAGCTTTAGTCCGTCGTTTGAGTAATGCGATTAATTTATAAACGATCTATTTTGAGGACAAAAAACCTCGTTTGCGCAGCCTTTATAGTCATAAGATTCAACATACATCTATTCTTAATATTGTAAAGAGGAAAGATTGGATTGTTTTTTGTTTGTTTGTATTGAATATGCTCCGAAACTACTGGACCGATATGAAAAATTCTTTCAACCTTAGGAAGCTTACTTTTCAGGGAGTGACATAGGCTATATTTTATCCCGGAATTCCCACAGGAACGGGAACTACGCGGCTGAAACCGCGAGGCGATCGTCTAGTATACAATATAGATAAATAAAACACGTTTTAAAAGTTTAAAATTGAGCGAAGCAAGAAGCTCCCGTGTAAGGTAGAGAAAATCTTAATTAATACAGAATGATATTTGAGTAACCCTACTGCCCTTAGTGACCTAACTGTGTGTCACATTATCCCGACAGAATACAAATAAACTGCGAAACTGCTTTTGCTTTGATCTCAGGAGGGGAATTAAAAGTATTTTACCCCAAAAACACGTCTCAGCACAAAAACAAAGTAACTTTCACCGAAAAACGATTCAACGTGAACAAATTACACTAGAGCTGTTTGCTTTGAGCACATAGGACGAGTTTGCATCTAAGTAACGATGGTAGGGATTAGCATTTTACGGTACTTTTCCTGAAACTGGCTCGGAATTTTCACTTGTACCTAAAATTTTACTACCAAAAGTTTTTATGAAAATGCGCTAGTGATCGTATGCCGAAAAAAGAACCTCAACTCAATCCTGTTATCTACCTATTGCTACAATAGGTAGGTATCAGAATCTAATAATCCTGCGCATCTGGCTAGTCTCCGATGAGACTGGACGCCGTGGTCAAAAATCGGCTAGGAGGACACCAATCAATCAAGTATCAGAAATAGGATATCCAAATCTGTCGTGTTAGTCAGAGAGTGGCGTTCATGTTACCTGCCCCTGTTACGTTTGAAGTCAATTTCTATGAATACAGAAATATTTTAAAACTATAATCTTTCGGTATAGTGTAGGTAAGTAGTGCCATTTTATATAAAATCAGATAATTTAATAATATAAAACTGGTCATCCCTCGTTTTCTCCTTTTAAAAATGTCTGTTGTGCCTATTTGTAATTATTTATTCAGTTGTTTCATATGTTGATGATGTACCTATACCTACAGAGGCGTTCACCGTTAGCTGACCCCCTGGCTGGTTCCAAGTCTCGTAATTAGTAATAGTTTTGATTTTTCGCCCCCGATACGTCCACGTCCAGGTCCACTCAGACGCGGTCACAACCTTTGGGGGGTCACACTTTTTCAGGGCCGTAGCCATAGAGCATCTGCTCTATGGCCGTAGCCAATGTCCCAAGGGAATTCCTTTGAGGGGGGTATGTTTGCAGACCCCCACAAAAAACCAGTAAACCCTATCAGCAAGCCGAGATAGCCAAAAAAATAAGGGTTTTTGAAATTTTTTCGCGGCGGTGGCAAAGTCATCTTCTATCTAAACAGAAACAAATATCTTTTATCTAAACAGGTGTCGAGCACTGGACTAAATACAGAGAAAGACAAAATACTATCGCGAAATTTTGTAATTCCATTAAATTATTTGCAGTGCTTTTCGTATTAACCGCAAACACGACATCCCGACCCTCAACCCCTAACAATAGTAAGTATAGGTAATGGCGAGCGAAGCGAGCCTCTAAATTTTTTTAAGATCTTTCTGTTGTTTGGGGAAAAGTGACAAGAGAGACCTATGACAAAAAATTATAGCGAGCGAAGCGACGTTAGTAAAATAATTAGGAATATACCTGAAACGGAGGTTGAGCCGCGAACTTGAGCAAGCCACAAGCTTAATGAAACAGCAGAATGTTATCATTGGCGAGCAGAGCGTGCCGCGAAAATTTGTTTGTAAGTATTTTGCAAACTGACATGAAACGAGGGATGACCAGTTTTATATTATTAAATTATCTGATTTTATATAAAACGGCACTACTTACCTACACTATACCGAAAGATTCTAGTTTTAAAATAGTTCTGTATTCATAGAAATTGACTTCAAACGTAACAGGGGCAGCTAACATGAACGCCACAGTACATCGAGTTCTTACGATATGAAGAGATCATAACTTGATCCCCGTTGGGGCGCTATTTGACATAGGCCGCTTGTTTTTACAGATGACATCATGCGGATTGCTACATCTGGTGATAACAACAAAGTAACCACTGTCACCGCAACAGATGAAGAAGAACAAAAGGTAAGGGATTCAAACTACTTATAGCTTGTTGGGCCCCAGGTGTTAGTCAGCCTGTACCCTTAACATACCCAAGTCCAAGTAGGTACTAGGTCTGAATAAAATTATTCATTTTAAGGAAGAAGCTTATTGCGGATGATGTATCTCACGAACTAAGATTTTTTTAAAGTAACGGCGACCGATGAATTTCCCACACCAACGTAGTACCAAAGTCATTTGATTTTTGAGCATATTTTCACCATGGTCTGCTATTATTTGTATTAAAATAGTATTTATCAAGGGTCCAGCCACAATTTTTTTTAAAATACCTTTCTGAAATGAAAATAAACCGAATCGCATTTTTAAATCAAATAATGAATGCTTTCTTAGTATTTGTGTAGATAAGTATTTTGAAAAAAGCTGTGGCAGGAACCTAAATAAATACTATTCTAATACAAATAATAGCAAACCATGCTAAAAATATTCTCAAATTACAAATCATTTTATTATTTATTATCAATTGTAAATACTAGTATAATTTTCTTTGTGAATAAATGTCTTTTATTAGGTACTACGTGTTTATGGGAAATTTATAAGTCGCCGGACCCTTAAGCCACGAAGAGTAAAATAAGAGAGAAGCTAAGAAGAAGCGACAACTTTAAGTAGGTAAATGAATTTTATTTTCCAGGACATCAGCATAATTGGCCAGGCCCAGGAGCCTGCCAAGGTGACCATGTAATGCACTGCCCGGCGACTCTTTTTCTTGGCCCTCAGGTGGAGTCGTCACGGTACACTTTTCTCGCTTTCTAGACGTGTCTTTAGATTTCTGAGGAGGTGAAGAGGGCCACACGTTTGAGACCCGTTTTCACAAAACTTAGTTAACCATTCACCGCTGAACTCGGTTAGTAGCTTCGAAACTAACACTACCACCAGCTGTTGTTTTATGACAACTTAATTTCGAGTTAAAGTTAATTATAAGTTTGGTGAGGTCCGGCCTACACCACACACCCCGTTTAAAAATGGTTTAGTGACACAAAAACTTATAAGTGATTCTCAGACATGGATGCTGCAATAAATGTTTAGTTCACTGCTAAGATAGATGTAATTACATAATACAAGTTGCAATTAAAATAATGACACATTTAATATACATCGTCATCATACCACCTAAGGAATACACTTAGTTTGGATAATCTTAATAAAAACATGGTCACACTCATTTAGTTCAGTCTTAGTTTATTTACATTTAATTTTAAGTAGGTACCTTAAACAACGTAAAACTAAGATAGTTTGATTTCGTTGCATTTTACTTACATTAAATTTTAATTTCATCAATTTTTGTTTTATTTCTCCGACTATGTTCCTACATTTTAATAAAATAAGTATTCCCAGGTCATTCCCAGCATCATCTAGATGCTGTGTGAACGGTCCAGCAATATCTATACATATATTATATATATAAATTTCGTGTCACGGTGTTTGTGGTCAAACTCCTCCGAAACGGCTCGACCGATTTTTATGATGTTTTTAATGTATCTTTGGTAGGTATGAGAATAGTTCGTACAGTTCATTTAATACCGCTAGGGTGTCCCTAAACAGGAAAAAAACCAAGCGGGCGAAACCGCGGGGCGCAGCAATTTTATATTATAAAAATAAAAAATATGGTGTTTATTTTCTTAGTCCTGTAAAATCATTTTTCAAGCTGACTGTGGTTACGGGATGACTTTTACTTATATCTATTTACTAGTCCAATCCAACATAATCTATATAATCTATAATATAAAAATGAATCGCAAAATGTGTTGGTAAGCGCATAACTCAACAACGCCTGGACCGATTTCGCTAATTCTTTCTTTGTTGTGTTTGTTATTGTCAGGAAAAGGTTCTTATGAAAGAAAAAATTAAGAAAGTTGGAAACATAAATTTCCACGGGGGCGAAGCCGCGGGGCGCAGCTAGTCTATAATATAAAAATGAATCGCAAAATGTGTTGGTAAGCGCATAACTCAACAACGCCTGGACCGATTTCGCTAATTCTTTCTTTGTTGTGTTTGTTATTGTCAGGAGAAGGTTCTTATGAAAGACAAAAGAAAAAAGTTGGAAACATATATTTCCACGGGGGCGAAGCCGCGGGGCGCAGCTATCAAACATAGATTTCGTAACAAACTGCGCGTCTGTTCTTTTGTAAAATGAGAGGTTTCTGAAAATGTCAATGTCGACGAGGGACGATCGTCGGTTCGGTAATAGATAGGTATACCTATAGCCCGAAACTTCGCAGAGTTGGCAGGCGCTTTGAAGTAGCCATCTGTTTTAGGTATCCGTGAATTATTGCCGTAGGTACTACGTGACACGAAGCCTACGTGATTTATCTTTTTTTGCTTCGTAGTTAATTTATATTGACCTTCTTCAAAACAGATCAAAAACTTCAAAAAACTATCTGAGCGTCTGGTCGAAGCGACGCGTGACCCGAGGGCTGGTGAATATCTGGCACAGCGTATCAGCATTGCCATACAGCGTGGCAATGCAGCCAGCGTCTTGGGGACGCTTCCGACTGGTGTTGATATGGATCAGTTGAGCTATCTGTAGACTGTTTGCAACAGTCGGCAGTTAGCTCAATTGTTTCATTTGTAAATACTAGTATAATTTTCTTTGTGAATAAATTTGTATGTATTCGAAATCGAAAAAAACAGATCAGATTCTAATCAGCAAAGATGTTTCATCCATTTTTTTGCGAACAATTTAACGTTTACTACTACTACGATAATTATTGATTTTGAGACTGATATCTATCTATGTAATGTATTGTATTAATTATATCAGTCATCTCGACCCATAACACAAGCTCTCCTTAGCTTGGGGCTAGATGATACTGTGTGGATTGTTCAGCATTATTACATTGTTATTTTTTTACGTACCAACTACTTACCTAAAACTACCTAACATTATAAGATTTCTAATTTTAATTTAAGTCAACTTATCCCCAATATACTCGTATTATTACTTCAAAAAAGATTATTTATCGAATGCACAGGGAAAAATCCAAGATTTTCGAAGTAGGTTTTCGATTATTCAGCGAACATTGCTGTACCGTACCGATTTACGTGATTTCTTGAAATAAAAGATATCTATACCAGTTATTGAGCTAATAAAATATAAATATTGTTTAAGAATGCTTTCGCGCTGCATACTACAGTATTCCCAGACGATCTCGAGTGCCGTCTGGCATCGGCACGGATTCCACGTCCTAGAGTGCCTATGGTTATTTTATTAAGTTACCACTATCTACACTAGCACTCTACCAAAGTTTTGGTACTAGTTTATTTACAAGATATAGTTATGAATAGCATAACACGTCATAAATATTTAGTGCCAAGTTATTTAACACAACATAGGTAGTCTTGCCCCAAGAAATAAAGAGCTTCTGTTTTGGTTACCCGGGTGGTTAATGTACTACGTTAAATAGGTATCTACCGACATATTTTCTATACTAATATTATAAAGAGGAAAGGTTTGATTTTTTGTTTGTTTGTTTGTTTGTATGAATTGAATAGGCTCCGAAACTACTGGACCGATTTGAAAAATTCTTTCACCGTTAGGAAGCTTACTTTTCAGGGAGTGACATAGGCTATATTTTATCCCGGAATTCCCACGGGAACGGGAACTACGCGGGTGAAACCGCGAGGCGATCGTCTAGTCATTCATAAATACATTTTAGAAACTACTCGTGCTTATGTTTTCTGTAGACCCGTCTACAGAAAACATAAGCACGAATTGATGGACTAAATTTACAGTCGCTTACTAAACTAATTAAAAAGCTCTGCATTTTATAAATACAATTTTACACAAACACTTGGAGACTTTAATTAAAGTCGAGTTAAAGTCTAACATTTCTGTCAGTCTTTTTGCATTTAAAAGCAGGAAAGAACTGAGGTTAATTCGAGGGAAATCAGTTTAATTGCTTTGCGTTCGCAGAACTTTATAAAGTCTTGTTCCCTTCCCCTTCCTAGAAAGATACTAAGCCAATGTCTCGGGTTTTCTTTTTCCGTGGAATGGGTATTGCTGCAGACAATTTTTTTTATAATCTAATATCATCTTCGTTTTCATTCTTCAATATTTCATTATCATCATAAACGGTTTAAAACGGTCATGGAATTGATAAAACGAACGCGCAGAGCGTTGAGCTGCTACGCGTAGCTGCTCGTAGCTGCTACGACGTAGAGGCTTAGGTCCCTCGTAGCTGCTACAGCGCTTAGTTGCTACGACCAGAGAATGAAAATTTCATTCTCTGGTACAAGAAAAAGCGAGACATCGAGGAGTGAGTTGTTACGATGTTTCTCGGATCAAAGTGTTGTTTTTATTTTTCGAATAATAATCAAGTAAAATCAATTGCAAGAAACTTAACTCGAGAACTAATCGTACGATTTGCTCGTAAAAATTCACAAGGTGTAATCAGGTAAGGTAATTACAACTCAAGAACAATTATTTCAAATAAAAGCACTAGTATCGTAATAGTCGGTTACCATTTTATTCGGTTGGAGCGGCGAAATAATCGACATTGCAAGGTGTAGCTTGACGTTGCTGCTACGACATAGCAAGCCACTCTTAGCTGATTTTTTTTTTTATTTTATTTTTTTTTTTTTTTATTTACTTATTTACAAATGGACTTACAGTTGAAACCAAAACGTCCAGGAGTCAGATACATAAGAAGAACAAAATAGGCACAGAGTAGTCAAATCTTAAACAATAGAATACAAAACAATGAATACAAATAGTTATCGATCTTAGTGTCAATCTGTCAATACAATCATTAATAATTAATAAAAAAAGATATTAAATACTTATATCTATTTACCTGAATAATATACCAGTTTAGGACGTTGTTAAATTGCATATGCAAGACGTACGTAGGCTACACGTAAAGAAGGTAAGGATATTATGTGCATATGCAAGACGTACGTAGGCTACACGTAAAGAAGGTACACTAGCTTCTAGGACAACGCGTAGGGTGTCTAGCACTATAGCCAATCTACTTATATAATCTGTATTCGGTACGGATCTTGTCCTTTATTTGGAGTTGGGTCTTTACCTAGGTACCAAATATTGAAAACTTACAACCTACTTACTGAACAAGGAAATATTTCAATAGGAACCATAATCGCATGTAATACTTTGTGTATTTCAACTATCTATGTACCCAACTACCCACATTAATAACACAAACCATTCTACAAGATTTGTTTCTCCAATAAAAAAATGTACCAATCGTATCCATACGGTCCAGAACATGCCTCCCTTAACCACCTTTTTGACGTGACAACGTCTTAATTATAATTCGATAGCGCCGGCTGCACGCACGAATGACGTCATGCGGCGTTACCTCTGAGGCGTTACTCTGAGGCGTACCATGTAAGGCTTGAAGTGCAAGCGAGAGCGCTCGACATCCGTCTCTCTCCTACTTGAGTGAGCGATGCGTCTGCGTGGACAGCTGCTATACTATAGTACATTTACATGTTTTGATCGAGTATCAAATGCTACCATTCCATCAGTATTTTCTTAAGACGTCACGTTCAACTATCGTCAGTAAACCGACTTTACAGACAACCAATTTTTTTTATTAAAAACTGCTTTGCTGTTGCTTTTATGTCACTGCGGCCTTGACCTATTGTGATCACACACTTGTGATCACCTTGTGTATTCAGCCTCAGCAGCGGCGATCATAATTCGCCGCTAGCGCTAGCTGCTAGGAACTGTAGGATTCTCACAACCCTTCTTGGGTTTTGCGATTAGCACCACGCTTGGCAGGCGAGTTGTTTATTGATGCGAAGGTGTTAAATATACAGAAAGAAGCTGCTTCCTTTGGTAGGTTCTATAAGTCAGCTCTTACAACATCCCCGGGCTGAGTACCGTACCGTGGCCATCGCTGTAATAGGATAGCTATAGGATCAACCCTACCAACTCGTATCTGTCTATTATACTAGTATTATTATGAGAATAAATAATATTTAGTAACAATTCCGCGCAAAAGGTTCTCTTATAAGATACAACTCTTATAAGATGTGTGGATTGTCCAGCATTATTATTATTATACAACAAAATGCGATTTGCGTGCACCGCCCGCCCTCCCACATAGGTATTGGCATGCCATGCAATCAGAGGAGATAAAAAACAGACTTACGCAATATAAAATTCTCAAGTAAACTACCCTCCAACTTTAAGCACGATGAAGATGTGTAACTTAATTTGTAAAAGAAAAGACCACAACCAACCACACTATGAAAAAACCCCATCAAAGTCGTCAACTAGTTTCGTCTCTCCACGAGACATCATTTGGAATATGTTGTATCTTATTATCAGAGAAGGTTTTTCTCGGAATTTGTTACTAAATATTATTTATCACAATATTATACAATGGATTTCCGCAAAGTAACGCCTGAATCTATTATTTACACAATATTGTAATATTATATCTGTGCCTTGGTACTAATATCTAGTCTACCTAAGTACCTGATTTACACAGATTATACCTAATTGAATTAAAAACATCTTGGAAATATATTCTTTATTTTAGGTAAATTATAAAAAAATAAGATAAGCGTCTTGAGTGGGCGGCGATCGAGAAATATCCCAAGGCGGACGTACCTATCAGAGGATGTTTATATTTTTAATATTTACTCTAAACCTCGATGCCGAGCGGTAGCCCTTGAGCCTACAATACGCTAATTATCGCAGGTTATTATTTGGTAGGTACTTACTGCTATAAATACAATATAAATAGGTACCAACCTTTACAATAAATTCTTAGATAATGGCCTTGTGGAACCTTACCAAGCAAATAAAGGTAGGATAGTATTTACTTCCCATCTAACAGACCTTCGCAAATTACGAAATCTATCAATTTTCCTGTAGTAGAAATAAAGTTTTGTATTCTGGGTAGCAGCTATTTTCGCCTCGGGCCCTCGAATCCCCCGATAGTTTCTCACTGAAAATAACAACTTGAGTACCCCACACCTACATCACTCCAATCCTGATACCCTGTGATACAATCTGGTGCTATTTTTTAGCTCAACGTGGACTTTGCTGCATAATCGACTGGATCGACTATGAATTATTGCGACCATAGGAACTTCGTTCTATAAATATTTAGGTCAGATTATTGGCGATCATTTGAAATCACTCCAAGCTAATCTAAAATAACATCTACTCTCTTGCAACTTCATATTCGATTCTACTTGGAACATCGAGATTTCCAACACAGGTTTTTCATTAGGTAGGTACATAAAAGGCAGGTAGTAGGTACTAGGTAAATCTCCAACAGTTTTTTTTACCACGTCGTTAAAACTTCGTAACCTAGAACTCAGGTATCTTTAATTATGTAGGTAGGAAAATTAATAAATATACAAGTTGTAACAAAAAGTAAGGACCAAACTTCAAGGGTGGTTCAGACTAGGTTATAGAACCGAGGAAAAAGCTATTTTGAATAACACCCGACTTAGTTTTCGAAAAAATATATAAAACAAAATCACCACTAGCAATAACCTGGCAATGACTGATTCGTGTGCTTATTTTCATTAAAAATAATCTACAATGGCTTACCACTCCTTTAAGACACACAACTCTTTCGTCGTGGGTCGTTGACTGTGGCGGCCGAAGACCCGCTCGCTACGTCATCGCAGCGGGCAACGCGTCTTAGATGCATGTAGGTAGGTAGATTACCACAAATGCATTTTTCCTCGGTTCTATGACAATAAGCACTTGCATCAGTCATTGCCTAGTCCATTGTAGTGATCATTTTCTAGTGTTCTGTGATCAATGCTGAACCCGCCCTTAAAGTTTGGTCCTTACTTTTTGTTACACCTTGTACACCTCTAGTTTTTAACTCCAACTCTCTGGAGTGGAATCGCCGCTCACGGCAACGGGCTATGCCAATAACAAACTTGCTCGAGTAAAAGTTACCTACGTACTAGGCAATGACGGATTTAGGGAGGACACAGGGGCACGTGCCCGCCCCCAGACGGTTGTAGAGTTTCCATCACAGTAGATACATACTAAATTACCTATCAGAGTTGTTAAAATATATTAATAATATAACAGAAAGAGAGCTGGAATAGCGGGTCGGGGCGCGGGCGCGGGCACAGGCGCGGGTTTCATTCAGCGAGCGCACGCGCACAGTCGGGTGACAGGTCGCGACAGATTTCATTTCAGCCCGACTGGGCAGCCGAGTTGGTTTTTTGCCCTTTTTATAGTTACGGTAACTAAAATAAACTTATTTTTGTAGTACCTAGCCAAGGTAATATTATCCTATAAGTAATCCGACTTCATACAAACGGGCGAAACGCGAGCTATACCTACGCGCCTCGATCTCGGCCGGCATGCGCTCAGCATGCAGACAGTCGCGGCTGTGCCGCAGTGACGAACGGATGGTGTGATGTTTTTTTAACAATAACCGCGCGATTTTTCTCTAAAAATAAGTTCAGGTAGGTACATATTTAATAAAGTAGCTGCAGGTATCTAAAACCAAGTAAAAGATATTCCTTTTTCTCCAAAAAAAATATAAAAAAAAAATTATAAAACCGATTTGTTATTCAAACATAAACAGGTTTTTTAATTAAATCTACCAATCAAAAAACAACACGCATTTTTATTAAACACTTCCCATTCAATTCACAAAGTATGTTATTTGTTTATATAAAAAAAGTACCTTCCTATACATACCTTATAGTTTACAATTATAGTTTACAATCATAAAACTAAATGGAAACACAAAGTAGGCAAATGTAATTTAAATGGTGGAGGCGGGCAGCCCTATCGCATGTTTACCTACCGCGCGGCTGTAGGCATTTATTTCAAAGATACGGCCGAGTTCAAATACTGTTGGATAATATTACCGTGACCTAGCCTACTTAGGCCTAAGAAATTCAACTTTCATCCCCTCTCCCACGCAAGCCGATCTGAATTCCGAGAAAGTATCCTATGTCCTACTTGGTAGTATAAACTCAAATCATGCAGTTTCATTTAAATAAATTCAGTAGGTAGTTTCGGCGTGATGCGTGAGAAATTTTACTTTCATCCCCTCTTCCTCGGGAACTGTACCTACTGAAATCCGGGATAAAATATATCCTATAACCTTCCTCCTAGTATTAACTCAAATCGTTGCCTACTGGTAGTTTTAGGTCTGGAATAAAACATAAAAGCTACTTTTTATCCCATAAATCAGTTCCCATAGGATAGAAATAACCCTTAAATGTGTTAATAGAAACGAAGCGTGCGAAGCCGCGGGCAAAAACTAAATAAATTATTAGTTACTTTAAACAAGCCAAAAAAAAGTTACGAGCATTCAAAGTCAAACATCTGTGTAAACGTTATAAATCGTGACAACTTCTAAATTGATAAGAAAAAGCTAACAGACACACTGAAATTAACTTTCTTTAAAAAAAAACACAAGATTTTAAACGAAAACCCTTTCCAACGAGATGCTACAAAATAATTTATTAGATGGTCAAACTATGAGATAGGTACCTAGTTTCAAAATCAAAATCAAAATCAAAAACTCTTTATTTCCATAAATACAATAAATGTACACTTAGAAAAGGTCAAATTATAAAACTAATCACTGACACGGAAATAAAGTGATATTTTTTGATTTCTTTATTTATTTATTTTATTTTATAGTAAGCCTTTTTGCACAGCAAGGTTTTGACAATTTGTTTGAATTTATTTACTGATAATTTTTGCAACTCACTAGGAGTTTTGTTGTAGAAGCGTATACATTGCCCTTTAAAAGATACATTAATTTTGTGTAGCCTAGTTGTGGGCACAGCGATCTTAAGTTTGTTTCTGGTATTCAAATTATGTTTATCGCTATTTTTAGGGAACCGATTTATATTTTTATGAGTGTACAATACGTTTTCATAAATATATTGACATGGTACTAGTTGTTTGCTGGGGTCCAGATACCTACAGCAGGTAGTACCGCAGACACTTTACATGTATTGTTTTTCTACGATTAGAAATAATAATGAGAAATAATAGTAAATACCTACTGCAAGTTTATTTTTAACAATCATTGTTGATTATTTTTGTCCGTCTGCCCCTCCCAGAAAAAAATCCTGGATCCGCCCTTGGTACTAGGTACCTTCAGTTCCCAAACTTATTCTGAACTTGCCGAAGTGACAGAAAGTTTCAAGCTTACAGAACCCTAGTGTTCAAAAATTCATCAACGCCGGCTTACAAACGAGTCACGTATTTAGGTAGGTATTGTCCGAATCGAATTCGTTATGGGCGGGCAGGATCTTCGAAATTGTTCTCGGAATGGTCTCCATGCGTTATTTATGACCGAATTTACTTCATTTATGATTCGATGTAGGTGAGCAAAAGGTTCTTTAGAAGACTGATTCATAGAAATAACAGTCTTCAGAATCTCAATTTAACCTTATTCCAGGAATTGTAATCGAATAAAGAAAAAGTGGGATGATGTGATTAATAAAACAGGGTAGTATTTTCAATCAATTTATTTAAATAGGTTTATAAGTAATTATTATTATAATATACTATGAGCTTAAGCAATATTGAACAAAACAATAAACATTTACAAAAACGACAAACTCTCATAGATACGAATTACGATAAAATTTTACAAAAAATCGCATTCAAGTGTCACGGTAACCAATTTTGGCGGGAAATAAAACTTATATTTACAGTTTAAAATGAAATGGAAATAATCATGGGATTATATTAAATGTATATTCATCAAAAAATTTCTACACACTCATGCAATAATCATGAATTTACAAAAATCCAAAATCTTTATCAATTCTTACTAAATAGGTAGGTACTTAGGTATTTCGACGTAGTATTAACGTTCATGGTGGCATGACAAAGGTCAATTTCTAATAAATAGAAGAAACCTTTTCGATCAGTAGTTAATTTCTCTAAAAGGTACATCTAGATATGTTATCAAAATTATGCGTTGTCCCAAGTTAGCAATAAATTGTCTTTATCTGCGGCGCATTAGGTAAATCAGTCCATATACTTTAGGAATTCTTTCCTACTTTAATAATAAACCAGGATTTTGTAGTGTAGGTATGAGAATTTTGGTCAAATGTTTTTGATGGTTTTAATATAGGCTTATTTCAAGTTATCTTACTTGCTACTTGGGTGAAATGATTTTATTTAAAAATTGCCTTGAAACAACGACGCCGATTAACGGCGTCACTAACTGAAAGGTTAAGAATAAGAACCACATTTTGGTAGTGTTGATTTTCATAAACCTCCGGCATTGTTTAATGACTTCAATATGAACTACTGCTTTAGGCTGCTTATCCATAGACGCAGAGCGAGGTACGGAGATTTTAAGTATAATTCCATTAGTCCACTAAAACAGACCGAAGATTTTAAGCAATTCCATCAAAGGACAGGCAGCCTAATGCAGTAGTGAATATTGAAGTCATTAATCAGTGCCAGAGGTTTATGAAAATACGGACAGAAATACATGTTTTCGCTTTGACTAAGTTTATGAATGAATGTTTCTTTAAAAAACAAATATGGTTTATACATGAACAGTCTTTCATTGGTCTTTAAAATAACCATAAACCACGAAGTCTCACAATGCCACAAATGCAGTATTGTAGTTGTAAATTTTATTCAGTTTAGCACAACTTTTGACTCAAACCTTTGTTACGAATAAGCTTATACTTAAATAAGTTTATCATAACGCTTACTTCTCGAAACCTTGTCGAACCTTTCAATAAAAAACTGTCAGTTTAATTTTCAGAGCGCCTAAAAGTTTTTGTACGTTTTTACTAAACAGACACTGTCGTTTCGTTTTTCACTGGCCTCATTTTTAATCTTCCTATGGTAGTAAAAAATCAGTGTAAAAAAAATTAGGCACCAAAAGTTAAAAGCACGTTCGAAATAGCAATACAAAAATGGCCGAAAAACTCATTCGTTGTCATTAATCTAAAAGACACCATACGAAATGCATTCACTTTGAGCTAAGTTTGGCTTCCAAGAATTTTACTATTTTTTTTTAATTCCGTCATTTATTCCGTTCACTTCTGTGACTCGTATCAATTCTCTCTTATCACGTTTCGTTTATACACATTATATCACTTTTAATAATCCTACGTCTACAGATACACATCAGAGTCAAAAATCTACCGGGATATTGCGATTGTTGATGGCAATGGTGGGTAAACCTTTTATTTTAGCCATGGTAATAATTAACACTGTATGCCAGTAATCTAAAGGTGCGTTCAGATTGAGTAACATCTTTTACAACCCGTCTACATTATTAATTACATGTTAAATTATAATTATAACACATCGTTCATTATAAAACATGTAAACAACTGGTTTTTTTTTACATGTTTTGTTACTTAATCTAGACGCACCTTGAAGGTTACATAAAAGTCACGAAGGTAAATATTTGGATCAAGTTTAATCAAATATGACCATAGCGAGACAACATTAGGCTGTCATTTTCGAATCCAATCTTTATCAACGTGCGATCTTTATTAACGTTGGTTTCCATTCTGATATCCATACCCATTCACGATCGCAATCACCCGGTTAGCCTATTCATAAATTACTAGAAATCGCACTATTTTTATTTACGACAACTATGCCAATGGTGTTAGTTATTATTACTCGTAAGAAACATGTCTACTAACATTTATAGCACATTTACTTTCATGCATACAACTTTGACCTTAATCTTCTTTCAAAGTTTAACATTCTACGTTTTTCCTTTATCATAAGTTATTGAAATCCGCGGTAATAATTCCTCTACACGTCTATTTGGTTGAATTCTTCTGTCGTTCCCTCGAGTCTTCTCTGCAGACGCCTCGGGGGGGAGAATCTCGACCTTTCACGCTCACTTTTGAGGTTTTCCTCGATCTGCAAGACAAGACAACAATTTAATGTCGGTTCACAACTTGCAACATAAACATTTATTGTTCAAACTGTGTACATAGTTGGTCTTAAGAACTACTTTAAAATTGTTCAACAGTTTGTGCTTTCTGACATACAATAATAAAATTATTATGCACATTTTCTTTATACTTAATAAAGGTTAAGGATATTGTTAAGATACTTTAGCATATTGATATACTAAAGAAATAGGCAGGCCTCTTTTCGGTTTTTTAACCAAGAACTTTGGACATGTATTAAGGCCAAAGCGGAGCGAAGAAATGTATGAAACTAAACAACAGTACGGTGTCAAAATACCGTTACGTTACATGATAAAAACGCCGATTAACGGCGTCACTAACTGAAAGGTTAAGAATAACCATAAACCTCTGGCACTGTTTAATGACTTCAGTATTCACTACTGCTTTAGGCTGCCTATCCATAGACGCGGAGCGAGGCAAGGGAGCGGAGATTTTAAGTAATTCCATTGGAACACTAAAACAGACCGAAGATTTTATGCAATTCCATTGGTTAATAATGTTGCATAATTCTGTTAGCCAGAAAACAGAGTCGGATGGTGTGTATAAGGCGCTTATCAGGGGGAGGCCTTCGTCCAGTAGTTGACCAATACAGGCTGTTGAGGTGTAAAATAATCCTACAAAGATACCTTTTGAATTTAGCGACATCATCGCCAAATACATCGCCGGTTCGTAGCGCAGAGATAAGGTCATCGAACTCTCCTTTCTGCCCGTTGGTGAGCGTCCCGTCCCGTGAGCTGTCCGAGTTGCAGTCGGAGCCGTTGGACTTGCCGAGAGATTTGCCCACTGAGCTTAGCAGGCTTGACTGCTTGCGCTCCATGGTGCGGCGTTTTAGCTGAGAAACAGATCAGATTTATTCATTGAGTTTGAACAGTAACAGAGCATTTTTTTTAGATTTTCTACTCCTACGTCACTTGACCTCGTTGGTTAGCACATTCCCGTACTGAGAGAAGGATGCGGGTTCAAGTCCCGTCGAAGTCGAAAATTTTTGCGATATTATTTGATTTCTTAGAAATTAGAAATTATCCAGAGTGCGAGGCTTACGCACTATAACAACAAAAACGTTAAATATAGCTTAGCTTGTAATTTATAACTGAGACACGGAACAAGGAAATGTATCACCTAATTATGAAAACCGCAAACCCTCACCAGCCTTATACAAGAGTCACCTCACGCGAGTTAGTAATTTATCTCAGACCTTAGACTACCTCTGTGGCGCAGCGGGCGAAGGTCTGCCTGCGACGCAGGAGGTTGCGGGTTCGATTCCCGCCTCGGAACAAATGTTTTTACGATCTGCAGACATTTGTCCAGGGCGTTCTGGATGTTTTCTATGTATAATAAAATATATCTATCTATGTAGTGTATTGTATTAATTATATCAGTTATCTAGTACCCATAACACAAGCTCTGCATAACTTTGGGCTAGATAATGCTGTGTGAATTGTCTAGCATTATTTATTTATACCTAGACCTATTGAAACCTTACCTCCTGCTCATGTCTGGTTCTCCGTTCCTCCTCATCCCTCCTTCGTCGTATAGCATCGCATTCTGCCCTTGCTTCTGACAGTTGTGTTAGGAATGAGTCCATGGCACCGAATAGCAGTTCTGGTGATGTGCTTGGCTCCTCGCCGAAGGTATGTGCGCAGGATTCCAGGCGGGACTTCATGTCCTGGTAATAGAAATTGTTAGGGTAAATATGAGTTTGCTAGACATAAATAAATAGTCCAAGGTATTAAAATATCATTAGAGTCTCTTTTAGCGTTTCAGATTGCAACTGATGCACAAATAGAAAATTACACACGGGTCGCTTCTCTCGCGACGCTGTGCGTAATGCTGTGACAACCTCACACAGCACGGCGAGCTAAACAAGTGGCGCTGTGCTCGGCAGGAAGGCGTCATGGTGCAATAGAGTTGGCAACGCGGGGTGTTACTCCAGTTCTTTGGAAATTGTGTGCTCGTGTATGCGCGTGCACGCGCGCGCGTGTGTGTGAGTGTGTGTGCGTGTATATGTGTATCTGTGTGTGTGCGTGTGTGGATGCTTACTTGGAACAGATCCTCGAGCTGCGTGAAGGTATAAACAGCGTGTGCGTTGAACTTCCTCACAACTGGCAGGAGGGCGTCTTGCTGCAGAGGCGTTGGCAGAGCGGAGTGATACTCCAGCTATTTCGAGGCTGCGTGTGTGTCTGTTTGTGTGTGTATGTGCGCTTACTTGGAACAGATCCTCGAGCTGCGTGAAGGTACAAACAGCGTGTGCGTGGAACTCCCTCATGACCGGCAGGAATGCGTCATGCTGCAGAGGCGTTGGCAGCGCGGAGTGATACTCCAGCTATTTCGAGGCTGCGTGTGTGTCTGTTTGTGTGTGTATGTGCGCTTACTTGGAACAGATCCTCGAGCTGCGTGAAGGTACAAACAGCGTGTGCGTGGAACTCCCTCATGACCGGCAGGAATGCGTCATGCTGCAGAGGCGTTGGCAGCGCGGAGTGATACTCCAGCTATTTCGAGGCTGCGTGTGTGTCTGTTTGTGTGTGTATGTGCGCTTACTTGGAACAGATCCTCGAGCTGCGTGAAGGTACAAACAGCGTGTGCGTGGAACTCCCTCATGACCGGCAGGAATGCGTCATGCTGCAGAGGCGTTGGCAGAGCGGAGTGATACTCCAGCTCTTTGGAGACTTCTCGGAGTCCGTTGCGTAGTGCTGTCACGTCCTTCTCCAGCTGTTCGACGCAGACTTTGGCGGCTGAGCGGACGTGGGGTAAATCTTCTTCTAGTAGGAGGACGTCTTTGAACTGTGGGCAGGTTTGAAATTCTTTATAACTAAGCAAAAAAAAGGACAATGGTGTCAATTCACATGTCGCCAAAACTAAACCAAACTAATGTGGTAGGACTAAAAATGATGGCGACTCTTTCCAAACGATCGAAATAAAAAGGATGGCATCATTTTTAGTGCTGTCAAATTAGTTTAGTTTTGGCGACATCCGAAATGACACCATTGTTAAAAATTCTAAAAACTTCTAAAATGAAGAAAAAAGATATATATGTATTTGGGACATAAATTAGAAAGAGTTATCGTGCCGAAAAACTAAAGATAATGTTCGCATAAACTACATTCAAGCCAGTGACGTCCATGATTCTAATCTTATATATGGAGCCCATCAGATCCAGATAGATTAACTAGCGGCCCGTCCCGGCTTCGCACGGGTGGACATAATTATATTTTTTAAACATAGCCTATGTTTAGTGTAGATAGACTTCTTTTAACCACAATCCCACCTGATTCAACAAAACTCGCAGTGAGTTGCAAAAATTATCAATAAATAAATTCAAACAAATTGTCAAAACCTTCTTGTGCAAAAAGGCTTACTACAAAATATCAGAATAAGTAGAGGATAAAAAAGCTTGGGACTGGTTTTGCTCCAACTCGAAAAATAACAACTAACAGGCTAAAGGTTTCTTCGTCGCTTCTTTACTTTAGTCTACATACCGAAGCGATAGAAATCAAAAATATCACTTTATTTCCGTGTCAGTGTTTAGTTTTATAATTTGACCTTTTCTAAGTGTACATTTATTGCACAAATGGAAATAAATAGTATTTGATTTGATGGAAAGTGACGATGTGGCCGACGAAATATAATAATAATAATAATAAAAATGTTTATTTTCTCTCACAAAGGTATCTTATCTATATCAAGCTTACATATATCTATAATTCAGGCCTATATTAGGTAGTGTTAAAACTATTGAAGAGTAGATACATGAGTACTAAGTGTGCATAACCACCTGTGTTGTGAGAGACTGGTGCCTGTTAAAGGTTTATGAAAAACCTGTAGCACATCTCACATATCACGTCGAGAAGTCACTTATTCACTCTTGGTTTGTAATTCATTCAGTTCGGTAAAAGGGTTAGGGCAGCTAGTCTGGCTAGATATCTATAATGAGGATCAGTAAAGTTATAGCAATTTCAATAAAACTAGTATCCACGTTTTTCTTTATGACATAAGACTGATATATCTTTTTGAATTATTCAAATCGGACCATTACTTACGAAGATATTAAGTAATAAACATTACGCCGTTATTGCTGGTAAAATCAAATTACGCGGGTGCGTGTGACGTCACTGACTCGGCCGAGCGAACCGAGCGGAGCGAAGCCGGCACTCTTACTTCATGATTCGACGGTTAAAAAGGTGAATTGACACTTAATTTGTTTCAAAGTCACAAATAACCAAACAAACGGCTACGGCTAACTGCCGGCGACCGAGGCAGTGACGTCACAGCGACTGCAGCGGTCACTCAGTGAACTTTGCTAGTAATTTGGTCATAACTTCGTCAATTTTTGTCGTAGAACCAAAATGTTTGCACTTGCGTGTTAAGGATTTCTTAGCTCTATAATCTGCATTCTCAACTAAAAACGTTACGGATCCTCAATCCTCAACATGATGAATTTGAAAATGTTTGTCTGAAAATGGCGTGGATGGATTCTAGATGGGTGATGTGATGATGATTCGCGGCGTTGAGATCTCACTTACTGTAGGTAACGCCTGGTTGGTAAAAATGCATGAAATCAAACAATTCTCATTTATTTCATAACTTAAATATTAAGCAAGACAACATGTAAAGACGAGAGATTATTGTCAGTTTATTAATCTTTTGGCATAACCTATTTTATTTATGGTTTTTTTTGCGATAAATAATGCTGGCCAATCCACACAGCATCGTCTAGCCCTAAGCTAAGAAGAGCTTGTGTTATGGGTACTAGATGACTGATATACTTGATACAATAAATTACGATGTTTTATATTATACATAGAAAATACCCAGAACACCCGCAAAAAATATTGATACTCTGATAAATTCTGAATATATTTCGTCGATATTCACCTGAGTCTCCAACATCTCCACCAAGTAGTGTAGAAGCGTCGTGTTCCGAGTTACACTGGATTTGGTGTCGGCGAGTTTATTCAGAGACGAGAGACGGAAACCTGAAGCGTTGCCGCGGGCACCTCTGCAAAAATAAATTTCGTCAAATTGCTATTCTAATTAACCAAAACTCGGAGCTACGGCACGAAGTTTGAAATGGCGCCTTTTGCGGCGGCCACCTCTATTCTAATGGGCAAAATGTACGAACGAAACATTGAATTTCAGAGTATTTTCTCCAGAACCACAGTCAATTTGCACGATACAAAGCTACCTTTTCATTTGGTAATGTAATTTTTCACCATAATATTTTGTCCATTTATCACTGAAATTTCGGTAGGTTTATGACAGTTTCATGACTGAGCTGTAATATGGCTTTAATACTGATTTGTGCGTGACTTTAGAATCTTCCTCGTCTATTTTACATCCATTTTGTAAGATAGCTTATTTTCGATCAGTTGAGTTACTGCCTGTAGTGTTTGAGTATTCGAACTACATTAGGTAAAGCGTTGTCTCCGGGTCACGGGTAGTAATGAGTAAGCTCAGTCTAGCGCGAGCCGCGGGCGGGAGCGGACGTGCTTACCGAGCTACTGGTGACGAGCCAATGTAACTACCTACTTAGTTCTGTCTGTACCAGTCACCAGTAGTTCTGTCTGTACACTGTCACGATTGTAATTAGTCGAAGGCCATTTCCGGTGTTAGCGTTCTCCACGACATTGTTGTTGACGTCAAACACATTTTTTGTGCAGTTTGAGCGTTGTTTTCATTTGAAGACAGGAATAATTCTGCAGCGTTCAGTTCTTTTTATGTTTTCTCTCTGTCAATGCTTTTCTTTTAAATTAGATTGTCTAATAGCAGGGCACTTTTGGTTTTGGGAACTTGTGTTATGATTTCATCTTTGTTTTTATTTTAAACCACATTCGCCACTAGGACTCTATTATTAACTTTAAGATTCATAAATTATAAGCACTAGTTATCTCACCTGTTCATATAGTTTCCTAGCGCCAATACGATCTCTAACAGCGTCCTAAGTCGTCGTGATCTGGTCATATCTCGTGCTGCTCTTAGGACGACCGACGCTCGGGAGGTTGCTTCGGCTGCTGCTGCTGTGAACTTCTTCTTGAAGAGGAGCGTTCGAACGCGTTGGTGGTAGTGGGGGATTCTGTGAGGATAGTTGAAGATTAGTTTGAGGTCGAAATACTTCATTTGTGAGGAAGAAAGACTAGGAGTTGGCGGTATTGCGATTACAGTCTACTGGAGACGGCTTAAAATTACTTATCTGTATTACCCGGACCATTGTGGTAGTAAAAGCTCTCATAATAATTTTAATCATGATTTGTTTTGTTTTAAGTTACAAATAAAATATTAATTAAAGGGAACGACAGATAATGGGGAGGACCATTTTATCTGCCAATACTTCTCGCAAACCAATAACATTACAACTCAAATGATTTTAACCTCAACCTCAACCACCTGTATTAGTCCACCGACTCCCCCTGATAAGCGCCTTCTTGGCTTTTATCACATGGGGGGTGATGACCATAACCCCCACGCTGGGTTGGGGATCGCAGTTCGGTGGTAGGATTGTTTTGCAGGGGGCGCTGCTGGCCCCCGGTGGATATCCCTTAGTCGCGTCTTACGACCCGCGGGAAGAGTTGGGGTGGTGAAATTCTAAGCCGGCACCACACAGCAGAAATGATTTCAGTCATACCGTAATCATGACGTTTGCTACTGTGTAAAATTATTAAAAAAACTCTGTGATGGTTACTTGGATATCTCGTAAAGGAAGCGGTCTGCTCTAGCCATGCTGTCCAGCTCGTCTTGGTGTTCCTCCAACAGAGCCGCCTCCTCGGCGCTCGGAGTGAACTTCAGCAGCTGTTCCACCATGTCGATGGGGAGTTGCTCTCCGCTGTCCATTCGGAGTATGGCACTGGATAATGGGAAAAAATATTTACAATTTGAGGACCAAGATTTATTATATTTATTAATTTATTTGCCTACATGCAAGGACATTGAGCGTGTTCTTTTAAAAGATTGTAGGACTATCACGCTCACTTAGAACGTAACAAACGATCCAATGGTAGAGATAAACCATTCTAAAAATGCACGCTCCACTAAACGCCATACAATTGGCGTTCATTTTTAGAATGGTTTATCTTTACCATCGTATGTTACGTTCTGCGTAACATAGAATGAATTGGACAACTTAAGGCATTTATACATCATTTTTGACATCTCTCAGTTCTCTGGAAGTCCACTTCACTACTGTTCCGTGCCAGTTTTAACCAAGTTCGCCCTGCGACGTATATCAGAATTCTTTAATAATAACTTTATTTCTAAGAAATCAAATAATATCGCAAAAATTTTCGACTTCGACGGGACTTGAAGCCGCGTCCTCCCCTCAGTACGGGGATGTGATAACCAACTACACCACGAAGTCAAGTGACGTGGGAGTCGAAAATCTTTGCGGCTTTCTACGGACTCAAGCGCCGTTAGCTCCACCTACAGGGGAAACATTGAAGTTTATCCAATCCTGTTCAAAGACTAAAGTTACGTTTAGTTCGTTTGACGAGAGGTGTCGCGTTGCTCTAAATCTAACGTTTTAAAACGTGTAGGTGGAGCTAACGGCGCTTGAGTCCGTAGAAAGTCGCAAAGATTTTCGACTCCCACGACACTTGACTTCGCGGTGTAGTTGATTATCACATCCCCGTACTGAGGGGAGGACGCGGGTTCAAGTCCCGTCGAAGTCGAAAAATTTTGCGATATTATTTGATTTCTTAGAAATTATCCAGAGTGCGAGGCTTACGCACTATAATAACAAAAAACGTTAACTTTATTTCTTTATAGATTAGTAAAATAAGCACTCAGACAAGTCAAATTTTATACTTTACAAATAAGTTTTTATAGATATTTTCTTTTCTTCAAATTCTTGTCCACTAGTGGAAGAATACTAGCGAAAGCTCCCGTACCGTCTTCGTTCCTTTTACAAAATGATGACACTCACCGGCAGATCTCTTCATCAGACATCTTGAGTTTGGACAGCAGGATGGTGCAGTTCTGGGCGCGGCGGCCGTCGATCACGGACAGTATCTTGGTGCGAGGCTTGGAGCCCAGTTGACGTAGGTCTTCTACTGAACCTTCGTTCTGAAAACAGATTGAATAGTAGGTAACGTATATAATAACACTAGCTTCTGCCCGCGGCTTCGCACGCGTTTTTTCTATTGAAACGTTCAAAGGTAATTTCTATCCCATAGAACTGATCTATGGGATAAAAAGTAGCCTATGTTTGCTACCAGGCTGAGAGCTACACCGATGCAAAATTTAGTTTTGGTGTGAAAACGTAACAAACATCCATCCATCCATCCATCTATCCAAACTTTCGCATTTATAATATTAGTGTGATATAATATAATATATAATCACATCACACTAATATTTAAGCTAAAGATGTAGCTAATTTTCATAAAATGTAGGAACCGTTTCAGATTTTTTTAGCTTCAATTAGTATTTTAATTATTTTCTCCACAGTTTCCATATCCGCAGACGGCAAAACTTGCATTTTAAATCACGCTTGAATAAAAATTTATTGCACCCAAACGTGATTTCCTACATAAGCTACCTAGTTTATTACTTCTTATAAACACATACCTGTACTCCATTCTTCTGATAAGCGCAGAACATCTTATCGATCGAATGCAGATCTATCGCATTATAAAGCTTAGTATCATCCAGTTCCTGCCAGATCGTTCCATGCAGCTTGGCATCGGGAAGCTTACTCCAGTTGAAGCTTTTCAGTGGATTCCCAGGTGTAGGTACGTTCTTCTTAGGCTTAGGCGCCGAGGGGGCTTGGGGGGGTAAGGGGGCTGATGGTGCGGGCGGTGGGGGTGGTAGGGGAGCTGGAGGAGGAATTGGACAGAGGGGCGGTGGAGGGGGAGGTGGCACGCTGCTCTCGATGACGGCGCTTTTCAGGTTGCTGACCTGGAATGGAGTTTTTATTTTATTTTACAAGGAACGAAGAACTAGTCCACTTGCTTTATAAGGTACTTTTCAACTAGAGCTTGTGGGTACTGCTTGTAGATATGTGTAAAACACAGCTTAAAGGACGCTTAGCTATGGAAATCGATCGAACCTATTTGTTGAGTTTGACACTCTCTCGAACGAACTAAGATTTAACTAACCAATAGTTCATCATCATCATCATCATCATCATCAGCCTATGTTAATCCACAGCTGGACATAGGCCTCCCCTAATTAGCGCCCTGTCTTCAGTTTCCCGCATCCAGCATCTGCCTGCAGTCTTTCGTAAGTCGTCATCCCACCTTGCCGGAGGGCGTCCTACACTACGTTTGCCGAGTCGTGGTCTCCACTCAAGAACACGTTTTCCTCAGCGGTAAACTGTTCTTCGCGAGATATAGACAGCCCACTGCCACTTCAGCTGGCTAATTCTTAGAACCAATGGTTGAACCTCAAGAAATCGGCTGTTAGCTACGCAGCTTAGCTCTCCTGGAATATCCCTGAAGAGAAAAGTTTTCCTTACCTTGGCATCATCTGGTATGCTTCCTTCACTGACTAGTTTTTCGAACCTTGCCCTTTCCACTCTCTCTTGGTTTAGCTGTAAACATTTGTATTAGGGTTAATTTTAGTTTACTATCATAGTTAAATTACACACTTTTTAATTTATACTTACTAACAAACCTTCTAAGAATAGGCTAGTGTCCTGAAAAATTCTAATTAATGCGTCAGTTAGATTATCAGAAGATATTGGACACTCGTTTTTTCTCTTGTCGATTAGACAAATAATGATGAAGATAGCCAGTCAAAGTTCCGCGTGACGTCACACCTTAGGACACTTTTAGCAAGGTGTGACGTCACTAGCCCCCCAAACATTACCGCGCTTTATTTTTGGAATTTTCTGTTTGATTGACGAACGAAAAAAATATGTGTCCAATTATCTTCTGATAATCTAACTGACGGACGAAAGAGAATAATATTGTTTTTCACCCAGGACACTACCCTATGCAAAATGTTTTCCTTTATACTTAGATGACATCGATAAACCGTACCGCTCACCAAATATAATATTTTTCCATCTCCTTAGTTTAAATCAGCATTAATCTGGGTTTATGGTCCAAAACCCCCCATGGGATGATTGTAATTGAAGCAAAATGGTCGAAAACATCGGAGCAGTTTCTGAATCTTAAAAAAACTACTTACCCATATTTCTCCAAGGTACTCATTTCTACATAAATTTTCCCCATGTCTTACTTCTACATGAATTTTCCCAATGTCGTCACCCCATATCAATTTAATCATGTAATGTTCCTATAGTCTCTAGATTCTAAAAAGAATTTGTTCGTTCTCAAAATACTACTTTCTACATTTATTTCCCTACAATATGATCCCATATCTGAGTATCAAAACCAAGAGCATTAAATATTCATACCCAAAGCAATTTTATAATTTCTTCCTAACAATATGACACATCTACCTATGCCTCTTGACCCTAACTAAACAAAGAGCCCAACCATTAAAAGGAACAACATTGAAAATTTTCTTACCCACACTATGACCCCATATCAAAGAACCGTCTGAAAATATTCACCTGATGCTCCAATTGCGTAGCTCTATGCGCAGCCGCCCTGTATCGCTCCGTCGACTCCATATGAGCAGCGGTTTCCTTTTCAAGTCTGTCCTTCATTCTGCCAACCACATTCTCTAGTTCTTCCTTCTCTTGACTCTGCTGGTCGACTTGCTTCTCCTGTTAGTGTTAGTGCATGCATGTTGATTGTTGATATTACGATGGTGAAGCTGAACCTTAACCTATGAGTGGTGATTTGGCTTGCAACAAAATGAAATTCACGTACCTATAGTGTAAATAAAAAAAATGCTGGACAATCCACACAGCATTGTGACCATTTTGAGCATGGGTCAAAAAACAGATTTAAATCCGTTTTCTGGACCGCAATGTAAATCTTTTGTCAAGGGGTTATTGGGTTGATTAAAACTAAGATTATTTGACCAGTCACAGTCAAGACACTCATGTCTCTTATTGATCAAAATCTCTATTTGATCAATTAAATTTTGTTTTTTCCGCAACGCTAAATTGGCATGTTTGTCAATTGTCATCAAACCAATAGTTCACCAGCGTTTGAGAAACTGGCAGTTAAATTAGGTTTTAGGTTAAAGATGTTGCAAGCCCAATCTGGCATATAAAAACCCTTAGAATTATGAGCCATAAACCTATGGAATAGGCATTTGATCGAGGTCAATATAGAGCCGGTAAACAAGGCTTTGATCTGATTGTAAATGGACGTTTTAACCTATGATTTCGCGTTAAAATAGGCATAAAGTAAAGTTATACTCGTCTTCGATTTGGGTTATGTAATGAAAAGCCGGTATAATTTATTATGGTGGCAATATTATAATAATAATGAAAGTTCAATAGGTCAAACCCATATTTATATAAGCTGGTGTTATTAATCATTTGAAGATTTTAAATCTCTTATGGATAAAATATGGCTGTAATTAATTCCATCTCCAAAACCAGCAAGCTTGGTGGAAATACCGATGAGATTTTCAACATAAAACTAGTATAATGAACCTTATTTTGTAAAGTAATAAGAACTTTTTCGTACCTTCTTAGCCAACTCAGTGGCGAGATCACAGTTCTCCCTTTCGAGATTCTCTGCTTTGCTTCTGGCAGCGACTAATTCTTCTTCTTTTGCTAGAAGATGGACAATCTCTCCAACGTTGATTTCCAATGGCGCCACGTCTGGGTCGTAGATCTGTTCAAAAAGTTGGTAGATAGGAACATAAAGTTTAACACCTACATGGGCTGTTTTGAAAGAATTTGTTTGACCGAATAAAAAATACACATTTGTTAAGCAGTTTTAAACAAAAACCCGTAGTTGCGGGTGAAATCTCTCCTCAAAAGTTTACATTTTTCGCAAGAATAGCCCGTTATTTTTTTAAAGAGTCGAATTGATCATTCCACCTCCGTCTATGTGTATAATATGTAGGAAGCTTCCAGTGTAAAAAACTCTGGGTATATCACTCATTCTATTTTCGTAGATCATCGGCTGCATTACAATCACACTAATATTATAAATGCGAAAGTTTGGATGGATGGATGGATGGATGAATTTGAAATTTTGCATACAGGTAAGTTTAACCCTGGTCAAGCATAGACTTTTTATCCCATAAATCAGTTCCCATGCGATAGAAATAACCTCAAAACCTTATCATAGAAACAACGCGTGCGAAACCGCAGGCAGAAGCTAGTCACGCATAATGATAAAAGAAAGTGAACCAATAAGAGAGGCGAAAACAGTATGATTGATATACCTACCTAGTGATATGGGGAAGCTTCCGACTGGTATTGATATGGATCAGTTGAGCTACCTGTACATTGTTTGCAACAGTCTGCAGTACGCTCAATTGTTTCAATTGTATATACTAGTTCTAATTTATTTCTATTGTAATTTTCTTTGTGAATAATGATATACCTAGTGAATAATGATATATAGTGAATAATAATAATGATATACCTAGTGACACCGGGGGTGGACAGCAGCGCTCCCTGCGGAAGAATTGCCGAACTGCGATCCCCAACCCGCATGCCCAGCGTGGGGATTATGGGCATTACCCCCCCAAGAGATAAAAGCCAAGAAGGCGCTTTATATTTGGGGGGGGGGGGCTTGCGGCCAGCAGTGGACCAATCAAGGCTGTTGAGGTGAGGTGATATACCTACGAGTACACTCACGAAAACATCTGGCATGACTGCAACGTCACGCATCTCTATTCTCAAAACTAACCTTAGTAGTATCACTAGTGGAGCCCCGCTCGCTGCCCTGCTCGCTGTTAGCGCGACTGCCGGCCGCTGGTTGCTGCAGAACCACTTGTTGTACCACCCGGTCTAGCAGTAACCAATGCTGACACTGAGGGTTGTACTCCACTGGAAAAAGACAGGAAGGATAAAGATGAAGAGCGACACAGGATGCCCTATTTTTATAAAAAAGAACAAGTAATTTTACTAGGGAACCTATTATCAGTCGTAGTGTATCTTACAAAAACATGGGGTCACAAGATGGGGTCATATTCGAAAAAGAAAACAAAAATAGCGTTTTAGATTAGAAAGAAAGTTAAGTGTTAGAAAAACTGTAATATTATAAATCCCATTAGTGAAAATTTTGCTAACACATCGACAAGAATCGTTCATCAAGGTCAATCGAACAACAGCGGCTGATCAATATAGTATCGCGTTTTTGAAAATATAAAATGCACAGCCATTTCCATTTTTTGTATGTCGATTACGAAATGTAATGATTAAATTACGAAAACAGTCATGTACGACTGTTTTCGTAATTTCCACTTACATGGCAACAGCAACAGATGCTCCAACAAAGACAGCAGATGCGGGTAAGCAGCGGTATGACTAAGCTTCCTCCTCAGCAGTTCAAACATGGACGCAGCACTCTTTGTATCCACATGTTCTTTGTCGAACCGTCGCGCCAGCTCCCTCTCGTCTTCAAGGCGGACCATTTCGAAGAATTCAATGTGACGGTCGAGGGTTTCGTTCTCGTATTTGCGTAGTTTTTCGATCACTGAAAAAAAAAGATCGTAACGTTAATCACAAATGCGAAAGTTTGGGTTGAGTTGACCTTTGTTACTTCTTTACGCTAAAACTACAGAACGGATTGGGTAGAAATTATGCATACATGTATGTAGGTCTACACCTGAAATAAAACATAGGCCACACTATAATAATATTATAAAATCGCAAGTAACTCTGTCTGTCTTTACCTTTGCATGCCTAAAAAGCTGAACGGATCTCAATGAAGCCGCAGGCAGAAGCTACTTAGGTAACAATATTCCGACGAATCATGATCATTTAAATTAATTTCAAGAAGTTTACAAAAGTTAGGCTTTGCAGAAGCATTCGATATAGTTGTCTTTGTTGTTTGCTTTCAAGATTACAAAAGGCTGTGACTGTAATTTGTGACAGAGTCTGTATTAAAATCAATGATCAAATTATTCTTGTATTATTCTTTTTAAATGTAGATTAGCGGAATATATAATAATTTGCTTTGACATCCCGCAAGACTCGCTATTTTGAACTCTACTTTTCTTCGTTTACGTGAATAACTTATGGAGCCCACATACCTGGTTGTATTCCCATCATAAGCAGCTCGTATCTTAAATGGAGCCTGAACTCCAAACTATCTTCGCCCGGCCCGTAGTTGAGCACAGCATTGACGAAGGACATGATGGCAGTCTTAAGGCCTAGGTCGTCGCGGTAGGCGCCGGTGCTTCGGTCGAGTTCATTCACTACTCCTTGGAAACGGGCGCGTTCGCCCGCGTATTTCTGGTAGTGGACCATCGCTTCTAACACCTTGAAGCAGAATTTAAGAGCATTTATAATTGTCAAGGCTCTCACGTGCTCTAGCATTAATATTTGTATAAGTGCAAATTTTCAATGAAAATCTTCGTGTCTCATTCATTTACAAGACGTGAGAGTAACGATGCTTTTCCATTTGAGATATGCTTCGTTACTAAGCGCAATAGTGGATATGTCAATGTCAAACCTAAACAAAAGGCTGGCTCGGTTTTCATAGCGAAACGATCCTATTAGCAGTTTCATTGACACACTCAGCCGCGTAACTACCACCACTCTAGTAAAAAAGCATCTTAAAAGATAACAGGATATAAAGATGACTACACAATACACACCACATCTACGATACAATACAGTGCAACAACTACAAAACTATCTACCTTCTTATGACCTCCAGGCACGAGACAGACCGCCCCAAGAATCTCCAAAGCGGCTACTTTAGTCTTCACGTTCTCAGTGTCAAGGGATTGTGCGATAAGATCGATGCTGGTCGGGTGTGCTAGCACGTGCGCTCGACCAGTCTGGAATTGTTGAAGTAAATGTTAAGTATTATGTACTTATAACAATAAACTACCTTAAAGGATTTGTTAGTTGGACTACCTGGATCTGGATTGTAGCTACAGGAGATACTTAGAAGAACAATCACCATCCACAATCTCCATCTAACGATATCTAGTTACCAGTTCTGTAGATTCCATAGATGATAGATTCATTCATTTTAGACTGATAGATTAAATAATTTTTTTAAGTATTTAATAAAAATACGAGCTATGATATAACGTTCACCTGATATTATAGGGGAGATTAGTACAAAACCGGGTATCGGGGTAAAACAAGGACCCGTCCGCATTCATAAACCACTATTTCATGTTACACGAGCTTTTGTTTGGTGATGATGGCTAACCTGATCAGCTTGTCAACAAAAGTTTGAAGCGGCCACTGCGTTCTGTGAGCAATAAATAGGATTTATTGTTTTCCGGATGTTTTGATCTAATATTTGACGATTTTCAGTGTTAATTATTTTTGTTGGCGTTGAAAGGTTAGTAAATTACATTATACTTGTTCGATTACATGGATATTTAGGCCGACATTAAGATAGAAAAAAGTTTTGTATCTGGTAATATTCGTTTTTTTTCGCATGATTGTCTACAGCAAATATCCTCGGGGCAAAATCGTACAGGGTAATTTCGGGTAGGACCCGGTTTTGGACATAACGGTATTTTACTACATTTTTGTTTTATATTAGTGTTTCACACACAGAAATAGCGCGTAATTATAAAAGGAAGACTGGCCGTCAATCATGGGATGAAAACCATATTAAATTGGCCATTATGGATGTTGTTGATGGGAAATTTGGATACAAACTGCCTTCTTGTCATCATGAATACAACAATTTACCCTTGTAATCGTGTTAAAAAGTAAAATTAACAGTGAAGCATCGTCGCCGTATAAAGAAGAATGTTGCACGGGATGGGAGAGAGACGAACTTGGTGAATTTCGTTGCTATCGTTTTTGAGGGTAAAATCAAGTACAGTACCCGATTATGTACCACCCATGGGGCAAAACCGTAAAAATTTAACTTTTTTCTAATTGGTTCCTAGATATTTTTATTTAGTAATAAGGCTATAAAACTATTTCAATTATGTGACTGATAAACCTAAGTTCCCATTACTAAATAAAGCTGATTCGTGTATCTTAAGACTTCTTTTTTATGTTTGATTTTCCTTAGGGTCCCGGTCTTACCCCACTTTCCCCTACTTACTTTGTTTATGTTTATTTTTATTTTCAGCGCCTTGATTCCTGCTATGAGTGAGGTTATGTCTAAGCGTGTCATCCCTAGATGCTCGTTGCAAAGAAACAAGGCGCCTAGGCCTTCTTGCTTGATGAAACGAATCAAATAACTTACAGAGTTGTTCATCAGCGCCTTGATTCCGGCTATGAGGTTATGTCTAAGGTTTTTGTTATAATAGTGCGTAAGCCCTCACACTCTGGGCAATTTCTAAGTAGGTGTAGGTGGAGCTAACGGCACTAGAGTCCGTGGGAAGTCCCAGAGATTTTCGACTCCTACGACACTTGACCTCGTGGTGTAGTTGATTAGCATGTGCTAACCCGCTTCCCGTACTGAGGGAAGCATGCGCGTTCCCGTCGAAGTCGACAATGTTTGGGATTTCATTTGATTTCTTAGGTTATACCTAAGCGTGTCGTACCTGGATGTTCGTTGCAAGGCGTCCAACAAGGCACCTAGATCACCTTGCTTGATGAAACGAATCAAATCACTTACAGAGTTGTTCATCAACGCCTTGATCCCCGCTATGAGGTTATGTCTGGTGAGCGCGTCGTCCCTGGGCGCTCGTTGCAAGGCGTCCAACAAGGCGCCAAGGCCTCCTTGCTTGATGAAACGGATGACGAAGCTGTGCGCTCGAGTTCGGAGCGCAGTCTTCAGACCGTCGACTAGAGCGCACGCTTCGGCGGGTGGCACGCCTTCGGAGGAGGAGAAAGCCTGAAAAGTTAAGCAATGATTAGTGGATAAATTAAAGGGAATGTTTCGTTTGTAAATGATATGGGGGTCTATTCATGGAGATAACCATTACCCTTTTATTTCATTATGTTAAGATAATGGCATGTTAGCTTTGAGGAATTCGTATTTAAAACATCAAAGATACTGTGCTGATGAGTTTGTAAGTACGAGTACTACTAAGAGGTAAAGCTCTAAACTTTGTAATGGATTTCTGTGTAGCAACTACTAGTCCGATTGTGTGTTGATTGATTCCATTCATTATGCCTGGTACTTTTAGTAGTACCACGAGGACCATTCCACAAGATGCATCATCTTCTAGTCAGAGAACTGTTATATCATAGTGAACCTTACATCAGTGCTTTTGGCTGCGTCCTACCTTAGTACCACGAGAGCGTGCTGAAGCTATTCAGCATCTATCTTAGATATAGGTTCCCTAGTAATGCTTACATCAGCGATCTCATTGAGCGCCTTGATATACTCCTCGACCTGCGGTGCCGTAGCCAGCGGCATTACTTGCCCCGGCGGCGGCCGGCGGCTGCAGTAGATCTGCCACTTCTTAGCGGCAGGTAGCGCCATCATCGCAGCTTTGTTCACCGCTGTCAGATCCAGTTCTTCCTGCGAGCAAAGACATCAGGGTTTATTCATGTGTTGTATTGTATATAACGGGGCGTCAATGTAGGCGACTGGCACAGAACCGCAGTAGATGGCACAAATTTAGGGAGGCCTTTACCCAGCAGTGGGTAAAATCCGGCTGCGGATAATGACGGTGATTGTATAAAACAGCGTTATATAATGCTTATGATCCATATCACAACAGATACTGCAAAAGTGGATGCTAGAAGCACAGGGCAGAGGCGAGCAGAAATGCAAGGAGGCATAAATCCAGCAGTGGGTGGCCTGGCGCTTATATGATGACAACGATGACCGCAAATGTATACAATAACTAAGGAATCATTATAGGGCCTTTTTCACAACCACAAATGATGACTTAGGTTTCGTAATCGTTTGACAGCACTTATAGTGCGTTCGCAAATACGCGGAATATTGGTTGCATGAAATACACATCTCGTCTCCTGCTAACTCATGATTGATAGACACCCACACGTCTCCGCGTTAGTGAAAAATGTGAAAATGCAATATTTTAATATAAGATCTACTCGAGAAACTAAGGGACATCGAGATAATATATTTGCGTCGAACATGGTATAAAGGTGCACTGTATTAAAACGATTTGGATCTAAAATGGCAAGGCAAGCAAGATCGCATTCAACAATTCCGAGAACGGATATACGGATGTAGGTATGTTCCGGACAAGTTTCCATTTTTATACATTTAAACAAATTAAAACGCTGACTTCCATTTAAGGCCTGGTTATTTAGACCACCTGGAACTCGATTGCTGTTAAAAAAACCTCGTTTTGGCGATGCCAAATTCCATTCCTTTAAGGGACTGGTTGACGTTAGGTTAGGTAGCTAACTATTTTAATAATGGTGTCAGTCAATTAGTTGTATGTTGCAACTCTTAAAACCACTAAAAGGTGTGAGAAGGTATTACAATTGGAATGTCAATGTCGTAGTTTTATCTACAAATTTTATTATTTTAAGGTTTTGATACCAGCAAGGGTAAGTAGGCAAGGACCACAGAATTTAAGTTGAAAATCTGATAAAATTATATAAAATCTGGTCAATATAGTTAAAATTTTATAATAGGCGTAAGCTGATGTGCCTACCGATAAAACTACGCCGCGAGTAAAACTTTATGATGCCACGAGTTGTAAAAAGCTCATACAAGTAAGCAATTTAATGAATTCTCTTTTATGAGAATATGGGTTTAGTAAACTTAATTTTCTCCACTACGAAGTTATGGGCTATTCAACTGTTAACCGGATACTGGAAAATTAATTGAAAAGGGAGCCAGATCTGAGGTCATTAGATAGCAATGATGTAGCGACAGCCACTGACAGAGAATAGGTTGTTCTAGATTTCACGACAGTAAAAGAAACATCGACTAAGCTCGGACGGATTTATGAACATATAACTCTAAGTCTAGCAAGAAAAAGACATAAGCCTCTATAAGAAAGTGGTTTGTGCAGTAAAAGGAATTGACACAAAGAATAAAATTAGAAACCTGTGCTGATATCAAAGTTGTTAAAGCCCATTTACATGAAACAGTGTCAATAAGGTCCAAGAACAAGGTATGAAAGAAGACTATAAACAAGCAAATAAGCAAAATGAAGAAAAGCGACGCATCATAAACTTGACAGACAATAATATCATATCTCTTAACATAAAAGTTGAAAGAGCATTAAATTAAAACACGTACAAACAAACTATATTTCAAAGGCATGCGATGCAGTGTTTACGATCGAGATCGTTGAAATGACAAATAGCGCAAAAGTGTATATTTATCCTCATTAAGATCGCATTAATATCACGATATTTTACTTTCAGCTGCCAAAGCTCACGCGGAGTTACAACATTGTGATAAAGCTTATAAACAATAGGTACCTAAAGTGTTGATTTCTGACGAAAGGCGAGAAAATCCTTGAGAAAACACGACTTCCAAGAAGCTCGCATAAGTAGAAACAATCACACTAATATTATAAAGGCGAAAGTTTGGATGGATAGATGGATGGATGGATGGATGTTTGTTACCTCTTCACGCCAAAACTACTGAACGGATCAGGCTGAAATTTTGTATACAGGTAAGTCTAACCCTGGAATCAAACATAGGCGACTTTTTATCCCATAAATCAGTTCCCATGCGATAGAAATAACCTTAAAACGTTTCCATAGAAACAACGCGTGCGAAGCCGCGGGCAGAAGCTAGTAGTTTAATAAATTCAAATAATAGAAGTGTACGAAGACGTACTAGGTACATAAGTATCTAATATTACTGAATCGGCATATTTACGGCCGTAATAACTAGTGCGACACTGACCGCGACGCGATTCAAACCTATGAAGGAACGTTTACTTTGTATGTGTTTTTACGTGTAACTACTTCAATAAACTTTTGAAAGGTGATCAGTGATTTTAACTTTGCACTCATTAACTTACTTAACTAACTTTACTTCAAATGTACAAAACGTCCGTACATTTGGTCCTTCGGCCTAACTAGTTTTTTGGTGTTTTTGTGACTTGAAAACTGCGAATGCGAATCGGCAGCTTGGCCTCCCACTAGCGGGTCTCACCAGGTTTGTTGAGAAGGCGCATATTTCGTGGCGGAGAGTCGCTTACGCACTGAAGACGACAAGGTAAGGACATTCAAGTACTTTTTTGGAGAACATCGTAAACTACGAGAATTGTCTGAAGAAACTTGAAGAAGAAATAGGTACTGCCCTGTCTTCGTGTCCTGACCTGAACCAGCATACTGGAAACTTTCATTGGGTTATTACCTGTCTACTACTACTAACTAGCAACTATTGAACTATCTTAGGAATAACTAAACTAGAAAAATGGATGAACTGTCCAAACAAGCAACTTGTTTTGATCTAATAAAACGATTATGCTCTAACTACAATAAGGATAGCAGTTCCAGAAAAACTGTGGAATACATAAACAAGCGTATTCAAACACTAGACGAATATTGGCATGATTTTGACTCGAGAAACGAACTTCTTGTTCAAAAAATTGACGATAAGAGTCAACATAACTACTTTACTAACGACATATATGGGAAAACTAAAGAACTCTACGAAACTACAAAAGCGAGCATGATGAAACTATTGGCTTCACTCGAAGACCATGATGTAGGAGAGTCATCGACTATTGATTTCGACCTGTCGGGGATGCTGGAGCAGGACCCTACTACCATGACTGTCAATAACACAACTATGGAGGTGGATGAATCAATGAGAAAGGTATTGCAACGCCAAGAATGCAATTTCAAGGCTATGGAACGAGCAATGTCAAAAATTAACATCGAGTTCATAAATGAAAAATGGGAGTTTGAAGATCACCTCTCCATCTTGAAGGGAAAATGGGACTCCATCGACAAACTACACTGGCAACTGGAAGAAGTCCTGATGGGAACGAATTTGAGTGAAAACTACACTACTAAATTCGAAGAGATCGAGAATAAATACGATGTACTAAAGAAACAACTAAACGGCAAAATATGGTCCAACAAACACTACGAAAAATCGGCTCCGAAAATTGAGTTACAAGATTTTAACGGAGACTACGCTCGCTGGATTTCATTTAAAAATCTCTTCATGGAAACAATCCATAAGAACCCTACCATCTCGAAGGCGGAAAAAATGCAGCACTTAAAAACTAAACTAAAAGGTAAAGCAGAACGCCTAGTACAACATCTCGCCGTCAGTGCCGAAAATTACGACTCGTGTTGGGAGATATTGAACCATCGGTTTGACAACCGCCGTCTCCAATTTACTTCATTCATGAATGCGATGCAACAGCTTCCGATCATTCAAAGTCCTACTGCGGATAACATCAAGAAAATGCACGATGTCATAACTGAAAGCCTAAACGGACTAACTAACATGGGGGTGGATATTACGAGCTGGGGCCCGATAATTGTGTACTACATGTCACAAAAATTGGATGCTGCTACTTACAGCGAATACTGCGTAATTACAAACAGAGATTTACCTAACTTAAATGAATTCCTAACTTTTCTAGAAAACCAATTTATGGCCTTAGAAACAGTTAAAAACAGACAAAAAGACACAAACAATTCCCACAATCAAGCTGTAAATACGAGCCCTTCTAAAAGATCAACTTACAATGATAAACCGAACTACAATAAAAAGTCAACCTTAACTAAGGACAATAAAGATCAAGCACGATCTTACTTCGCTGCTTACGGAAAATGTCCCTTATGTGACGGGAATCATGTTCTAATGCAATGTACTAAATTCATAGAAATGAATGTATCGCAGCGCATCAGTACTGTCACAAAAATGAAACTCTGCAAAAATTGCTTGTACGATCATGGTAACAAGGAATGTAACTCAACAAAAACATGCAAAGAGTGTGAGAACAAACACCACACGTTACTGCACCATACTAAAAGGTCACAAGAACCTTCAAAAACTTCTAAAAATAACACTGAAAAATCTTCAACTTCGGACGAATCTTCTTCTTGCCTCTCCGCTACGGCTGAGAAAAACACGGAAGTACTACTGACTACCGTCAAAATAAGGGTCAAGGCCAATGATGGCACTTACCAAACTTTTCGGGCACTGCTAGACCAAGGCTCCCAGGTCAACTTGATTTCGGAGAACGCCGCCCAATCACTGCGCCTGCCACGGAAAAAGTTCAACGCAACGATATCCGGAGTCGGATCCGTGTCGGGAGAATGTAAAGGACGGGTAAAACTTACCTGTAAATCCATACATACTGACTACACTTTTGGAACTCAAGCTTTGATACTAAAAAAGCTCACAAATGATTTGCCAAACTCTACTTTTGAAAAGGCTAACTGGCCACATCTACAAAACTTAAAACTAGGAGACCCTGACTACAATGTAAGTGGCTCTGTCGACCTACTTCTATCAGCTGATGTTTACGCTGAGATAATAATGGACGGAGTCTTAAGAGGAAACCAAAACTCACCGGTCGCCCAACAAACTCAACTTGGGTGGATACTATGTGGAAAACTGAAGACTTTGCGCTGCCACGCCACCATCATTGACCTCGCAGATATTGCCAAATATTGGGAGAGCGAGGATATTACTCAAAATGAAAATGATATCAACGCCGACGACCAGTGCGAAAAATACTACAAAGAAACAACTACTAGGGCAACTGATGGCAAATATATTGTGAAGATGCCGATGGTCAAAAACTTTGAAGCTGAACTCGGCGACTCGAGGCCAAAAGCTGTCTCACAATTTTTACAACTAGAAAAAAGACTAACTAAAAACGAAAACTTATCTACTATGTACAAGGACTTTATGGATGAGTACTTAAAACTAAGACACATGAAACAAGCTCAGCAAAATAACGAAGGTCAGCAAGTACAGTGCTACCTACCTCATCATGGGGTCCTACGAGAAAACGCTACAACTACTAAACTGCGAGTTGTATTTAACGCTTCCAGCTCAACTAAAAATGGAAAAAGCTTAAATGCTCTTATGGAAAAGGGGCCTAATCTACAAAAAGACATACAGGCTCTAATCTTGAAGTGGAAAACCTACAAATTTGCCTACACTGCAGATATTGAGAAGATGTATAGATGCATATGGCTAGCTGAAGATCAACAATCGCTACAAAAAATCATATTCAGATTTAATATGACTCAGCCACTTCAAAATTACACTCTGTGTAGTTTGAGTTACGGCACAAAATGCGCGCCGTGGCTAGCTATGCGAACACTTAAGCAACTGGCACTGGATTACACGCATAAGTACCCAGCAGCCGCCAAAATACTACAAACTCAATTTTACTTGGACGATTTAATCAGCGGCGATAACTCTCTAGAAAACGCCAAAGAAATGCAAAAATCGCTAATCCAACTACTAAAGGAAGGGGGCATGAACCTACGAAAATGGAGTTCAAATAGCCCTGAGCTACTACAACATCTGTCAGAAGATCAAATCTCTAATAGGTGCACATTTGACTTCGAAGACGAAAACACAAAGACTTTAGGGCTGTCATGGAACCCTAAGTCGGACACTTTCATGTTTAACTGGACATTGGAAGAAAATGCGAAAAAACCACTTACAAAGAGAACTCTATTATCTGAGATTTCGCAACTGTACGATCCAATGGGATGGCTCTCTCCAGTTACTGTGACGGCAAAATTGATTTTTCAACGAGTATGGGAGCTAAACCTTGAATGGGACGAAAAACTACCTAACAAAATACAAGACGACTGGCTAAAACTAAAAGCTGAAATACATGAACTAAAATCTATCAAAATACAGCGATGGATTGGAAGCACACAGAAAGACATCGAACTACTAGGATTCTGTGATGCGAGCGAAAAGGCATATTCTTGTGTCATATACACCAGGGTCAAGGACGAAAATGGACAGCTTGTATTGAAGTTACTTGCAGCGAAGACTAGGGTTGCCCCAATCGCAAACAAGCTGAGCCTGCCGCGTCTTGAACTGGGTGGTGCCTTACTATTATCTCAATTGATGGAAAAGGCGAAAAACTCACTTAACGAAAACAACGTGACAATTTCGGCTTGGAGTGACTCCAAAGTCGTACTCGCATGGCTACAGGGGGAACCAACTAAATGGGAAAGATACGTTGAAAATCGAGTAAAGAAGATAAGACAAATCATACCATCAAAACAATGGGCTTACATCGAGTCTAAAAATAACCCCGCTGACTGTGCTACCAGAGGAGTGAATCCGAAAAAACTACTTTTTTTTGGTTTATGGTGGAATGGGCCAGAAATGCTGAAAACTTTCAGTGAAAATAAAGAAACTAAAACTATGAACTGTTTATTTACAACTGACATCGAACGAAAACAAGAAACAACCCTAGTCATAACTAAAACAAACGCCAACTTGATCGAGAAATTAATAAACAACAACAGTTCTATAATACGAGTGAGGCGAATTGTCGCTTGGATTATGCGCTTTATTACAAAGACGCGCCCCTCGAAACATGATGCAGCTCGTGGCGATAAGGAGATACCTACCTACTTAACAACTGCGGAACTACTTGCGTCAAATGAACTGATTGTGAAATTTATGCAAAAGAATGATTTTGAAATGGAATACAACTTACTTTCCAAAAATCAAACATTAACTAACAAAAGCTCTGTGTACAAGTTAAGCCCTTATCTTGAAAATGGAGTTTTAAGAGTTGGGGGCCGACTGAACAAAACAAACTTACCACCGGGCATGAAAAATCCTATGATCCTACCTCGAAATGGAAGATTGACTCAACTCGTCATTGAAGAGGCCCACGCAGCTACTCTGCATGGTGGGGCAAGGTTGACTCTTGCTTACTTACGTCAACGCTATTGGATTATAGGAGGCAACCAAACTGTGAAAACTCTACTAAGAAAATGCGTGCGCTGCAGCAGATTTCAGCCTACTGATAACTATCAGAAAATGGCTGATCTACCAAGTCAAAGAGCCACCCCTTCGCGACCTTTTACCCACACAGGGGTTGATTTTACAGGATGTATAGACCTAAAACTGAATAAAGGTAGAGGGGTGAGAACTTCGAAGGGCTACATAGCTATATTTGTGTGCATGGCAACAAAAGCCGTGCACATTGAACTTGTCTCAGATCTGAGCACTGAAAAGTTCATCGCAGCATTTTCAAGAATGTGTGCCAGAAGGGGTACACCAAAACACATGTACTCAGACTGTGGTACCAATTTCATCGGTGCATCGAAGATACTGAGATGCGAATATGAGCTATGGAAAACTGAGCTCTCGCCTGAATTCTTCATTGAAATGGGGAAAATGGAAGTCGAGTGGCATTTTAACGCCCCCGCCTGGCCTACTGCAGGGGGGCTCTGGGAAGCGTCCGTAAGATCGATGAAGCACCATCTACGTCGCATTTTGGGTGACCAGAAACTAACTTACGAAGAGTTTGCCACGCTGCTTTGTAAAATAGAAGCATGCATGAACTCAAGACCTCTTTGTCCTCTCACTGAAGACCCAGAAGACTACTACAACTACTTGACTCCGGGGCACTTTCTAACTGGAAGCCCTACTATGACGCTGCCTCTGTCTAACTATGAAGAAGAAAGAAACGTAGATTTACGTCAGAGATGGCAGTTAACTCAACACATGCTAAACCGCTTTTGGAAACTGTGGTCTACAGACTACGTGACCCTACTGCAGACCAGAAGTAAATGGCACAAACCTACTCAAAACTTAACTGAAGGTGACGTCGTGTTGGTGAAGGATGATAACCTACCGCCGGGAAAATGGGCCATGGGAAAAGTTATCCAAGTTCACCCCGGGGAAGATGGTATGGTGAGAGTCACTACCATAAAAACTCAAAATGGAGTAATGAAGAGGCCCGTAACAAAATTGGCTAAACTAATAACAAACGAAACAACATGTTCAAATAGCCAAAACGACGACGAAGAGCAGCAAACTGGAAACTTACCCCAAAAACGCAGTGGTAAAGGAAGAAATTACATAACATTGTTTATTTACTTTCTAACCATGATAACATTGATGACTGGATCACACTGCGCCCCAACTTACGCAGAAAATACCATTCAGAATGCTCAAATAACGAACCTTGGACACAATCGGCCAATTTATTACGACACTATTGGGAAAGTACAACAGATACACGACGAATGGATTTTGCTTACCTTCTACAACCTTACAACCTACTGGCAAACAAATAAAGACTTACAAAACTACATAAACAACATAGCACACCTCTGCGAAGATCTGGACCAGAGATTCTGTGCGAGTACTACTCAAAACTTACAAGCTGAACTAGAACAACTTATGTACTTGAACACCCTACTTTTGTCGCCGCATAAACACCTATCTTATCGGAAAAAACGCGGTCTGATCGACGGAGTTGGGTACGTTGCAAACAGCTTATTTGGAGTATTAGATCAGCATTTTGCGGAAAAATACACGAAAGACATCGAAGCTGTACAACAAAATGAACAATACCTATTGGATCTAATGAAAAATCAAACTTCTATCATAGAAATTGAAAATGAGATCATGAAGAAAAACGAAAAGAATGTACAACATCAATTTCAACTAATAAACAAGTATATGAACGACACCAGTGTGAAGCTCTCAAAACTTGAATCGAAAATCGGAACGGTTATGGCTACTAACTACTATAGCTCAGTATCGCTCACGGCACACTTACTACTATCAAACTTAAAGAACGTTCAAGAAATACTATTCAACGCCCTCGTGGATGTCTATAAGGGTCACATTGATGTCCATCTGTTAACTCCGGTGAACTTGATCAAACAGCTGAATGAAATCTCTGGAAAACTGCCGAAATCACTAACTTTCCCAGTTGAGAACATTGAAGAAAACATAAAGGATATTTATAAACTACTCTATGTAAAGGCTCGAGTTACCAACAACTACTTCATGTTCGAAATACACATTCCGCTGACGAGTAATGAAGATTTCACGCTATATCGACCAATACCGCTGCCACTGATACTCCAGCAAAATGAAACTACCTCTAAATACGTACAAACATCATCTAGGTATATAGCGGTGAACTTCAGAAAAAATACGTACATAAGCCTAAGCGAAGATGGGCTGAAAAGATGCATACAAAAAAGCACTGATAATTTTGTATGTATTCTAAATCTTCCAGTGAGAAACTTAGCAAGTAAAGTTGCACCCTGTGAAGCTAAATTTCTAGGTCACGAAACGACCTCATTGTGTACTACAATAAATAAACAATGCGAGCCCGCTTGGATTGAATTACATTCAACTAATACATGGCTTATGACTTGCTGCGATGACTCATGCATGTTTAGAACTGTATGCGCGGGAGACGTTACATCTCATCAAATAAATAATTCTGCACTTGTTACATTAAGACAAGGATGCGTGATGCAGACTAAAGATCTAAGCATATCTTCGCACAACCGCTACCACAGCGATTCCAGGGTCAACTTATACCTACCTGAGATACCACAACTTGAGAAATCTATTAATAGCATTGTGAACTTGAAAACGCCACAACTCAAATTCATCGACCCTTCTCATGATCACGAGAGGGTTGAAACATGGCTACAAGAACAGAAGATCAACGAACTACATTTGCCAGAAACTATGACAAACCATGACATACATCATTACACAATCAGCTACATCTTGGTGATCGCCGCTATCAGCGTCGTCATAGTTTGGATTGCGAGGAAGCGAGGCTGGCTTACTAGAAAGTCCACCTCTGCCCCTACTACGATGAACACTTCAGAACGCGAGGCATTCGAGCTACAGTCACGAGACACTCAATCGCCGACATACGCATCTGTGGAGAAGCTGCACAAACCCCTTCGACGGTCAACCTCAATGGTGGAGCGCCCGCACGAGGGCCCGGTGCCAGCAGCACGAGAGCGCCGCCCCCCTCCCGCTCCGCAACGCGTCAAGGATGTGCTATTTAATTTTGATTAGTGTTTTACTCTACATTTTTATAACTTTTTTAAATAACTTAACTTACTTTTATGTACTTTATTTTAAGGTTTTTACTTTACATGTTTTTACTCTACATTTTTATAACTTTTTTAAATAACTTTAACTTACTTTTATGTACTTTATTTTAAGTTTTTACTTTTATTTACTTGAACTTTGTTTTTATATTGACTTTGTACAAACGATTCCCTCTTTTGGTTTTATCTCTTTTTGGGTTGGAAATATGTACGAAGACGTACTAGGTACATAAGTATCTAATATTACTGAATCGGCATATTTACGGCCGTAATAACTAGTGCGACACTGACCGCGACGCGATTCAAACCTATGAAGGAACGTTTACTTTGTATGAGTTTTTACGTGTAACTACTTCAATAAACTTTTGAAAGGTGATCAGTGATTTTAACTTTGCACTCATTAACTTAACTAACTTTACTTCAAATGTACAAAACGTCCGTACAAGAAGCTTTAAAATTAAGAATCTCATCCTAGTTTAAATGAAACAGAAGTGGCTAACAATCAAGCCCAACGCTATAATTAAAGCATGATTTAGCACATCCATTTATCATAATTCACATGCCAGAAGTAATAATAATCAGACGCAACAGAATACATAATAGGCAGAACAAAAGCTAATCTTTCTAACACTTTCATTCGGGCTTGATTTCGCAATAGGTAATGTAACGAGTAAGTGGTAAGAGCTTTAATTGCTATCGCTTTAATGCCCTCGGGTAGTATAGAAACCTAATCGTCACCCCAGACATGGACTTGCTTGCGACTTAGATACGCAGCGCTTTGAGAGAAGTGTTTAACAACCCTAAACAAGAGAAAATCGTATCAGTAAATAGAGAAACTGTGGTCAAAGTAGTGAACAAACAAAATGCTATGTTTGGTCAACCAGTATAACATAACACCAACCAGACAAAAAGCGAACAAACAGACGAAAGCAAAGAGAATCACTCAAGAACCGTCAACAGCGCCTGATGACCGTGACACAAAGAAAGACAAACAGATCCATGACGATGATAAATGCAATATTGACTCAGGAACATGCTAAGGGCTTTGTCCGGTTATGGCACTACATGTACACAACTTTCTAACTTGTATGGAATTCATGCGAGAAAAAATATGACATACCAGTTATCTTATAGGTGTAATGAAATACCACATAAGGCGATTATATGTAAATGTTCTCTTTGTTGAAGTAGATTTGAGAGCAAACTCCCTATTTTCAGTTCTGACATCCTAAATCATATAAATCACAACAAAGTTAAATATAGGGGATTAAGTACACAGTGGAGTGGTGCTGCCTCATTACGGAATATTTCAGATTTTAGGCCAGCATTTATGACATGCTCCATGGCATGGAATTTTACTTACAATCTCACCTTAGCTTATTTAAGTACAGTGTTTAAGTAAATTGCCATAATTAGACGGACAATTAGAGATCTTCTAGGTTGTTAACCTTTTACCACTGCTCGGGTGATATCACTGTGTGATATCCGATGACAATGTAGTAGATGTTTGTTAGGTGGTAAAGAACATGAAAAAACCAAAATAACAAAGAGGCGCCTCACTTGTAACAAAAGTCAGACTCATTGAGTAAACGATAACCTGATAAGGTCTAGACAAGTTCAACAGATAACTACAGACCGTGAGACCGAAACCTTTGCTACCCTGTACCTGCCATTCGTTTATTTAATAAGCAAACAACTTGTAAACGTCTCGTTGAGTATAAAATAAAGGTATTGTACTTTTAATATTGCAAATACGTGACGCGTCAGATGTGAATCAAATAATAATGCTACTTCGCTCCAGAACACTCAAACGTGAAATTGAGAGAAAGATGTGGTTAAAAAGTGTATAAGAAAATAAATAAATAATCCTGGAGAATCTACACAGCATCATCTAAATAAAGATACCTAATTCTCAACGAATGAGAAAGTGGAAGAAACCCGACACTTAGGGCAAGGAAATTAGCAATTAAAACGAATAATTCCATGCTAACTGACTTAAAGCTCAACGCTCAAGCTCTCTAGTTTTCAACACATTAAAGTGCCGCTGACAGTTTTATTACAAGAAGACTTGCTTGACCCATTATTCATAACTAACGTATTTGACGCAAGTTGCAGCTAGCTTAAAGCTCCAACTGTAGGAGAAATCGGATGTTTATAATTAGCAACCTAGAAACAAAAACCGTGGTTTATGAGATAGTCAAATCTAAAAGATACGTCTTGGAAAATGTAAAATACGATTTAAATGTAGGTAGAGTCTAAGTCAACGCAAATAGTACATTCAACCATGGTATATTTTGAGAAGGAACTAATCAATAATTACATCATCAACGGAACAAATCAGTACGTGCGTTTTACAAGCCAAACCTACCCGAAGAATGCAGGAACCGATTATTGAATAAGAACAAACAAAGAAACTACAAGCAAGGACCATTCTAAAAGAATTAGCATCAAATAGCCGATGACATCAACAAGGCGATGCTGTGAAAACCCGATGACCTTTGAAAGTGAGCAGAGCAGACGGTGTAGAGCATTTTGTTATAAAGATAAATTATTTGCAATCTAATTCTGAACAAAGACTATAAATAAAACATAATGGAATATTCTTGATTTAATGCAGATTGGGTCTTCAATAGATTGCGAAGTGGCAACAGCAACGTCTAACCAATCATGTTTAAAATTAAATTCTCGACAATTATTTTTATAACTCATTCATTATTTCTAATCATCTAACTTGACTCTAATAAGACCTATTAGCGCGTTCTCGAGTCACAGTAATTCAATGCTTGTCATTTAGTTAAATCTGAATTTAACCTAAGTCGGTCAATGTAAACTGCAGTTCAATTTGAAAATTAGTGGCCAAAATTTACATACCTCAATAGCTAATACGGTTTAGACTCCCAAAGTCTTGGACTTCGACACAAGACTTCTACAGGTATCTCGCTTCTGAACTGTCAAGTAGACTATTTATAAAATTTGCATAGTTTGACTAACCATACTTTACCATACTGTGCCATTTGTAAGGTTTGACAAGTCTAGAGTTAATCTAAGACATGCCATCCATTCAAGTCTGCGTATCAATGGCAGATATTTCAATCCCACTCGGACAGCGCGATGGAAAGCGTGAAGCTATCGTATTACCAGATACATACAAATGCGATGCCGTCTACATCTGGCAGGCTTGCTGGTGTAAATAAAACCAAGGGTGTGCCGGGAGAGAGTGGATTTTAACCTTCGATTACTTGGTTGGCTGGTTCTGACTAGGAAAATATAGATAAAATTATAAGAAATTTTATCAGGTAACAGGAAAATTATCAAGACGTGTACCAAAGTGTCAACAGATCAAAGTAGCAAGTAGTGAAATCAAAATGGTAATAATTGCAGTCTTTAATAAGTATTTATGAACAAGCGTTAGCTACTAGAATTTCCAAAACTAAAAAAGCGGTCGAACGTAATGTGCTAGACTAGACACAATCAAATAATTAAGAAATCAAGAAATCCCTTGAAACCTTCAACTTCCTGTATCTAAATTAGAACTCTCCATGCGAAGAAACGTGAAGTACGTATTCGTTGTTTGTAGGGTGTGTTCGCTTCATGATGGCTACGAGCAAAAAATTCAGTTTGACAGAAATGAACCCATGCGCGGTGATAGATTCTGACAGACAGGCAAGCGCCACCGTTACTAACTTGACGAGTGAAAAGTTTATAACAAGAAGAAATTAAGGAGACGAGATTCCTCGAATGACACAGAGCAACCCGAGTCTCAAAGGAATGGAAAGGAATGGTAAGAAACATCGATGTAAGTAAAATTCGGGAGATGGGGTACTAGTTTCTCGAAAGTGGAACGCTCTAATTAGGTCCACCCACCTCAGTCACAGTCGGACCGGCGCAGACGGCGTTCGTGTTTCGCGTGCGTATTGTAGTCTCGGTCCCACTTCGGTCTAGGTACGTCTTTCCATCGTTGTTGTTCAATAGGTAGGTATATTGCAAATGATTGGAAATAGCGTGTCTTTGCATATAGTTATAACTTATAACACAACACAGGCCATTTTTTGTGTTAGCACTGGAAAAACGTACCATATCTACAGAATTTTACTTATATCTATGGTGAGAAATCATGAAAATTGATAGAAATTTGATGAAAGTTTGTAGTTTTATCCAACTTAATTAATGACCATGATTCCATACGTAGCTGATCCACATTCCAACATTCAAAGGATTAAGACGCAGGCGCCGGTATTCAATCGACTTAGGACAAAAGAACTGAATACTCTCGTGACTGGACGAAGGCTACTCAGAAATTAATTCACGATAACCATTCAATAACGTAAGAAAACAACTTGTTTCTAGATCGACATTCAGAGTAAATGTAAATTAATTCCTTGAAGTCACCTCTGCATAGTTCGACTATGAAATTAAAGTTTACAAGCAACAAACGAGAAATAGGAACATCCTTTTTTTATTTCACTCCACACAAAAGGCTTTGTCGCTGAGCGACCACATCGGCTAATTTATACATATTAACAAATGAAAACTAAAAACTAATCTCTACCGACATTACTTATACCAAGGTTGTAAATTGTGCGGGCTTTTTCAGACAATGCCAATAACATCTGTTACATTTTCCAAAATCATACAACTTAGCCACTCCAAATGAACATCTTCAATTTGAGAGTTTAATCGTAGACTAGACAAAATGTAGTTCTTGCTTTAGGCGTGGAAAACTGAATGATTGATGATTTAGTGAAAACACCAAACAATCTTTGGAGAAATCATTAGCTCATTGGCAAGTATGTTTGTGGTGATGCCAATCATGTAGATCTCACCAGGGGTCGGGAGAAAGTCATTTTCGTTTTTGTGAAGTCATTTAAGTTGATTCGGTCGGCTAGACGACAGGAATTAGGAGCACTTGTTTTTAAAGCATACATATACAAAACGCTATTACGAGTTTTAGTTATGAACATTCACTATGTCTTGCAACTTTATTAGACACTTAGACAATCGCCTCGCGGTTTCCCCGCGTAGTTACCGGTCCCGTGGGAATTCCGGGATAAAATATAGCCTATGTCACTCCCTGAAAAGTAAGCTTTCTAACGCTGAAAGAATTTTTCAAATCGGTCCAATAGTTTCGGAGCCTATTCAATACAAACAAACAATCAAATCTTTCCTCTTTATAATATTAGTATAGATAAATAGTTTCATTGTTTTAAAATAGGCAACTAAAAACCGCCTGCAAATTTCTTACAATTTACAGTGTTTTTTAAGTTTTTCGAGACAATATCTATCTACAAAAAAATATGGGAGCAGCTTGGGATCATTCTCTATACAATGGCGAAATCATTTTTAAAACCAGTCAATAATTGACGGAGAAATCGACGAACATACATAAAACAAACATACATACAGCCGAATATAAAACCTACTGCTTCTTTAAACTCAGTACAAAGTAAAAATAGCATCTGTCTTCCACATGCGAAGAAATTAATAAATCAGTTCAACAATGCCAAAGACCAGACAGCAGTAGACAACAAGACACATAACCAAGATTCTAAACTGGACTAGATTACACATCTAGACAAGAACTGACACGGTAATGACCACCGTCCGGCGATCAATGCGGCAGTCCTCCTCAATCGTAACAGAGCTGTCATCGACACGCGAGGGAAAGTCACTTGTGTAATACGGGATAAAATTACGGTAACATTTTATGCAATCGCGAAAATAAATAATAACAAGAAATTGGGCTTCTCAGAGAGTTACTTTTTTCGATCGCGTTAATAACGCAGCAGAGTGTAAAAGTGACCTACAATTAAATGTTGGAGTTACTTTTACAATAAACTTTAAACCGGTAGTCGCCTTTAAACTTCAAGCGGCTTGACATGAATCGTCCGTGAACACTTTTACTTCCGTTTTAACCGAAATTATTTTAACAAATACTACAGTCGTAACCACAATCGCATAATTGCACTGTTTAAAAGGCAATGTTATAAAACCGGGTATTACGGTCACATCAAGTTTAACCTACCAGATTCTTATGCTAAGTGAAATTTTTTCATGTACCGCTTTATTAAGCGATAAGATGAAGAATTAAAAGTAATTGCGACAGCAACTTGGATTTTTATGAACTGATAATTTAATAACTTAATCGATCGAATTTTCTATCAGATTCCGATTAAGTGGTAATGTTATTATGAACATGTAAAGCCTCCCGGTCGTAAAATTTAGCAATTAAAGTACCAACGTGACTATGTTAAGTATGACAAGCTATGAATTTTAATAAGCTTGTGTGGCCTAAGCAATGTGTTGAAATTTCTTTGATGTTTTAAAGCAGTTTATAAATTACTTCATTTATAAATTCACTTCACTTCACTTTATCAATCACAGTCGTCTGCAACAGATTACAATTTAACTTTAAGCAAGTTCTATTTTGAGCTCAAGATGAGATGTAAACTCGATTTTTTTCCCATCAAAAAGCCACGACCCCAATTACAATTTAATGGACAATGAATATCATGAATTCGATAACTGGATAAGTTCGCAAGTGCCGCACGACAACGGCCCGCAATTTGCGTCTCGACATCGCCTGTAAATCAAATTAACCACCACCTACGTTATTGGACACTCAACATCTCATATTAATAGAGACAGGGTTGATGATTAATCCAACGTTGTTGAAAATTAAGTTGCATTTACACACTTGCATAAATTTAACAATAATAGAATAGAAAAGTAGAGGATAAAAACCATCAATTTATAAGACTTGTTAGAAATAATGTCGTGAATGTGTTGGGTCTTCATTTCATTTTAAACCGAACATTTTTTTGTCCCAATAAATAAATGCTGGACAATCCATCCAGCATCATCTATCCTCAAAGTAAGCAGAGCTTGTGTGTAGATACAGGATAATTGGCTCAGGCAAACAAAACACCACACTCACAACGACATGTGTTATGATAATATTGACCCAGCACTCGGCTTAGAAAAAAATACTACAACAATCACAACAAGGAAGCCAAGCTACACAAAGCATAATCGATAACGATCAGTAAAAGATTCATAAAACAGATAGCTATCGTTTCCTCTTCGCCAATGGCTATTAAACACCCACCAGGCAACGGTAAGCCAGCCCTACGGAGCATTGTGAAAGTAGCTCGTCCAGGTGTCCGCAGGCGTATGCTTCATCTGTCCCAACAACACCTACTGCCTCTGATTTATTGCCCATTTTGAACATGGCTATTACCCGAACGACTATAATCATTCCGATTTGAGAATAGGCACCGAGATCGCTTTGAATGGATTTGATAAGTTAACGTCTGCGGACAGCAGATCGTGTTACAGTGAATTGTGTTTTGCTACAATCAGTTGGTTTATTCATTCATTGAGTGGGTTGGACCAAATATATTCACAAGCTAGGGTTCGGTAAAAGTTTTGCCCCAAATGAACCTGGTTACTTAAACGCAACGCACGTCTCAAATTGCTCAAGTTTGACAGTTTTCAATGAAAATCTGTCAATAAGTCGTCATTTGAGTCCTGCTCAAATCTGATATGCGTTCGAGAATTCAGGCAGGCGCATTGATATACTAGGTATTGCAATAATATTAGGAACGTAATAATATGGCAACTTAAAGCTTTGAAAATATAATTATTATCATTAAAATACCAAAAAGTTTTATATAAATAGAGAAAACAACTTGAAATTTCATAAGATCCCGACCAGACAGACGACAATGTGAATGCTTTTGCAATAAAAAGTATAGTACGAACATTTCCCAGGGAAATAATATTACAAAATCGACGGCAGAAATGATGATAGATGCACGCACAAATTATGAAACTCGTTTCTGATGCGCTCGACATGGTAGCTGACAAGAAATTGTCGGGGGCAACGCAACGGGGCCTATTTTAATTTTCCAACACGACATTTCGTCTTTCGTTTCGGCCAATTGGTGTACTCTAATACACCGAAATAGAGTAGGTATCAATTTTTGATTGGGTATTTTTAGAATCAGAATAGGCTTCAAAATTGCTTGAATGAATGTGGTGTGGATTCTCAGAAAGCAAGCCGGTGTTGGCTTAGGTACTGAATATAAAATGAAGAAAAAAGTAAATAGGCATTCTGATGTCAACAAAAGCCCGTATAGAAAAGAAAGAATCAGTTAATTGAAGATAAGATCATAGGTAATATAATATTCACAGCCTAATGTCTGTGAGAGCGTAGACTCATTTTCAGAGACAGCAATTGCATAAGATAAAGTAGGTCTAGCCTAGACAATACAAAATGATGGGAACAGAACAGTTCTATCAAAGAACAACTATTTATAATTATTATGAAAACCGTCTTAATAATTATTATGAGAGGTTCATTATATTTTTAAAATATTTTGGATGAATTGACTTATCTTGGGAATCATCAATGCACGGAAATCACACGAGAAGTATCCGGCTAAGAGTGCGATGAATGAATGAATATGAATCAAATCTGTAGTCTTGAATGTAGAAAAGACGATGTCAGATAGAAATATAAAAAACGATGAAAATTGGTTCAAAATTCAAACATTACCTTTATGTCATTTAAAGATTAAAATTCAGGGTCTGTTTTACAGGATCACACAATCACACCCCGTCATCACAGTTTAGTGTTGAGTTATGGAATATTTATACTTGTGATAACGACGTATTTTATACCGTCATCGAATCGTAATCGACGGCATAACTATAACGTAACATTATCGAAAAAATCAAAGGTCTTTTTTTTTCAAATTTCTCAACGTGTGTTTCACGTTATAAACGTCAGCACCACCGGCGTGAACAAAAGCCGGTTTATATCAAAGTAGAAGTCATAACTCACCACCAGCTCAGCGAACTTGGCGTCGAGCTCATCTTCCGGGGGCATGGGGTGCGTGGGGGTGACTGCCTGCAGCGCCAGCCCCCCCTCGCCCCCCACCACGCAGTACGTGATCTCAGGAGGCTCGTCATTCTGGAACAAAGGAGAATATCATTAGTTTTAGATTAATCTTCATTGTAGGCGCCTATTGCCGTGTGGAGCCGGCTTAGAATTTGCACTACCCCAACTCTTACCGTGAGAGGCGTAAGAGGCGACTAAGGGATATCCACCGGGGGGGGGCAGCAGCGCCCCCTGCAGAACAATTCTACCACCGAACTGTGATCCCCAACCCGCATGCGGGGGATTATAAGCACTACCTCCCATGAGATAAAAGCCAATAAGGCGTTTATCAGGGGAAGGCCTGAATCCAGCAGTGGACCAATATAGGCAGTAAAGGAGGCACCTGTTTAGGAGTGCAATGTTCAAGAGTTGTCATGACGAGTTTTTTTAGGACTCTGGAAGCCATGAATGAATACGACTCGCTCTAGCTTCCAGGTAAATGAAAAATGGCGCGTAAAAAGTGGATGTGCCAAGGCTAGGATGATGATAGATAGATAGAATATACTTTACTGCACAAAAGTTGTACATGGAGCATTATGCTAGATAGCATTCTCTACCTGCTAACCTTTGGGTAGTGTGGACAACAATTTAGTAGGTAGTGCTAAATTACAAAATTTACAGAAAAACAAGAAAAATAATAATAATAAGTACAATTAACAATTCGTGTCGATGATGATCTTCTTACATGAAAAATAGATGTGTGTACGGAACCGTAGTCCCCGAAAATTCGGAGTTCTTCTGTGCCAACATTAACATTTGTAAGATATGAGGTTCCAATATACATATACTCATATGGACAGAAACATAGATTTTTTTGCTTTAGGTATATGGATTTCGTGTCGCTGCGGCCATGATAGGCTTATCTATTGTGATCATCGATGTAAGTAAAATTCGGAAGATTGGGTACTAGCTTCTCGGAAGTGGAACGCTCAAATTAGGTCCACTTAGGTCCACCCACCTCGGTCATAGTCGGACCGGAGCCGCCGCCGGCGTACGTGTTTCGCGTGTATTGTTGTCTCGATCGCACTTCGGTCTAGGTACGTCTTTCCATCTTTGTCGTTCATTAGGTTGGTATATTGCAAAAGATTGGAAGTAGGAAGTGTCTTTGCGTTTAGTTGTAACACAACACAGGCCATTTGTTGAGTTAGCGCTGGGAGAACGTACCATATCTACTGAATTTTACTTATATCTATGAGAAACATAGTTTTTTTTTGCTTTATGTGGCTTTCGTGTCGCTGCGGCCATGATAGGCTTATCTATTGTGATCATCGATGTAAGTAAAATTCGGAAGATTGGGTACTAGCTTCTCGGAAGTGGAACGCTCAAATTAGGTCCACCCACCTCAGTCACAGTCAGGCCGGCGCTGCCGGCGTACGTGTTTCGCGTGTATTGTTGTCTCGATCGCACTTCGGTCTAGGTACGTCTTTCCATCTTTGTTGTTCATTAGGTAGGTATATTGATATAGATTAGAAATAACGTGTCTTTGCGTTTAGTTGTAACACAACACTGGCCATATGTTGAGTTAGCGCTGGGAGAACGAATTATGATCGCCACTTTGTGCGTTCAGCCCCGAACCATCGGCGTTCATAATTCGCCACTAACCCTTGCAGCTGCTAGCAACTGTAGGATTTTCTTCCGAGTGATGTCTCTTATCTCAGCATGAACATAAATGGAGAAATATAACTAGCTCATAAGATCGCAGTTAAAAAGAAATAAAATTCAAGTACTATTATTATAGTATTTACACTAATATAAAGAGGAAAGATTTGTATTTTTGTATGTTTGTAACATGCCAACATGCCATGGAAAGAAGTATGGTAGGGATCAAAAGAATTATAGACAAAGTAAGAAATAGCAGTATAAGAAACAAGACTAAGGTCCAGGATATAACTCTGAAAATAAGAAGACAAAAGTGGAAATGGACAGGCCACATGATCAGAGGAAAAGACAAACGGAGTAAAATAACCACACAATGGTACCCAAGGGATGGGAAAAGAAAGAGAGGCAGACCACAGAGAAGGTAGAATGACGATATCAAACAAGTCGCAGGAACTACATGGGGTAGAGTGGCCATAGAAAGGCCAGAATGGAGAAGATTGGAGGAGGCCTTTGCCACCTGGCAAACGGACACACAAAAATGGAAGAAAAGAGATATATATGAATAACAAAGAAAAACTGTCTTGTCCGACTAAAGGCTTATTATTATTATATGTTTGTAACGAATAAACTCAAAAACTACTGGACCGATTTCAAAAATCTTTCAACATTAGAATGCTACATTATCCCCGAATAACATAGGATATATAACATTACCAGAAAAAAACAAGGGATCCCTTCTAAAATTAAACGTCCTGCATAAAGATACATTTACTTCTACGTTTATCCCAAAGTGTTTAAAAAATAAATACATCCGTGCGAAGACGGGCAGCTTGTATAAAATACAATGAATTCATTTAACATCTCAGACAATTCCAATGACTCACCCAAGTACCCTGAGAAAGAAATGAACAAGTAAACATTAACAATACAGCTTCCCAAGTCCGAATAACATAGGATATTTAACATTACTAGAAAAAAACAAGGGATCCCTTCTAAAATTAAACGTCCTGCATAAAGATACATTTACTTCATCCCAAAGTGTTTAAAAAATAAATACATCCGTGCGAAGACGGGCAGCTTGTATAAAATACAATGAATTCATTTAACATCTCAGACAATTCCAATGACTCACCCAAGTACCCTGAGAAAGAAATGAACAAGTAAACATTAACAATACAGCTTCCCAAGTAAGTAGGTAAGCCAAGAGATCTGTCAACAACTCATCGTACGAATATTCAACTTAAGCTTTCACGGAATCGTTCATTTTTCTGATAAACCAGAATGAAAACAACAAAACCGGGCAAGTGTGAGTCGGACTTTATAGATAGATAGATAATCTTTGTTGTACCATCAAAAACTTTATAAAATTGCTAGTTTCTGAGTATTATATACATCCATATATCCATCTATCTATCTATCTATCCATCCATCTATAATCCATCTACATGTCCATCCATCCATCTATCCATCCATCCATCTATCTATCCATCCATCTATCCATCCATCCGTCTATTTATCCATCCATCTATCCATCCATATATCTACACATCCAAACTTTCGCATTTATAATACTCGTATTAGTGCGACTTACAGACTACTAATTTTAGTATGACACAATCGGCAACCTTATCACTGAAAGCGCAGGCTTTCTTCCAGGCAACCTTTGGATGGACAGGATCGGTTAGTATGCGCATGAATAGTTCCGTGCCATCATCCAAGATTTTAACTCCATGATCTTTATTGTATTGAGGCGAAAAACGCATAAAATACGTCTAATAAGATGACAGCCTTTAATATTTAAAGCAATTAAAGTCTTCTATTTTTATTATTTTGTTGTAAAAGACTATGGTAAGTAGTGCGAGGTAGATTCGCAGTCGCGATTTTGAAGCGCGTCTTGTGTCGATTCGCTGCTGACTGCTGCTATTTCGCTTTTGGTGCGCGGGGCATCTAGAAATCGCACTTACAAAAACGCAGCGGAATCGCGCTACAAAATCGCAACAAATTAGCGCGACACCAGACGCGCTTCAAAATCGCGGCTCTGGAATGGAGGCTTTACTCATTCGGTAAAAATTACCTCTACCTATTACGGTTCAAGAGATATAGTACCTATTGTTAGGGTCGACCAAAAGCCGATTTTTTTTCGTTGTTTTTTAGACAAGTACACATTCTGTGAAAATTTCACTGTCCATCTATTACGGTCATAAGATAAAGCCCGCTGTCACGGGTCTTTTCTCTGCCAGGCTAGCGTAAATTCTAGTGGAAACCCGTGATAAGTTTTCCTACCTACCTACCGGGGAACCGCCACTAGGAAATGAAAACACGTATAAATACCGATACCTTATACGCAACAAAAACAATGAGAGGATACTATAAACATACACCTTAACCGGGAGTGTCTCACTCACGCATATTAATAATAAAAAAAAATAACACTTCAGAGATCATTCAACGATTCTTCAAAGATCCCCAAATAGAAAAGGTTGTTCGTTAGTTATAAACAAGCTTTTAGCTAGCAAACAATATGGATTATACTTCAGAGATTTATCAAAAATCATTTAAAGATCACTACAGAAAAGGTTAGATAAGATAGTTACAAAAATATACATTGATTCAGCAAACGTTAAGAATTACAATTCCAAGATCACAAACCGAAAAGGTCAAAAAATACTTTTAATCAGCAAACAATAAAAATTACTCTTTAAAAATCAATTAAAAAAAACACACGAAAACGAATAGACAGACTACGACAGCAGTGTAATAGTTCCCACCTAGTTGGCACCTATCGGGATCACGGAACCCTAGAAAGGTACCAAAATATTGACACTACTCGAAATTCATACAAAACAGAACAATACAATTTAAATAGCAATTACCTACATTAAATGGTCAGAGGTTTTCGCATCGCCGAGAATAAATCATCGGGAGAACATAATCTGGTCGCGTAATATAATCAGAAAAACGAGCTGTTGCAATAAAATTATGATTTAAATTGCTAAAGTTGAAACGAGGAACACTGCGATGGTTTCCTTCCTTAAAAGGAGAGGTAAAAATGTGGTTACGAGGAAACGGACACGCAGAAAAAACGCGACAAACACTTAATAAACTCGGTTCTAGAAACCTTGATGATTTTTTATAAGCAAGTAACTTGCTTAACCAAAGAAATATTGGTGGAAAATATTTTGCGATACTAGCATCGTATCATCGGAGAAAAACTCAGAAGTTCGAAACAGTTTTTGGTTTTGAAAGCTAACATTCATCATTTTATCTCGAAAAAAAAGGTCTAAAACCTTTTTTTTCTGTGATACTGCATTGCATTATGCATTGAAGTGTTTTTGTTTTAAGTGTTGTTTCTGGTACCTAATTGTCGACAGTTTTCGTTAAATTTTCATTCATTGTTGACATAAAAATCTTGGATTCTAAAACCGAGTAAGTATGCATTGAAGTTTTTGTTTTTTGTGATTACCTTGTTGTTTTGTGGTAGGTACCTACTGTTAACAGTTTAAGTTAAATTTTCATTCATTGCTGACATAAAATATCTTGGATTGTAAAACCGAGTAATTAATCTTGGATTCTAAAACCGAGTAGAGCATTGAAGTTTTTGTTTTTTGTGATTACTGATTACCTTGTTGTTTTCTGGTAACTAGGTACTGTTAACAGTTCAAGTTAAATTTTTATTCATGTTGACATAAAATATCTTGGATTCTACAACCGAGTAAGTATGCATTGAAGTTTTTGTTTTTTGTGAATACCTTGTTGTTTCTGGTACCTAATTGTTGACAGTTTTTGTTAAATTCTCATTCATTGTTGACATAAAATATCTTGGATTCTACAACCGAGTAAGTATAGTACTCGTAGGTAATGTGCAAAGTGAAGTGTACTATAATTGAATCTAATGCATGATTCGTAATTACGCGTAAAGCGGTATTTAGCGACATTTCCGATTAGTCTCATTACTGTAATCAGGTTCTTTGATTACGATTAGACTTGTAGTAGGTATTTAAAGAAACCATAATTAACCAATAATAACATTTTGAAAGTTGTTACTTTTATAGCAGACTTGCTGCTGCCCGCGGCTTCGCACGCGCTTTTTAAGCAACTTATGTCCATTTACCTCCCAGACAAATTTCATTAATATCCGTTCAGCCGTTTAGAGGTGAAAAGGTAACAGATAAACAGATAGACACATAGAAAGACAAAGTTACTTTCGAATCACACTTCACACTAATATTATAAATGCGAAAGTTTGGATGGATGGATGGATAGATGGATGGATGGATGGATGGATAGATGGATGGATGGATGTTTGTTACCTCTTCACGCCAAAACTACTGAACGAATCGGGCTGAAATGCATACAGGTAATTCTAATCCTGGAATCAAACATAGGATACTTTTTATCCCATAAATCAGTTCCCATGGGATAGAAATCACATTTAAACGTTTCCTTAGAAACAACGCGTGCGAAGCCGCGGGCATAAACTAGTTTATAATATTAGTATGAATATGCCGAATTGAGTGTAGCATGCTCTAATGTTACGTAGTGTAGGACGCCCCGGCCAGGTGGGATGACGACCTGCGAAAGACTGCAGGCAGATGCTGGATGCGGCAACAGCTTGCCGCATCCAGCATCTGCCTGCACCCCCAATGAGCCCATAGCGACCTGTCATCAGCATGACAGGGCGCTATGGCGCTCAAATAAATTTAAACAAATTGTCAAAACCTTGCTGTGCAAAAAGGCTTACTATAAAATATCAGATTATCTAGAGGATGAAAAAGCTTGGGACGGGTTTTGCTCCAAATCGCAAAATAACAAAGGCTAAAGGTTTCTTCGTCGCTTCTTTACTTTAGTCTACATACCGAAGCGACAGAAATAAAAAAATATCACTTTATTTCCGTATCAGTGTTGTTTTATAATTTGACCTATTCTAAGTGTACATTTATTGTATTTATGGAAATAAAGAGTTTTTGATTTTGATTGGGGGAGGCCTATGTCCAGCAGTGGACTAATATAAGCTTATGACGATGATATTCATTAATCATTATGCAGTAGAAATGAATCTGAATAAATAGAACTACTTAGAGGCCGCGTAAGACCATCAGAGTCTCCTGATCTCAGGTATACATTCTTCCGAGAATATGACTAAGTATAGGAAAGAGCATTTACTTGTATATCCTCAAAAATGTCCCAGCTGAAAGCATCATAAACTTGATATTAGATAAGGCACTCACAATAAGGGCAGTTTTCCATCAAAGCGAAGTGGAAAGGTGTGTACAAATAACCAATAACAGTGTCTAAATGAATAAATAAATAATGCTGGACAACTCACACAGCATTATCTAGTCCCAAGGTAAGCAGAGCTTTTGTTATGGGTACTAGATAATTGATATACTTAATACAATATACTACATAGATAGATATTTTTTTATTATACATAGAAAACATCCATAACGCCCTGATTTTGTACAGAAAATAATCCCGGTGTGGTCCCATTTTTATTTTCGAGGGATTACTATTCGGCACTTAAAAAACAGTTTAAAACCATAGGATTCGAAGTCGATTTTTTTTTATCCGCCCTCGAAAAAGGAGAAGTTTGTATACGGCTACTGTATGTTTAATAAGTAAGGTACCGAGTATTTTCGCGTGATTGTTTGACCTTTGTAAATAAAACTAGCTGCATTCATACTACCCGTTGTCCTATTCCCCGTTTTCCCGTAGGAATGGAGCATTTTCCCGCGGTAAAAAGTAGCCTATGTTGGCTTCTAATGAAAATAATATTTTTTCAAATCGGACCAGTAGTTTCGGAGCCTATTCAATACAAACAAAAAAACAAACAGTCAAATCTTTCCTCTTTATAATATTATTAGGTAGTATAAAATATTCCAGGTCCCATATAAATTTTATTCTCGAGGAATAACTTTTTGTCTCGCAAAACTAAAAAACTTTGAAGATATAAAGGAATCAGATCAGAGTTGGTATTTCGTTTTTGTAAAAACATTAAAATAAATAATAAATAAATAAATAATGCTGGAATATTCACACAGCATTATCTAGCCCCAAGTTAAGCAGAGCTTGTAAATTATGGGTACTAGATAAAGATAACTGATAGACATAATACAATACACTACATAGATAGATATTTTTTATTATACATAGAAAACATCCAGAACGCCCTGGAAAAAAGTCTGCAGATCGTACAAACATTTGTCCCGAGGCGGGAATCGAACCTGCAACCTCCAAAATATCAAGATTATATTGGTGGCAGGTATACTCCTCTTAGCTTGAAGGAACCCGAGCGTTAGGATTCAGTGTGCGATGAGTCATATCCACAGAAATCTGAATAACAAGGCACTAGAAATCGTAAGCGCGCGTGACCTTGTCGCCGCTCAGGTGACTCTCACGCCACCAGTGCGTTCGTTGCTGTTCAGTTGCTCTCGAAACGTGCGTGTGTAAAAATGGTGTGTTGCAGCATTTCCCATTGCGGAAATTCTTCCACAAGTTGTAATTATATTAATAAAGGAATAACTTTTCATCGGTAAGTATTGTTTTTTCTAAATAATGCCGTTTTTCCTTAAAATTATAGAATCTTTAAAAGTAATACGAACGTCACAGTCGACCGTTCTTATTATCACGTTTAACTATACATTGCCTCTTATTTTTGTCAACATCGGGCAGGTACCTCATTACAAAAAGCAATGTACTGCACAGTGAACGATAACGTTGCGCGCTCGATTTCCTATCGTGGTACGGCCGCAGAACTCGGTCGCGAGCTAGTGTTGTGACACGGTAATATTATCCTTAATATTACCTTGGTTGTGATTTGTAAAACAACTTTGCATAATTTAACATAGTATTTTAGGAATACGATGTTATATTAAAATTGTTTATTTATGATTTATTATCATAATAACTAACTATCTATAAAGCTCGATTACCACTGACTGACTGACTGACATAATTGTTCTCCTTGATGGTGGAGGGGGAGGTATGTTTTTTTTGCAGAATCATGTAGGGGGTGTCCGGGGGACCTAGGAAAAATTCCGACTTTTTGAGATTTGCCCCCCGGAACCACCGCCCCCCAGGGGGGCGCCAAGCAGAGTCACACTGATGAAAAATTTTTAGGGGGTTGTATAGAGGGGGTCATATGATTTTGATTCCAAAAAAAATTTTACCCCCCCGTTCCTCCCAAGACCCCCCTTTTTGAGAGTGCTACCGGATGCCTTACATTGCAAACGCTGGCTGAACCCTACGAGATAGATCAGAATAATGTACTACAGTATTTTACAACTTAAAAAGGTCTACAAAAAAAGTCTACGATAGTATATGTCTATCTCTTAGGGATAACCCACAATAACCATTTTTTATCCTTTACTTTTTACGAGAAATAATGGCTTATTTACGAGGCGATTTTAAGCAGTACAGCATTAATCCTTATCCAATTAAGTAACTTAGATACATTGTGCATTTAATATAGATTAATATTGCCCTTTACAGCATGTAATTTGAATGAATATTTTCGAAGATATTACAGATTTAAAATGACAGGGACATAGCGATTGCGGTATCGGCCGGAGGTACCAATTCTGCAGTAGGTATATTTAGTATAAGCATTGCACCCGTGCGAAGCCGGGGCGGGTCGCTAGTTAATAATAAATGAATATTGAAGTACAAACTATATTTTTATTTTATTAGTACAATGCCCTAGTCATAGAATAACAGTACGATAGGTACGTGACCTGATATTTCGTGCCCAGCACTAGGGTAGATTACATTAAAATGACGTCATAACGACAACAAATACAAACTTGTCACTAATGTGTGAGTAAGCGAACGTATGCAACTACGCATAAGGCTTAATTTGGTTTGCACTGCATTTTTGGATGGGCGTAGCCGTAATTCCGTAGTTATTGTCTGTGTATGTAGTGGTAAGGTAGTAGAGGGGGCGAGCCGGCGACACGCATTCCCGATAGATCGGATGGTACTCAGCATTTCTAGTGCCTTGTTATTAAGATTTCTGTGGTCATATCATATCAATCTTTCGGCGCCGCTGTGCATTCTCGGGTCATGTCACCGAAGTCAATGACGTATCGTCGTTGCCGTCTCGCGAATCCATTGAGCTAAGAAAGTAGGGTTGCTACGTATTTCTGGATTCAACGAAATTCTCGAAAGAGAGTTTAGAGACACAATATCCCTAGCGAAGCTCAAAAGAAGGAATATAACATTTTGCATACAGTGGAAAATAACTTTCAAAGAGTCAAGTTTACCAATTGCTAGTGCTGAACAAATAAATTCTTATCATTTGATGCAAGAGTACACAACAGAAGCGGGTCATGAGCAGTGCAACAAATATTTACAGAAAGAACAATGGAATTTTAACGGTGATTATGAAAATTATGCATGTATAATGTTTAGTTCAGACGGATGATATACATTATACAGGCGATTCAAAGTATTTAGTATATCTAATGTGCAGATACGCAAAACATAGTTGCTACGTGAAATGAAAGCTAATGGAGGTCAAGAAGGCCTAGATCAACGCATTTGAATTGATGAGATGAGATCTTACTTTTACGATTAAGATGATCTTGAAAGCCGTAGTCATCATTATACGTAGTCATCATCATCATCATCATCACATTAACAGTATTTACCATTCCACTAGACAAAGGCCTCCCCTGCTAAACGCCTTATTGGCTCTTATCATTAAGGGGGCCATGATCCTCATGCTGGGCAGGCGGGTTGGGGATCGCAGTTCAGTGTTCCGCGGAGGCGCTACATCCTACCTCCCGGTGGATATCCTTCAGTCACCTCTTACGACACCCGCGGTAAAAGTTGGGGTGGTGCTAAGACGTCAACACATGGCTACGTACGTATACGTAGTAGCGCAAAGTGTACCAAAGAAGATACAAAGACAGGCTCATAAATCCACGTGACTGTACGATTCTAAAAAATATACTTAGTAACTCCGTATTCATGATTTCTAGATTTTCTAGAAACAACCAAGCATAACTTAGTTAACTAAGAACGACCCGCAACACAATGAACTAGGCTATTTTTACTCAGCAGCATCTCGTAAAGTGTTAGATTTACGGCATTTAGCGTGACAGCCCTCGAGTCCTGCAAGCGTATTCCCGTCGATGACTTCATGGACTGGACCGTTTTGGACGAGGACCATCAACCTAATAACAGTTTCAAACGGGAAGGAAATTCAGATGAAAAACGACTTAAGAAACTTGAAGCATGCTGGACAATGCTAGGTCTACAGATATCAGAACAGACATAGCAGGTATAACCAGCGTTACTCCAACCAGAAGCGCAGAATTAGTTAGAGGATTTCTTGTTGCTGTGCCGTTACTCCCACGCATGCTAGGACTATGTGAGCAGCTGATTCTTCGTCGCTGAGATATCCTCTACAGAGCGACTCTGCTGCTTTTGCTCCAGTGATGAACAGTTCGATAAGTATCATATCACGAGTGGCTGGCCCTTTGTTTAGATTTCGGACATTCAGTACTATACCATCAGCGAGTTTCATGTTTGCATGTATAGCCTATCTATTTATTGGGGAAAGCGATCGATCGATACTCGAGATAAGCCCATACGTCCAGATAGTCGCTACAATTAGTAAACACGTTCATACAACTCCTACAACTAAGTATCCTGTATATAACTAAGTAATTTCTAATTTAAGACATAACTGCGATAAACCGAGAAGATAACAAGATAACATGCTTACCTTAGACTTGGCACCTTTCACGTTCTTCCTTCCTAATGAGAAATTGAAGCTTTTAGATTTCACCATTTTCACCGATTCAACTTAGAAGATTTCACCATGATCAGGATTTTAATATTTTACGTAGAAATCATTTACAGATGTTAATATATTGTTGAGAATGTTCAAATGTTTTACCACACGTTCCCTATTAGTGACTGCAGGAATATTACTGACCTAACAAGGGAGTCGATTCTTGACTCAAATGCGTTCTTATCGCTTCGGTGGGTAATTAAAGGACCTCGCAAGAGCAAAAGGGTCTAAAACACTGTTTGTGACCATTTAATTTCCGACTATGTGATGTTTAGGGAGAAGATTCTTATGTCGTGCGACATGTAGAAAGCAAGCTACCTGTTAAAAATGTTGATAATGACACAAAGATATAAAAAACGACTTTGATGATGAAGTGATGAATTAAGTAAGCAAGCAAAACAAACTAGATATAATTATGTGTACCGATGTAAGAAAATAATATTCAGGAAAAGTTATGAAGAAAATGCAGTGCTCATAAGAATAGGTCAACACCAAATACCAAGTCCAAGTAACAAATCACACTAAATTATAAATGCGAAAGTTTTTATGGATGGATGGCTGGATAGATGGATGGATGTTAGTTACCTTTTCACGCCAAAACTACTGAACTGATCGGGCAGAAATTTTGCATACAGGTCATTCTAACCCTGGAATCAACCATAGGCTACTTCTTATCCCATAAATCAGTTCCCATGGGATAGAAATCACCTTTAAACGTTTCCATAGAAACAACGCGTGCGAAGCCGCGGGCATAATCTAGTGATATATAATTTGACTGGCACAGCAATTAAACAATAACAATTGATAAACCTTCATTAATAACAGCGAACTCGTAAGAACAATAAGTCTCAATCAAATAAAGACGTTTGAGACACGACAAAATATGACAAGTCGTTTCCTGTAGGTTATTATCTGACTATTGTCTTGCTCTAATAGCATTCATGCCGTGTTTATTACTTCGATACTATCGTTAAAATTTACATTTAATTATTCGACTCGGAGACCATTCATTTCCAATTTGATCTTTCGACTATGTATAAAGTCTAGTCTTGTCGAACAGAGGTGTCTTCTTTCGCTACGTAGATAATAATGGATGTATTCAGAACACTAGTAGTTTGTCTGAATGGAACTCAATTTTTAATAGCAGTGGGAGTCGAGACAAGGTTACACGGGAAGTAAAGGAAGAAGAAAACCAAAGAAAAGATGATCTTTAGAGAGTAAGAAAGACAGTTATTACGGCTTATAGAAAAGAGTGGAAGTAAAACATGTTGTGCCGACCCCATCCATATCCCACATTAGGGCAGGAAGAAGAAAAAGTCCGACAAGATGTCATTAATAAAAAATCCCATGGATACTCTTTGATATGGCGTTAAGGCAATCACCAAATTTATTTCACATATTATTTATTTAAAAATTATTGCTATACTTGTCTAGTATACCAAAGTTAAACATAGAAAAAAAACATTGAAGCACTACTTTAAGCCTAGTTTAAAAAGCTACATTCCTTCAAACATAGAAATATAAAAATTATGAATCCAAGAGTCATAAATCCAATTTAGATAGTTCATCTTCAAAGCTCCAACCTTCGTGAACTAAAGAGCCTAATTATTGCGTAAACCATTTCATAAACGTTCTGATTCATATTAGGCTTATTGAAGATTTGACGTTACCATCTCATTTGATTCATTGATCTTTTCGGTTGATTCAATTGTGTGGTGACCCAACTTTTGAACTTGGCCTGAATCTTTGTCATGTCAATAGATGTGATTGTACAGTTTATCTTCTACAAGCTTCTGCCAGTGGCTTTACTCAAGTGGTAACATTGATGTAGCCTATATCACTGAGGGATAGTGTTAAATTTTTAGGAATCGGACCGGTAGTTCCGTGTATCTGGACTCCAGAGACAAGCAAACTGACAACAAGACAAAATTTTAATATTTAAAACCCGCCGACGTCTATTGGCTGAGCAGATTAGAGCAAGAATAATTATCTGTATACAAATTTCAGCCCAATCCGTTTAGTAGTTTTGGCGTAAAGAGGTAACAAACATCCATCCATCTATACATCCATCCAAACTTTCGCATTTATAATATTAATGTGATTTAGTGTAATGTTTAATAAATAATTTTCTTTCTTTCTTTCTCTCAGTAATTGAAGTGTAGTTGCATATGATGATGATGATTGCACTGTGTTCGTAACGAATGGCTCTGTAATGTGGTGTCAGATCTAATTCAGCTCATTGTTAGCTATTCTTGTTTGTGTTTTTTCTATTGTGCATTTGTCTCGTAATCTTTAATATTGTTTATCATCCGATGGATCTCTGATTGATAAACTGTTAGTCAGCATGCTACTTCCAGGGTTCTATACACTAGTCCAACTCGATGTAGAATGTTTGTAAACAAACCGCCGATACTTAACCTAAAATTCACTCTGAACCTGCATCTTTTTATACGTAATTTACATTTCTTGTCGATTTGAAATCCTACCTTTAATAAATTGCTTACAATTATACCTGAAACTCGACGCCACGCAAGTGAATTTTAGTTATTTGTGTCGTGGTTTGTTTACAAATATTCTACATCGAGTTTGGCTAGTGTATAGGTTCTAGCATCTTTTATGTGTTTTAGCTAGCATATTGTATTAAGAATATAACCTACGTCCAGTCTTATAGAGATTATGTTCCGTAAGTTCCGTTACATTGACTTTATTTCCTGACACCTTGAATGAATCGTACGTAACCCACGATCGTAATTTCTAGTTGAGTCTAGAACTCTAGTGAAAAGTCTAGAATTTTCATAAAGGAAGTATAAGTAGGTCTAGAATTTAGCTAGACCAACTTGCTTAGACCATGCCTTGTTTCATGCTTCTACTTTCCAGAATTTTCCTCTTTGATACAAACAGGTTCTTTTAAATAGTCTTAAAACTCGCTGAACACGTTCATTGTTAAAACTGCAGATATTATTCCTAATCAATAATTTAAATGCTAATTTCCGAGATGCAACATCAATTTGCCATTGAAAATTATTAATCGATGCTAATGCATTATTTCCATGGGCAAGCGACTAGGCGCATATTGAATTTATTACATCGCGCATCGTGTAGAACTCTAAGGTAGAACTATCCAAATAACCTAATTCCATATCTAACTAAAAAATTGGTTGTCTGTAAAGTCGGTTTACTGACGATAGTTGAACGTGACAACGCAGACGCATCGCTCACTCAAGTAGGAGAGAGACGGATGTCGAGCGCTCTCGCTTGAGGTAACGCCGCATGACGAGGTAACGCCGCATGACGTCATGTTTTTTCGTGCGTGCAGCCGGCTCTATCAACTTATAAGACGTTGTCACGTCAAAAGGCTCAACGATTGAATAATTAACTATGCAAAAATATTATTATCTCACCTATTTACAAATAAACAACATTTTAGAAAAGTCAACAAAGATTTCACAAACCATTGACCTCTGAACTTGCGGCCTTGCGCCTGATCGTAAAACTCCTTAGAAAATGTTTATTTACAATTTACGCAAATTATGGAAATTATGAAGACACGGATATAACTGGTGACACAAAACTCATTTCACTTTTGTAACGTCATTTGTAATGATTAGTGTTAACGTGACATGGGCGGTGTGTCGGAGATTATTTGGTTGTTTTGAATGAAGACATCGTACGGTAGCGAAGATCTAAGTACAGGGAGCGGACAAGCGGCATCCGCTATTTGATTCAACTTAACGGATATTTATTGGAACGAAGTTCCTTATCGCGCGTTGTGAAAGACGGAAAAAATTGTAAAGAAAATTGGAGCGACATTTTTTGCCACAGAACAAATATATTGCCACAAAACAAATATATCCTAACATTTATCCTATGTAATGTGTTATATTATGTATATCAGTCATCTAGTACCCATAACACAAGCTCTGCTTAGCTTGGGGCTAGATGATGCTGTGTGGATTGTCCAGTATTATTTATTATTATTATTATTTGTTGGAAAGTAAACACAATATTAAGTCAGTGTCAAAGTGTAGAACTGTCACTGTAGCGTTTATGATAGGCAGCTGTCATCGCGAATGGCATTAGGTTTGCACTTCGTTCCATCCGGGTGTCCCTTGACACCTCTCAAGTTTATTATCTAATATATAAAATTCTCGTGTCACAGTTTTCGTTGCCATACTCCTCCGAAACGGCTTGACCGATTCTCATGAAATTTTGTGAGCATATTGAGTAGGTCTGAGAATCGGCCAACATCTATTTTTCATACCCCTAAGTGATAATTTTAAATTTCCACGCGGGCGTAGCCGCGGGGCGCAGTTAGTGTTCTTCATATATTTATATTATTATGAATGTAAGCGGGTTAACTACGAACCTAGTTTGTGTTGGAATAACACCAATGTAACACCAGCGGATATTGTTGGTGTGTTTTGACGACAAAAATGCAAGATCGAATCTGCAATATACATAGATAATGCAGAAGCTTGTATCCCGCAAGCTCGAATATGGGATCGCAAGAGTTCTCATACATTTGATCGTAACCATCTCGCATTATTAATGAGAGGTGATGGTGTAAAAGGTTTTGATTGCAGCTTCATGACTGCAGTTATAAGATAAAGATAAAGATACATTTATAAGCATTACTTTGTGGGCTTTCTCGATGTTGGCATAGGCAGTGTTAGTTTGCTTGCCCTTTCCACTTATCACACTAATATTATAAATGCGAAAGTTTGGATGGATGTATGGATGGATGGATGTTTGTTACCTCTTCACGCCAAAACTACTGTACGGATCTGGCTGAAATTTTGCATACAGGTAATTCTAATCCTGGAATCAAACATAGGCTATATACTTTTTATCCCATAAATCAGTTCCCATGGGATAGAAATCACCTTTAAACGTTTCCATGGAAACAACGCGTGCGAGGCCGCGGGCATAACCTAGTCTATACTATATACTATATCTATACTAATCTATACTATAATATTATAAAGAGGAAAGGTTTGATTTTTTGTTTGTTTGTTTGTTTGTATGAATTGAATAGGCTCCGAAACTACTGGACCGATTTGAAAAATTCTTTCACCGTTAGGAAGCTTACTTTTCAGGGAGTGACATAGGCTATATTTTATCCCGGAATTCCCACGGGAACGGGAACTACGCGGGTGAAACCGCGAGGCGATCGTCTAGTACTAAATAAATACATGAACAATTTCATGCACACAGCTTGGAAAAGTCTCCTATCATAATAACAGTCGTTTTGATCCTAATGCAATAACCATTAAATACAAAGTAAAAACAAAAACACTACCCGTACAAAAAGGCAGTATTTATCCGCTTGATGAGCGCGAAAACGTATGAATAATTTATAATCTCAAATAGAAACGATACATGTGACATAGGTAGTGTTATGCAAAACGTTTCGTATGAGTTCTTCATTTGGAATAAATTAATAACCATGTTTTAAATAGTACGATACACACAAGTTAATATATGCAGCTTATGTTGAGTTTCGGATGTTAAATGTGTCTGTGGAGGAAGTACGTAGTTGTCTGGATCTATTAAGTTTTTAATAAATAAATTTCTCTTGAGATTAAATAGGCTAGATTGGGGGTGCTCAAAAAGCTCACCCACTATCGGCTGGTCGATCTTAATAGCTTTTCGCGTCGATTAGCGGCAGTCCTAAGAAGACAGTAGATTTGAAAGGGCATTAACTCGCTTTGGTAAGCCGTTAAAATAAAGCCACAAAAATTGAAATCATTTTTGTCAGAGTATTTTTTGATACATCTCTAATAGATGCCTATACCAAATCGAAGTAAAGGGTATTAATTCGTCTGGTACGAAAAATATTGTTAGGCCGTCTATTTTAACCATTATATCTCTCGGTCAATAACCTTGTGGCCAATTTCGCAAGCCCACGCTGTGGGTTCTTGTCCTAATGGCCAACAATCCACCTGACACAAACTGGGCCAATTAAAGCAAGCACCTTGTATCCTTGATAATTTATAGATCGGTGAAAGTACAATATTATGAATGATCTCAGCACCTGATTCTACGGTACGCGTAGATGGAAACCAGGTTGCCAATAGCGCCCACTTTTCGGTATATTCAAGAATTTGCACACGATCCTATTGGCCCACAGGATTTGTTGGGCACCTGTGTAGCAAGCAGCACTGCTTTAACTTTTGTTGGGCCTTCCTCTTTACTAGAACGATTTAATTGAAGAGCACATAATGTGAATTTATAATGCTGCGCCTTCTTTGTCACGTTTTCTGACCCGATTTATATTTTTTTGTCTCATCGTGTACTTAAAGCAGCATTTCATGTCAAAAAGTCCAGATAAGTATAATAAAATAAAGCCTGGAAGGGCACTCAGTTTTGTAGTGCCATTCCAGGGTGCATGTACCTAGCTAGTGATAAGCCTATAACTAATCATTCACTTAGACCTAAGAATGAATGTACATGCAAGCAAAAATAAATAAATAAAAATAAATAAATATGCAGACTTTTTGACCATAAATTCTCGGATGATCGAATCGAACGATCGATCGAAAATTTCTCATGACATCTAAAGACCAAATCGTGCCCCACACCGGAGGCTTGTTTTATAAAACTTGGGTGTACTCGGAAAATAAAAATAAAGCACCGGTTTCCGGCCTGCATAAATCATTTTATAGGTACTTATTCTCACGAGAACTAAACCAATACCGAGGTGTCCGGTTACTCGAGTTCTCAACAGCAGCGTTCCGGAACAATTCGCCGCGGTTATAAATCAAGGCTTATTTAGTTCATTTGCATTTACATGCCGCACTTAGAACTTTCCGCGTTAGAGCCCTTTCGCTAAAGCAATTTCGACTTCTGTCGGAGCTTATGACTTGATTAATAGCGTATGTTACGTAGATAACTTAAGACAAATTCTAAATAGAGAAAGCATCTAATCTTCCGTGAGACAAACAATTTCCGCTGACAGACATAACACAGAAATACTACGCATTCTTAGTCGTAGTAACAGACAGTGAAAACTGTTAGACGGATAGGAATAGACACTGCGGCACCAACCAACCCTACCTCCGGTGGTAGGCCAGAGCGAAACTACCACTAAAATAGTGCTGTCCTAGTACCATTTACCGACACTAGATTGACTTAACTACTAGGGTAGCATAAACATGAAGGAACTAGGTACAATAGATTTTTCCAGTGGAAACTAAAAAGGACAGAACAGCCACCCGCGTACTCCGAATTCCTATGTTCCACAATCCGGTGGCACGACAGTATGACTCCTTGTACCTCTAGACAGGGACACTGCAGCAGTCATCGGTGCACGGAATCCGTAGTGGGCCTGTAGACCTGTAAGCCCCAGCCAGCTTACAGGCCCAGCGAAGCTCTTTGGGAGTTCTGAGTGACGACGTTCTGAAGTCGTTACAGAGGAGGCAGGATACGCACTAAAGAGTATTTTATCTATTTCCAGTATTTATGTTTACCTGGAGACAGGGGCACAGCGGCCACCGGCGGCGCAGCGCGTGCGGCATCTTCTTCCGCGGGGGGTCCGGGGCGGGCGGGGGCTCGCCGCAGGCCCAGCGGACGAGCCGCGCGCGCGCCGCCTCCGCCGCCTCCACGCCGCGCGACCACGACGGGACGCTCTGTAACAATACAAGGGAATTAGGAATTTATGTCATTATTCATCTGTTAAACTACGTTTGCTTCTAGCCATAACCTCTGAGAATCGTCACAAGGACGGCATCCAGCGGTTTCTACGCTGTGCCTTTCGTTACTTGATATTGCCTTGCCACTCAAGAGGTTTAATTCCCGACGAAGAACATAATAGCATTTAAAATTAATGTTAAGAATTAAATTAAAAGCATGGTGCTGATGCTGAAGATGTTTGTCAGTAGAAATAATAGGAAGGTATTTACGTTATAGCATGGTGCGAAACACTTTTTAAGTAAGTCTCAACGATAACCAACATTTTAATAAATCATTTCTTAAATGAATTAACGAAAAGACAGCCAACCCCCCCGCCCCACGCCCATATATTACTAACATTCTCATAATTTATTCATATTCATTAAAATATTTAAAATTCTAGACTAATTAACACTTAGCACATTTCCCCAAACGGTGTGCCCATAGATGAAAAGAGCGTGACAAAGTACATACAGTGCAACCGCAATGGTATCTCTGTCAAGGACACTGACATCGCTGCAATGCGCCCGCGCCGGGGCACGCGAGCAGTATTCTCACGTAATATAACGGAAACTACAACGGTACTTTACTAGTAAAAGTGAAGTGATCTATTGTGGTACACTGACGTGCAATATTTTCTATGTCATCGTCGAGTGGACATACGTATTCAATTATTTCAAACTGAACCACACTGAATTCTAAACGCCGGATAGTTTTTATGGTTTTCCGTCATGACCGTGAATTTAATGTCACTAATTTGTTTTACACCATTCAGTTACATTCCATACATACATTAATCATGTTTAATTACTCAACCATGTTAGTTTTTCCTAATTTGATAAATATATACATACTTATAATAATTTACAATCAAAGAAAATTAAGTGGCGTGTATATTTCACACAGCGTAAACAAACTCCAGTGGTCAAGTTAGTAATGTGTATCAATGACTTTACAGTTGGTGAATCAGAATCCAGTAGTATGAGAATCTTCTTTTTTCCGCTCGCAAGTTTAGATTATGTTAATGAACATATACGCACGGTTCCGAAAGCGAAAACATTACACTTTCTTCCGGCAGGTTCAGTGACGCAACGCTTCGGAATAGGAAACGAAACATTCAAAATGGGAATTCTCCTGTAAAAACTAGTACGAATAGTGTAAATATTGATGCTGCGTGTGCATTGTTTTGCTTTGTAAGCAGAGTGATGTGATGAATGATCGTATAAGTCAGACTATATTTTCTTGTGTAAGTAACAGTGTGCCGTTTCAGGATAATAAGAGCTTAACTACTCTTGAAAATAATCCCAATTCCAATCTCACCAAATCATTGAAGATAGATCCGTGGTATCAAATTCGAATTAAATAAAGCAAAAAATCGGTTAGGCTTGTCCATTGTTTATTTTTAAATTTTTAATAAAGCATGCATTATTTATATTTAAAAGCACATACATGTTTTCGAAGACTTTGTATCACTGGAGCTTTGCAAAACCAAGCTGATCTAACACTTACAAAGACAAAAGAGCGTGACATTGCTGATGATCAAAAGTACAATGCGGTAGGTAAAGAATCGATCAAAAACACTGAAGGTTATGATGATCGATGATGCACAAGAGAGGAGACTGTTCTGGTTGGCCAACTCCAAAGGGTTACTTACCATAAAGCCACGGTCAAATCGTGAATTTGATAATAAATAATAAATAATAAATAAATAATGCTGGACAATTCACACAGCATTATCTAGCCCCAAGCTAAGCAGAGCTTGTGTTATGGGTACTAGATAACTGATATACTTAATACAATACACTACATAGATAGATATATTTTTTATTATACATAGAAAACATCCAGAACGCCCTGAACAAATGTCTGCAGATCGTACAAACATTTGTCCCGAGGCGGGAATCGAACCCGCAACCTCCTGCGTCGCAGTGCAGTGCGTCTCCTGATCGCTCAAGTTACTCAATAGATCCATTAGCACATTGACCTGTGTTACCTTTGCATTTTGCATGACAAACACACGATGTGAATTAGCCAACGTAATTAACAAAACTACTCAAAATCCACAGTTGAGATAATTGCTTCTAAACGAATTATGCAGAGAACATAAAAATGTGTCCTAGCATTTTGGTAATATGGCTGTCGGAAATGTCATGGCCATAATTATATCTTGATTGCATTAATGAGGTGCTGTTTGTCGTATAAACAATGGAAGATAATAAAAAACAAACGTTAATCTTTGAAACACGAACGACTAGGTATCTTTAAAGAATCTATCATAAAGTTTTCATTGATTTAAAATAGAATAAAGCATTGAATGCGGAACATTTCAAGTTAAACCGTCTCGTGTACAAAAAATTCGAACAGAGTATTCGAATAAGATACATCAGAGTATGCTGTCTCACAGAGCCGGGATACCTGGGACAAACTATTTGGGGGCGTTCTCATGAATTCCTTTGAGAAATAGAATAATAACAGTGCAGCTCCATTTATGTTAATCCATTCAATAATTCAATCATACATAATGCATGTAATAAGGCAATGGACAGACACAATTGCTATTGGAACTGTGCTATTATCTGTCAAAACTTTTATGTGCACGTCATAATCATAACTATACCTTCACTACTGCTATACATTACATTAGTAATTTTGATATCTTTACTGTATAAAAAAATTTCAAGAGTTGAGTATAAGGAGGCTATTTTAATTTGCTGGTGCTCTACAGTTGCAATGGTTCGTTACACACTTTTCACGTTTCTTAAATCAAGACAAGACTATGTATTTTACTATTGATCTAGTTGGCTAACATTAACAGTTATCTTCAGCTATGAAGTGACAAGATACTGTGAAGTTTTGGTCTTTTTAACGCCTGTCATCATAGATCAGCATGATTCCAACAATATCTGTGATTTACGATCTCCCTTTACCTCTCACTCTCACCTTTCATCAAATTACCAAACAACATGTACATCAAAACAACGGTCAAGTCACGTATCTTGTTCTAATAACATTGCGCAACGTAATTGAGGTCACAACACTAGCTGGACTAGTGATGTAATATATTGTATCGGTGTATCCGGCTTCCGACTATGCCCTGCTCCAGGCAGTTGCAATGCAAGTTTAGTTCGCTGAACTGCTAAAACAATCTGTTATCTAAGAAGTGTTGCGTACCGCTACCATCTACTCGGCGAATAATTGTTCCAGCAACAGGTTTTAATTGAGTGCGTGATATCGCTGATTCAAAATTTGCAAATGAAAGTAGTACCTACACAAACTCAACTAGCGGCTAATCGATTCAGACCGACGACTCCTACGTGTGGATGAAGGTAGGTTAAAAAAACAAATGAAGAACGACGAACCCAGTAGCCTCACTCAACTCTTGGTCTACTAATTAGCAGACCTCATGAATCCTTGCCCCCGAAAGCCTTGAAGGCAATAAAGTTCAGTCTCATGAGGTAGACGATAAAGTCGTTGTTTTTGCTGAAAATTCTATCCTTCACCTATGTTTACTTGCCAACATACCTATACAATCCTAAATTACCACATTAGCATGCATACTTATATTATTAGGTAGTTGTACATAGATTACTCAACGACAACATAATTATTATAATGCAAAAGTTTCACCGTACATTAAATGAGAGACCTATAAAGATTGGATCTAGTTTAAAGAAAGATTGTAAAGGTTTCATACGAAATTAAAGTTCAAGGTTTGCTATTGTGAACTTTAATGCGCTCTAAATTGTTCGGATCATTCGCGTTGATCGAAACGTGCCTGAATTATTACTACTTCGATTTCCTCAAACTTTGAAAGTACAGTCATGATAAAAGAATCGGTACCTAACCTAACCTACTATTCCTTCTCTAATAGTCATGCCATCAACATGTTCAATTTCATGACTGTCTATAAACATAGCCGCATGAATTATTCAACCACCATCGCTTGTTTTTAGTATGGTAGTTGCTAAAAGACGCATTCACACAAATTTGACACAGTTTCGAGTAATATACGCCTTGTTAGTTCGATCAAAACACCCAATGTTATTTTGCCACCTGTATAAATACACTGGCGTATCAATCCATGTCTTAAAATTTGTTGATAAAAACATATAAGCTATCAGTCATTCAGTGACACCTCACATCTCTTTAAAATTTGATTCTTCGGGCGCTACTCTAAAAACGTTGGTTGTCAAGTAAACAGTCGGTGTAAACGCACCTTACTTAGCGATGTCAATTTATAGCTTCTTTGTAAGCTTGTTTACATTTTGTTCTACTACGCTATATGGATCACGGAACTTTGTAATGGACTTTTTGTCGAGCTAGCTGTTTGCTAGCTTGCGAAGACAGCACAGATTGAGTTATGGAACAAAAAGTGAGTTATCAGATCACTATCAGTTACCACTTATCACAGTTCTTTGGAATAGGACGTGAAAGATCAAAGCTATTAAAGAATATTATTATGAGGTCGAGATTAATTCTATTCTTAGCACTGCGAAGAATAGAAACTATAAGTATCATCTATAAAAATAAAATTGAGAATATACAAAAGAAATTTATCAAACATATAAACTATAAAAAACGTATTTATTGTAATTATGAAGATGGTTGCACTGCACCACTCATAAACTTATGTCCTTAGAAAACAGACATCGTATTACTAATTATGCCAAAAATGCCGTTATGTGCCTACCGAATTTGTTCAAATTATAATAAACGTTTTTCTAGTGTAGATATCTTCAATTCTAGCAAGCTAAAATTTAGAAGGGATGTTATTGACTTAATCTTATCCAATAACCAGTAAGGCGATCATTTGATAAAAATCTACAAGTCAAACATTAACATATTACTTAATTTCCTTATTTCGCCACTCTTGACAAACGTAATAAGTTTCAAACTAAATAATTTAGGAAATAAAAAGAACATTGTATTAATTAATAAGCAGTTTTCTCAATTCTGTCATATGTACCTTTACTATACTATAGTCAAATATATTATGTAGAGGATTTTTGTTGCACTAAGCTTTTATCTATCTATTTCTTTGAGTAATGTATTTTGATAGGAGCATATTGCGTAACTACCATATTTTGAAAGACCTGTAAGGGCTGTTTAAACGTAAGATAATATTTGTAAGTTGTACATATTATATTATAACTGTTGGTCTTTAAATAAAAAAATAAATAATTATAATAATAATCTATCATCTTATTTATTACCTTTTAATTTATGCGTTATAGTTCTGTCAAAATAAAAGCAAAGATTTCGAATGATGATGCAACAGCTGATAAATTAGCTGATCAAATCGTTGCATTTGCCACCGAAGATTTAAGACCAATAATATGCAAAAATGTGACATAAATACTAATAAAAGATTGCATAAGGGATTTCATTAATTTAATAAAAAAAATTAGAACCTGATTCTGTTGTAATAAAAAAGCTACAAAAATTTAATAGCAAAAAGTAGTATTGCATTTGTTATATGATTCTGTGAGTCCAACTAAATTACGTCTTGAACTTAATACGAGCTTAGACACAATTCACCAGAAGCCGAAAGGTGCAGAAAACTTGCGCAAGAGCACCAAATGACATTAATTTTAAATACCGCCCCGTCCAGCATTTAATTAGGCACTAGTTATAGCAGTATCTAAATCTGTGCTGTAGTTAATTTAATAAGAAAATTTAGAGGATATCAGAAAAGGGACTTGCCAAATAAATTCAAAACAATCTGTTAATTTAAAGACTGTTCTGTTTTGCTTGAAAATAACAAAATGCGTAAAAAAATATTCCCGATCTACCAGTCGAAAATATTTTTCTAAAACATCACTTACAAGCGCATTTAACTACCGGCGCTAATTACTTCAAATTGCCCGAATCCAATTTGCTTGTGATGGGCACTAAAGCAAATGTCGTAAATGATTAATGTAGTAAAACACAGTTAAACGTATTGATGACTTCGGTTTTTGCAAGAACTTTCGGAATGCAAGGGTCATGTCATGTGGCATGTGTCAAGGGTGTTATCGCGAATTAAATTGTTTACATTGAGATACTTGATTGCTAATCGATTGATTGTGATGACAAAATTGATTTCAATGTCATTATTGCACGCTATCATATCACAAAAAGAAACCCAAAAGTTTGAGAGGATTCTGGAATTAGGAATTATCAATTGGAAAATACAATAAAATTTTCTTAAAGAAATTTGTATTGTCACTCAAACAAAACAAAGGTGTTTGAAAATAAAAGTTAAGCGACAAAATAGAATATTTCTGCATTGAGTCACAAAACGTCTCAGTATGAGTTTTTTTTTGTTTTTTTTTTTACACGTTACATCATACTATCATATTTCACATCACACCATCACACGAATATTATAAAAATGCGAAAGTTTGGATGGACGTATGGATGGATGGATGTTTGTTACCTCTTCGTGCCAGAACTACTGAACGGATCGGGCTGTAATTTTGCTTACAGGTAATTCTAATCCTGGAATCACACATAGGCTACTTTTTATCCCATAAATCAGGTCTCATGTGATAGAAATCACCTCGCACGCGTTGTTTCTATGTTTAACGTTAAACATAGAAACAACGCGTGCGACGAAGCCGCGGGCAAAAACTAGTTATTATATATAACCATTGCTGCTCTTCCAACAGTACCGTTTGATAACGTAAAATAATCAAAAATACAAAGATCAAAGACAATCTACGCTGCTGGTTGACACAAGGTGCTCGACTCCTCCAACCCCAACATCTGAACTATAAAGAAGATTAGCGACAGTAAACGAGCACAGCTGTAAACGAAGCTACAAGATAGAACAACAATGTACAGTTCAACCTACTTATCTGCCCAAAACTTCAAAAGAAACTAGCAGCTATCGTTCCAGTAATCACAGTACCTGTTCGGATCACGTAATTGAACCCAGAGACGAGCAGTCACTTTCACCTGCACATCCTAGTGCCATCAATAAAGGTGTTGACATGAGCTAGGCGACAAGCGACAATGAGTTGTAACTGATCAATACTTGTGTTTACAATACTTGATGTGTCAGTATCAGCATTAAGCAATAACTTCAGTGCAAAATCTGAGTCTTTGGAAATAAGAAGGATGAGTTAAATATACGGGTGAGAGCTATAAGACCACGAAGGTATTCTCGAATCCAATCCCGATTCAGGATTCCAAGATATTCCGAAATCAGGACTACGAGCTCGGCGCGGCGACCCGACTGAGTTTAACAGAAGTCGCGGTCTCAATTCGCTACTCGAAAACATCACCTTTCGACTCCTACGTGCTCACCCTGACAATGGCGCCCCCCTGACACACATCAACATTCACGGTCACTCGAAAGTCGACGATAGCCATTGTCCATACGCTTTATATCCTCTACAGCAATTGTTTTAGCGTTGATGAATTTTTCAATCAACGATTGTTTGGTACAGTTTGGAGCTGAATAGTTTTGATGATGAGTCAAAGTATTCATATCAATCATGCAACGGCTGTAAGAGAGGACAATGAGAATGGACAATGAGCTGTTAATTTATGGGAACTTTCTGGTGCAAGGACGACGAGTCAATTGACTATTATTTTTAGTGCGCAATTTGCTTCAGACCGTCTAACAAATTGCAGTTAGTACGAAACAACCACACTTCCATGGAATCACCATAAATACCTGAAAATAGGTGTTGTTTTACATGTACCACTCAATCCATACGTTTACTCGCATCTTATCAGAGCCAGCATCAGCCGCAACAGTTCGCTAAATGTCGAATGTAAAGTTCACGCGAACAATACGCGGTGTTGAAACAGCCAGGTTAATCATTCGTTCTGCATAAATTGAATAGTTCTGCAGATAAGGACTTAGATCTGTTTGGAAATGAGATTTACTGGGGCTCTCAGGTAAATGTTACTTTTGAACTCGTATATCAAGTCGTGAGCTTGTTATCAGTATTGCGGAGAATAAGAGAATAATACTCCGTTGCAACAGGAGTGGAAGTTTCTCGGAACAAAGTTTAACCTGATCAGAATCTGAAGTTTCCCAAGTCAGGTCAAGACTCTCGACCGATTTACCCACTGCCAGTCAAGTTCACGGCGAAACGCGTTTCACAGCGAAAGCTGAACGGATTAGTCACCATTTTGGAAACAATAGTACCTATTATAAACGTACTTGGATGACAGGCGAATACTAAATCCACAAGTAAAGGTGATTTCTTTCGGAAACGGATAGTGAACTCAGACAGAACCAAATATTTTCAAAACCTTCTGCGGTTTACTTCAACATTCACAGCAAGCTTAGTAAAGCGAAAGGGGGAAAACAAGTTCAAAAGTAACATCATAATAGAGGGTTGTAAGTGGCTTGGGTTCTTGTCAGAAGAACTTTATGCTATCTCAAATAGGGATGATTCGGTGGGGAGTGTTGTCTGCTGTGTAATGATTCTTAATGCCGTCTGCTCTTGAAGCAATCAACGTACTCGGTTAAAGAATGCCATCATCAAGCAAAAAACATGAATATACTCGGTAGTCAAAATACTATCGATAAAGATTTATTCTTGAATTCCCTTTATATCCTTTCAATAAGTGCCACAAGAACACCCACAAACAATTACTGGACAACATAACATACATAGGTCTGTATAGAAAATGTGACCTTTATCCCGAACCTTCTTCGGATGTACTCTTGACCTTACTGTTTTCCTTACTTCAACAAACACCATTGTGTATCGATAATTGGGCAAACAAGATTGACCTTACGCTTGCGCTTTGTATGGACATAGAATCAGCCGAACAATGTCCTTCGATGATCAGCGAGTTGAATTAAAAACGATTTAAAAAGTGCATAATAAATCTTCAAGATTCACAGGTGATTTAAAGCACGCTGCAATGTTTTGTCATAGACTTTATATATAACGTCTGTCAGGCTCAGGAGATGACTGATGGTGTCTTCTGGTAAAGTCAACAAAGATTTTCAGGCGACACGATAAAATTTTATTTATGCTTGTTTTTTTTTTTTGGTAATAATTTACTATGTCGCACGCGATGCAACCTAATGAAAAGGACAAACATACATTTTTTGTGTTTGTCCTATCCAGGGTGAAAAGAATTCACATCAAATTGAAGTTCCTTTATGAGATGAAATTTCAACGGCACGGGTCATCGTGTCGGACTCGTAAAAAAAGCAAAAGATTAAATTTATAATACAGTCTGAAACTTTGGTTCGATTTGCGCGTACAATCAAGTCTAGGTAAAACAATATTAATATTTATGAGTGATTGTTATAAAAGGCCATAATGTGCCTGTTGGTCCTTGGCCAAGTATTCCTAGAAAAACATTTTTAGAGGCATTGTAAACATCAATTTGAATTGTATGTCGCACTCGTAATCAATCTTCATAACAATAAAATTTATTGCAGACAATGCGATCCTTTTTGAATACTAATCAAATAGGCTATAATAAAAATAAAACGTAAAGGACAAGTCAGACTCGCGCACAAAGGGTTCCGTATAATTGTAAGAGCTTGTTTCTTGCCAAATATCATGATTCCCGTAGGCCAAATATCTTGAGGTCAACGGAAAGTAGCTACCCTATACGTTTTGGTCCATGGCGAGAAAGAAAAGTTTATTTTTGTAAATAAACTACAAATTTATAGCGATTTTCTGATTGTTCCTTTACTTGTGCTATAAGACCTTACTTCTTGTCAAATTTCATGATTCTAGGTCTACGGGAAGTACCCTGTAGGTTTTGTGTGCATGTTGTTATTCCCTTGTCAATTTCAATATATACGGACATAAATGGCTGTAACTTTAGATTGCATTGACTTAGAAGTTTTATTTATATCACGGCTATGGATTTGAGTATTTTATGTTAATTTCAACTTGATACCTCTACGCGTTCGAAAATGGGGTTGACAGACAGACAGACGGACAATGAAGTGATCCTATAAGGGTTCCTTTTTTCCTTTTGAGGTACGTAACCCTAAAAATGCAGATTTCCTTAGAGTAAGTCAAAATAATGACCTGATTCAAAACTGGTCAATCGGGAAGATATTGACCTCGTAATAAAAATCGTACATTTTTACAGTCATATTCTCTGACATAGATCACTGAGACGAATCGAATAACCATTAATTTAGAAACAGCTATAAAGACGACTTTGAAATTATTATTTGAAGTTGTTGTATTGATCAATTGTTCCAAATCATAAAGACGTGAGAACAAACATGTAAAGCTAAATACCTAAGAGCTAGAAAGTGAAAATTAGATCTTCAAAGCAATTTTAAACTCGTTTAACAAAGTGAAATGAGACGAAGACAAGATTGCCGTTCATGAGTTTCCCTTGTGCGATTATTAGTATTTATTGCGAAACAACTGTTGCTAATACAACAATAGTTTATCTTGATTAGCCTTAAATTAGTAGGATTCGATTACTTCTTGCGAAGCACTGCAGCATTGAGCAGAGCCATTAGTAAGATATGGGCTTGTATAATAAATAATGAATGAATCCCTTACAAACATTTCTTTTTGACGTGACAACGTCTTATAATTCGATAGAGCCGGCTGCACGCACGAAAAAACATGACGTCATGCGGCGCTCGCTCTGAGGCGCTCTGAGGCGTTCCATGGAACGCCTCAGCGCTCTCGCTTGCACTTCAAGCCTTACATGTAAGGCTTGAAGTGCAAGCGAGAGCGCTCGACATCCGTCTCTCTCCTACTTGAGTGAGCGATGCGTCTGCGTGGACAGCTGCTATACTATAGTACATTTACATGTTTTGATCGAGTATCAAATGCTACCATTCCATCAGTATTTTCTTAAGACGTTGTCACGTTCAACTATCGTCAGTAAACCGACTTTACAGACAACCAATATTTTTTCTCAAGAATTACGCTTTTCTACTACAAATGCTACTTGATTAGACACACATTAGGCCGGACCGGCATTTTTACCGGAATGACAAAGGTGTCGGATGCATTATTATTGGCATAATGTATTTCAAAAGCGCTGTCACATTTGAGCAACCCGAGAAAACTTTTATTAAATTTATTCCATAAGTTTTCGTTTCGGTAAAACGGTCGGTCCGACCTAATGTGAACCTGGTCAAATTAGTAAAAATAAGAAACTACATTATTTCACAGCATACAAAACTGCAGTAACACTGAAACACGCACACAGATTTGACACGATTGCTGCGCAAATCACAATGCAATACATTTTGAAACATCGCACTGCACAAGTTAATCATACTGCAAGCGATATTAATTAGTTTTCGGTTGCGAAGTATCAATTTACGAGCGAATATTGAATGCTAAAAACTAGAGCATCAGTTAACAATAGAGCGGCAACGAATAGGTATGCACTGAGATGAATCATAGTAATGAGATTGATTGAATTGATAACATATAATTAAAGTTGATACTGATAAAAACGTGCCACCTGGTAAGCCTAAGCGGAAAAATTAAAATAATAGAAGGAGTGAATTTGCACCAACTTTTCCCGCGGGTGTCGTAAGAGGCGACTTAGGAATATCCACCGGGGAGGGGGCAGCAGCGCCTCCTGGAGGACAGTTCTATCACCGAACTGCAAACATGCGTGGGGATTATGGTCATTACCCCAATGAGTTAAAGCTAATAAAGCGCTTATCAGGGGGAGACCTGCGTCCAGCAGTGAACCAATATGGGCTGTTGAGGTGTGGATGTGATAAGGAGTGAATGTAGGCCTTAGTCCTGCTCCTGCAGTAGGATACTTCAGATTGAAAAAGTAATAACCGTAAAAAAAATAAGAAGAAACAGACCACTCAAAACATTAAACAACAAGAAACTTAAAGTTAAGATACAGTATCAAGTTGAAACAGAAATCAATCAAACTTAAATCCACCTTGAAAACTACTTTACATCTATCAACAAATAATTTAAACCCTGTATTCGGAAAGGTTACATTAACCTTAGGTTAACTGGAGCATAATTGACCCATCGATCAAACCTGACCACTCGTGATGTTGGTAAAAGCCTTCAAAGTCAAAGCAAGCTTAAACACAAATCATTTTGTTGAAGTTCGGTAGTTGCATGGACTGGTCAATTCTATTCAAATTTCGTAATGTCTGACGAAATAAATTTCGTACTACAGTACTTTATCGGTCCCTTTTCGATATGTTATTGTCTGATGTTCTGTACGAAAAGTTCAACTAAAGCCACAAAAAACCACAATGTCCTCGACATTTCAAACCACAGTAGCATATCGGTACAAGCTCTAATAAATTAAAATAAAACTTTTGTTTACAATCTATATTATTGCTCTTTCAGGGTTTGTATACGGATATGGCTCAACAGATAGGAAGAACAAATCCCATCCGTTTGTAAAACGATAAGGGTCTAGTAACTGCAATTGAATACCAGTGCACTATTATTTAATTTTCGGAATCATTATGTCCCCGAGACAAAGAAGTCGTGGAATCTTTAGTTAGAGCACAGCTGGAAACTAGAGTAAATAAAGACAGAGATATCAATTCGTGGCAAGTAACAAATTGTCGATGTCCACAAATTTATAATGTATAGACAACTTTCTAATTAAAACCACCATAGTCGTGATGGAATTTCTAACATACATCAAGACATCCATTCTGTTGTCAACAGCTGTCGATTCAATGGCCAATTATTATCGTGTTCTTTCATCGACCATTGGCTCGTTGTCGTGTGGCAGGTATTAATCTTTTAGTTCATTGTCTTTGTTTAATGCTAATGCTAAGGCTGTTCTTAATTATCTTATCTGATTAGAGAATGAATTTAGTCAAGGCTTTCGTTAAATTACTCATCTAGTTTTGTTTCTAAAATATTATCAAACTGCAGTTTCTATACGTTTGAAAAAATACCTCTGGAATTTGAATTAATTAGAAAGAAAGCCAAAGACCCAGTGATATAGGAAAAGAATAAGCAGAAAATAGGAAGCGCCAATCACGCAAACAATCAAACCATACTGAGGAAAGGAAACAAGAACAGAACAGGTGTGGTGCCAATCGAAGCACGTTAAACGGAAGCAAGCGCAGGCGCAGGCGTTTGAAAGAAGCACAATTATGACGGAATGTGGCACTCGCACGACAGTGCGTTGCGCACGAGTGCGTGCGGTTACCAATTGCGGGTGCAGCCTTTTTGTTCGCAATGGTCTTTGACACATTTTTCACTTTGTAAGTGTTGATCGGTTTATTATGTTGGACGTGGATATTTAGTAAAATGTGACATGGACTTTCCCTCACTTATATAACTTAATATTAATATAGAATTAGCAAATAAGTTTTAGTACGTTTCTTGGTGCCATTAGGATGTTTTCCACCAGAGCTAAGCTGCGTAGCTTTAAAATGGTATGTGTCAGACCCAAAATTAGGATCGCTTAAGATTTATATCTCAGCTTCCTTATTGGCTGTCCTCAACACATTTCGCCGCTTGGCTCTGGTAGACCTGAGGTATAAAAGACTAATCGTAATCTAACAGTTAGCAGCGGTTAAAATGTTGGTTCAGAAACCGCAAGAAACAGTACGTTACGTACCTTAATTTTTGATGAAATAAAACATCGCTAATCAGACATTACGCAACCGACCGCAGTATCCCGACCGCAAAGGTCGTGATAGCACGAGGGACAGGCCATCAATCAAGTAGGTGACACCTACGTAGGGCTTCGTACCTTCGTAGGCGATGTCATACCATGCGCCCTGATTGCCCTATTTTGGATTAGTGTGAGGTTAGCGCAAGATATTTGATTCAATTATATTTAACTAGTTACGGCTTGTGGCTACACTCGCGTTGTTTCTAAATACTAGTCTACGTCTGTCCTTGGGATTTTGTTAAGTTCTCTTCAGACATTTGGACGTAATAAGGCAACAGACAGACAGGAGTAGCTTCAGGTTTTTTTTATATAAGTGAATGTTGTATTTTTTAAAAGTGTAAGATGAACATCAGTGTTTACAAACATTTTTTGTATGGAAGTATAGAAAGTTCTATTTTAATAAAACAGAAACCAAAGTACCAGACAGATTGCTTTGCTTCAAGCCCAAAATGTCAATAAAATATTTCATCACTGAAATAATGTCCATTAATAATGAAGCCGTTGAATATAGATCTCTTATCTCCATTATCGGAATAATATTTCAAAAACTCAATGCCATGAGTAACAAACAGTATTATGATTAACGGCATCGTATAAGATTTTATCATGATAATAATAACATTCCTTTCAATTTACAAACATAAATATGATAGCCCATAGCTATGATCCTATAAGATTATAAAAGACGTTAATAAATCACTCCACGGATCACAATATAGTTCAATATTAAAGTAAAACAAGGTGAATCAAAGTTAATTATCGATCTAGCTTAGAATTCGCAGGATACAAAATGTTATTAAGCTGGAATTATTAATTTTGATTGCGTTTTCTTAATTTACAAAGATGTTAATAACTTTAGGATGACCTTCAGAGAGAATATCACGAGTTAATGTTTAATTTAAAGTCTAAAATGCATAATAAATAAATTATATTAGCAAGACCAAGACCAAGAACTTTTGGTCCCTCTAATAATTTGTTTCTTATAATAATTTGGTTTTTTTTTTGCCTATCGACTTCGTCGTCTGATAGTTGTCACAGTCATGTGGGTAATCTCTAGTCTCTTCGTCTGAGGTCAAAACTTTCCGATTCCTTTAACAACGGCTGTAACGGTGAAGTAAAAGTTAATTGTTTTAGTACAATACAAAACTATATTGCTATATAAAACTATAGTGTCTTCCATGGAACTATAGTCTCTTCCATAAAACGTGTTTAGTCTTGATAGAAAACATCGAGAATTTTGTCCTGAGAGGGCAAATTCTCAAGCTTTGACTAAAAGTCTACTCTAGTATGATTTTGAACACTCTATTTCAACTTATGCTCGAGCCATTCTCAGGATACGATGTTTGTAAATAGCTTATGACACAAAAATCCCATATTCTCTACTTGAAGTCGAGTGTAAAAATAATTGTCAGCACTAACCATTGTAGAAAGATCTCAAATCGACAAGTAGCTACAGGAAATTCTGTCAAAAATCAACATAGCAATCGGCCTAGCCATTCAACAAACAGGCTAATTCAACGATCCGGAGGCGGCGACAAATCCACCAATTAAAAAACACCTTACGTAAAACTTAGGAAGGTACAAATCTGATCCACATATTTGGATCATCAAGCCCAATTTACAACAACAAATGCTAAATTTAATTATACTCCCATGGTTTAATGTAGTAATCTTGAACACCATCCATCATATTACGCTAAAGAGAACCATTGTTGTAGCAAGTTGTAAAATTACAAATTGTAATTATTGCAAGCAGTTACTGTGATACCGGGAGGTTTAGCAATATTACTGTTATAATAGCCACTTAGAATGGTGTCACAGTTAGTGTAAAACAAATTACTCATTAATATTTATTGGTTGCCTGGAAGAAAAAGCTTTTAGCGATAATGCCGCCAGTTTCATTGCTGTTCTCTATTATGTTTAATTACCTATGTAAAATCTGTTTTATAAGGTGTTACTGTTGAATAACAGTATTATCTAAATTATTACAACGGCAACATTGCCATACAGCAATGCAGCCAGCGTCTTGGAGACGCTTCCGACTGGTATTGATATGGATCAGTTGAGCTACCTGTAGATTGTTTGCGATTAGCTCAATTATTTCAACTGTAAATACCAGTTATTATTTATTTCTATTATATGATTGTAATTTTCTTTGTTAATAAAGGTATTTAGGATTATTACTGTTATAATAGCCACTTAGAATGGTGTCACAGTCAATGTAAAACATTACTAAGGTACTAAACAAAAAAGTATCAAAAAATTAATATAAGCAAAAACGTAAGTAATGATAAAACTTTTAAGAAAACAGAGTTTGGCAAGACGGGAGGTAGGCCTTTGCTCTTAAAGAAAAGAAAAACAAGGATCTAATGGTAAAACTCCATTAAGTAGATCTTTGTTTTTATTATTTGAAAATATTTGTAAAGTAGTAAGAAATGTTTCTTACTTTAAATTAAAAACTCAAATGATTTATTTAAAACCAACAGACAGTTATTATTGTAAAGCTGGAGACGGATTCAACTTTGACTTTATTTGGATAAAATAAAATGATTTTGAAAACCAGTTTCGGTCATCCGCAATTATAAATCGCAGTAACCTTGCAGACGAAATGTCAAGTCGATAACACCCGTATCCAATCCACCGAAACTTACAGATGCGATTTTTAGTTTTTTTCGCGAAATAATGTTGTCAATCGAAAGTAATCCTCTGAGAATGTCATCTCCCTTTAAACTGCTACCAGATATAGTCCAGATCCAAGAGAAAAGACCTCTCCACACACACGTGCGCGAATCACGGCGTGAAATTGCGACGCCGATCGTGTGAATCACGGCAAAACTAGGCCCTCTTCACTTGCGCACGAATCACGCGCGTCTTGCAAACCCCTTGTCGCGGGACAAAAATCCCACAAAACGCGGGAAAAGAGACGCGAAGCCGCGAATAATATGCGAATCGCATCCACACTCATGGTTCGCGGTTCGTACGTGGTCCGCGCACGAGTGTGGAGAAGCTTTATAATTTTGAATAAACTTACCACATTGATCTTGCCGAGGATGTGATCGATTTGATCCTTGCTGCACATTGTGATGCCTGCTTGACCGTTCTTGATACTTTCACATTTTACGAGTCACTGAATGTATCACTAGAAAGGTGATATTACGTAAAAATGTGTTCCTTTTTGAGCCGAATGAAAGAAGAAAATCAAACTGAAATGTTATCATCCTATTGTTGTATGCTAAGGAGCAATTTTTTAGTATATTTGATTATCTATGTTGCCAAGCCGTTCACTAGCATTTTTATTCACCTTCTTTACGCAATGTTATAAAATTGTATCATTACAGTAGCAGTTCAGTAACCTAAACTGAACTGTGCCGATAACAATCAAACCAATAAATCGATACGAACATAATTAACTGGAAGTACCTAAGTAATACTTGATGGTGCAAGATTCAGCGAATGGTGATTTATATCAATTAATTGGCCTATATTGCATGTTTTTTTCTTTCGTTATATTTACTGCCGAAAGACCAGTGTGAAAGATTCAGCAATTGGTGATTTATATCAATCATTTGGCCTTTATTGCATGTTTTTGTTGTTTCGATGTTTATATTTTTATTGCAGAAAGACCAGCAGGGGTATTTTAATTCATTCGATTCGTTTCCTAATCGAAAACGTCGGATTCGAATTCGATTCCGATTTCTATAAAACGCTACTTTGATTTCTCCTCTGCTTGATGATCGAAAATCCGAAGCGAACCGGTTGACTAATGGCCATGCCGATGCGGACGAGCTACTTATTTCGATCATCAACCCAAGGCGAAATCAAAATAGCGTTTTATAGATCCGTCGGAATCGAATTCGAATCCGACGTTTTCGATTAGGAAACGAATCGAATGAATTAAAATACCCCTGCTGGTCTTTCTGCAATAAAAATATAAACATCGAAACAACAAAAACATGCAATATAGGCCAAATGATTGATATAAATCACCAATTGCTGAATCTTTCACAGATTTATATCAATCATTTGGCCTATATTGCATGTTTTTGTTGTTTCGATGTTTATATTTTTATTGCAGAAAGACCAGCAGGGGTATTTTAATTCATTCGATTCGTTTCCTAATCGAAAACGTCGGATTCGAATTCGATTCCGATTTCTATAAAACGCTACTTTGATTTCTCCTCTGCTTGATGATCGAAAATCCGAAGCGAACCGGTTGACTAATGGCCATGCCGATGCGGACGAGCTACTTATTTCGATCATCAACCCAAGGCGAAATCAAAATAGCGTTTTATAGATCCGTCGGAATCGAATTCGAATCCGACGTTTTCGATTAGGAAACGAATCGAATGAATTAAAATACCCATGCACTTCCCATTTCAGAGTTCCTTGGGTCTAGTCTAATTCCGAAAAACCCTGAAAAAGTATATCTAATCAAAGAGTGCTATTGATTTCGAGATACTCGTAACATACAAGTAAAATGTGAGATTCTCTAAAACTCAGTGAAATCGTCACTTTGAAAATAGTTTCACCAAATTCTTGCATACTTTAAAAATCACAATAAAGTATCCAAGTTGCGTTGAATATTAATATTTTAACGCGTGCTCTAGAGAAATGTTTTTGTTATTATTTATTTACATAATTTAACATGTTGTCCAATGTGCCCTTTTCTGAACTTTCATCTTGTGTATTATCTCAGTATGGAAATTAACATAGTGACTTTATCATCATTAAAAGAATGATGTCCACACTTTCGGGTTTATGCACTTCTTTGGAGATATTTTCGACAAATCATGCGCTATACACGATAGCGCATAACATGTGATATTTTATAAATTCAATTAAAGTGCAATAAAAATTTGACGTGAAATACCAGAAGTCGTATAAATAACCGAAATAAAAAAGTACTAAATACATAACGACGATTACACAATTTCGATAGGTATTAAAATTCTTTACTTTTTGCTAAGTTACGCTACACAACCGGTCCACTGCCGGCTTTACTTTTTGTATCACATTCCATAGAAAACGAGAGTGTAAGCATTCAGAAGATTTATACGAGCAAAGTACAATTTCATGCCTTTTTCTAGTAATTTTCGCGAAATTAATACTATTTTTTTTGTAACTTTCACTAGCGGAAAGATTAATTGTGTTCAGCGGTGCATTCATCATCTATTGATTTCCTAGACACAATCATTGTAGGTACTTAAATGGTTGTTACATCGCTTTGTTGCTTTGCATGGACTGTACTTACAAAATAATCTACATCATTCTGACTAGGCAATATCTCGCGAAGAACCGACAACCGCTGGGGTAAACGTGTTCTTGAGTAGAGACTGCGGCTCGGCAAATGTAGTGTAGGACGCCTTCCGGATGACGACCTCCGAAAGACTACATGCAGATGCTGGATGCGGCAAGCTGAAGACAGGGCGCTATGGCGCACATTAGGGGAGGCCTTTGTCCAGCATTGGACTAATATAGGTTGATGATGATGATTCAGACTAGGTACCAATCATCATCATCAGCCTTTGTTAGTCCTCTGCTGGACATTGGCATCTTTATTGATCGCCATACTTCAACGCTCTTCAGCTTGCCGCATCCAGCATCTAACTGCAGTCTTTTGTAGATCATCATCGCTTGCCATAGGTCAACCTCAACTACGTTTGCCATAGACAGGTATTAATATTTTATAGAGATCGAAAATTTTCCAATACGTAAGGATATTTAATAATTATAAACACAGAAAGCGGTCAGACCGGCCTTACGGAACCTTATCGAAAGTAAAAGTTATTTTTACCAAATCAAATATCTTACGAGATCTAAACATCAGGTTTCTATTCTTGTATAATTTACTATTTAAATTCTGTTTTTAAGGCCTATTGTATTTATGGTTCGTCTACGTTATACGTCTTAGGTAAGGTAAGATTTCAAAAGTTAAAAAGATTGTTGTAACTAATGCTCTTTATCGACTCGAAGCTAAATAGATGCTGGCTAAAATCTCTCCTTATCCTGAGGAAGCAGAAATAAATAAATTAATAATGCTGGACAATTCACACAGTATCATTTAGCCCCGAGCTAAACAGAGCTTCACGGGTATTTAAATACATTCGATTCGTTTCCGAATCGAAAACGTCGGATTCGAATTCGATTCCGACGGATTTATAAAAAGCTATTTTGATTTCGCATCGGGTTGGTGATCGAAAATCCGAAGCAAATCTGCTGACTAGCGGCCATGTCAATGAGGAGAAGCTCTTATTTCGATTATCAACCCGAGGCGAAATCAAAATAGCGTTTAATAGACCTGTCGGAATCGAATTCGAATCCAACGTTTTGGTTTCGGAAACGAAGCGAATGAATTAAAATACAAGCAGGGGGCTTGTCTTATGGGTAAGTACTAGATACCTGATATACTTAATACAATGCATTACTACATAGATCGATATTTTTATTTCATAGAAATGTTCTTGCACTAAGATTCTTAGTGCTATGCTCTGTCGCGGTCAACCACACACATTAAGTATACCTAACATACCTAAATGATCTCAAGATTATGACCATGTAAGACACGAGCTACTGACATGCATAACAATAAACAAACAAGTGGGTATTACACCAAACCACATCTAACCTATGTTATGTCGACCTGCGAGGGAGGTACCTTATACCTACCTTAACCTATGTACTGTACTACCAACCAACATTATGTGAACTTTAATAATGTCTTGCGCACATGGCCAGCCTTCGTTGACCGAAATTTAGCATCATAGGTACCACACACGATGAAAAAGATTGCTCTTGGAAAACTTAATGAAACGAAGAATATCACTTTGACTATTTAACTGCGCCTAGGAAACGATTGTGTGAGATTTGTCATGGAAATAAGCTAGGAAACAAAGAAAATTTTGTCTTTTGAAACCAACTTTCAGAAAATACGATTAACTACTGACTAAGTCAATATTTTTCGTGACACAATCTATTGGTGTAACCTTTAGGTACGTACCTATTTCATAAATATCCTTTCCCTAATTGGAATTTACGATACGGCACGGCGAAATGACGAAAATTTACCGCAGGCATGTCAAAATTACTCTAAGCTCAATTTTAGTAAGTTGTTTCAAGTTTCAACATTTTGTTTAGCCTTTGAATGCTAGACGATAGGTCTTTTAGTGCCAGTTGTTTAGAGAATATTCAATTCATTACTTAGATAAGTATGTTAAACTCTGAATATTTAGAAAAGCGACTAAGTAGTACCAAGATAAGTACTTATATACGTAGAGCTCAAACACATGACAATGCTAACTTTCAAATAAAGTAAAGCCTTTCTCACAGGTGGGCAAATAGACCACAACCTTGAGCACTTTGCTACAACATGGCATAGTAAAGTGGTAAGTGGTGTACCCATGCCTCCCTAATGGATAGGGTCTTCCTAAATAAAATGCACGGTGTAAAGTATGTTCCATCCAAACCTTGTCTTCATTCGTACGACAAATGTGACAGTGGAAATAGACCCTGCTTTACTTTCCAGCAACGTGAACTGCTATCCTCCTTTGTACGTTATCGATATGCTTCATGGGAACTGGTTGGGACGAGTTCCGACGAGTGTCTGAATCCAACTTAAGCGAACAATCGTGTAAATGTAAAATTACTTACAAGCCGTGCATCAATGTTTTGCCGATGTGGCAACGTGCCTTTGGCGAAAGGTTGCTGATATCTTCAGATGGTTTAACTACACTATGTATGGAAAAGTTCAAATGACAATTAATCTCCAGTAAGAGGTGTATAAAAATTGCCTTTAATGTTAATCCGTTCAGTAGATTTGACGTCAAGAAGTAACCAACATCTAAACATCCATGTTACCTCTTCGCGCAAAATCTACTGGTTGAATCGAGCTGAAATTTTGCATAGATGTAGTTCTAGGCCTGGGTTAACATAAAGATAGGCTGCTTCTTATCCCGGAACAAAGAGAGCGAAGCTGCGGGCAGAACCTAGTTTTAATATTGGTGTGATGTTTTGTTGTACATCCATGTTATTGGGCGTTTTTCGACTCACCGGCCCGGCACCGGCACCGACGCCGGCGCCGGTGCCGTGTCGGTGCCGGGGTAACAAAAATGTATGAAAATGTATGGCTCGCTTTTTCACTTACCGGCGCCGGCACCGGCCCGGCGTAGAGTCCCGCCGGTGCCGGCGCCGTCGCCGGGGTAGCAAGCTTCCCACTCCGTGCCGGCCCGGCAAAACTGCATGTGTACTGTATATGAATTGTAGCAATGTGCGTGTGTGAGTGCGCGGGGCGGGTAGGAGAGCGGAGCGGAGGGTAAGAGACACCGGCACAGTGGAAAAACGAAGCCCCGGCACCGGTGCCTGTGCACGGCCATGCCGGTGACGTGCCGGTGCCGGGCCGGTGAGTCGAAAAACGCCCATTGCGAACGTGGTTTGTAAACTTCACACATTACGAATGACTGTTACCTTCCGAAAACAATGGAAAAGGTATTATGATAATTCCAAGAAAATAATGTTTATTTGTTGATATCTTTTTATAAAATAAACAAGAACTCACGTCAACAAAACCCAGTAGACAAGACACGCACATTTCTAAACACTATATTTTACGATATTTCTTGTGCAAGCAAACGCTGTTTCCATCGCGGTAAATTGAATACTGCACTAACATGAATCTACTGGCTGCCGTTATCGTATTTCATGAGGGTATTAACAGCACAGTTAGTAGGTGAAACAATGTTCATACAAACGTAGTAAAGGTTTTGTTTCAACGGCAGAAAAAAATGCGGGTAGTTTTCATTGTGTGTGGGAGGACACTGCGTAGATGTTTTCATTTTGAGATTATTAGGTTGTCGTTCAGGGGTCTTTGCACTTTATAACGGTTACGTAAGATAATTTTAAAAAAGATCGACTAATAAACCCCGCTCTCTTAATATGCTTTTCGACAATTAATTGAAAGGACTAAGAGGATTGTCCTTTTATAGGGTTCTTTGAAATATGCGTCCAATTAGCACCTTCGTTCGTCGAATACTTCAATTACCAATTTTGGCGTAAAATGTATGAAAACTTGTCAAAAACATCAATTAAAATATAATTAATTTCCTGATTATCTTTTCAAACACTACCTTAACGTAGTATGAAAATTGCGTTACCCAGAAATCGTAACCGTAAAATAACGTTAAATCGTTTAGATTACAATTAATTCGTAAATACTATGATAAACTTGCAAATGAGACGTACGTATTTTTAAAAACTGGTTTTAAGTACTATATTGAACTCAAAACTTGTCGCTTAACAGTGAAAGTAATCGCAAAACGTACCTATAACAAACACGCGTAATGATCACATGTGTGGGTAAGCATGCATTACCTAGCCTCATAAAACATTTCCTTTACAAAAACACACGCATGATATTAGACGTTAATTGTACTGTGATACTGATGATGATGTTGACTGTGCTAACAAGCGAATAAATAAACCAATCAAATACTCTAAAATACCTACCTAATTATAATAAACAGTAAGACATTTTATTTCTGGAACATATTGGGGATACATCAGACGCTGTCTGAGCCGAGAGTGATTTTTCACTTTCGATCTGGCCAGATTGTGGTCAAACGAAGGTCCATAGACAATTAAAAAACTATGAATTCAAGGTTCATGTAAAACCAGATTCTACCGACATCTTTTTTCTCAAATGTATATTTTAATTATTAGAAATGCATAAATTAGATATGACATTATCATCCGACATTGAAATCGTATGCAAAATGAATGCAAATGTGAATATTTTTACCAAGTAATTTTCCGTCACTTTGTGATTGTGACAGAGCAACATTATTAATTTTCAGGCTTTAGGAATTTAGTACTTAAATACCATGGCAGTGAATTTCAACATAAATCATAAGTTATTATCTAAAAAATATCTACAAACAGAATAGTGTGAGATGAGTGAGAACATAATTAGTTTGTAGGTGCAACCAACGTAAAGTCCTCAATATACATTTCAAATAGTTGCTAATAGAGATAAGCACAGTTTTGTTTCTAAGAGGGTAGACGGAAACAAAATTAACACTAGTAGGTAACCATGTTTTACAATACCAGTAAAAAAACAAAGCATCCCATCAATCACATCAGCATCAAAGAGGAACACACTAACCACGAAATACCACTGAGAAAAAAAGTAAAAAGAAAATGGCGCGCGGAATAATAAGTCGCGTTTTTCAAAAATCGAACGCTCGCGAGGAAAATAAGGAGCCGTTTTTTAACGCGGATGTTGTGGAAATGCGTGCGATTTTTTTTTAGAAGGCATAGGCGCGTGCTGCAGTCGAGGTGGGCTGCAGGTGACTGGCGAATCGACCGGCGGCGGTCGGCCCGCACCACGCAGAATCGTCTCAACTGCACTGGTGGTGGATAGTGCGCTTATCGAACCGACGTCGTCTGTCTGGCTTGCTACTTGGAGATTCGGTTTCTAAGGCTGTAGTGTAAACTTTTTTAAAACTTCTTAAATTCCGAACGGGTCCTTCTATGTTATAGCTAAGTTCCAACGTTTGGTGCAGTATTGAGTTGCCTAGTGATAATGGAGTTCAAACATGCCATCATGATAAAAGATGATTTGATAGGAATATGTATGATTTTCACGTCGCGTCAGGATAAAGTTTATATTGTGAAAATTTTGCGCAAATTTTCTTACAAGTTTACAACTGATATACCTACTTACTATAATTTTTCACTTCTCTTGCTCAAAAAGTGTGTCATTTCATTACAACGTAGCTTAGCGAGACTAAAATAAGAGTTTAAGCCCTAGGGGGCTAAAAAGTATTTGTCTTTTTAATTTTTGTCTGAAATCATCAGCCAGTACAAGACATTTGTCCTCTCACATAACGAATAAAAGTCCTCTCACAACGTTTTGGTGTTCCATTAACAAAGAACATGCTTACATTTTATATGAATTTATTTTTGAAATAGGAACTGCAAGCGCCTTCTTGGTGATTGTTGGATGTTTATAAAAAGGGTGATACTTCCTCCATGGTAGAACGCGCGTATCAAAGACAGAAAAAAGTTTGTGTACGTGCGAAAACTCATTTATTTAATACAAATTGAAACTATAGGTAAACGTGGCTTAGGTATTTAAATTCATTAAGAATGTCATCAGGTGATACTTAATTAAGAAAAATTAAGAAATCTAAGGGAAGCGTCAAATGTGTGACAGCGGGTACTTAATATTACTTGCATATGAATATATTACAGCCAGGTGTAGGTCCAAAGTAGGCTTCCATGTCACGGCACAATAGAGAAAATTGTAGAAAACGAGCCACGATCACTTACCGTTCCTTACTTCGACAGTTTATTTTTATTTGCGCACGCGCCGTGAATGCTGATCGCTTACCTGGAACAATGATACCAATCGGTCACATGTGAAATTGTAGCAATGTTCCAACAGGATGCTAGCGATGGCTGTGAAGCCATGATTGCAGGCATAATGGCACCCTATTTTGAGCTGAACATCATAAAGTTATTCTGCGATGAATACCAACCACTTAACCGCGTAAGCCGCAATCCTGGGGGCCTACTCGGAAAACGAAAAGCGAGTTTCCGATTCGTTTTCGTAGAAACACGCATCTTTATGCAAGTGACGTAAGCGTTGGTTTTGCTTGAAAGCACAACAGTAACTTCGATTTTCGTTCTCCGAGTAGGTCGCTTGAGTACCTTCGGTGAATTATTAAAACAATTTACTTAAATACATACATCAGATACACATAAACCTACATGCAGACTTTGATTAAAACATTGGTCATGCATTAACTCTTTTGATGCTCAAAGTTAAGAAAGTCTGAATGACTCCAGACTCCAGTAATATGTAGTAGTCAGCAAAGTTTCCTTCAATTGTATCCTGAATAATTTGCTTGTTTTGAAAAAAATTGGTTGTCTGTAAAGTCGGTTTACTGACGATAGTTGAACGTGACAACGCAGACGCATCGCTCACTCAAGTAGGAGAGAGACGGATGTCGAGCGCTCTCGCTTGCACTTCAAGCCTTACATGGAACGCCTCAGAGCGAGGTAACGCCGCATGACGAGGTAACGCCGCATGACGTCATGTTTTTTCGTGCGTGCAGCCGGCTCTATCGAATTATAAGACGTTGTCACGTCAAAAAAAACCTAAAAACCGACTCCCTTAGTTTCAAACTTTTTTTTTAATTTGCGGTAAAAATACTAATCCCTCGGTAATAAAATTATGGGGTCACCTCTGGATAATCCTTTATACAAGTGCATAGAATCATCATAAATGACGTAGAATTCGACGGACATAATTAAATAAAAAACATATGTGTGTAGGTATGTATACCTACATACAGCCGAAGAAAGAATCTCCTCCTTTTTCAAATTCGTTTAAAAAGCACCAAAAAGATAAGAGATGGAAGTATATTTTACAGCGCAAAAGACATTCACTGTATCACCAACTATTTCATAAACATTAGATAAGAAAGGAAGTGAGACCTTCAATCAAGATAACGTGATAACAATGTATTCTCACGACAGATGACGTTGTTGATAACATGATAACAGAAGATGAGAAGAATCATGGTCACGGCTTCGTGCCTTTCATACTTTCCTTAATGAGGAATAGTTATTTAAAACGGCAGAACAGAAGAATGAGATAAATACCATTACAATAAAAGAACAGAAACAAATTAGAACTCACAATAGAAAGAGTTGAGCTGACTGCAGACTGTTGCAAACAATCTAGTGTCTAACTGATCTATATCAATACCAATCGGAAGCGTCCCCAAGACGCTGGCATTGCATTGCCCCGCTCTGTATGGCAATGCTGAAGTAAAATAATAATTAAAACCTAAGCATTTAAACAATGATGGTAAACATACACGGACAAAAAGAGGTAGGAATTATTAATATATACGTGTATTTGTGTGTCTGTCTGTGTCATCGTAGCAATTTTTTTTGTTTCATTAGGAACTAGACCGAGAGTGTGATTAGGGGCTATGCAGACAGAGCAACTTTAGTTGAAGAAACTATCAACTTTTTAATAATTTTTTAAGGTTGCCAGTTGCAGCAACAAAAAGGTTCACTTTAAAAAGAAGATTAATAACCTGTATGTAAACAGCTAGAGCGCTTAACTATTAACGCATTCACTGCCCAGCGTCGGCGGTGCGACACGCGCAGGGCCGCCCCGCTACGGTGCACTACGCCGCCGCGCCGCTACGCTACGCTTGGAGGTGGGCGTGAGTATCTGCGTCTTGGGCCATGATAGTGTTAATGAAGAAAATCAGCCCAGGCGTTCAAATGTAATGAGCTAATGACAGTTCGAAGTAAAGTTTCAGGTTTATTGAAAATTACGTGATAATTAGCTAGTAACGATAAAAGATCAAAATACACACCAAATGTATTCAATAATCTGAATCTAACAATCCCAAAATTACCACCACAGCTTTCAATCAAATCTCTATTACCAGAATCAGTTATTATCACAGGTGAAACTTCCGACAAGCCATTACAATAAACGTCGTCTATTACTCCACGGGCTAAATTACAAGTTAGGAGAGCACCGGGCAATTATTTATTTATTTAGTCTGCGGAATAAAAAACATTTTGTTTAAATTAGCGGATATGGTCTGTCGGTAGAGGTGATTGATTGGATTAGATGGAATTCTGGCGTGGCTACTTATTATCCTTGAGATACAAATTTCAAGGGTTTGTATTGTCGGTAAAAACAGAAGCCAAAAGCCGAAATATTACAGTAAAATGAGACATTCCATCACTTTTGTAATGCTATAATTATATTAAAACATTTAAAACAACATTATAAAGTATTAAACTGAAGGCAAAAACGTCTTTTTCACCTCCTGTAAAGTAGCTTTTTCAGTTATGAGTTCTTGGTACTTTGCCGTCGATATTCTCTTACATCAATTTTCCATTGCCATGCAAAAATAAATATGGCTCGTATCATATTTACTATGGACATTTGGCCATGTGGTGCCGGCTTAGAATTTGCACCACCCCAATTCTTCCCGCGGGTGTCGTAAGAGGCGACTAAAGGATCCACCGGGGGCGGGTAGTAGTATTTCCTGCTAAACAATTCTACCACCGAACTACGATCCCTAATCCGCATGCCCAGAAGGGGGGTTTATGGTAATTACCCCTGATATGATAAAAGTCAAGAAATAAGTCGCTTATCATAGGGAGATCTGCGTCCAGCGGTAGACAATTGCGATGATGATGAAAACGTTTTAAACTATCATAATATAGGAAATGTATAGATAGTTTCCATGATTTTGATGTATTGAACATCTAAAATCATGGAAAACGTCCCGTAAGTGATATTAGGGCACACATCTTACAATAGTTTGAATTGGTTTACCAACGAATACAACTACTTTACTTACACAGTCACGACATCGAATTTAAAAACGCAAGACAAAGTAGCGTCAAATACATTGTTTTGCAAAACAGATTCACTTGGCTAAACGAAAACAATAGTATATTTCAAAACAGCACAAGAAATACATGATTCAAGTTAAATATCTCGGGTACTCTTGCGGATATTTTCTTACGAATTGAGGTAAATTCACCGAGCATTTAGTGTAGACCTAGGAAGATAGATTTATAGAATTTCTCACGCATCTGAACAGGTTACGGTTAACTACACCAGAAACACGGTAACTAGTAATATCCATGACCATGACTCAGTTTTCAAACTAGGTGTCTATTACTTGAGCATGGTGGGTATTAACCAGCGTTACAGGGCGTAATGTAACGTGTTACACAGCGAACGTTCGTGCAGTCAGTACGGGGAAAGAACGTGCTCGCAACGAGCAACGAGACGACCGACGTTACAGAACATGTTACTTTAAACTAGAACCATACTACTTTTTGACTCTACAGGACAGGGTATCCTAGTGTAGATATAGAGATCAAAGTGAGATCACGATTAGTCTTAATATATTTAGCAATAATTTGGCGTGTTTTAAAAAACTATGAACCGACTTCAAATTGATATCGGATCAACTTTGGGGTTTACACTATCCAATCAATTTTATTTATCAAAATCGGACTGCTCTGTAAAAAGTTATGCGTGGTCATACATTATAATCAGTGAGTAAACAATCAAACATTCCCTGTTTTCTTACCCTTAGGGTTGGATTTTGTTTATTAAATGGGACCAACTTCGGGGTATACCCTTTCCAATAAAAAATGAATTATCGAAATCGGACTACCTCTGTAAAAAGTTATGCGTGGTCATACATTAAAAAAATATTTATAGTATATACGCGTCGACTTGAGACCTCCGTTTTTCGTCTGTTGAAAATAAGAATAATTCTAAGTAGGTAAATGTGATTGTTGCATTATGTATGCATGTATCATGGTCATCGTGAATGATACATTACAGCCCGCAACACCGGTCAGTACCCGAAGCTTAACGGAATACATCGAGAAATCTAGCCGTTTCTTCCTTACGTCGTGTGCATCCTCACACGAGTGTATTTTATCGATACTTTCTCTATCCCGTTATCGATATCAATATCAAAACCAATAATCCGATCATGTCGACTGATAAGTAGGAGAGCGGCGTCGTTGTGATAAATTGAAAAGAAATATTTATCAGCTGATTGATAGAAACTATCTAAGAAAATCTGATTTCTTTTCAATGAACAAGGGGGTACTAAGACCATTCACTCGTGAAACCAGACCACGGATTTTAACTTAGAACAGGAAAACATACATTTGTAGTTGGTGGACAGTAGGTGACTGACATTTCGGTTTATATGACAGCTTACATATTAACCGTTTCGTGACAGGTCACTTTTTCTTTGTTTCACGCGTAATTAATTGAATTTTAGGACTAATATATTATTTTGGATTGGAACCATATAATATAAATAAACATTGTATCCGATGCAAGTCATAATATCCGTATTACATAGTTTATATTGCGTGAAATTAACCAAATACAAACTTTTCCGAAACGGTTCCTACTTTAAATGGACATGTCTCATCCAATATTTTTCTTAATAACCTCATGAATCGGTTGACCGAATCCCCTAAATGGACTTCAAAGTTTCGGTTTTCCTTCCGCGTTCTATTTTAATCAGCCTAAAATACTGCTCCTCGAATATGAGGACAGCTGGCTTATCCAGAAACATAACAAGGGATACGTACGACTGTGAGTAGGGTTGTCTCAAAGCAAATATTTAGAACCAGAATAGCATCGAAGTTTTAAAAACAGCAGAATACAAGATTAGCCTCAGTCAAAGTATTACGACATAGAGCCAAACGATATTGCGAGGGTTTGTTAGAATAAATAGAATAAAGTTAAATGTCAAAATTAATCACGACAAGTAAAATCGGATCCACGTCTTCCACAAAACCTGAATTAAATCTTCCTTGTATGCCGATACATGCTCTACAATACAATAGTAATTGTCTAATTTCAATATTCTAAGTGAAGAGATACGAGAATAGAGGCAACGGATACGAGAATAGAGGCAACGTACTCTTCATTTAAAATATTTAGACACATCATTACTTGTTGGTATCTCGTTTTTCTGGTCACCTCCGAGGGTACAAGTGAAAATCAGTGTTTGCTCTTCGAGCAAAACTATGCGCTGAGTTTTTGCCTGTTTGCTGGGCTACAGCACAAATTTTACCTACATTTGTGTAAACTTTTTTAAATTTGTGTTACTTATTTTCTGCAATTAATTTTATTTTTATTTGTTTCCTTGCCAGCTCATTATATTTTCTGCCAAATGTTTATACCTAATCATACCTATGTAATGTACTGTGTGTTGCAGAAGCAAATGAATGGTTTATCTATCTAGAATAGCGTCATTCATGGTTAAATACACATACATATACAGAGGTACATGCAGACAGAGGTAGAACTCTATACTATACGGAACCCCTATTATGGAAGCAGGCAGTCACACGAGAGAATTTCATAATGACCGTGACGAAAGACTTGAACAAACGACGTGATTGATACAGCAGAGCCAATAAAACTGGATCGTTGAAAGAGGAGACAAATGGGAGCCGCTATTTGGGGAAATTCCCTCCGAGTTATATCGAAACTACTTTGGGCTTTGTCGGAGACGTTTATCCCTCGTGACTATACTTTTTGGCAATAATATTCAGTTTGTAAAGCTTCGGTAGTATCAATAGGTATTTAAGATCCTTTATGTAAAAATGTTCTAAATAAAGATTTATTTATTAAATATTTTTATTATTCACTAGCTTCTGCCCGTGGCTTCGCACGCGTATATTCGGTATAATAAGTAGCCTATTATCTAAGTCAGGCTTTGCTCTAAGCGTACGCCAAATTTCATCTTGATCTGTACAATATTTTTTGAGATCCTGGGTAACAAAAATTCAGATTTCACGAACTCTTGGCTTTATAATATGAATAGGATATCATTGAAGAGTTTTATCTGCCAGGACTCTACTAAGTATATTACGTGCTGAAGGATATTTAATTTTGCGAATGCAGACCCTGACCAGTCGCAGATGGCACACGGAAGGACGAACTGGGACCCTAATTCCACTAAATTAATCGCTTAACTATAATAATAGCATCGTTATCACCTTTAACGCATTCACTGCCCAGCCTCGGCCGGCGGTGCGACCCGCAGGGGCGCGCCGCCGCCGCCGCCACACGAGGGTCGAGAGGCTCGTCTGCGTCTTGGGCCATGAACGGGTTAAACGTTTCCATAGAAACAACGCGTGCGAAGCCGCGGGCAGAAACTAGTAAATAACATATTTGCCAAACAATGGGAACCAGCGGGAGGCATTCCTCGTAGCGCACCCAGATGAATCGCACCCAGCTGAACCGCACCTAAGCACTTCCACATAGCGCACCCGTTTTGGTGCGATTCATTCAGTAGGTATAAATGTTAAGTTTTTATTCCTCGTTGCGCACCCATGACAATGTAGGGTCTAGTGATGGGGTTGTTTTCATCTAATTAGTAACCTATAGGTGGAAATTTATAGTTAATCAATCACTGATGAAACTGAAACGTAATTCAGTAACATGTTAAGTTTTTATTCCTCGTTGCGCACCAATGACAATGTAAGGTCTAGTGATGGGGTTGTTTTCATCTAATTAGTAACCTATAGGCGGAAATTTATAGTTGGCTTTCAACTTACATTTACCCAGTATGTAAATAAATAAAATTTGGATTTAGGTAATTAAAAGTAATATAATAATAATTTAAAATGTTTATTTTTGTTTGGATGATTGGATGCACATCAAATACAATACGAGTAGGTATCTGATATCATCAAATACTTACGAAACGTTGATTACATATTTAGAAAATCAGTCTTACAGAAAACTAGAAAACACTTAACACTTAAATATAGTAGGTATTAGATTTATGATTTCACAATCAGATTTATTATGTATACATATTTATATGACTTATATAATATAATATTTATATCTACTTACTCCTACTTATATATCTAAAATCACAAATGTTTAATTTTGAGTTCTTGTTTTATTATTCACTTTTATTTAACTTTGTTTACTTTAGGTTTTTAATCCTAACAATAAATATTTTTATTTAGTTTTTAACAATCAGTCTTACAAGTATATTATCCTAATCTAAGCCTAACATGATTTTAAAATTAGTAATCAAATGAAAATAATCATCAAATTATACAATTTAACAGTATTGTTTGTTTTTCTTAAGGCAATAAAGAGTCGTCATTTCAACCTAGGTGAGGTTGAAATGACGACTCTTTATTGCCTTATTATCTATTACTAGACGATCGCCTCGCGGTTCCACTCGCGTAGTTCCCGTTCTCGTGGGAATTCCGGGATAAAATATAGCCTATGTCACTCCCTTCCGAACGGTGAAAGAATTTTTCAAATCGGTCAAGTAGTTTCGGAGCCTATTCAAGGCAAACAAACTATCAAATCTTTCCTCTTTATAATATTAGTATAGACTTGCATTCTTACTACCCGTTATCCTATTACCCGTTTTCCCGTAGTAATGAAGCATTTTCCCGCGGTAAAAAGTAGCCTATGTTCATCAGGAATAATGTGGGCTGCTATGGTAAAAGAATTTTTCAAATCGGTCCAGTAGTTTCGGAGCCTATTCAATGCAAACAAACAAACAAACAAACAACCAGTCGAATTTAGTTAATGATTTTATCGGGTATTTATCGCGTACCTTTTGTTTTATTTCCCCTACGTTTCTGCCGCGTTACAGCGATCGTGGTCACGGGGGCTGTAACGCGATCGCTGTAACGCTGTAACAAATCGCGAAAGTGAGAAAAAAACAGTCAAATCTTACCTCTTTATAATATTAGTATAGAAGTATAGATTTCCGGTCCCTTGCGAGTCGTGTCCAGTCATTCCTAACAATGATCGTCAAATCATCGGAACATCATCGGGCGGCTAGTCTGACCACTAATTCTTAAGAGTGGCCTCTTAGTAGCGTCTTCTCTTCACATTAGAAAGGGTTACCAATTCGAACACACATTAATATTATAATCATGAGTAATTATAACATCAGAGCAAACCTGTAGAGACGTAGGTTTAGGCTTTCACTACAATCGCTGTATGGAAAGTTAGTTTACTATTCAATTAATAGTTTAAGCTGCCAACAGCTATCCAATATACTAGCAGACTAGACAAACAGCTTTCCTAGAAATTGTATTTAAGATTATCACTAACTTATCCGAAACTTTATAAAGTAAAGTTTCGGTTAAGCCAGATTAATCGCTTATTAAAGTTCAAGCAAGTTCAAGTTCGCAATCAAGTAAAATATCTAATCTTTTTTGGTCTAGACTAGATAGATGTACTTATCGGATAAAACGTTGGTAGACCTTATCTTTAAAGGATCCATGACCTTAATTTATATTTCGACTAGCTGTTACCCGCAACTTCGTTAGGGTGGTAGGTAGGGTACCTACGTTACTAAAGGACAAATGAGTAAACGGAAAAAACATTTGCATAGAAAAAGCGAATAAATATGTGACTTCTTACACACGAAGCATTAAATTTTATCTTATCTTATCATTAAATATTATATTATCTGTAGAATGTACCTTTAGCAATAAATTGAATTATTTCGTTTTTCGAAGCCCTAATAAAAGTATTGTAAACAATACTTTTATTAGGGCTTCGCCCCCGCTAGGCTATGGCCCACTTGGGTAGCCATTCTAAATGTATGCCAAATTTCATTTTGATCTGTTCAGTATATTGGAGATCCTATGGTAACAAAAATTTCACAAACTTTCGTATTTATAATATTACTAGCTTCTGCCCGCAGCATCGCACGCCTATTTTCGGTTTAATAAGTATCTGTTCAGTAGTTTTGGAGATCCTAGGTAACAAAAATTCAGATATCACAAACTTTCGGCTTTATAATATTAGTAAGATGTAGTAGGAAGGAAGTAGGATATTTGATTCAATCGTTTTCTGAGTGATAAACCAGGGGCCGAATTCCACAAAATTAAACGCTTCACCTTAACAACACCATAATCGTCTCAGAATTAAACTTTTTATCACCCTTAAGGCTTGGTAGGCCAGCAGAGTCCGCACTTTTGTTATTTTTAAAATCATCTGAGACTTAAAAAATAGTGTTAAAAATTCTGAAAAAAAGATATACATTATTTAAGGATCTAGTCTAGTCAAAATCGCATTCAGTTACGAGATCTAATGAACTTCACTTGATAGAAAAAAATCTCATAATTACCCCTTTTTCTAATGTTTTTTCAATATTACGACTAGCGAACTACTGATTTTTTGCTTTTTTTTTGTACTCAACTAAAGACACTTAATATTTCTAAACAAATTCGTAGACTTTGACTTGATAAAATGATTTTCTTAATCACCATGTTTAGATAACTACAAAAAACACGAGCGCGGCGGCTTGGCAGGCGCGCGTTTTCCCTTACGCCTACTGCAGCAGGAATACCTGGCCAAGAGAAGCCTGGAAAAGAGATAGAGGGACGCGTATCCAAAGTGTCAAGGTTGAATCTATCAATCTCTCCGTGCCGCACGCAATATCTAATCTACAGTTGATTTCATCTATGGACGATTCTGCGACGACCAATTCTGCGATACCATTGCCATGGTGATGCGATTGGTTAGCTGAGTTCGGCCCCAGAACTCGGAAGACTCCAGCACACCAGCACAGATGATAAATATATTTATCTATTGTGACACCAGCATGTCGCTTATTGGAGTCGTCATACCCTTACCTAGTGATTTCCAAAGAGCGACAGGTTTATTGAAGACAGATAATTAGGGATCTAGTAAAGTGATCATAGGTAAAAAATCAAAAGGACAAGCATTTTGATTGTTTTTAAGGTTACGAACCTCAAAAGGAAAAAAGGAACCCTTATAGGATCACTTTGTTGTTCGTCTGTCTGTCTGTCCGTCTGTCAACCCTCTTTTCTCAGGAACGCGTCGAGTTGAAATTAACATCAAATACTCATGTCTGTAACCTCTTGAAGCCGTGATATAAATTAAACTCCTAAGTCAACGCACTCAAAAGTTACAGCCGTTTATGTATGAATATTTTGAAATTTCCAAGGGATTCACATGCACACAAAACCTATAGGGTACTTCCCGTAGACCTAGAACCATGAAATTTGGTGAGCAGCAAGGTCTTACAGAACCCTTAGTGCGCGAGCCTGACTCGCACTTGACGTTTTATTTGGAGTCACTGCGACCCCAAAAAGCGGCATAATGGGCCTGAGACATCTGTATGTCTCAGGCTCATATGCCGGTTTTTTGGGGTCGCAGTGACTCCAAAAAAAAATTGGTTGTTTGTAAAGTAGGTTTACGATCGAGATGTTTACGTGATAACGTCTTATGCCGCTAGAGTGAGAGAGACGGAAGATCGGTCCACTCACTCGAACGCTATGCCAGCCTCCGCTCGTGAGGATTCCGCGTGACAAGTTTCACGGAATGACTGGCAGCGCTCGAGATGAGACGGGAGATCGGTCCGTCTCTCTCTCGTTATACCTGCGATCGCGCTCGTGAGGTTTTGGTGTGACACAAGTTTCTGAACATGTCACCCGACTAAAACGATTTTAAAGACGTTATCACGTCAAAAACTATCAGATGAAGGAGAGATGAAGGAAGTTATAAGGGATCTTCTATAGATACCTACCTACTAAATATATTCGGAGGTATTTACTACATGTCAATAGAATTCCTTACGCTCAGTCGATTCAAGCTTTAATGTATTTGTGTGTGCACATGTCGCGTGCCATGTCGAGTAATTATTTACAGATTGCATCAAGCACAAGTACAGACAACGACAAAAGGTGATATCTTTTTATTGTTGCCCGCATTGTGATAAAAAGGAGTCTACGGCCTTCCGTATTAACTACATGTCAATAGAGTTATTTACGCTCGCTCTCAGTCGATTAAAGCTTCAATGTTTTTCACTGTGTTTTTTTTCGTATCACGTGCCATGTCGACTAATTATTTACAGATTGCATCAAGCACAAGTACAGAACGACAAAATGTAGTATCTTTTTTCTTGCGCACATTGTGAAAATAAGGCGTCTACTAAAGGTATTAACTACATGTCAATAGTTATTTACGTTCACTCTCAGTTTATTCAAGCTTCAATGTGTTTGTGTGAGCACCATTTCACGTGCAATGTCGACTAATTATTTACAGTTTGCATCAAGCACAAGTAGAGACAACGACAAAAGGTGATATCATTTTTTTGTTGCCCGTATTATGATAATGGACCCGCTGAGCCCGCTGCAGGGCAAAGGCTTGGAATCACGTTCTAAACGTTCTTTTAGTTGTTTCTTAATGTTATGGGCCGCTGTAAAGGTATATATTATTTATTTGTGTCAATTCAGGTGTCGCCCAGAGTAGACTAATATGACAGCACTTAAAATGTTGCCCTCCTTTTCATATCATACTAGCTTCTGCCCGCGGCTTCGCACGCGTTGTTTCTATGGAAACGTTTTGAGGTTATTTCTATCCTATTCTATTTTTGAGGTTATGTCAAGTCACACTTGAATGCTATCGAACGGAATAAATAGTATCCTATGTCCGTCTCCTGGCTCTAATCTACCTCCTCACCAATTTTCAGCCATATCGGTAAAGCCGTTCTTGAGTTATAAATAGTGTAACTAACACGACTTTCTTTTTATATATATAGATAACATATTTAAAAAAATTGATCATCATCCTTTTGTAGTGCTGTCAAATAAGTTTAGTTTAGTTTTGGCGACATACAGGTATCTGTTTGTCTATAAACAGTTTTCAATTCGCTTACACAATACTTTAATAATTCACGAACACTTCTGTCGCAGCCAGTGCCTTGTTATTTGATATTCAAGTGATTTACGAGACACGGCCTTGTTTAGCTTGTTTGATAATTGGCTTTAATTTAATCCTCAATTCCTCATTATATGACATCTATTTACGATGTCAGTTATTTTTAATGAGCAATTTCATTTTTATTGTTTGTCAAACTGCTAATTAACTAAAATAAATGAGCTTACCGTAGTTTAGGCTTTTTAGTTGTTTCAACATAGTTAGTTAATTTTATTTATCATCGTTGACCTATTGACATTTACGAAATATGATTAAGGTGGCATAAAGTTAATTGGATGGGAGTTACGTGAAACTTGAGAGCTTTAGAGAGCTGAAAATTATAAAGAAACTTTATATCGATTCCCATATGTTTAAAGACGGACTTTTATCTATAACATATATATTTCATATCTATATTTTATTGATCTACAATAAGTTCGTGCCGTGTCGACTGGACTGAAACGGCAAGAGATCGGAACGGATCTCTGGAAGCCCAATTTAATTCTTCAAAATACGCAATCGTTTGTTTTGATTTTTTTTTACATATTGGTAGTCTAGTTCGGTGTATTAGAGTACACCAATTGGCCGGAACGAGCCACGCAATTTCGTGTTAGAAAATTCAAACAAGCCGTCTGGTGTTGGAGGCCAAGATCCACTTAGGGCTCCTATACACGGACGGCCCGTTGCCCGACGACGGCAAGGCAACTGCACCTGTTGACGGCTGCCGTCGACGCGTCGACGACGACGGTTGCCGCAGTTGTTCGACGTTGACATGTCGACGGCAGCCGTCGACGGGTGCAGTTGCCTTGCTGTCAGCAACGTGCCGTCCGTGTATAGGAGTCCTTAGGGTCATAGCGCCACGCTAGCAAATAAGTAAGAAACCTCGAGTGTAATGTAGTATGTTATCGAAATCGATTATCCCGGTGATACTAGGTATACCAGAAGCATTTTCTGGACGGGACAGTACGGGTACCTTAACCGGTGTAGTTACAGGAAACTATCCATAATTTTTAGACAAAGGTTCTTCCTCATTCACAGATTTTCAAAAAGAAATTACAGTGAGCAAGAAAATAACCAAATCATTTTACACATAAACTTTTTTTGATGCCAATCAATCCTGTTTCACAAACTGATCAAAAACTTTTATCGGACCAACAGAAATTGGAGTACTAAAATAGTAAGAAATCGCCAAAAACTTTTAAAGTACCTACCTCTCCTTAATGCCCCATCCAAAAATACACCCTGTATAGTAGGTTCGAACTGCCTCGAGACTAGCGCCCGTGGACCTAGCCCTTTAGAAAGGATAGATTAGATAACTCCAATAGAAATCTGATCACTTTATCTCCCGGGTACTGCGAGATCTAACATTTCCTATTAGGTGACAACTAGATAACGACGTCATAATGATAGAGATCGTATAGGCGATGAAAGTAATGTCTAGGAAATCGTGGCAAATTGCATCAATACCTACGTAATTTTATTGAATAACTGGATCGGGTTATAATGGAGATTCTATAAAATCATTGAGGAAAATAAAGCATAGTTCATGGATCTTTTCATGGACCTATTTAATCGTAATAACTTTTGCTTTCCTGTTTCAACCACAACATTCTATAATATTCGCTTTATAAATAACTAGACGATCGCCTCGCGGTTTCACCCGCGTAGTTCCCGTTCCTGTGAGAATTCCAGGATAAAATATAACCTATGTCACTCCCTGAAAAGTAAGCTTCCTAACGGTGAAAGAATTTTTCAAATCGGTCCAGTAGTTTCGGAGCCTATTCAATACAAACAAACAAACAAACAATCAAATCTTTCCTCTTTATAATATTAGTATAGATGTTTGTTACTCTCTTTAATAGATACTTCTATTCTCCATGAATTTTTACATGTTCTGAAATATAATTGATACGGAAATATAAATATACATGTAGTTCAATTCGTAATGTCTCGCTATGATATGGGAACCATTCCCATCAACAAAAGCAACTACGCAACACAACCTAGGGGAAGTAGGTACTTCAAATAAAGATAGCAAAGGAAAATACGGTTCATCACACGAGGATCAAATCATTATGCATATCAAACTTAAGGAATAAGTACCATGTAATGTAACAATTACGTATGAACAAGATTTCATGAATAGACTAGACCTATTAGTACTATCATCTAGTCTGTGCATAGTCCTTACCATGTCAACATCATCATCAGCCTGTTAGTCCACTGCTGGACAGAGGCCTACCTTAGGAGCTCTATAGCGCCCTCTCTTCAGCTATCCGCATCCAGAATCTGCTCTTTCGCAAATCGTCATCCCGCCAGGGGCTAATTCCGCTAAATCGCTTTACTCTGACAATCGTTTCAGAATAGTCCATAGATGAAAGAAACTCTAGACAGTGCGTGCTATTAAATTTAAAAGCACGTAAAACGCCAAAATGTGTCAGTCTGGGATGATACCATTGTTTTGGTGAAGCCATTAATTAAGTGGAATTCGACCCTAGAGCCTCCTTCACTACGTTTGCCGAGTCGCGGTAACAAAAATAACTAAGCATTCTCCATTTTCTAACGTACACAATACAATCATGTATTCCACATTCGTAACCGGTTATCTCATGTGACAAGATCAAGCTTCTAAATTAAGCCCCGCCAAGATTTACTTTCATCTCATTGCCGGTTACAAATTGCTTTTATTTAATCTAAACGACATTTACTTTTATAGCTACTAGCACCAATCGATAGTTTTTTGTGAAAGGATACATTAGCGTTACGCAAAGAATATAATTGGCGTATAATTTCAGGTCGTACTATTTTCTAGATTTCTTTGACACACTGATAAATTACAATAACTAAGTCCAATTAATTTAATCAGCAAGTGTAAATTAGCTTTCCAAACAAATCAAGAAATTTACAACTACGAACCAGTAGTTTTTTAATTTTTGTGTTTAATTCTAGTTAAGTTTAAGTAATTTATAGGCTAGTAGTAATAATGATTTATTATTATTATTATTATTTTTTACAAGTCTGTTTCTCTCGGAATATTCCGGTGATTTATGAAGCTCACGGGCCTAAGCCAAGTGAGTATCACTTTATAATTGTGTTGCATTTTGGTCGTCCTGCAAGAATTTTCGAACTGTTCTACAAGTATTAAGTATTGCAGCTTTCTGCATCGTTATGAAAATGTTTTGTTGAAGTCCTAGAACATTCAGGTAGTGAGCGAGGTTTTTAGGAATAACTCCAGTACTGGACAGTACCAGCGGCACTATGTATACTTTGTTCATTTTCCACATTCTAATTATTTCTTCTTTAAGTTCAGTATATTTATGTATTTTTTCAGTTACAGTTTTTTGAATGTTATGTGTATTTGGTATTGCAATATCTATTAAATATGTAGTTTTATTGGATTTATCAATTAGTGTTATATCCGGTCTATTGTTATGTACAGTTTTGTCCGTGAGTATGGCTCTATCAAAGTACATCCTGAAGTCGTCACTCTCCAACACAGGTTTAGGTACATATTGGTAATAGGGCAAAAGTTTTCCAGGAATTAGGTGATGTTTCAGACCAAGTTTTTGGTGTATAATATGAACTACTTGATTGTGTCTGTGTGTATAATCGGTTTGTGTGAGACTTGGACAAGCGCTAGTAATATGCTGGATGGTTTCGGATTGACGGTGACATTTCCTGCATTTATCGTTCTGGCTATTAGGGCTCTTCAGTATAAACTTCTTGTAATTTCGTGTGTTTATCACTTGATCTTGTATCGCTACCATAAAGCCCTCTGTTTCAGGGAAGAGCGTACCAAACTTAAGCCAGCTATTTGAGGCTTGAAGGTCAATATGTGGTAGCTCCAAGTCCTTTAGATGCCGACCGTGCAACTCTTTGCTACGCCATCTGTCAATCTTTTCTTTAAAATTTTCGTTGGAGTTTATGAATTGCAAGTTTTTATTATTAAGGTTTAAGGGTGTAAAGTTATTATCTGACGCGATGGTTGCTAAATGTATTTGACTAGTATTAGCTTTATCGTAGAAAAAGTTTCTAAGATTTTGAATCTGACCTACCCATAAGTTTTTTAGATCTATTAGGCCCCTTCCTCCTTTTGTTCTATCTATTGAAATTCTTTCAATTGCTGATTTAGGATGTAAATAGTTATTTTTAGTTAATGTTGATCTTGTTTTAACTTCGAGTTTTTTAATGTCTGTTTTTGACCATTTTACAATCCCAAACGAGTAAGTAAGCACGGGGATGGCGTAGGTATTAATAGCTTTAAAAAGATTCTTTGAGTTCAGAGGTTTCTTGCACAAAAGATGTATTCTATTGAAATATTCCTTTTTTATATCTGTTTTAATTTTAATATGGTCTATTGTTCTACCTTGATGAAGTCCTAAATATTTATATGTTTCGTTTTCATTCATGACGTCAAATATATATTCTTCATTGTTACCGCTATTCGATATTTTGCCTCTGTGTAAATTTAATGTTTTGCATTTTTCTAGCCCAAAGTTCATATTTATATCCTTACTGAATTCTGATGTTATGTTTATCAGTTTGTTCATTTCCATTTTATTTTTAGCAAACAGCTTAATATCGTCCATGTACATGAGATGGGTAATGGTGGTGTTTGAGGTAAGTTTGTATCCAAATTTAGATTTATTTAGCAAATGTGATAATGGGTTTAAAGCAAGACAAAACCACAAGGGACTGAGTGAATCTCCCTGGAAAATACCATTTTCAATGGGAATCTCCTCTGTGGTGAGCGAGGTAGTATCATTTCTCAGAGATAGTGTTGTCCGCCAAGTGCTCATGGTATTTTCCAGGAAGTTGATAATATCCGGATTAACCTTATAAATCTGTAAAACGCGAATTAACCAGGAGTGTGGTACACTATCAAAAGCCTTTTTATAGTCAATATATGACAAATGTAAGTTACGGCTATTGGATGTTGCATGTTTGAGTATAGTTGAATCGATGACAAGTTGTTCTTTACACCCTCTGTGATTTTGTCTACATCCTTTTTGTTCTTCGGAGAGTACATTATTGTTCGTTAAATGGCTGTTAATTTTATTGGTAATACAAGATGTTATGAGTTTGTAAATGGTAGGTAGACATGTGATTGGGCGATACTGAGAAGGATTGACCGTGTCGTTGCTTTTAGATATCATGAAAGTCCAGAGAGAAAAGATTCCCATAGTCGCAAACAGTGGCAGTTCTTCATTTCCTTTAATGATGTTCGAAACGCTTTTTGCTAGGAATTCGTGAAGTTTACTAAATTTTTTGTACCAAAAATTATGAATTCCATCAACTCCTGCAGCCTTCCAGTTCTTCATCCTTCTCGTTACTATTTCTATATCCTCCTTTGACACCTCCTCATATACCATCTCTTCAATATCTTCTGCGTTCTCTTCCTCTACTTTGATCCAATCTGCCTGCTCATTGTGGTCTCTATCCTTTTTCCATATACCTGCCCAGTAGTCTTTTAGTTCTTCTTCTGCAGGTATTTCTTTTGCAATAATTTTATCCGGGCTATCTTTCAGGGTTCTATAAAATATTTTTTCGTTTGTACTAAAAAGTTTATTATCTATTTTTCTCTGAAATGCTTTCTTGTAACGGGCTAACCTTTGTGATTTTAATGTTAGTTTTTGTTTCAGTGTGTCTAAAAACTCCTCAGGCTTATTATTATCCTTTTCATGAATTGAATGAACCTTGTATTTTTCAAATATTATTTTAACCTTTTTTACTAATTTTTCGTGCCTATTATTATTTATATACTGTGTTAATCTACCAATATCAGCCCGGATATTTACAATATCTCTTTCTAACCTAATTTGCCACGCCGGTTTTCCATTTATTCTCTTTTTGAATTGATGGTTATGTAGGGATGAGATTTTGTATCCCAAGTGCGTGGAAATCACTAAAGCGCTGCAATATACCAACGTATGTATATCTATTAAGTTTGAGTCACTATTACAAAACCTTCCTAAAATCTCGTGGTTAAATGCATGCACAATCTCATACAACTTCTTATTTTCTCGTAAACGAGGTAGTCTAGGCCTAGAGGTCGGATCAATTTCAGTGTATATGTCCAGTGTTTGTTTAAGCTCCTCTATCAGTTCCTGGAGCGCTATGTTTGATGTTTGTGTAGGAGGTGGATCAACAGATGTTTCTAGGCCTGAAATGAGTTGTATAGGTGGTGTTTGATTCCTTTGGAGAGTTATATTTGTGTCTAAGGATTGAGAAAAGCAAGGTGTCAGTGTATATGTATCCTCTGCCTGACATGCTGTTAATGAAGGTGTTGCGTCCTCATTTATTTCCTGTTCGCATCGCAATTTTTCAGAAACTTCTAATTTAAGTTTGTTAATTTGTTCTTCTGTTAATCGTTTGTTGCGGGTAATTACTCGCAACTGATCAGCGACTCTTTGCGATGTTACATTTAGGGTTGGGTATTTTATTTTGAATTGATCGAAAAGTTTCTTGCAGTACATCGTCTTATCGGTCTCTAACTTGGTTACATACAAATATGTGCGCATGATGAAAGTATTAATTTCGTCATCCCACTTCATGCGCACTCTAGTTTTGCCAGCCTTGGTGGTCGCGGGTTGGATGGCCGAAGCCTCCTGCGAAACATCCTCAACCGGGGTTACTGTTCTACTTCTAAGGTTGTGTGTGAGAGGTGCGACTATTAGTTGTTCTAATAGTCGTCTGTTGGAGACCGAAGATTTCGGTGAAGAATAAAGCGAAGAAGTTGAAGAATTAAAGTTTAAGTAAGATTGTGGAGAAGAAGGAAGTGAGGGAAAGAGAGAAGAAGGTGAGGACAAAGGTGATAGGGCTTCTTGTACCTCTTCAGCCCCATCTTTGTGGCTGCAATGGTCCCTTTCCTCGATAGGGGCAAGCCGCTTAGCTCCTGCATCATCAATAGTCCTGCTACGCTGGACCTTGCCGGTTAGAGGTCTGCTCCGGCTTCTAGTTAGCGGCCGTAGGTCATACCTTCCTGTGGACTCGCATTGTTCGGGATTCCCGGCAGAGGGCCGCCCATTACCCTCGCCACCGATGGTTCGTATGCTGTAGCGCCCAGCATCGGCTCCAGACGCGCCCCGGCGATCGCCCCCGGGAAGCGACCATATACTTACATCATTACTACGTTTCTCCATATTGATGGGTTTGCCAGGACCCTTTTTGTCACCTGCTTAGTTATTTCATTGCAAGTGTCCGCCCCTCACGTGGCATAGATGGTCAGCACGGACGTGGGGTTGGGCTTTGAGGGGCTTATTATTATTATTATTAAAAAAATAACCACATCGAAATTAGTACACGTTACAAGCTACTATCTACTATTGATAACAAAAAAGATATTCAGTGTTTTAGTAAATGATTACGTAAAGTACTCTTGAAAGATCCAAAAATAACAACCACTGGTAATGCATATCCACTTAAAGCTAATTAAGTAAGAAGCTTAAAAGTTGCGTGCGAAGACGCCGAAACTTTCACAGAAAAGCAAGGCATCTGTTAATGAGGTGATTTTTTTGAATAATGCCTTTTGAATAATTAGCTCTTATCATATTTCGTAGGGGTCGATCGACTGACATTAAAGCTTTTGTAATGACAATAGAAAATCGAATAAGGTAATTTGGTAAGGCAAGCAACAGCAACGGACATAGATATGTACATAATAATAAGAAAAATCTAAATGCTTTGTAAATCAAACCTAAGAATAAAGTCATTTAAAACGGGATATTTGCCATTTGAGATTTGTGCTTTCCAATATTTCAGCACAGTTTCATGCAGAAAATGACTTTAGTGTTAATAACCATGATGAATTTAAAAGTTTTTATCCTAAAAATGACGTCTGAAGGTACTGTATCAATAAACAATCGATTTAAAGTGTCATCTAAAAAACGTGATGTTTCTGGATGTTCTTTCTCATAACCACAACAACGTTAGTATTATTATTATACAGGGTGTATTTTTGGGACGGAGAAGTACAAGTAGAGAACATTTTTTAGTACTCCAATCTCTGTTGGTCCGATATGAGTTTTTGATCAGTGTAAGCAACAGGATCGAAGAAACAAATCGAAAACGATCGATCGAATTTTTTTTTTAATTATCTTGGTTACGAAAATTTCTCGAAAAATTAAGGTTGGCCTCCTAAGACCATGTTCCTGTAGCTACACCAGGTAAGGTACCTCTCACCTGTTACCTCTTACCTGTACCATTTCTTGGACCTTGAAGAAATCCACTCTATATTATTGTCGGCCACAACACAAGTTAGAATGGAACAGCAAGCTTGGAAATCTTAATTGACATTTTCAAAAATTAAAGTCTTTAAAAGGTTGCAAGTAGGTACGTCTCTGGTGATGAATAAGATTAGAAGTGGACTAAGGATTTTACTGACCGGAGTCCAAGGAAGAATGGTAAAGAAGCATCTATAATGAGATGAGCGGAAGATGTCGCGATCGTTGCGGGACGAAACTGGCCTGGATAAGTCTAGGTCAGAACCTTAGGGGTGCCACAAGAGTTTGGAGCCTAGAAGTGGATGATATCGCTTTATAGATGTCTAGTTTCTGTTTCTGCCCGCGACTTCGCACGCGTTGTTTCTATTGGAAACGTTTAAATGTTGTTTCTATCCCACGTAAACTGTTTTATGGGATAAAAAGTAATATGTTTTATTCCAGGCCTAGAACTACGTCTATTCAAAATTTCAGCCCGATCCGTTCAGTAGTTTTGGCGTGAAGAAGTAACAAATATCCATCCATCCATCCAAACTTTCGCATTTATAATATTTGTATGATGATGACAACTTACCTAGTGTTAGTAACCTAATAAAGCGAGTCGCAAATAGTCGTAATTTGCATTTTGTTGGAATGCAGGGCCAAATCATTGCAAAATTGCACGTTACAGTAAAATATGGTCGATAAAGGGCACGATAACCACTTACAAATTGGCTAGTTTTGAAAATTTTAATGTTTTACGGCACATAATTGTCACTTGTGAAGCTAGCCATAAATTTGAAAATTACAGAGGGCCAATCCGAAATTATCTTGTTGGAATTGGAATGTCCTAAACAGAACTTCAAGATTCATTACATGACATAAACATAATTAAAATCAATCATTGTTTTTTTCTTTACCACAAACATGATTTTAAAAAAATCTGGTCGATTTTTTTACCAAAAAATTTTTTGACTAAATAGTTCACGGAAGAATTTAATTAAGAATTTAGATAGTGCATCACAGTGGTCGGAGAGATGCTGAACGCGTGAGTCTAGAACCGTACTCACCCTGAAGAAGTCCCTCGTTAAGGGTCCGGCGGAGGATGAATTTCCCATACAAACGTAATACCAAAATACTATTTTAATACAAATAATAGCTGACCATGGTGAAAAGATTCTTAAATTACAAATCATTTTGGTACTACGTTTGTATGGGAAATTCATCCTCCGCCGGACCCTTAAGGGATGAAACGTTGGTGTTCTTCCAACACAAATAAAGTTCGTAGCGCTCTTACATCCGTAATGAAAAAATTTTGATCCTTCATTTAGTATCCTTACATTTGGATTACAAATAAAATGAAAACGAATGTGAGTACCAAGACAAACCTCACAAGGTTTATATGGTACAAATAATAAGATATATTGTTATTGTTATTGTAATGAATACTAAATTTAAAAAAAAATTGGTTGTCTGTAAAGTCGGTTTACTGACGATAGTTGAACGTGACAACGCAGACGCATCGCTCACTCAAGTAGGAGAGAGACGGATGTCGAGCGCTCTCGCTTGCACTTCAAGCCTTACATGGAACGCCTCAGAGCGAGATAACGCCGCATGACGAGGTAACGCCGCATGACGTCATGTTTTTTCGTGCGTGCAGCCGGCTCTATCGAATTATAAGACGTTGTCACGTCAAAAAAGTAAAATGTGATACTTACACAGATTTTGATTATATACCAAACAAAGTTTCTATTATTCACAAAGAAATCTATACTAGTATTTACAATTGAAACAATTGAGCTAACTGCCGACTGTTGCAAACAGTCTACAGATAGCTCAACCACAGATATTATAATACTATTAGATGAGAACCAAGGCGTGTGAATCACAAGAGACCGCTTGGATATATATAGCGCGCTGGCTACGGCGCGCGCTCAGTTGGCTTGCGCCTTTTGCCCTGTGCGGACGTTATTTTGTGCTCTACTTACCTACTTGTTTATTTGTTCGTTTAAATTGTTAATAAATCGTTTTAGGTTACTTTCTAATTTCTTTTTTTTTAAATAAATCCGCTTCTGATTCCTAAAATCAGAAGTGGGATAAAGTGCTCATTTACCCACTAAATTCACTGCTTTTTCGGTCTAATCATTTTTATAAAAAATAAAAATAACATCCGCAAAGTGCTTGTTTCATAACCTCACTTTTTCCACGTGTTATTTTGTTGAATTTCTTTTGTGTGTCGTTTGTGTATTTTCGTGTGTGCCCTACGTGTTCCGAAATGGACAGGCCTTCTAGGTCACGTTCACGCGAGCAGCGTTCGCGGAGTCCACGTGGGCACCGCTCCCCTCGCAGGGAATCACGAGGTCGGCGTTCGCGTAGCCTGTCGCGAGTACGTACGCCGCGTCGCAGCAGACGGCGTTCAATTATTAGTTCAGCTCGCAGCAGGTCACGCGATCGTGGTTCGAAATACAGTGATGGTGAGGCTCGGGGGCAGGATCACAGACGCAGCCGCAGCCGCCACAGCCGTGATCGTGGCGGTTTCGATCGTCACCACTATCGAAGCTATCGGAGCCGCAGCCGCTATAGCCGTGATCGTGACAGCTACGATCGTCACCACCGTCGTAGCTATCGGAGTCGCAGCCGCCGCCGTGATCGTCTTAGTCACGAATCTTTGCACACCATGTTGTCTCGAATACAGGCTTTAGAGACGCAGAACACTACACGGCCGCAGCCGCCGCCGCCGCCGCCGGTGGGCTCGGCCGCCCCGTCTTTTGGTAACGGTACTGAGCAGATAGTGGAAGCTATCCAGTCGCTCAAATCGGTAAGTAGTCGCAGTTATTACGTTTCTAATTTCGACCCCAGAATACATGACGTCGACGCTTGGTTTGACGAGGTAGATAGGGCTAGGTTTAGTAATCGATGGGATGATTACGAATGTCTGTCTCGTATCGGAAATTGTTTGAAAGGTGACGCGAAGTCATGGCTAGACATGTGGGTTACTGACGATCGTTCATGGTCAAATTTTAAAAGTGATTTTAGATGTTTGTGCGTCAAAAAGATCGACGTAGCCAACATCTTGTACGAAGTGATGTCAACCGATTCAAACAAGTTCCGCACGTACGCTGAATACGCCCGTCAGTGTTTGCAACGTCTTCGAATCGTAAAAGGTCTTAGCGAAGATCTTATTACGGCCATAGTTTTACGCGGTATCAAGGACCCACACGTCAAAGCCGCCACGACTAACGCCAATCTCTCGCCAAATGATTTAGTGAACTACCTTTCGACGTTTTCTAAGCCCGAGGAGACGGTCAAGGATACAAGTATGGCACGTCGCCCAGCAGGTCACAACCACGGCAATAAGGTCGCCGCCAGTAACAAACCACCTTCTAGGCATTTAAAGGCGCAGTCCGGTAAGTGTTTTTCATGTGGCGAGACTGGACACCAGAAAGCTAACTGTCCCAAGGTATCCAAGTCTTCCAATACAGGTACCCCGGATCAAACACAGCCAACCGCGAGCGAGGCCTCGGCGCAGACAACATGCGCTTATTGTAAAAAGGTGGGTCATCACATCAGCAAGTGCCGTGCCAGGCAGCGTTCCGACCAACGTAACAAAAGTAACGTTAACTTTTGCTCAAAGCCTGTTACTACTCGTCAAGATATTGTGGTAGGTGTGATCGAAGGTATACCTGTAGATATCTTGATAGATAGTGGCGCTATAGACGTTTCACTCATTTCATCATCGATTGTGAACCATTTTTCTTGTCAACAAAAGTCGACAAACCGATTAATAAAGGGCATAGGTCATTCCCTTACTAGAGTAGATAGCTATGTCACCCTCGTTGTCGAATTACAAGACATAACCTTAGAGGTAGATTTACTTGTAGTGCCTAAGGAATGCATGTACACAGCCCCTATCATCATAGGTACGGATGTACTCAACCGCGAAGGTGTGACTTTTGTGAGAACAAAAGATTCACAGCGTATCATGCACGATCCTAAGTTCTCGACAGTGTCCGCTGTGAACGCGAGCGAGCAGCCTACGATGAAGACGGCGGTAACCGGCCGTGATTTGGAGGAGCTTACAAGTATTTTGGACGAGTACGCTGACTTTATGATTACAGGTACAGCTACTTCCACTGTCACCACAGGTAAAATGCATATTCGGGTGAATAGCGACAACCCGATATATTATCGCCCGTATAAGATGTCGTATGATGAGAAGATCAAGGTACGTACTATTATTCAGGACCTACTTTCCAAGGGTATTATCCGTGAATCAGAGTCGCCCTATTCGAGTCCTATTCATTTAGTAAAAAAGAAGGATGGGTCTGATCGCATGTGCGTCGATTTTCGCGCCCTCAACCGCATCACGGTCAAGGATCGATACCTGCTACCGTTAATCGACGACCATATCGATCGCCTAGGGCAAAGTAAGTATTTTTCAACATTAGACATGGCGACTGGCTTCCATCAGATCTGCATAGATGAAGCTTCGATTCCTCTCACAGGATTTGTGACCCCAGAGTCTCATTATGAATGGCTCAAAATGCCCTATGGCCTAGCAAATGCGCCCATAGTATACCAGCGGATCATTAGTAAGACTTTACAGGATTTAATCTCGGAGGGAAAGGTTTTGGTGTATATCGACGACTGTTTGATACTAACTTCATCAGTTTCAGAAGGCTTAGAGACTTTGCGTAAAGTACTGTCAACTTTGACTGTAGCCGGTTTTTCTATAAACCTTAAGAAATGCTCGTTTTTATGCACTGAAATCGAGTACCTAGGACGAGTGATCTCCAACGGTGAAGTACGACCCGCCCCGGGTAAGATTCAGGCGTTAGTCGATTCGGCTATCCCGCAAAATATTAAACAGGTGAGGCAGTTCCTCGGTTTGGCGGGATACTTTCGTAAGTATATTCCCAGTTATTCGACAAAAACTGCTTGTATTGCGCGGTTAACCGCTAAGGGTGTAACATTTTGCTGGGGTAGTGAACAGGAGGGTGTACGACAGGATATAATTAAAACACTCACTAACGCGCCCGTACTGGCTATATTTGATCCGAAGTTGCCTACTGAAGTACACACAGACGCCAGTAGTCTTGGTTATGGTGCTGTTTTACACCAGGTTCATGGGGATGGTAGTCGGCGTGTAGTCGCCTACTATAGTCAGGTTACAAAAGGGGCGGAACCAAAGTACCATTCCTATGAGCTAGAAACTTTGGCGGTGGTAAAGGCTCTGAAACATTTCAGACACTATCTGATAGGCATACAGTTTACAGTAGTTACTGATTGTAACGCCTTAAAGGCGACTCAAAACAAAAGAGATCTGTTACCGCGTGTGGCAAGATGGTGGATCTTTTTACAAGATTATAATTTTCAGATTAATTACAGAAAGGGCGCCATGTTGTCACACGCGGACTATCTTAGCCGTAATCCTTGCCTTGTAAATAACATTGAACGCCCTCGGAACTGGGCACAGGTAGCACAAGCAGGTGACGAGGAGACTCAAACCATGATCCAGTCTTTGGAACAGGGTCAACTGGACCCTACAAGGTACGTAAAACAAAATGACATCCTTTATTACCGATATACACCAACAGGTGAGGAGTCGCGACTATTGTGCTACATTCCAAAGGGACATCGTTTGAGCCTCCTCCGAATCTTTCACGATGAACATAGCCATATAAGTTCGGATAAGGTAACTGACCTAATCTTAAGACATTTTTGGTTTCCTGGCCTTAGAACTTTTGTTGTAAAATATATTGCTCATTGTCTGACATGTATCGCACACAAGCGTGTACCTCGTGCACCTTTGCAACCCTTCTTCTTCTTCACCCTTCATCTTGGGAAAAGCCCGACATACCTTTCGATACTCTTCATGTTGACGTTTTGGGGCCTCTCCCCCTGTCAAAGGGCTACAAGTTTGTCATGCTTGTGGTCGATGCATTCACGAAATATTGTCTGCTGTGTCCGATATTAAATCAAGATGTGTACGAACTTAAACGTGTGTTTAAGCAGGTTATATCGTTGTTTGGTACACCTAAGTTAGTTGTATCGGATAGGGGACGCATGTTCGAGTCAGCGAACTTCACTTCGTGGATGCAGCTGCTGGGAGTAGAGGTGCATCGTATTACACCCGAGATGCACCACGCTAACGGTCAGGTAGAGCGCTACGTTCGCACAGTCTTAAATATGTTACGAATTGCTGCCAATCACCGAAAGAGCGAGTGGGCGGATGAGGTTTGGCAACTTCAACTCATAATAAATCTCACTAAACAGAAAACAACTCAGACTTCTGCTCTTAACCTCCTGGTTGGCCACGAGAGTGCTACACCTGCAATACGCGCACTGGTAAGAGATGTTTCTGTAAACTCTGATACGGGTAATCGCGAGTCAAGGCGGGAGATGCTCAGGCAAAGGACAGCCGAACGGTTGACAAGGAACCAGGCTCAGCAGGACGCTACAGTTAACAAGGACAGGCACGCTCCACGAGTATTTCATGAGAATGACATGGTCTTTGTTATCAAGTATTCCCAGTCTAAGGGAAAGCTGGATCCTGGTATGCGTGGACCCTACCGTGTGACCAGGGTACTTAGTAACGGTCGTTACGAGTTAAAACTGATGGCTGGGTCGTATGGAAAGACGACCTATGCTGCTGCTCAGTTCATGGTACCCTGGAAGGGCGAGTGGACCCCTGAGACATGTGCTGCTTTCTTTGAAGGTGAGTTCAAAGTGTTGGTGCGCTGCAGCAATGTTGTACTCGTTCCATTAGTAGCAACTGTAGTCACGTGGCCTTCTTAGGCCTATGGCATCTACAGTGTGAAATCTTTTCGGTATGCGACCTAATTGCCCTCCGGGGTGAGCCTATGCCGAAGAGTCGCTGAGAGGTATTAAGTTACCTGGGTGCTCAGTGTGAAATCTTTTCGGTATGCGACCTAATTGCCCTCCGGGGTGAGCCTATGCCGAAGAGTCGCTGAGAGGTATTCAGTTACCTGGGTGCTCAGTGCGAAATCTTTTCGGTACGCAACCTAATTGCCCTCCGGGGTGAGCCTATGTCGAAAAGTCACTGAGAGGTATTCAATTACCTGGGTACTCAGTGTTGTTTACTCGTTTCACATGCATGTTTGGGTCGACCCTATCTTTTGTTAAATCAGTCCTTATTGGTTTGTGTTCCTTAAGGATCATAAATTGATGAGATCATGACTAATTCACTGTAGTGATCTTGAATGCTAACCTGAGCTAACATTACTTAACACGATCTAACTTTGTCGGGTTCAGTTTGGTACCCAATCTCACTTTTGTAATCCGATAATTAATTTGCAGACACTGCCGATGATCCTGATTACCTTAGTGATGGTAACTCACCAGAGTTTGAGACAGACCAACCAGAACCTCCAAGGACTGACGACACCAGTGGACCTGCATCATGCCCTAGATCCATGCCGCTTTTGGACACTGATGAACCCGGACCATCTTCAAGATCTATGCCAGTATTAGATGATGAAGAACAACCTGGACGTGACTCCAGGGTATCAGGAGAAGCCGTATTAGATGAGAACCAAGGCGTGTGAATCACAAGAGACCGCTTGGATATATATAGCGCGCTGGCTACGGCGCGCGCTCAGTTGGCTTGCGCCTTTTGCCCTGTGCGGACGTTATTTTGTGCTCTACTTACCTACTTGTTTATTTGTTCGTTTAAATTGTTAATAAATCGTTTTAGGTTACTTTCTAATTTCTTTTTTTTTAAATAAATCCGCTTCTGATTCCTAAAAATACTATACTAGGCTCAACTGATCCATATCAACACCAGTCGGAAGCGCCCCCAAGACTGGCTGCATTGCCACGCTGTATGGCAATAAAGTTTCAAACAAAGTTTCTTCATTCATTATTTAGTATCAATTACCGAATATTAGGATTTCTGGAAAACTAACTAGCCTTTGCAATACCCGACTAATCTATCCAAAAAAAATATTGGGCACGGCCAAGTGGGTGTGCCATCAGGATTCCATTCAAGACATACCACAGATTAAATAAGTACCTAGGTATTTACAATGCAAGGTAATCCGGTACAAAAACAAATCGAGTAAAAAACCTACGAATGATTTTATAGCTCCGTATCTTGAAGTCCATCTATGTACGTATGTCATTTCAGTTTACACATGACTTACTTTATTAACATAAAACAAAACGGTTAGTTTGTTAATAAGGAAGGTTTGGATTACGGACAAAAAAATTACTTATTTGGTTGACCGGTAGGTGTATAAACAAGATTTGAACGGGTAGATAAAAGTAAGTAGGTCAGAATTGTTTGGTGTGGTCGAGTCAAGTGCAATATTTTCAGTTGAGCTACCTGTAGATTGTTCGCAACAGTTTGCAGTTAGCTCAATTGTTTCAAGGCTTCTGCCATATTTTAATATATTTACTTATTACTTACGATACTTACCAATTTGTAATCAATTAAATTTCAGTCAAAAATTAAATTCTGGTTAGTTTGAAACTTACAAATTGAAAGCATCCTATCTTGGCTCTATCAAATCTACAGGCCCAGTATTTGTCTAAGACGGCGACACATCATGATTAAAGCCTACACTCGGCTTCAATAATTCATGGTAGACGTTGCATATTCAAGGGATAAATTAGTGCACACCTATGCGACTTGTTGTGCAAGAGACAAGATAATGTCTAGGCATGAATTAGTTTAATATTGATCGAGCGCAATAACTAGACAAGACATCAGCAAAATCACAAATTATCTTTTGATATCCAGCGAGGTCAAAGTTGTTTTATATATTTATAGACACTATAAACCATAAAGTGTTTGAGGAATGTAACATCATAGAAAATAATGAAAGTTTATATTATAATTTCATAGATCTATACCTTATCTGATAGATTACTATATTCTCACGTACGATTCATAAAACGCACGCTGGCATAAAGATGTCAAACTTGAAGGTGCAGCAGAGATTAAATATTATTCTACGGTAACTATATAACAAAAATTGTGTGTAACAGAACAGACGTCTAATTATAAGTTTCCACAACAAAAAAATTAATGAAAATATTATTAACAGTCGAAAAAAGAAAGAAAGACGGCACGTTTGGTTAAAAGTAAAAATAAAAACTAAGTTCCATTAAATACAATCTAAATATAAACTACTAAACAAACGTTTAGGACGCTTTGTTGAGGTATTAAATAAGTCTAGATCTAGAACTTCGTTGTTAAAATCATTGAACACAATATTTGCTAACATAATCATTGAAAGACTTGCATAAATGAAATAGTAAGGAAGTAGAGATGCAATCCAAGTAAGTAAAACTAGAAGCTCATGCTTCTAGTTTTACTTATTTTTTAGCATGATCTTTAGATAGTGATTAAGTCAGGAAACACGCCTTTTCTCTCAGAAAATGTCGAAATCTTTGTGACTAAATGCGAAAGAATGCAAGATTTTGTGTTGGATAATGAAGGAAGCAATGCGCAAAAACATTAAGTGGAAATACTTGAAAAAGATCCATCGGTGAGCCATGACACGACTAACTTATCAGATGCTCAATGTAAGAGCGAAAGTGATGGAAGATTACCAACCAGTTCCTTTGGACTTATACGAACGAGCATTTCTTTTAAAAACTGATTTGGATCAGGTCGCAAATTGAAAAGGCAACCCAACTCCGATTCTGAATGCTCGAGTGAAAATTGAATGATTGAAAATCGATCAGAGAGCAAATTGGATTGAGGAGGCGAATAATTAAGATTGATGTTAAGACGAGGGTTCTAATAATATCGTGCTGGTTTCCCAATATTATATACATACCATAAAGTCAGAATTACAAATATAAAGGTAGGTACTGATACTGATGCTATAGCGGAGCTAAGGAACGCCAAGAATCAGACACTAATATTATAAATGCGAAATTTGGATGTTTCGATGTTTGCTCTTCACAAAATGATGCAAAACTATCATTCAGTAGTTTTGGCGGGCTGAAATTTTGCATAAATCATATTAGGTAGGTACTTATGTTGTTTACTAAATGTAGAGCTATTAATTTAAATGCTAGATACTGGCAAAACCCCTATCATAAAATATAGCCTCTGATATCAGTATAACAAATAGCGAGTCATATTTTAAATAACATATTCAGGTGCAAACCAGGATAATGGTTTTAATAATGGCAGTGATCAAATTTAACCGGTAATAATTTGGAACTTTTACCTCACATTCCAAAGTGGAGTAAAATTCATCACGTCCAGAAATGTGACACAAAGCAGAATGAAGCGAACCCTTAGAAGCTCCTATACGTCACGAAGGTGCGAAGGGCACGGCATGTATTTCAGTTACGTTATGTCGTAGCGGGGAAAGTTTTTCCAGACAGTCATTAATCTCTACAGTGTCCCCTCGCTTACAGAGTACACAGGGTGGCGTTTTGAAATAGGAGTTATGGACAGATCCGAAACTATTGGAATTAGATAAATGTCGTGTAATGTTCCTTACGTCTGGAAGTCTATTATAATTTTCTGAAATTGACAATTGGCATTCTAATTCCCCAAAACCCGAAACTACGGCACGAAGTTTGAAGTGGCGGCTTTTCCGGCGGGTACCTCTATTCTCTCTATTCTCGGCCATAACTCGCGAAGAACCGACAACCGCTGGGGTAAACGTGTTCTTGAGTGGAGACCACGACTCGGCAAACGTAGTGTAGGACGCCCTCCGGCCAGGTGGGATGACGATCTGCAAAAGACTGCAGGCAGATGCTGGATGCGGCAAGCTGAAGACAGGGCGCTATGGCGCTCATTAGGGGAGGTGGTCCAGCAGTGGACTGCTTAGGCTGATGATGATGATGATGATGACGTCTATTCTAATGTGCAAAATGTACGAACGAAACATAAAATTTTACAGTAATTTTTTTCCAGAACCAATGTCAGTTTGCACGGTGACCACAGACCTATCTTTTCATTTTAGTAATGTAAATTTTTCACGATATTTTTCCATTTATCACTGAAATTTCGGTAAGTTTACAATATTTTATACACCTAGCTTGCTAGATCATTGCAGTTCACTCATAATATTTGAAGTTCACTTACCGTACCATATTTTTTCAGAATAGCGGCTCTACCGCCATCTATTAGCAAAGCCCATGACTTACAACTTCCCCCAGCTGACGACGAAGTTCTTTATTTTACCAAAACATAGTGCTAAAATCGCTCTTTTTAGGGTTCCGTATCGATATTTTTGCCAATAAAGTTTACCCCTTACACGATTTCTCTAACTATCATAGTTTCGGATATGACAATACACTCCCATCTCAAAAAGCCACCCTGTATAGCAGTGCTATAAGTACTTATGCTTAGTTTCCCCTCACCCTCAGACAAGCCTTAGACATGAAAGCCCCACTTTCGTAGCAGTACGTCGATACAGCAAGAAGGGCTGGATACACCAAAGCGGAGACGAGACGAGAGGTTTTTTAAACAACCAATAGAACGTCGTTATTTAAACATCACGTCTACGCTCAGTGGATACCACGCGCCACCACCGCGGAGATGTATCATATCTGTATGGCGCGATCGATGCGGAGATGTGAGCTGTGCCTCGCAAGCTGGCAACGAAACGCAGCGGAGACGAGATGAGGTGCGAGCGGCGTGCAGTAAGCGGTCTCAAAATCATGCAACGCTCACCGCACGCAGCCTTAGTTCCGCTCTAGCCAGCACACATCTCCGCTGCAGTCTAGCCCGTACGTATCGCCACACAGCTTCGGTGGATAAGTTAGGTACATCATCCTCATCATCCGCCTATGTTAGTCTACAGCTGGACATAGGCCTCCCTTAATGAGCGCCATAGCTCAGTCTTCAGCTTGCCGCATCTAGCATCTGCCTGCAGTCGTCGCAGGTCGTCATCCCACCTTGCCGGAGGGCGTCCTTCACTACATTTGCCGAGTCGTGGTCTCCACTCAAGAACGCGTTTCCCCAGCGGTTATCGGTTCTTCGCGAGTTAAGGCCGGCCCACTGCCACGTCGGTGGATAGACCTTAGCTGAAAAACGTCACTTCACGTCTCCGCTTCCGTCATCTCCGCTTTGGTGGAGTCCGGATGTGAGGTGCATGTTTCCGTAAGTAGAGACATTATTCTAACACCACTGTCAATAAAAACTTTATAGTACCAAAGTGCTATGAAATGTCCTATTAAATTAGAGGGTAATGAAACGTTTTACGAGTATATCGGTTTTACTCGTGTTTTACCGTTTTGTAATTTCCCTTTTTACCTACATTTTTACGAAAGGTTAAACGAACTTTTTCCCTGTCTTTATTATAGTATAGTGTAACTATATCCAGTGTGGATGTAACTAAATATATCCAGTAGATATCTTCAATTCTAGCAAGCTAAAATTTAGAAAGGATATGACTTAATTTTATTCAATAACCAGTAAAGAGCTCATTTGATAAAAATTTACAAGTCGAATATTAACTTATAACAGTTTTAACTTTATCTCTTTATTTCGCCACTGGACAAGTAATAATTTTCAAACTAAATAATTTAGGGGAAAAAACATTGTACTAATGACTAGCAGTTTTCTCAATTCTGTTTAATAAACCTACCTAAACTAGTAACTATAGTCAAATAATCTGTTTAAAGAATGTAAAGTACTTAGTGTCCGCCAGCTTTTTATATTACATGTCATTCTCAGACAGCATTCTAGAAAAGATGTTGACGTCAGCCGTCTCAACACTCGAAGAAAGCATCAAGCTTTCAAAGTTGTTCCCCACCGTACCTCCTTTGCACGCAGATTTTTGTGTTTTCTCGGTCCATGGCTTTATAACAAAGTAAACAAAGAGCTTGAAATTTTCCAAATGACTAAAGGATCATGCAAGCAAACCCTCAACACTTGGCTCCTATCTCTGACGTATGATTCCACTGAAGAACTGTTAAAAGTAATATCGTGAGATGTTATACCTACTCACTCATACACAAACACCCACCTACCCACACTAGTATCTCCTGTTGCCCGGTCTCCTACGAGACCGGTGTCATCAGGAGCTCTACATACATACATACACATGAACACATACATACTCACTCACCTGGTAGCTTCTGTTGCCCGGACTCTTATGAGACCGGTGTCCTCAGGAGCTCTACATACATACATACATACACATGAACACATACATACTCACTCACCTGGTAGCTTCTGCTGCCCGGACTCTTATGAGACCGGTGTCCTCAGGAGCACCACATATACACACACACACCCTCACACAATTTCAGTCGCATACATACTGAAAAATAAATATAATATATTTTCGTACCTACCTTTGAATATTTATAAACTTAGTTTTAATTAAAATTAAAGATAAACATTATTCATTAATCATAGATACCTATCTAATAGTTATTTAAAAATTATGTAGTAGAACACCCTGTCTGTGAGGAGGGCGATGGTGTCTGCGACACAGTTTTATCAAAAACTACTGCGGGCATCATCGAATTCCAATAGTTACTACAACCATGTAATTCGTTACTAAATAAATAAATAAATCAAAATAAATAAATCAAATATATTATGTAGAGGATTTTCGTTGCACTAAGCTTTTATATTTCTACTAGCTTCTGCCCGCGGCTTCGCACGCGTTGTTTCTATGGAAACGTTCAAAGGTAATTTCTTCCATGGGAACTGATTTATGGGATAAAAAGTAGCCTATGTTTGATTCCAGGCTTAGAGCTACACCGATGCCAAATTTCAGCTCAATCTGTTCAGTAGTTTTGGCGTGAAGACGTAACAAACATCCATCCTTCCAAACTTTCGCATTTATAATATTAGTGTGATTTCTTTGTTTTAGGTTGTGGTAGGAGCATAATTACGAAATTACCATATTTTGAAAGGACTGTATATATTAAGTAAGAGATTATTTGTAAACATACAATGTTTTAACTGTTGGTCTTTAAATAAATATATGGACAACAGCACTTGCAGTTCATTTATTATTTAAAAAATTTGATTGATTTGAAAAAACTAAATACCGACAGACGTAAACTAAATTTGAATGCCTTAATTTTACGTTGTTTTTAAGTTTTGTGGAATAAAAACTAATCCCTCGGGAATATTTTTTTATGGCACCATCTTTTTACCAATTTTCTATACTATAGAAAACTATAGCGAAATAACTTCAAACATCGGTCCATAATTCGCGGAGAAAACGACGAACATACTTACATTAAAAAAAAAACATACAACCGCTCACAGAACCTCCTCCTTTTTCGAAGGCGGTTAAAAAGGCATTACCCTCGTGTACTCTCAGGTCAGGGATAAGGAAGCCAACAAGACCTGGAACTGATCAGCCCAAGACCCTTACGAATAGCACAAATTGGAGGGCTACACCCAGCTGTGGGTAGATCTACCCACGGCTGGGTGTAGTTAGTCTGATAATCAAAAATCAATACCTGCATACAAATCCCTATTTATCCCATGCGTTGTGATATGACATTGCATACTAACATAGATTTCACCAACTTTCCTACTCATTCTTCTATCTATCTATCTATGTTCTTCTATCTATCTATGTATGTATCAAGTTTTACTGAGATTATCGCCAATTTGTCTGTATCTTCATTCCTCTCAGAATCTGATCAATTGAGTCGACTGGATGTAGCTTTTTCCGTCACAGATTCACAATTGTGTAAAACCGGTCATAGTAATAAGTATAATAAGTATAGGAAAAATTTAAAACTCAAAATTAAAATCAAAAACTCTTCATTTCTATAAGTAAATACAATATATGTACACTTAGAAAAGGTTAAAGATCAGACTAACTACACCCAGCCGTGGGTAGATATCCCACGGCTGGGTGTAGGTAGTCTGATAATCAAAAATTAATACCTGCATACAAATCCCTATTTATCCCATGCGTTGTGATATGACATTGAATACTAACATAGATTTCACCAACTTTCCTACTCTTCAAATCGGAACACGATCATAAAACTATTACAGCCACAATAAATAATAACATTATGATATCTTCACAAGCTGTTATTGAAAGCTGAGATGCAATGCAAGGTATACGATAGGTACTATACTCCAGCAAAATTTGATGTAAAATGTTTGTAAACAAAGCGTTCATAGTTAACCTAAAATTCACTTTTTTGCCGTGTATTTTATACGCATCTTACATTACATTCCTTGTCGATTTGAAAGCTTTACCTCAATAAATAATGCTAACAACTATGTTTGCAACTCAACGCCACGCCGCCACGCCAAGCATATTGTGAATTTTAATAAATAATAAAAAATTTAGGTACTATACTCCAGCCAAATTTGGTGTAAAATGTTTGTTAACAAAGCGTTCATGTTCATACTTAACCTAAAATTCACTTTCTTGCCGTGTATTTTATACGCATCTTACATTAGATTCCTTGTCGATTTGAAAGCTTTACCTCAATAAATAATGCTAACAACTATGTCTGCAACTCAACGCCGCCGAGCATATTGTGAATTTTAATAAAAAATAAAATTTTACTGTGTTTTGTTTACAAACATTGCACATCAAATTTGGCTGTAGTATAGTACGCGATGTAGTACCTAATGTCGCAAGTTTCACACCTGACAACCTCAATGGGAGGCGGAACACATCGAGAAATTATATGAAATGGAGACATAGCATCATCGGTGTTAAGGCACAAGCAGATGGATGGTTATGTACAAGTACAACCAGTTTGTATACAGGGTGTCACAAGAGGGGTAGATCATCGGTGGCTAGGGGTGGGGGACCTCAGTACCTATCGATTTAACCCCCTATGTTCTGCGATATTCAGCGGTTCAAAAGTTATTTGGTTTCTGGTAAAATTTTAGTCAAATTCAGATTTCAGTCTTAACTTCGTAACACAGACAGACCCCAACAAAACAGGACATCAGTCTCTCAAATCCGCCCACAGCGGAAGTAAAAAACAAACTAAAACTAAACTCAGAAAAAGAACACCAAAAACTATGGGAGCGTCGAACAGACTGCAAACATACAAGATCAATATTCCCCTCCAAAGATAGAAAAACCACAAACACGCTGCTCAAGATGAGCCGCGAGGACCTACGAACAATGGTGGGCCTCATCACAGGTCACTGTGAACTGAACCATCATCTGCTCAAGACTGGAGCCACAGACAGTAGCCTATGTCGCGGCTGCTTCCAGGAAGAAGAGACTGTGGAACATGTAGTGGTTCACTGCACGGCCACAGAGGAGGCCAGACGGGTAACGGGACTGAAGACTCTCATAGAGGGATCTAACCCGTCCTCGCCCACAGAAAAGCTGAAACGAAGCTGTCAATCGCCAAAAGTCCTGCTCCGGTACTTCAAGGAGCTGGGCTGGTTAGGGCCTGGTTAGGCAGGGGGACAATGCACAATACACTCCAAAGCGAGATGTCAGTGCAGATCCCAGTTCCCCCACTCAGAATTAGAATTAGAATTAACTTCGTAATTGCAGCCCAAGTATTAGGTCTGCGACCCTGTCTTTTTACTTTAAACAAGCTCAATACTAGCTCTTTCGTGCCCGTACAACAATTAGTCTTAGATTTATAAAAATCCAAAAAAGGATGTTATAGTCAATTAATTTTTTTAAATCTTATATTTCTAACAAAATATTACACATTTTTTTTAAAACCTAAGATAGGTTAGCGCTAAAGCCGCCGAATGTGCCACACTAGATTTAAAAACATTATATTTTAAATTTATTTAATTATAAGTTACTTACTGTTTGTTTAATTTAATCACACTAATATTATAAATGCGAAAGTTTGGATGTTTAGATGTATGGAGGAATGGATGTTTGTTACCTCTTCAAGCCAACACGACAATTCTAATCCTGGAATCAAACATAGACTTGTTATCCCATAAATCAGTTCCCATGGGATTTAAACCACCTTTAAACGTTTCCAAAACAACGGGTGCGATACCGCGGGCATAAACTAGTTTATTTATAAGTTATGATGGTGCAATAAAGCATTATTCTATCTATCTCTATCTATCTATCTATGTTCTTCTATCTATCTATCTATGTATGTATCAAGTTTTACTGAGATTATCGCCAATTTGTCTGTATCTTCATTCCTCTCAGAATGTGATCAATTGAGTCGACTGGGTCTAGCTTTTTCCGTCACAGATAGTCTCAATTGTGTAAAACCGGTCATAGTAAAGTATAGGAAAAATTTAAAAATCAAAATTAAAATCAAAAACTCTTCATTTCTATAAATACAATAAATGTACACTTAGAAAAGGTTAAATTATAACACTAAACACGGAAATAAAGTGATTTGTTTGCCTTCTGAGGCTTCGATATGTAGCAGTATAGTATAGACGACCCCTGTGGCGCAGCGGGCGAAGGTCTGCCTGCGACGCAGGAGGTTGCGGGTTCGATTCCCGCCTCGGGACAAATGTTTGTACGATCTGCAGACATTTGTCCAGGGCGTTCTGGATGTTTTCTATGTATAATAAAAAATATCTTACTATTTAGTGTATTGTATATCAGTTATCTAGTACCCATAACACAAGCTCTGCTTACCTTGGGGCTAGATAATGATGTGTGAATTGTCCAGCATTATTTATTTATATAGTAAAGAAGCGACGAAGAAACCTTTAGCCTGTAATAGGTTAACACCACTCAAAAAGGGTGACTTCTTAGTCATTTCCCTATTCTTCACACCATTGAACTGCGAAAAACCTATCCCCTTTGCACAATAATTATACAGTACAGTAAACATTTGACACTCTACCAAAATACTAGGTAGAGTAGGTATCCTTCCTGACCCCAGGTGTCATGGCGGCTTTTTAAATATTCATACAAATAAGCGATAAGTAAAATAAAAAATTGGTTGCCTGTAAAGTCGGTATACGGGCGAAAGTTTTACGTGACAACTGCGTTACGCTCCGCGTGAGCGGAGCGTAACGCAGTTTCTTGAAGTGTCACCCGGCAAACCAACGCGGAGCGTAACGCAGTTTCTTGAAGTGTCACCCGGCAAACCAATTTATAAGACGTTGTCACGTCAAAAATAATCAACACTAGATAAGTTTACTTTAAGATCACACATCAACTTTAAGATATCCTGTATTTCTCTAGGTAAGTGTTCATTAAGATCCCACATCATCTTTAAGATAATCCGGTATTTCTCTAGATAAGTGTACTTTAAGATCACACATCAACTTTAAGATAATCCTGTATTTCTCTAGATAAATGTACTTTAAGATCACACATCAACTTTAAGATAATCCTGTATTTCTCTAGATTAATGTACTTTAAGATCACACATCAACTTTAAGATAATCCTGTATTTCTCTAGATAATTAGTGTACTTTAAGATCACACATCAACTTTAAGATATCAGATAACTAGTACCTACCCCTATCACAAGCTCTGCTTAGCTTGGGCCTAGATAACGCTGTGTGAACTGTCCAGCATTATTTATTCATTTATTTAAGATAATCCTGTATTTCTCTAGATAAGTGTTCTTTAAGATCACACATCAACTTTATGATAATCCTGTATTTCTCTCCAAGGGCTCATTCATAGACACAAACTGCACGTTGCCGGTGCAAGGCAACACCCGCTGCAGTCCACTGCAGTCGACGTGCAGTCCGTGTACCTCATTTACCCTAAGCCAATGTACTATATTCCTGTGAGAAATAAAAATTTTAATACGTAAACCGTAAATATTGGTGGACAATCCACACAGCATCCTCTAGTCCCAAAGCAAGCAGAGCTTGTGTTACGTTATGGGTGCTTTATCTGATATCTTGAAGTCAAATAACATAATTTGATTTTTTAAAAACTAAAAACCTGATCTCTAATCCTTTAATTTTACACAATTTTTAAGTTTTGTAGGACAAATAATCCCGCGGGAGTAAAATTTTATGGGCCCACCTCGGGACCATAGTCTATCTATACAATAACGAAGAGTTTTCAAAATCGGCCCATAATTGACGGAGAAATCAACAAACATACATAACAAGACAAAATTAAGTAAAAACAACATAAAATGTTAAAAACCCGCCGACGTTTATTGGTTGAACAATTTTTCATGAAACATGGCTAAGAAAACTCGGGATTAAATTATCTATGACACAAAAAAATCTAAACGAAAATCGGGCCATCCGTTTGGGAGCAACGATACCACAGACAGATACACAGACAGACACGTCAAACTTATAACACCCCTCTCTTTTTGCGTCGGGGGTTAAAAAATAGTACATTGCACACCTAGGCGAGAAAGTGCCTAATTCCTATCGAGTGTGTCATTTGAGCCCACCACCAACCGCTATAAGTCCACTCTTTGAAACACCAGAGCACGACGGCGTAGGTGTCATAATGACCTTGAACAATGATACTTGTTAAGGTACTGAACAATGCTCTCGATCGCAATCTTCAATCTACATTGTTTCAATGCGCACTAGAATTCGGTACTTCGAAGTGTGTAGTACCTAGTGTGTACCTTACCAAGCTGTGTGGTGCCGGCTTAGAATTTACACCACCCCTATTCTTCCCGCGGGTGTCGTAAGAGGCGACTAAGGGATATCAATCGGGAGCGGGCAGCAGTGCCCCCTGCAGAACAATTCTACCACCGAACTGCGATCCCAAACCCGCATGCTCAGCGTGGGGATTCTGGGCATTACCCCTCATGAGATAAAAGTCAATAAGGCGCTTATCAGGGGGAGGCCTGCCTCAGCAGTGGACCATTATAGGCTGTTGAGGTAGTACCTTATCTAGTGATGAAAGCATACATCCATCTTACTAAGATGAGCTAGTAGGACAAAATACGAGGCTAAATGAACTTTTTTAAGGTTAGAATCAGACCCCGGTTCAATTTTCGTATCCTTGATTTTACTAGAAATAAGGGGATTAAAATAATGCTGGACAATTTACACAGCTCATGTAGCAAACTAAAAAGAGCTTGTGTTATTGCCGTTATTGGTATGCAGTTGTTCTATCTCACGAAGTCCGTTTAGTCCTCGGTAGGTACGTACGGACGGACGATACTCGCTACCAAAATCTGACGTGAATACAATGAGACTGATTGCTAAAACAATGTGTACATGCATTCACTATGACATACATAGCCCAACGGACTTCGTGAAATAGAATATCTATACTAGATAACATCTTTATTCACAAAGAAAATTACAATCAACAAATATAAATAAATTACAACTAGTATTTACAATTGAAACAATTGAGCTAACTGCAGACTGTTATATTGACTAGATCACTGATATACATAGGTTTAAAAAAATAAATAAAAATAAATAATGCTGGACAATCCACACAACATCATCTATTATCTAGGTTATTAATACAATGGGTATACTCCTGTAACCTTATTGTTTTTTCCAAATTTAACTAAGCCGTACTAACGTTTAGTCATTTAGTGGTGATAAGGTAGAAGGAACAGACAGACAGAAAGACAGACAGGATACTGTTAGTCAGACACGCACGAATAATAAAATTAATATAGATAGAAGGAAAATGGCCCTTTGCTTCCTGCATCCATAACGTGAAGTTTAATGAAGGCTACGCTTTCTAATATTTCACTGGCTTCCTTGCCTAGGGCGGTCACGTTTACAATAATTTCACTGTTCTATTGGTTCACTTAGATCAGCAAACCGATTATGAAGCATCAGGAACTTATGTTTCTATTGATGTTATCGTTATCGGAACTTGTTCTTATTTCTAATGCATTATATCTGTATCCGTCGCTTCAGACGATCGTGACTGAAGAAGGAAAACTTTATCGGAAGGAGTTGACGTACACGACAGAGGCTTCCGTCAACTGGGACCGCTAGGTACTGGGACCGCGGTCCCAGTCGCCGGATCGAATTAATTTTATTATTTTTATTCCGGCGACTGGGACCGCCCTCGAAATGAATGAAAAAATCTATTGTTCAAGTCAGATACAGTACAGTCAAAGGTAAAAGTGTTTTAAGAAATATTTAAGAACAGAACTCTGTGATTGAAAACATTTATTAAAAAAAATAATTATAATTATAAACAACTAACGGCCTGTCCCGGCTTCGCACGGGTGGACATTTATTTTTTAACATTTTTGGATAAACGTAGAGTAACTGACTCTTTATGCAGGACATTTTATACTTTTATCCGACTGCCTCGTTAGTCTAGCGGTCGCGTTTTCAACCGCTGATGAAATCCCGGGTCAGACCAAGATTTTGGGTCTTTCCTAGCAAGAAATATTCACAGTAGCAGCCCGGAGTTAGGAAGTTGAAGGTGATAGACGGCTTAACGTGCTTTCCGAGGCGCGGGGCCGTGCGGAAAGCACGTAATGACGTTGGTCCTGCATTTGACCTCTCCCCGATCGTGTCGGTCTGCCGTCCTATAGTTGCCACGTGCGTTGCTACCTGTGCTGAACGGGGCCACACCGTGCACCAGCCACGGCGCGGCGCGGCGGCGTTTATTTTTCTATTTTGTTTAGATTGACATTTTTAAATTCGTAATATTATTTGAATTATTCAAATCGGACATTCCATTATGTCTGATTTGAATAATTCAAAAGTAATCTACAGGTATTTTCAACAGTCTTGATTACGAAATGATTAATTTGGATAAGGATAAATACTAAGGTATGGTCGGCATTTTTATCAACTTTTAAAATGTAAGAAAGTAGTTATAGTGACATAACTACAATTGTTGGACATATGGTATTATTAAGTTTTTTGTAGACATTTATATGTTCTTTAGTATTCTAAAACTTTTTTTGTTCTATCATCAATAGTTTCCGTAGCGCATGCGATGATAGACAATTTATGGCTAATTTTTTTACACCTTGGGCTACATTATTGAAGTTTTAGTAGGGATCCCTAATTTTTTCAAGTAATAAATATAGCCTGAGGAATAATGTACTATTTTAATAGTGAAAGAATTTTTGAAATCGGTCTAGTAGTTTTAGAGTTTATACGTTACAAACATACAAAAATACAAATCTTTCCTCTTTATAAAATAGGTATTGATTTTGGTAAGTAACCAAAAGAAAAATATGTTTTATTGCTCTTTGACTATCATACTTATTTTATAAAGCCAAGCAGTTTGTGAAATGTGAGTTTTTGGTACCTAAGATTTCCAAAATGTACGCCGAATTTCATCATGATCTGTTCCTTTTGTACAGATTCGGCGTACATTCGGAACAGTGTCTCATAATCATCTAATAACAAATCAATGCATAATATTTTGACCCTTTTTAACTGATAAGCTTCTTTACAGTGATTGGTCGCGCGAGTCACCAAGGGATGTAAATTCCCGTTTTAAACAAAAGGGCTGCTTAACCTTGAGATCGACAGGTGAAACGGGCTGGGATTAGAGAGGGGTAGCATTTGTTATAAACTTACATTCGCGGTTGATCTAAGTGAAGGGGATGGCTAAATTACTACTACAACTATTACTAAGTGCATGGAGTAAATCCACGTCTAGGATAAGTATATAATATTTTTAAATATAATAATCACAACTTTTACACATAAACGTAAAAAAATTTAAATTCACATCACAGGGACTACTTAATTAACGAAACGATATTTGAACGAAAACAGTCTCGTATTTATTTCGGATCTGTATTTGACGACGACTGTACAACTTACGTCTCGTGGCCTGCGGTCCCAGTCGACGGATTCAAAAATGTAATCCGGCGACTGGGACCGCGGTCCAGATACCTAGTGGTCCCAGTCGACGGAAGCCTCCACGACAACGCCTGGATCTGCGATCTTCACCAACGAGCCACACTTCCTCCAACGTCATCAAGCACGCATTTCAGTGTCTTATTTCACTAAATAAGGCTCCTCATCCCCGAACACTAGCGCCGCCACATATTTATCTTATTATTACGTCGAAGAAAGGAAATTCGTCGGCCAACGTAATTTTTGGAATTTCCTTTCTTCGACGTAACAATAAGATAAAATATGTGGCGGCGCTAGTGTTCGGGGATGAGGAGCCGCTTCGTTCGTTTTTAACCCCCGACGCAAAAAGAGAGGGGTTTTATAAGTTAAACGTGTCTGTCTGTGTATATGTGTAAGTATCTGTCTGTGGTATCGTAGCTCCCAAACGGATGAACCGATTTTCGTTTAGTTTTTTTTGTGTCATAGATAATTTTATCCCCAGTGTACCTACTTAAGCATGTTTCATGAAAATCTGTTCAGCCAATAAACGTCTGGTACGGGTCGGTGAATAAACGGCGGGTTCTTACAATTTTTAATTTTGTCGCGTTCAAAATAGACCTGCTGTACCCAGCAGTGGCTGAGGTCACGCTGTAAATGATGCTAATGCTGAATATTCGTAAGTCAATGGTGATCTTTTATGCTTATAACTCAGCAAACCAAACCAACAAACTACCGTGTGCAACCGGCAAAGACCACACAAACCATACACAGTCGTAAAAACAACCACAGCTCAGGTCGACACGTTGAAAATGAGTATTTATTATGTGTGGTCTAATCTAAATAATGCACCTATAGGTACTATCTTTAGTCATTTTCATAATAGGTTTCATACGTCCGATTTCATTCATTCCTCTAAAATGTTTGCAGAATCGGAAGATTCGTTTTATATTACTGCTTTCTCCGATTTTTCTTCAAAACATTAGTATATCTTTAGTGAAAGGAGACCAGTAAAGCGTGCATAGAATATCAATTAATTTAATATCGTCATACGATAGGCCGATACGAGAGCAAACAATAATAAGGGATGTTGTTATGTCGATAACAAAAACGATAAACTAAACAATCAAAATGATTTCGATGATATCACGACGCAGGTAAACATTGTTATCATTCCGTTGTATAATCTGTGAAAGTAGGATGCAAATATTTTGCCGGATGCTAAGAATGTTACTGTTTTATTTGTATATCTACCTTTTCTCAAGGAGATTGTCAAATGTTTTTTATTTTTGTACGAGTTTTCTCAAACAATAAATAAATAATGCTGGACAATTCACACAGCATTATCGAGCCCCAAGCAAAGCAGAGCTTGTGTTATGGGTACTTACTAGATAACTGATAGATATAATACATTATACAACACACTACTACATAGATAGATTTTTTTTTATTATAGGTACATAGAAAACATCCAGAGCACCCTGAATATATATTTGCAGATTGTACAAACATTTGTCCCGAGGCGGGAATCGAACCCGCAACCTCCACAGAGGTCGTCGCTATTATTATTAATGATTGCTTATTGTTCATCGATGTCGATGAATTCCCGTGCTGCAACCCTTTACCATCGATGTTCGCTTCGCGCATTGACTGCATGCACAACAACAACGCACGAAGGAAGGTCGAGCGGCGCGCGTGCTCGTTGAATAAGGGTCACGACGACGTCCGACGCGGATATGCGCCGTCTCGTCTACGTAGTCATTAGTCGATAATGTCAACTATCGATATGCAAATGTCCCTGCACTTTAGGCACTGTATTTACATAATAAATTAAATAATAAAAGTAGCCATTACTTATAAAGCTAACGAGACCAGCCTCATGCATAGCCACATTAGCCACCAATTCAAATATTTTGAAGTTCTGTAAAGTTGCTGGTTATCAAGCAAGGTAGAACTGACGATCCTCTCTTTTGGAGTTAATAGGTAGGTATAGGTACTAGGTACTCAAATCATTTATATACCTATGTTTAGCATAACATGGATGCCAAACTTAAACAAATCAAAAATCATAATGGTGGTGTGGCCAAATGCAATGCTAACAATGCCTCCTCAGTTGACCTTTGACCGCCTGAATAAACGATTGCACAGGTATTCTGCGTTTGCACAGTGCAAGCAAAGTTCGGTTTAGCTATTTTAAGAGCTGCGGTAATGATATTTGGCTAAAATCTCACGTAAATATGCATAGAAACCGGCTAGGCACATCCGTTCACGCATAAAACGGATGAAGCAACAGAATAGAAAAAACGAAAGTCTCATAGCTAACAACTTTGTGTAAAATTAAATTTCGGATGACTCATTTTGAGAAAATCAAAGCGTTGAATGTAAACAGCAGGTTTCTCTCGTTTGCTACCATCCTGCCAATAAAATGAGATTGCGTTGGATTCTTAAGATCTGCAATCTACATGATATGAAGGGCAGGATTGCCGGTGAAATTAAAATGCCTCTAAGTGACGGATGGAAATTGAAACCTAATCTAGGTACTTAGACCATATTCGTATTTACAACTTAACTATGATCTCAAACCGGCTTAACAAAGACTAGTACCTAAGCTGTGCCTAAGCTAGCAAAGACAAATTTAATAGTTTTAAGCATTTTAACCGCAGGGGCGGTGATGCTCGGGAGAGCAACATGCCCACTGTGACCAAGTGATAAATAGGTAAATAGTAGTTTGCATTGTTTTTTCTTTTTAGTTTTGGTTTATTTTGTTAATACCTTTATTTTCTGTTGTTAGCTTGTTATTTCTTAAATAACATACATATTATGTTAAGATGTCTACTTAACACGTCTAATTACGAGTATATGCTGTGTAGGTACACATAGGTTACGTCTCCTCAAGTCAGTTCGTATTCTCATTGAATTTTTTGTGTTATATTATTGTTATGTGTTTTGTGTACCTAATAAACATAAATAAAATAAAAATAGTCTAATAAGCTAGGATATTCCTTCCAGCAGCATATCCAACAGCAAAAATCTAAATGATTCTCTCTGACTATGACAAAATCTAAAACTAAATCCATTGTAAGCAAAAATCTAAATGATTGTTACTATAACGAAATCTAAAATTTAATCCATTGTGAACTTTTTCTTACTTATATTATTTTAGATTAAAGATTCTGAGAGAGAGCTCTTGTCGGTGTAATGATGCAAGTTCCTCCACTTTTCACTCTTCAATGAGAATCATGTCTTTTACTTATACATAGTATGGTACGACATGACAGTTACTCTCTCCTTGACCTGACTCATATAGATAATTATTGGCCTTCCTCTTCCTCGTCTTCCTTCTACTTTTCCCTCTATGATGATACTTATAAAGTCGCCGTGTCATGTCGTATAAGATGTCCAATCCCTCTTCTGTTTTGAATGATGTTAATCAAAAACCTATTCTCCTCAACTCTTGTCAACACCTCCTCATTAGTAACCATCTCTGTCCTAGCTGGACAGAGAAGGTTACTAATGAAGAGGTGTTCCTTTCCATCCTCCAGCACCACATTTCAAACTCCTCAAACCTCTTCCATTTTCTTACTTAATCAGCTTTAATCCAAAAGAAATACCAGAATATAAAAAAACAAACGTCATTGTCTCACGAACGCCATAGCCAGATGGAAAGTGCACAACAATAGCTTCTAACGAGCCGTCATGTCAGTCATGTTCGTAATTAATAGATCAGTGTAATTAAGTGCAGTTGTATCCAACATTGCGTAATGATGATGATGCAAGAGATCATCTAGCTACATCCTATTACATACTTAGGGAGTATAACTATAAGAACGTAACACCTTGTGGTAAAGAGAGTACCAATAAACAAAAAGAGCAGCAAATAAGTTGACTGATGATGACTGACTGATGACTGATGATGCAGGAAACATTGCTGGCGCATCCTCGCCACCGGAACGGACGCTAGACGGAGAGTCCTAGAACAAAGGTTGGAGAATGGAGACCGTAAGCCAACATCGGAAGACGTGCTCGATCACCGCATTTTTTTATTTAATTTGTTAGTACCAATTTTAATTATATTTGACCTGTAAATGTTTTTACCAATAAATTGACTATCTGGCATCTATGGGTGATGTGATGATATTAGTCGACAAAGAGGTCATGACTTGATGAGATCCAGCCAGATCAAGATTCACCTCACCACACCTCAACAGCCAATATTGGTCCGCTGCTGGACGCGGGCCTCCAGCTGATAAGCGCCTTATTGGTTTATATCTCATGGGTGTTATGCTCATAATCCCCACACTAGGCATGCGGGTTGAGGATCACCGTGAGGATCACAGTCAAGATCAAGATTGGCGAGGCCTTAATCCAAAATAGAATCTCGATAAGGACATACTGCAGGGGTATTTTAATTAATCGGAAAGGCCGGCGGATTCGATATCGGAAACATTTTTCTTCGTAAAAAGCTTCCGATATCGAATCCGACGACCTTTCCGACGAATCAAAATACCCCTGCTGATGATGATTTTATTTATTTTATTTTTTGGATAACTAACGATCACACTTAACTATAGGTAATCTTAAATAAACTTATACCTAAAAGTGTGACCGACCAGCCCCGTTATCCGCAAGTTACTGCAATAGAAACGGGTGGTGTTAGCGTGAGTACACCTTACCTATACTAGACTACTTAAGTTCACTAACACCACCAGGCCAGGAAATCCTGATTACCTAATCAGGATTTATGTTGATAAAATAATAAACCTACTAAAGAATTATCAAAGTAGTTTTCTCAAAAAAGGACTTACTAAGTCGGTATGGGAAAGAAATATACCGGGGACTGAGAAACTGATGTTCGTAAAGAATTTAGAACATGCGTATCCCAGGGATACGCATGTTCTAAATTCTTTACGAATTAAATTCTCTACGACTTATCGGGTGACTGTTGGGATACTATCCCAACAGTCACCCGATAAGTCTTCGAAAGCAATTTGTCTTTTACTTGAATAGGATATTGGTGTGTGGAAGAACTACAAATAGTTCAATGAAATAACAAGCCATGCATTCGATAATAATCATGGCCATGCGCATCAACTTAATTTAAAAAATAAATAAAGCTGGACATTCGCACAATGCAACAGTGTTATGTAAGTATACTCGTTATGGACAATCTGATATCCAACATACCAAAATAGAACGCATGGAGGTATAACCAAATAGAAAGGAACTGATATAATGCCAACCCATCAAACCGAACCCGAGGTTTAAGGTCGTCAATAATCATACCTTTGCCTAACCTTTCACGTTCAGAATCGATGATCTAATGAGATGAGATGAAAGCGGATAACTAGACGCTAAAGTAGAAAGCAATCATGGGATTAAACAAGACAGTTTTATATTTATTGCGGTGAAATTGTGTGTCAGTGCGAAAACCGAGGTCAATGTTTGTCACAATCTCAACACAAACAACTTAATAATAAGGGAAATTATTAAATGTTTTATGATGATATTTCAAGTTTGACTTGTAACCGGGGAATATAATCCCCGTGATACCCTTATACAATTAAGTTCATTTAAATGTCTCTCGGCTCAATTTGTGCATTGAATGTTTGGATGGGCATCAGGTCATCAAATAATGGAAAAGCATTATTGCTATAGATCACGCGATCCAACACTTCAATAAATACGAGTAAGTACAGTTCTTCCTGTAAAGTAAAAATTTGCGCGATGCTTTACTTAGGCATTTACGCAGGAAGCAGGTTTTTAAAAATGAAATATTTATTGAGTTTGATGAGAAATTTATAACAAGAAGTCCTCTACCAAAAAATATAACCCGAAGGAGTAGGGAGGTACTAGAAACTTCGAAAATCTGTCAAAAAATGGGCAAACTCGCAAGCGCAAGTTTAGTTTACACTGAAAAACTCTACTTAAAAAGTAGGTAAGGTTAAAGCTTCTCCGACGTCCGACTGCCTAGAGCTTCCTGCCAGCACAAAAACAACTCGCGCGCGCGCAAGCCGGTGTATGACTCATGCGCTCGCGCTGGTCCTACTGCGAAAGAGAATATAGCGGTAGCTCTACTGGGACACAGACGCTGACAGAAGTGTCAATAATAATCGCATCAGGTTCGTAATTATTGCTACTTACATCATTAAGAGAAATGGGTAAGAAATATTTACTTCTTCCAATACAAATACGGTTCGTATTTGGCCCGCTTACATCCGCAATGGATTCATCAAACTACAATAGTTTTTTTTTATACTTAAGATGGTTCATCAAATTAGAAATGTCGAGCTTTTCATTTTACTAGACCGTACTTATCAGTCACACTAAAATACCTAAGTATTAATCAAAACTAGTTTAAACCACCATAACATCAGAATGGCTGCGTCGATTATCAGAAGCACAAAAAATAACAGTTTAATTTGTCAATCTATTCATTGGGAGCTTTGATGCCACAAACAGACGTCATGCATAGGTATACCTACGAGTATAACACCTCTAACTTTGCGTTGAGGTAGTGAATGAAAGTCATGATGATGAAGTTCATAATGGCTGTCAGAAAACCAGCGCTAGTTGTAATCTAAACATAACCAACACATCTCAATGCTGAGACGGTACCGTTTTGCGAGTCAATCTTGTTTGTTTTCCTTTTTATTTTCTGTTGCATTTGGCTTGTCCGGTTGTTGTTAGAAATAAATTCCTTCTTACTCTAATTATTAATGCTGCGTTATGCACTTCCGCACTAGCTGCTAGCTGCGGCTATCTTCGTGTGAACAAAACCTTAGCGATAGCTGAGTCGCAATGGTTTTAAGAGTAGCCCCTGTGGCGCTTACTGAACCAGTAACGAAACGACTTAACTTCTAGCAATATCAAAGAAAACCCTATCAGAACAAGTTAGAGTCTACTTCGGCACAAACAGAGTATTCCCATTAATGAATCATTTCTCTGAATCTAGCTATTACCGTAAAAGGGATAAGGTCGATTATCGTGTTTAAGGCACGTGCTGTAGGAGCTGATTCCTACTATTACATTGAGATAGACCACGTACGACCATGGGCTAAACTAAACTAAACAATAGAGAGCAACAATCGCCTGCTGGGCCGATTCAATGGCTTTCAAGCAAACCAGATTTTATTGAATTTAAAATTAGTAAAGTTGGAAGCGAAAAGTTGTAGATGAGGCGAGGTTTTTGAAGTCTGTTTTGAAATCTATACCAAAATAATGCTGAATTCGGAACAAAAAAAAAATTTATGAATGTAGGTATTTATGTTTTTTTTTCTATCTTAAGAATTAATAGTTCAAAGGACATCAATAACAAATCTCAAATCCAGATTGATTTAGATTCGAAACATAAACAGCTAGGGTAAAATCCTTTGAACAAATCTCCTATTCTGTGAACATGTGAAATCATCGTTGCGTATTTAGAATAACGACCGGGAGAGTAAAAGAGGGAATAAGATTAAAACAACTGTAAGTACTCGGAGTTAGTCACTCGTGATGATTAGTATAAGATCTGTTCATTTTATCTGGAGTGGAGTGAGACATCGGACAGCTCATTTTAGGCGCGTCTAATTTGTTTTGTAATGAGCAAGATAAGTGAATCAACATGAGGTAACTTAGTGAGTACGAACGTTATGAAATTACATAGGTACCTACTGCCGAAAAACCATGTAGGAAGTAGGACAACCAAATTAAATAAATAATAAATCATATCACACTCACACCCATATGATAAATGCGAAGGTTTGAATATTATGATGTTTGATACTCCTTCACGCCAAAACTATTGAACAGATTAAGCTGAAATTTTGCATAGATGTAGCTCCTAGTTTAATTAACATAGGCCTAGGCTACTTTTTATCCAGAAAAACGCATGCAAAGCTGCGGGCGGAAGCTAGAAAAAAATGTCGTACAATTCACACAGCCGTCATCTATCCCCAAACTAAACAGAACTTGTGTTTTAGTAGAAAAGTTTAAAAAGGCTATTGCAAAATGTCGTATAGTGGTTACTAACCTAGTTAATTCATAACGTCTAGAGTGCAACGGCATGCCATGGATCGATAGCAGCTGCAGTCGGGAACAATAGAGATTACGAGCTAGAGCTACATAACATGCGACAAGCCTTTGTAGAAGCACAATGGAACTGTTTCCATCCTGCGATATTGTAAGGTTGTAATCAGAACAAAAGCTACAGCTATATTTGGTTGACGAAATGATGGTTTTCGCCGGAAAACTTCAACTGAAGAAGATAGTGTGGATATCTTTCAGAGGTTCTCTTTTGTCTACCAAAAGAACGCTGTTGAAATATCGAAGATCCACGAAAAGCTATGGCTGAGGTCATATTCAAAAATGTCGATTGTCGAATGGCATTTAAAGACAAAAAGATGTCGAGGAGCGGATACAAAGACCGGACACCAAACACGTGACAGGATTCAAAAAATTACTTCTAAAATTACATATAAATAAGGAGCTTCCCTTATGTTTTGTCAGGACGCTTATGAAGCATCTTTTATGTACAAGAAATACTAGAAGGGTTGGGTAGCTAGTTAGATACAGGTATAAGACACCAGTAAAATGATATGATCAAAGTATGTTGAAACAAGACACCAAAACTCATGCCGCCATAAGGGGAAAACAATACGAATACCCACATTCCAGTAGGGTTTCTTAAATTTCAAGCAATTATTGCTTGAGTCATAACTAAATCCTTACAAGGGTAAATATAGGAAAGAAACCATCGAATAAGAAAGCTTATGATGGTGTTTCTTATCCACTATGAACATTCAGTGTACTGTGTACGCAGACAGTGCAAGGATTTCGAAACCGGTATTGAATCAACAATTATCGTATGAATATTACCCATTGCATTCCCCCACGAAGCTGCGCAGTTCACACGAAGGACGTCGAACGCATCTCACGCATTTAAGGTCCCGATTGAAAATCAAAGACTATTGAACAAAGTCGCTATCCTTTCGAACTATTCCATTCCAACACAATGGCAAGAAAGGAGTCCGCAAAAACTAGATCAAGATCTGAACAGTTGGTAGCAATTGAATACAGAATTTATGGCAGTTCCATTTATAGGCAGGACTTTACAATCCCCACGGTGAGGCATCTACAAAATGTTTTGCAGCGTTGGTTATGTATGAGAAACATTAAATCTTATAAGGATTGTTTGTGTCTCTTACAAAATGTTTTGACCTGGGTGTGCTGGTTTTCTCAGTTATAAATTAGGAAAATACTGACATAGAGTACGAGAAACAATAACAATTGTCCTAGTTCGAGTAGCACGCGCCATCCTGCGACCAAATGTGCAGTTCTAAAAATAACAAGATATGAGGGGAATTCGGGAGGTGAAAGACCTCGCAAACCAGCGGCGGCAGCTCGCGCCACAGAATCCAGTAAAGTGTTCCGTGTGGGAACAGTCGAAGTTCACGGGCATCGATTAAAACACCCAACGGATTAGAGAGTAAGAGAAAGAAAGGCATGACCCCAACTATACCCTACACATGAAAGCCAAGTAGAAAAATCACAAAGGAACGATAGTAGAATATTTATATTGAGAGTTGTGTTGTGTTACATTTTCTGTAAGTTTGATCCAAGCGAGCTCACTCAGTAATGCAAGGAATCACGATGAGCAAATCGGGCAGGTGTTTTGCTAGTAGTAACCAGTAAGGCAATATCCGATGTGATAATTTGCTGTGCTAAGTTAGTATCGGAAAGTCTCGATCATTCATTACAATGCCGCTTACGTGTAAGTTGAAATCGTAATTTTTTGGATACATTCCTCGCTTGGAAAGTGCTGTCATGAAGGAATCCTGAAGTAAGTCTAATAATAACCACAATTTTGTTATCAAACGGATATGATTCAATGTATTTGCAGAAGAAAAACCGTAGATTCTAATTTAGTCATCCACTTCTGAATCACTTTATCACACTGCAAATTTCAATAACCGTTTCGATATTATTTCGGCTGCGGAGAAATTGCCCAAAAGTTAGTTCTTTTCTCAGTACATGAAAATATACGTGGTTAGTGAGAGTACCTACCTAGTTCTTAATATAAGGCTTGCTTGAGATGCTATTGTGTAGTAAATAACAACGATATTGGAGTACCTTATAAGTCGAAGCAGCGATTACTTAAGGGGGTACCTACCCTCAAATTGCTTATTTTCAACTCCGTCGGACCTCCATATCTTCCAAACTACTGAATATTTAACTATGAAATTTATATATGGTAAAGTTCAGGACTTATTCTATCGATCATATGTTTGGAAAACACGATTCCATAAAATTTTCTCGATACAAAAAAATCGCAAAAGTACCTCTAATTTTTTAGTAAAACCCTAATTTCTCAATAAATACAGATGATACGATCTTCAGATTAAGCATAGTAATTGAGCTAAGTATAAAGAACATTTTATATGTTGCCTTTTTTTCAATTAACTATTCTAATGTTTGTGGGGAGCAAATAACTACTAAAAACTTGATTTTTGGGCTTACGCCGCTTTGCTCTGTCCCGCTCCTGTGAACGCGAAATCCTATGCCTATCCTCTTCACACAATAACGAGGTAGGGTACCCCCTTAAAGATTGTGCACCTAATCCCCTTAGAATTGGCTTTCAGCCAGACCTATAAATGTCCATAGAAAAGGAATTGTTCGTATTACCACCGATGAATCGATTAGTGAGTGAGGAAGCTTTGGTCGATCGACAATACTAAAGCTATCTGATAGATAAGACATCTATTGATTCGTTGCAGGCTGGTACTGAATTACTGACGAATGAAACATTTTTAAATTCAAATTCGAAAATAGGAGGTTCTATACAGGGTTGTTGGTAATTCACTAACACTGCGTTAACTGCATGTTCTGTCCATCATCCATCACGAACACGTTCTCGAAGACCAGGTCTTAATACTTATTTTTTTTGTTAATCACTTCTGATACAAAATGGGAAAATACGTTTGTCCTGAACCCAATGAATTGCTAAAGACCGATTTTCTACTCCCACACCCACTGTGAATTCAAGGCATAGCCCTTTTTAAGTTTAGTTTCACATAAAGCTTCTCTAAAGAACTATTATTGAATGGAGTGGGTACATCTATATATATAAAAATGAAACCCGTTTTCCTTGGTCACGGCATCACGCGTGAACGGCTGGACCGATTTCGCTAATTCTTTTTTTTTGTGTTTGTTATTGTCAGGAGAAGGTTCTTATGAAAGAAAAAATTAATAAAGTTGGAAACATTCATTTCCACGGGGGCGAAGCCGCGGGGCGCAGCTAGTAATTACTAAAACCAAATTTAAGAATTAAGACCTGGCCAGACAACAAAATTAAATTATTCGGGAATTGTGAAAAGTTACTACCTTGACGCACAGTTTCACAGGAGTCAATTAGGTACGGCGTAGTAATATGCAGTTCATAAAGTTCATTGTCAACAATTAGTCGAATTAGAATCGGCACCTACCTACGGACTTGAATGAACTAGGAGTGTATAGTTGTTGGAGACCAGAAAAAACATTTCGCAAATACGGTAAACAGCACATTTACGATAAAATTTATGGGTTTCTGATTTTATGACCTTTTATGGACAATTCTCTACGCGATATGCATAATGTAAGACAGCAAATGTAGTTATAAACCAAAGAAACTCATCAATTTGCTCAAATTACCCTATATAAATTCTTGCCACGTTCTTTGCAAGTTGCAATTTTTGAGCCAAACATGTTTCTTTTGGAAATATTCTCACAGAAGTTGGCGTGCAAGTATCTTGGTAAATATATTAATCAAATATGTCTACTCTCAGTATAAATAATAATTAGCAGTTTTTAATAACATGTACGTGTGAAACAATGGAACGGAGACCACACATGGTGAGTTACTGTTATGTGACTAATTCATTATACAATGTATACTAAAAAAACAATAACATAACCTGACTGACTGGGACAATACCGAACTTAGGAAATGCTAAAACTGTGTGAGAGAAGAACTGAACTGCAATGCCCAATCCGCATGCCCAGCGCGGGGATTATGGGTTTACTTACCCCCTAAATATCAGGGCAGGATTATGTTCAGCAGTAGACAAGCATATTATACGATATGTCAGGCCTCCTGCGACATAGGCTTGCCTCGTGCGGGGACCACCAGCAAATGTATGGTCGAAATACGTTTTTTGGCAAATAAAAAAATTTCAGCTTTACTACAAAAAAGTTACGACATCTGTCGAGCGCGTGTTAAAAAAACGTTACCACAAAACTGCGTTTTACGACGGTTTACAGTTAGACACGGCTCAGACATAGTTTAAACGAGAGTTGAAACTGTTGTTAAACCCATGTCTAACTGTTTAGACACTGTTTAGCTAAACGCTTGTTAGACCAGTGTTTACATTGGTTTTTGTTTTGTAAAGGTGATTATGTTTAATTTACCTAGTTGAACAAAAAACATGGACAGAGAAAGCAGAGGATAGAAACGAATGGCTGCAACTGGAGGAGGCCTATACCCGCAGAGGGGTCCTTGGCAAATAACACATAAGTAAATTTATTTTTTTAAGCATACATTTTTTCAAAAGTAAATACGGTTTCTTTCTTAAACGTAATAATTAGATAAAATAGGTGGCGGGGCGGTAGTGAGAGGGAAGGCAGCGCCTTATTTAACTTGTTATAGGTTTAATAAAGGTTTTTTTATTTTAATTTATTACTAGCTTCTGCCTGCGGCTTCGCACGCGTATTTTCGGTATAATAAGTAGCCAATTATCTAAGTTAGGCTTTGCTCTAAACGTAAGCCAAATTTCATTGTGATCTGTTCAGAAGTTTTCGAAATCTTAGGTAAACAAAAATTTGAATTCACAAACTTTCGGCTTTAAATGTTCTTAATATTAGTAGGATTTACTAAGTTGAAGTTGATGATGATAATATTGATAATGTAGAAAATGTTTGGTGCTGAAAACAATGTTTAAAAGCGTGCGTGACACAAACCAGCGTGATTGATTGCAATAGGTTTTCCTGTCCAGTAGAAATTGCTGTCGTCAGAAAATCATTATTTGCGTTCAAATTCCTATACAACGCAAATTGATTTTGTTGCACGAAAAGTATGTATGTATGTATAGGGAATGAAACTAAATGTAGTAGGTACCTACCTGATTTATCTAGGTGAGTATGTACATTTTGCTATTACTAAGATTATAAATGCGAAAGTTTGTGTGAATGTTTGCTACCGTATTTCCGTAACTACTAAACCGATTTAGATGAACTTTGGTCAGTAGATTGTTTAGGTTCTAGAATAAATAACACTTAATCTAATTTTCGAAAATTACTTTTGAGGGGGTTAAAAGGGTGGTAAAGTTTCTAAGGGTGGTGAAATGTCTTCGAAAATTACTTAAGTATTATTTCTTGGTTCGATTCACTCAAAACTCGGTATAAATAAACGTTAAAGTACATTAAGTAAATAATGTTTCTAAGAAATCAAATAATATCGCAAAAATTTTCGACTTCGACGGGACTTGAACCCGCATCCTTCCTTCAGTACAGGAATGTGCTAACCAACTACCACGAGGTCAAGTGACGTCGGAGTCGAAAATCTCTGCGACTTCCTACGGTCTCTAGCGCCGTTTGCTCCACCTACAGGGGAAACATTGAAGTTTATCCAATCCTGTTCAAAGACTAAAGTTACATTTAGTTCGTTTGACGAGAGGTGTCGCGTAGCTTAATGCTAAGAAGTTCATCGAAGTCGAAAATTTTTGCGATATTATTTGATTTCTTAGAAATTACCCTTAGTGTGGGGTTACGCACTATAATAACAAAAAACCTTTAATAATGTTTATTTATTTTTTACATAACTTCCCCTAGGGATTGTGCAATAAATTGCACAATCGCAATCAATTTGTATCATTTCCACGCGGGCGTGACCGCGGGGCGCAGCTAATGAAAGATGTGATGTAGAAATGAAATCTCCGAAAATTACACCGAACGCTCGCGCACGCATGTAGAGCTCTGGTAAAGTTATACCTAACCTTCAGCACGAGAAGATGACCCCTGTTGACTCATTTGGACCCACAGATGTTGTGTTTGGACCTCGACAACTTTGGTTATTTTTGTATAAAAAGGGCGCGGGCGGTTCCTTTGTTATTAAACGTCTGGCTGGTCCAAACCTTTCGTCTTTCGTTTCTTTTCTTCGATTTCGGTTTGAGAGACTTCATCATCTTTTATCTTTACGTACTTACCTACGTAAGTACCTAGGTTAGGTACTTAGGTAAGTACCTACGTAAAGATGAAAGATGATATTAAAGTCACGAGAGAGACAGCATATTGTAAGTAGGCAGGTAAGTAAAGTACCTCCTTACTTACTTACAATATGCTGTCTCTCAAGAATCAAATAGATTCCACTGCACGTCTACCCAGGTTACCTATCTAAGGTTAGGTACGTTATGTTCCTAAGTTCCTAGGCGACAGGATCACGAGTAGCATTGATCTTGGAATATTAAGTGCTATTCAGACAGTCTGGAAACGTCCTGAGAGGACTAATACATATCTAGGTATCTACCTAGGTACTTAGTTTATTGTTAGTGCCTGCACCTAGGTTATTGAAGAGGCTAGGTACGTACCTACCTATCATTTCCTAAAAGAGGTTTCTCGGTTTTCCGAGTTAGTGTGCCTGGGCGTTTTGTTTTTCAAATAGGTACCTAGGGTAGGTTCCCTTTCGAAGGAGATATCGATGTATGATAAAGACGATAAAGACTCAAGATAAAGACACTAAGTAGGTACTTAGTTCGTTGCATCATACATAACATAAGATTCATAAGTTTTAGTTCCACACTAGCTAGGTACCTAGTAGCCTACTAGGTAAAAACGTAAAAAATAGTTTAAGATAAAGGTACCAATACCAACCAACACGTACGTACCTACGTACCTATTGCGTGTGTTTTTGGTAGGTACCTACGTGTTAAAGTAAGTAGGTGTCTTTTTATTTTATTTGTAGTGTAGACAAAGTAACGTTATCTAATCTGTGGTGTAGAGTTTAAATAATTTTCTTTCCATCTTTCTTTCTATATCAGGTTCATAGTTAATACCTATTATATCTATTAAGTATGTAGCGAGTAAGGTTATGACGAGATTATTTTAATATTGCAGGAAGATGGTGGTAGGTAGGTATAGATTTGCATATCTAGTCACCGTGTCGCCACATGGTGTCGTCGCCTTCTTAGCATCTTTGTTCTAGGTGACTAGGTAGGTATAGGTAGGTACCTTACCTACCTAGACACCTACCACTTTGTACTCGAGGCCCGTTTATGAGGCATGAACTTCATAATAAACGGGCCTCGTTCCTAATTTTGAAACATCGTCACTTCATATTATAGGTATGAGGTGCCCAGCCTACCTAGGTAGGTACACTAGGTACCTACCTAGGTAGGTAGGTGTGGTAGGTACCTACTTACTTATTATTATTAATGTGGCATGGCAAGGAATGTGTCCATAACATAACATGCAATGCAAACCTATACCTAGGTATAGGTAAATAAACCTAGATAGAAGATAGGTAGTAGGTAGGTACGTTACGTAGGACCTACTACCTATATAGACCTACGTAGGTAGTACATAGGTAGGCAAGTAAGGTAAGTACCTAGGTCCATCCATTGCATACCTACCTATGTAGGTAAGGTACCTTACCTACCTACCTAGGTACATCATTTTACTTAGATCTAAGTACTTAAGTAGTTATGCCTACATCCATAGGTACGTACCTACCTAGTAGATCAGATAAATTACCTAATCCGTAGATTAATTTATCTATCTGCCATCATCATTGAGTTACCAGTAGGTAGGTACCTACCAGTAGAACCTACCTACCGTTGCTATAACCACCACGCTTGGCAGGCGGATTGGTGATCGATCGCATCGCAATTGAGGTGTTAAAAATACCTTATAGAGGGAGGAGATACACAGGAGGAAGCTTCTGCTTCCTCTGATAGGTTCCCTAATTCCCTTATTGGACCCTTACGACAACCACGTTGGAGGGGTCGATTCTTACGACCGACGCCGCGACATTGATGTATGTACCTAATCTGTGCGCCGCCGTGACCACCGCCATCCACGGCTCTGCCACCTACTAGGTACCTACCTAACCACAGTACCTAACCTAGGTTCACTGTCTGTGGGGCTTGTGGGGTAGATAAAATAGGTAGGTACCTAGGTAAATTCTACACTACACTTGGTTTTGTATATTTACATACCTACCGGCTACCTAGGCACCTAGGTATGTAAGATTTGATATGTTACGAAATCTAAAATTATTTTTTACGTTTTATTACCTAGTAGGCTACTAGGTAGGTAGGTAGGTAGGTACTGGTAGCTATAGGTAGTGTGGAACTGAAACTTATTTATTAAGTTATGTTATTATGATGCAACGAAATAAGTAGGTAGGTACTTGGTATAATAGGTACGCGCGTACTACCTAGGTATAGGTAAACCTTGTTATAGTAGCACAGTAGAGTAGATAAATATGTATTGTGATAGTAGGTTTACTTATGGTAGGTATAGGTATTAGGTACCTATACCTTTCTGTAGGCTAATTTTCGAGGCAGTACCTAACCTACCATCTATGATTTTATCAACATATTATTTATTAGGTAGGTATAATAAAGACCCTAAAGACCTAAATCTTCGAATCTTTTTAGGCACAGATGCATAGGTACCTATAGGTAGGTATTTGAGCTAGAATCTACCAAACAAAACCTCTCCAAAACAGTGCTAGGTATAGACTTATAAATTTTTTCCTACATTATGGCAATAGATTCTCTGAAACATTAATGAGCAAACCTGAACAAAGCAAAGCAAACAACACACCCAAACCAAACACGGAAGTTCGGAAGGAAAGAGGAAGTGCATTGAATCGCCGAAACGAATAATATTGATAATCTTAATTCTTACCTTGATAAGATAATACAACGAAAGCGAACGCCAACACGCCTCGGTGTTTCTCACATGTACTTTATTTTATAAACACACACAAAATCACTGATCGCACAAGCACACGCGAGTTTTAGTTGGTTTTGTTTTTGACAGCTGTATTCCGTGGGGTTGTCAACGTCCTTGGGGGACGCTCGCCATGTTTGACTGGCGCGTGGCGACTGCGCGCGCCGCGTTCCCGCCTCGATCAGCGCATGCGTCACCCCATCCCGGCCGGCCGGCCCATTTCAAAATAGGAAAATGAACACTGTATAGAAGCGGTATTCGCTATTATAATGGTTTTTAGTACCATCACATCATCCCATGTCGTCCGTCGGGCAAGTCTTCCCCAAATCCATCTGTCGTCAGTTTTATCTTTAATTCCTGTTCTACAATTCCTACCTACTACAACGATCCACATGGTAGGACAGAAAGAAACACACTATCTATACCTACTCGGTTCTAAAATCCAAGATATGTTTGCTAAACAAAGACATGTATTATAGAAAACTTAACAACAAATGATAACAACTGAACAAACACACTGATAACAGTAGCAGAAAATGACAAGGTAACAAACAAGCAAGGTTATAATCACTAAAAATAAAAAAAAATCATCAAAACAAATTGCACACGCACAGCGAAAAGTTTCAAATTCAAATTCAAAAACGGAAGAGAGACGAATGAAATGATGAATGAATGCTTTCAAAACCAAAAGTTGTTTCGTTGCGATTTGCTACGAAATCACAGAAGATGATACCAACGATGTAAAACATTTTCCACTAAAATTTTTTTGGTTTTGTAACCCGTCTGATAACAAAAATAATAAATAATCGAATACGCCTGATAAAACTTATTTATCCTTGTCTATCCAGTCATTGTGAGCGAAGAAGGGACAGAACGAGCTATACTTACTCGGTTCTAGTATCAAATATATTTCGTGTAAACAAAAGAATTATAAGATTAATATTGTTGGAAAATATTTGTTATTTTCCAACAATATTAATTTGATAATTCTCTCAAATTTTGATAAGCTTTCAAAACCAAAGACTGACACGGACAGTCAGTCTCTCTCTGGTTTTAAAAGCTTTCCTTCATCATTTATGTCTTCCGTTTATGAACTCTAACGTTTTTCGTTACGCGCTTGTGTGATGGTTGTATTTTTTTAGTGATATATGCTTGCTCTTATCTTGTTAAGTATATTATGATGTTACTGATATCAGTTTTTATGAAGTTTTGATGCATAAACCCTGTGTCCACATAAAATATCTTTGATTCTAGAACTGAGTATAATTTGACAAACTCAGCGTTGCAACAACAACTCAGCGTTGACAACTTCGATCATGACATGAATGACCCTACCTAGTACCTATACCAACCACGCACGCGCGACTAATTTTATTCATTAAAATTGAGTTGAGTTGCGCTTCTATCACTCCTATCAATGGCAAAATGGGGCGCCTACTTCCCTTCCTCGTTCCCGACCGAATCTTGTGAATTATTTTATTTATTGTTGGGGTGGATTTCTTTTACTTTTATCTATTTTGAAAGCATCTGCTGTTTGCATTTTTACAGTCCAAAAATATTTTCAACGGTCTCTAGCATCGATGTAAGTTACTTATATCTACCTATTATGGTCTCTAGGTTCGAAGTAGACCGTGTAGGAACCTTCATCACTTGGTAAGGTAAGAAACATAGTAGGTAAGGTACCTACATAATGTAAGTAGCACACAGCTTTACCACCATAGGGGACGAAGCGGGATCGGTATTGCGAGACAAGGACGAGCGAGAGTCGCGCGGGGAAGGAAAGATAGGAAGGCGAGAGCCGCGGAATGGCCAGCCCGCGCGCAATTGCACTGGTCGTTTTTATAAATTTGTTTTTTGCTCTAAAATAATAGGTTACCTACTGTTTCGCGATAAAATAAAACCAAAATCGTATAAAGTAGGTAAGTATATACCTACCTAAGTAATAAGGAACGCGTAGACGAAATTACCTATAGGTAATAGTTGAAATACCTATGATAAATACCTAACTAGCAAAGGAAACTGGTTTTTCCGTAGAAGTATTTGTGCAAAAATGAAGATTTAGAGGGAGCTTTGCGATTTTTTTGTATTACTTATGTATTTTCAAAAAACTACATAAATTAATGTTTTATTGCCTTAAAATTATTTTTCGTACAGTCAAAACGTGGGTTTTGGGACTCGCATAAATTTATCTATTGTGCCTTATCCATAGTAAAATAATAGGTACATAGATCATGATCTTAACGAAGTAGGTAGGTAGGTTAGGTACCTACCTACCTAGGAACTACCTATTTAAAATTACCTACTTACCGATGTGATTTATTGTTCAAACTGTGTACCTACCTACGTAGATGGTCTAGAACTACTTTTAAACATAGATAGGTATAATTATCCTATCGTTAGGCCCTTACCAAGTTACCACAGTGAGACCGCGCCGCCGCGCCGCCGCCGCCGTGTTGTTGCCGTATTGAAATGAGCACGGCTCACCTCACCTCACGCATTTGGAATCAGTGTGTATCTAACTAAACAGAGTGTTAGCCGCCTTAGCCGGACGTTTATAAATACCTAACTGCCATTTTTGCGAGAAAAGTGTTAAGTACAAAATGTCATCGTGTAAATTTCTAAAGTGCAACAACCATTCGAGAAATACCTACTACAAATATAGCCAAAGGCACAGAAATCTGAATAATATTAAGATTTCTGTGGCCAAAGGTGTAACATTTCACTCGAATTGCGATTTAAATTTTAAAAAAATATTTTTCTTTCCGCGCTGTCTAAAATAACAAATTGCAATGGCGAGTGCACGAAAGAGAAAGTAGTGTTAGCAACTAATATACCTATGGGAGAAAAAGAGATGACACCATTTTCTCGGTTGTGCGTAGATTGCACATGTTTAACAAATTGCACTCTTTTTGGATACAAGACTTTTCGACATTTTCGATTTCAGGGCTTATTAGGGCGTTTTTTTCACAGAAGTATGTGCAATACGATTGCACTGCGAATAATGGTGTCCGTCAAGGTAGCAGCCCCCCCATGAAATTTGGTGGTTTCAGCTATGCCAATAAATGTGTCGTAAAATATAGTGCCCCAGTACAAGAGATATTTTATGTATTTCAATGTGGCTGCTATCTTGACGTCAAGCTGGCAGCCCCGCTGATTTCGACGAATAGGAGGTACAAGTAGGAACTTTCAATGTCAACTGTTTTTGACATTGACAAATATATGATGAAAGGACGGGCCGAGGGGCAGGCAGGGGGACGGGGGAAAGCAAGCAACTTGAGCAAGCAACAAACAAGCAAAGCAACAAAATTATCGGTCGGAATCGGTTTATTTTTCAGTATTTAGGACATGCCTGAAGATTCTAAAAAAACTAAGTAAGTGGCATAATGACCGCTCTACGCGAATACGAATTTGCTTCTTTTTAACTTGATTGTGATACCTACATTTTCAGTGATAAAAAGAAACATGAGCCAAAGGACCAGAGAAAACCACGTCACTCGCGGAATCAGGCTGGTAAATCTGAAAGAAAAGCAGAAAAGGTTGAGGAAACCAAATCAGAACATAAAGGTACGAACCCATTACGTTATCATAAATAATAAACAAAACCTCTTTTTTGTTTGTAACAACAATCATAACTAGGTCACCAGGATCTTCCTGGATACTTACTTAAGTTGAAAATAAATAGGTAGGTACTACACATATTTCTAAGAAATCAAATAATATCGCAAAAATTTTCTACTTCGACGGGACTTGAACCCGCATCCTTCCCTCAGTACGGGAATGTGCTAACCAACTACACCACAAGGGTACGTTGGTGTAAAAAAATCTTTGAGACTTTTTACGGACTCTAGTGATATTATTTGATTTCTTAGAAATTACCTAGAGTGCAAGGGCTTACGCACTTAACAAAAACCTTTATGTACTATTAGTAAGATTGCGTTGAAATAGGTATTACTTTTGTTGTTACAGTATTTAAAAAACCAGCATATGAAGAACCAGGACCAGAGTTTTACAAGAATCTGAAACGAGAGACCGATGAGATAGTTAAAATAACAGAATCGGAGAATGCAAAGTATAAAAAAAAAGAAATCCAGAGCAACTGGGCTAAATATGAGATGCCCCTTGAAAATTATGAAGAAGTAGATGAACATGATGTTGGGGCTGACTATGAGGTAAATATGCCCAGATTTCAATTGAAAGATCAGCACAGCACTGGCATACCTTTTTTTTCTTTTATTTATGTTACATAGTACTAACTTATTATATCTACAGCTCACATAAACCGTACCTAACTCGGTTTGTGCGTCGTCGTCAGTCTCTATCGTAAGGTATAGTTTATATAAATAGTTGGTAATATGTACCTTTTCCTACTTATGCAACTCTTGCACATAATAACATAAACTAATAAAAATACATTAAGCATGAACCAAAATTTCACATCCGAAACCAAATGTACCTAGACAGCTGCAAATGCATACCTATGGAAGCTAAGCAAATACAAGCAGGGTAGGTACCTACCATGAGCCAGATGGGTTGATGCTAAAGCTGAGATAACTGTTTAGGCTTTGATGTGCCCTGCAGCCCAAGACTAAATAAGTATTTAGAGACCTACACGAGTACACAGTGAGTTGACATCAGCAAATTAATGATGAATGTTCTCTAACATTTTTGTGTCCTCATTTCAGAAACTTATTCAAGTTCCACTATCAGCTGGTGGACACTTTCAATTCAAGCATGAAAAAACCTGGGACACTTCAACGGCACCTACACTATACAAATATTTCGAGATAAACATGGACAATCTCTCTACAGCTATTTCTACCATTCCATTTTATGAAAGGAATGACATCAATCAGTCTGAATTCAGTGAGACCGACTTGCTTAGTATGAACACTAGGGCTTCCAAATACAAGTCAAAATATTTTGATGACAAGAGTTTCTCTCTAGAAACAACAGCACAGGAAAAAATATTAAAAAGCATGAGAGAAAATGTCAGTTATCATCACACAGAAATAAATGATGCAACAGAGACAGAGAAACCATTTAAAGAAGTTACTGAAACTGATGACAGATGTGATAAATATGATATCAATCTAGATTTTAATGTTCCTAAAACAAGTAGTGATAGTTCTGTACTAAGTGATTTACTAAAACAAGATACCAAATCTACCAGTAACTCAATTGATGATTATGATGACTTCATTTTAAAAAATGTGCCTAATAAAATAATCAACATGACAGAAGCTGTTGATAAAGCCAGTTTAATTAAAGATATTACAGACCCTAAGCAAACAGAAGCTTCACAAGCAAATCTGGTATCCAAAGATGTAACTAACCATAAGGATACAGTTCCTCAAGGTAAAATATGTCATGTTTTGGAATAAAAATAACAAATTATGCAGCCATAAGAATATATTCATTAAATGCATTTTATATTTCAGGGCTCCCTGTGGTTTCAACAGTAGACTCGGTCATTCAATCTCCGGAAGAACTTGAAAAGTGGTTAGACAACTTATTGGACAGTTAGTATTAAGTTTTGTGTTAATAATTTAAATAACATTTTACTATAAAAACTATCATAGTTTGACGAATTCATTACGGATGTAAGCGGGTTAACTACGAACCTTATTTGTGGAACGTTGGTGTTCTTCCAACACAAATAGGGTTCATAGTTAACCCGCTTACATCCGTAATAAACGTAATAATATTTGAAATAAAATAATGTTATATTTTAAACACTAACCATCACTGCGATAACAATTTTTTAATAATGTTTAAAGTAGCTAAAATATTTCCAATAAAAATGACTAAGTACCACAAAGTACATTTTATTTTTAAGATGTTTAATTGCCATGATCAATTACATTCGTATTTCCAAGAGATTACTTATGTACGCCTAATGCCAAATTCTATGAACATTTCAACAAAAAAGTAGGGATTAAGATAAATAACTTACAGGACTAGAGTATGTACCAAGGTTCTAAAACAATACACCTTACATTACAAACTCTTACAATTTTACAATTACATAAATTAAACCCTGTTTACTGAAACACGACTAAGATTTCGCTGACCTGGCAATTTGAAACGAAAAGCTGACAAAAAAATGCAACCTGAGGCTATGCTTATCACGTACAGTGCCCATGGTGCACAGAGGTGAACTTCATGAGCTCGTGCAGCGTTGGCGGCCTCTGCGGGTCGCACAGCGGAGGAAATCAAAGTAGCGTTTCACTGTTCAGGACGACTGTTACAAAATAATTTAGTGAGATGAAAATACAGAGAGTACTTAATTCATACCTAAGGTTTCACAAGATACAGACGTGAGGTTCGTGAGAGTTGTGAACGACTAGTACGGCATGTATGTAAATAAAAGCAACTAACGTAAGTAGGTACATAAAAATGGACTATTCAAATCCCGTACATAATTCGCATCCAACTATCGCCACTCACCAGTGACACCTTTACACATTATACTTATAAATTGAACATCTTATTTAAAAAAAAAACACCCATCAGTCTGCCTTGGATCAGGAGCTGTCCATGGAATTTGAAGATTCCTCGAAGCTTGTTCAGTGATAGGTACTTAACTCATTCCAAAACAAATCTTTTTTAAAATAAAGGAAAGAAATGAAACAAATATTATTCATTCTTTTTTATTTACTCAGATACATGCCAATCACAACTTTATTGTGACCATATTTATCTCTACATTGATGCACACAATCTTATGCAATCAATATCTATTATAGCTACTGTAGTTTTGATACTGCTGGTTCTGGCCTCCTCGGTTGTCGTAGTCGTAATTATAGTCGTTACGTCTGCTATACTGGTTGCCAGGTTGCTGTACTGGTTCTGGGTTCTTCAGGGTCTTGGCGCGAGCTGCCAGCTGAGACACGAGCTGCGCCGGAGTCAGATGCGCGATAGACATGGAAGCACCTTCGCCAACGCTCCCACTAGGATTGAACATCGATTTAGAACTGACCAAATCTTGCTCCACAACTTGCGTGTGAACCGAAGAACTGATGTGTTCCCGATCGATAGACGTGGCACCTTCGCGGGTCGTCGTAGCAGCTCGGATTTCGCAAATGTCACAAAACGGCTTTGAAGTCTGGCACGCAGCATCTTTTGTGTTTTTCAGGGACTTTTTCTTTGGTCGCGAGACCACTTTGTCCAGACCAAGGGCGGCGATTACGGTGTCGATGAGAAGTTTGTTCTGATGCGAGTCGGAAGGTCCGTTGGCGCTTGTGAACTGAAACTCAATCGGGGCTTGTCTCTTGAGTGGCGAGCAGAATTTCGGCGCGATGTATTTCGGCTCCGCTTCTAAATTAATCCCATGATTAAAGAGCAGATAGTTAGGCAGCTCCAGTGATTTAAGCTTCATAAGAGCTGAAGAGCATCGATTCAGTACTGGAAAAATAAAATTATAATTAAAATTGACGGCAGACCGAAACGAGCGCTGGCGCGGCGAACCGGACACCTTTGATAGAACGTGGATCCAACTGACTCAGAATCGTGATGCATGGAGCCAGTGGCGGATTTGCAGTCCTAGCCGCTCTAGGCCCCAGGCCATGTGCCGCCCTTTTTCAGCACCCATCATTATACAGTGTCTCTTTATAAAGTGCACATACTAAAATGGGTGAAAATATACTCAATTTTATCGACAGAAAACCAGTTTAAAAAATTCTAAAAAATTCTAAAAAATAATCTTGGTTTTTTTACTGTAATAAAGCTAATGCAGTGTAGAATAACGTGAAATAACAATAACATAGGGTTTGTAGGACGTTTTATTTAGAAATTTGTTATTTCTTATAAAAATTATCAAAAATAGTAAGTTTCTCTTCCAATATCATTAATTTATTAATTTATGGTGTGTATTTGTTGAAGCATTTTTTATTTATAAGCACGGCCTATCATTACAGATCATAATTAATTTTGATTCATAGAAATACGACTCTTAGTTCAAAAGTAATATATAATTTTATAATCTTCCTTCTTTTTGGCACGATTTGCCGCCCTTAATATCTGGCCGCCCTAGGCCCGGGCCTACTGGGCCTTACGGCAAATCCGCCACTGCATGGAGCCATCAGGTAGGTCTTTATTTAAAATTAAAACTTATGACATCGCTGAATTAATTAAATATTTTACTTGCAATAGTTTCGGAGCATTAGCTTGCAATGGTTGCTGGTCTCTAGAGGTATGTAACAAAATAAATTAAAATTAATTGATCTATTAAATTAAACATAATCATACAATTATTATAATGTAGTTGTATAAATAATATAAATGTGTGAGTATTGGCTAATAATTGGTTTGTTTTATTGTAAATTGCTGTAGTGTGCAATAAACCATTGTGTTGGTTGTTGCGTGTGTAGAACTGTTACTATTAGATTTAATATTTAACAGTCCAATGCCTACCTCCTGCATAAAATACTATGCAAAGTAAGTAAAGTTATAGTCTAGAATATTTGAAACTTAATTATTATTTAATTTGAAATACTGGAATGAATACCTACCCATAACTCTATTCTTGTCACTGGCAGGAGAAGTACTGATTACACCTGCAATAATACAAAACAGATAAGAATAACATTTAACTGAGTCAATACGTAACAGTAGAGCATCAATGTAAAATTCAGAGTTAGTAAGCAGCAAACTAATTGTGGTTTTACCTTTGTTAGGAGCAAGCTTCAAGTAGTCTTCCTTTGATATCTTTCCTTCTGCTACTAACTGAAACATTAAGGATTAATTGTGAACTAATTCGACACTAAAATAAAAACATTAAAAAATTATAATTACTTTTGCCAAAGCATCATATGGAGTCCCAGTATTAGCCTGTTTCACCAGTGTTGATGTTGGCATGGAAGGGGCAGGCACCATCACTGGAGCATGCCCAGTGGGAGGGAGAATAGGGTTTGGTACTGGTGCTGGAACTGGGTTCGGAACTGGAGCAGGTATGGGGTTCATGTTCATCAAAGGAGGCTGTGACACCGGCATAGGTGGACCTCCATAATCATATGGAGCGCTATAGCCTCCATAGGCTGGTGCGTACGGAGGATATCCTGCTGGTGGGTAATCAGTTGGAGGACCGTATTGGGGTGGTATCTGATATGGTGCAGGCTGGATGAAAGTAGGAGCCATTTCTTGATCAGGATACAGGAAGTTATCTCTGTCTACTGGCGATCTTGATCTGCGTCTTCTGAATGGAGACCTGGAGCGGGAGTGGCGGATAGAGCGCGGGCTGCGGCGTGGACTGCGGCGGGGGCTGCGGCGGGGGCTGCGACGGGGACTACGGCGCGGGCTCCGCCGTGGGCTGCGGCGAGGACTGCGGTGTGGGCTATGAGGATAACGCCTTTGTGGACTGTAACGCTTAAAACGATTAGAACCTAATGGATTTCTAGAAGGACTGTTTGGACGCCACGGTAGAGGACGGGAGCCTCCAGGGATACGTTTTGGGCTGCGGCTAACTCGACGCCGCAACGGACTTTTTCTTGGACTCCATTTTGGGCTACGACGGGCTTGTGGCTTGCGGGGTGATTCTCTACGGCGGTCGCGAGAACGTGATCTATTTTTCATTAGTGGTCGTTCAACAGGTTCTAACACAGCCTGGGATTTTTTCTCTGCTTTATTTCCTTCAAAGTAGTCGTCGAGCTCGGTGCCTGGTGGACGCAGGTCATCAGTCGACTCAAGTGATTTTGCAAGAAATTCTTTAACTTTTTCTTCTTTGTCCTTCTTGATAGCTTCATTTGTTTTGTTGGGGTCGCGGCGACTACCTGGTTTAATGAACTCGTCGAGCCTATTGGTGCTGGAAGACCGCCTCTGCTTGTAGCGCCTGTCGTCTCGTGCAGCTTCCTTGGCATCCTTTTTCAGTCTATCACCGTCACGGGCGCGATCCTCTTCAAACTTGTCTTCGGACATTAGTTCGCGAATATCTTTGACCTTGTCGAAAGCTTCTGCGTTGAAACGAGAGCGTTCGCTTTTAAAATTTCGTTCCTTATCTCTGTCATCCCAACTATCAATAACACTCAGTCCCTCTATAAAGTCGGCCTTAGTAAAATCATCAAAAAAATCACTTGGAATGTCCTCAGCCTCGGCGCCATCGCCGCCGCCACCGGCTTCGGGATTCCGTTGGGGTGGCGTCTCCATCCGATGCTCGTTCTAGAACTAAACAAACTCACATAGATTCGAATGATACTGTGAAGTCCAGCACTACTTGAATGGATAGATTACCTATCTATTTTACGGTCGGAGATTGAACCATTTAACAAAAATATGAAACTAAACGAACCACACAAAACAACCTCAATCTATTGACTGTCATGTCAAACAAACAAATGTGTCAGTCAACTTCAACTTCTTGTTTGATGGCTTCTGCGTCAGGTTTGACACAATTTTGCCAATATCCTTCTCATCATCTCATGACAGCATCGCAAGCTTTATGGAATGAACAATATTAACCTTTATGTATTGCACAGTATTTACAAAAAAAAGAAAAAACCCACAAAACTACAAAACATAAGGAAAATAACTCAAAACTGCGCGATTATTAAATTTACAATAAATAAACAATAAATATATAATGAAAAGAACCTACTACTTCCACTAGGTACTAATTACAACTTTATATCATTATTTTAAATGAATTTACACAAGGCATAGTTAACTTTAGGAGAAAAGCAGAGAGATAAATACATTTCATAGAAGTTGGAAGAGGAACCTCAGGGGGAAGGGAGTCGTATAATGAGAGAGAAACAATAGGGCAGCTGAAAAAAATGTGATCCACGTGACCTTCATCTAAGCCACACTCACATATGGAATGGTCCCTGATCCGAAGTCTCGCAAGGAAGACAGGAGTGCAAGAGTGACCCAGCCTTAGCCTACAGACGGTCGAAGACGTAGTTTTATTGAATTTTCGAAACTTAAAAAACCACGGAGATCGAGGTATGTCCGGCTGGACATCGGCTTAATGCTTGCCTTTAACAAGTTTTGAGGCATTCCAGAGATCAGTTCAAGATTTCTGGAGATAACTTTTAGGAAGGAGGCATAAGTCGTGGCAGAAAGAATGAAAATGCTCAAGTGAACCTAACAGAGCCGCTGCTTTTGCACAAGAATCAGCAGTTTCATTACCTGGAATCCCAGAATGACCTGGGACCCAAGCAAGTACTACGTCGATGCAGAGATTATTGCACTCACTCATAAAGGGCCTGACGAATTTGAAGAATCAGAGAGAATCGCGATATGTCTCTGAAAGGATTAGAAATAATTGATTGGAGGCAGCTTCTAGAATCAGAAAAAATTATAGAATCATAAAAAATTTGTTCAACTTATGAGACTTAACAAAGAGGATAGCTTCTAATATAGCAACAGCCTCACCAGTAAAAACCGATGTGGTAGAAGGGCATTTAAAACTTAGAGTAATATTTGTAAAAGGCATCCAAACCGCTGCCCCAACCACACCACAGATTAGATAACGTAACAGATACATCACTTACTCGATTTAACCAATCTACTTTGAGTCTTAAGGGAGAGGAAATAAAGTTCGTAACGCTCTACTCGCTGTTAGCGAGGCGGCTCGATCAAAGCCACCCGCGCCCCCCTACCTCTACAGTTCCCTCGCCGGCCCTTGGCTTGACGGTAGGGTTGACCATCGATAGTTTTTGTCCAAGTGCGGATATTATACTTTAAGTGCCTTAACTCTCTCATGCAATATAACTAGGTAGGTAGGTACCTTGGTACTTACATTTTGGGAAGTGCAAGTGTATTCAAAAAAAATCTAAGTGAATGTTTAGTTTGATAACGCGTTTTTTTCTTCAAATTTCTCTACAAGGCCTACCTACGTATATCTCAAGAAATACTTACCTAGGTACCTATGTAGAACCCAAATATAGGTAATATCATTGGTACCTAGAACCTAACTAAACTGATCAGGAAATACGTACCTATGTAGTATGTAAGCACCTACGTATACTCCAGCCAAATTCGGTGTGACATTTTTGTAAACTAACCGAATTTGGATGGAGTGTAGGTAGGTTCGTGATACGGTTCTGCTCTGCAATACCTAGGATAAGTATACCTAAATTTAGGATTAAATACACGAGTAGGTACCTATCCCACCTACTTAATAAATAAGTCCGTGAACAAAAACAATAGTAGAATAAAAAATACATTAGAGAACATTGTAAGCTAGGTAAAAGGTATTATTATTGCTAGGTAGGTAGCTGCTTATATTCTAGGATATAATTTAAATATTTTTGTGTCAAGACATTATTTTCTGTATACGTAGGTAGTAGGTATGTACAGATGTGTCATACGTATGTACAGAAAAAATTGTACACTCAAATCACAAATGATAGGTAGATGTAGCTGACATATCTAACTAAAGTCCTTTCAGTCATTTTCGTAGTCTACAAAAAACAAACCTACGCATAGTATTATAATTATCTGTGCCTGCGCGGAGATCATCTCAGCTATGTCCGAGCGAGACAAAACTTATCGTTCGGCTCGCGCGAGCCGCACGCTCGCGCGCGGCGGCGGTAACCTTTGACAGTGTCCCCTCGAGGGGACAGAAAAACTGTAACTCAAACAAAACTGAGCGCGAGTGACGGAGCACTGACCACACTATCTGTTGATAATTTATACGTATCTGTGAAAATGTGTCAGTCAATAGCGATTTCAACTTCAACTTCTTATATAAAGGCACCGCTTGCTTTTAGCTACGACTTTTGATTGATTTATTTAATTACATGACATCCTCTTTCTTTCTTTATTTACATGTCAATGTCAATCGATGTCTGAAAAGAAAGTCCTAAAGAAATGGAAGAAGTTGATGGGTTTAGTTTAGATCGAAATGAAGATGAAAGGGAAAGGACTTCCTTCTCTTTCTACGAAAGGATTGATTGATGAAAATAATCGACTAAAATTGAGTACTTAAAGCGTATGGTCGACCACGTAAGATCACAAAAATGTGCAAAGTTGAAATTATAGGTACTTTGAAATAGCGTGGGCAACCGCGCATAGGTAAACGATTTCCATTTCCATGGCAATGGCAATGGATGAATGGAACCGCGCCACTCGCATAGCACTGCTCCTCCCGGGAACTCCCCGCTTGTGGACTAGTCGTCACTTGTTTGCGTAAACACTCATTATATTATTAATATAAAAATTGTTACTTTGAGAAATAAACATTAAAACAAACCAAACGTGTATAATTTTTTTCCTTTAGATTCTTACGTAATAAATATTAAACAGGGGGAAGGGGGTCGGCCTATTCTTATTTTTTCTTATAATAGGGGGGGAGGGGGTCAGAAACTAGCGAAAATAGTCTTACGTAATAAATGAATGGCCCCTTACATTACAATTTCGACGAAAAATTACTCTGATTTTTATATTATTCAACGTTTTGAATAAAAATTTCAGTACGGTATTACGGTTATGGTTTGCGCTGATCTGAGGAATATTGTGTCACGACTACGACTCGAACAGAAGTACTTGATCATTATTTAAATTAAGTATGTACTTATAATTTTGTATATAAACACCGGAACTATTTCTGAAAACCATCAGGAACTGTTTAGGTATATTATGCGAAGGAAGGCTTATAATTCCTGAATAATGCTGAAGTTAGCAGAGTAAGTATAATTTCGCTTTTTGACGTGACAACGTCTTATAAATTGGTTTGCCGGGTGCACAGAAATCTAAATAACAATTTAGATTTCTGTGGCCGTGTGACACTTCAAGAAACTGCGTTACGCTCCGCTCACGTTATGCGCTCACAATGAGAGCGAGTGAGAGGCACGCGTCCCTTCCACTCGGGCATGGTTAGCCCGCCTAAGAGCGAGAGAGACAGACATAAAAAGTGAAAGGCACGAATGAATATTCACATTAAAATTATTTTACCACTCAAAGTCGTTGTCACGTAAAACTTTCGCCCGTAGGTATACCGACTTTACAGGCAACCAATTTTTTTTTGACGTGACAACGTCTTATAATTCGATAGAGCCGGCTGCACGCACGAAAAAACATGACATCATGTGGCGTTACCTCGCTATGACGTCATGCGTCGTTACCTCGCTCTGAGGCGTTCCATGTAAGGCTTGAAGTGCAAGCGAGAGCGCTCGACATCCGTCTCTCACCTACTTGAGTGAGCGATGCGTCTGCGTGGACAGCTGCTATACTATAGTACATTTACATGTTTTGATCGAGTATCAAATGCTACCATTCCATCAGTATTTTCTTAAGACGTTGTCACGTTCAACTATCGTCAGTAAACCGACTTTACAGACAACCAATTTTTTTTGACGTGACAACGTCTTATAATTCGATAGAGCCGGCTGCACGCACGAAAAAACATGACGTCATGCGGCGTTACCTCGTCATGCGGCGTTACCTCGCTCTGAGGCGTTCCATGTAAGGCTTGAAGTGCAAGCGAGAGCGCTCGACATCCGTCTCTCTCCTACTTGAGTGAGCTATGCGTCTGCGTTGTCACGTTCAACTATCGTCAGTAAACCGACTTTACAGACAACCAATTTTTTTATGAAAAAACACCAGAGCTATGCCTGAAAAGTACCAGGATTTATAGAAACTAGCATGCGAACAGAACCCTAATTTATTTATGCTCTGCTAACTTCACAGACACGTCCCAACGTCCAAATGGTCGGGTCGGTCGTCGTCGTCGTGACGTGCACGTCGTGGCTGAAGCCGCGCGCGATTTTAAACGTTTGTGTGTATAAAAATTTAATTTATTGGAAATGCCGTATCTACCGGAGTGGCTTTGGTTTGTGCTGGTTAAGATAGTAAACTATACTCGTGTTTTTGGGCCTCCCTGTTATCGACACCAGTGACAAAATCGGAGCTTATCGATCGTTTGATCGTTTTGGCGCGAGTTTCAATTTTATTTGGTTTTTATTTTTTTTGCGTTCTACTAAATTTGTAATTTACCATGCATACCCTATTGAATAGCGTCAGTGTGTCACCAAGGCAGAAGATGGTGGAAGACAGGTGATTGCTAGGCAGTTGGTAGGTACCTACCTACCTACTGTAACACTGTGTAGTGTAGTGTAGGTCAGGTGTAAGTAAATACCTTGATCAGGGACTTCTGATGTGCATTATGCATATATACCTAGTACCTACTTTGATAATGTTTATTTGTGTACCTACTTACTTAAAGTAAAAGTAAAGTAAAGTAAAAATGTTATTTATTGACATAATAGTAAATGTAACAGACATTATGAGTCCATAGGTACTCTATACTTACCTATACCTAAGTAGTGCAGTTAATACTTATCATTATCATGGTAAGGTAGGTAGGTAGGTATCAAAGTACTCATGTTCGTAGGCAAGTATTATCGCGAAACTAATCTTTGTTAGTGATAACCAATCACTGGAAGCGTACACACGCAATATGTGACCGACCAAACTTAGTTTGTTTACATTATTCTAGTCAGTCATTTTAAGTTGTTATTTTGTGAGAGAAAAGGTTCATAATGGGAGTACCGATGGTGAAAAATTGCTGCTTCTCCGCAAGTTTACATACTGGGACCTTGATTATTGGATATCTTTATACGGTAGGTGCAGTTTGACTGAAGATTACAAAATGAGCTCTCGGCTTGTAGCTATTCAATTCAGGTGATTAGGTGTTATAACAATTCAGTAGGTAGGTACCTAGGTAGGTAGGTAAATTACCACCAGGGAGCTGGTAGGGCCTCTCACTCAATAAGTAGGTAGGTAGATAGGCACAGTTATTAGGAAAATCCTCTCCAATATTAGGTACCTACCTACCTTATCGCAGGCCATTCGCAGGCGGCCTTGAAAAGCGTGATTTCATCTACAAACGATGTTTAGATAGGTACCTACATACCTATAGAACAACTCGGTGGCAATTTTGTAACTAAGTATGTAATTTCTGAATAATTCTTAATTCTGAATAATATTGATTCTATTTTCTTTCGTAAAACCAGTAGTTTTAAAGAAAAACTATAAGGAAAATATTAAACTAGATTACCTAATGGCAAAGGTGAGCTTAACCCATATTATTAAAAAAATTACTAACTTCTGCTTGCGGCTTCCCACGTGTTTATTCTGGGATAAAAAGTAGGTACCTAGGTACTTACCTACCCTAATAGGTACCTAATTTTATTCCAGGTCCAAATCTTTGTGGGCAAACAGCCCGATACATTCTTTAGTTTTGTTGTCTTCCGTCCGCCAAACATAACAAACACAACGGTGCAATAAAGTAAAGTACCTAGGATATTTATATTATCATCGATGTTTTTTACATCGATGGTATATATCAGGTAATTTGTTTTTCGTTAAACCTATAATTTGATAGGTAGGTATGTTCCAATCCAATCTATTGATCATCTTACAGCAACGCCAATTTGAGTGTTACTTTTGTAGTTATTTTAGTTCAAAAAACTGTTACTTTTGTATTTAGAAGTTATCTATGGATGCTTTGGTCCAGAAATCGTTTCAAAAAACTCAGCAAAGTATCTTTACTAAAATAAAGAGAGTCAGACTCCTTATTCCAAAGAAAATTACAGTTAACTAATAGAAATAAATTACTTACAACTAATACATAATATACAATTGAAGCAATTGAGGTAAGTGCAGACTGTTGCAATAAGAGAGTCTAATATTGTACTTGTAGGATTTAGAAGACATTTTATTCAGGTTTAACTTTTTCTCTAATGAATATTGATGATTTTACGTGGCCTTGCCTTTTTGTGGTGTGTGATGTGATGACTGAAATAAGTTCTTAGTCACCACCAACAACAACAAAAAGTTCTTAGAGAATGAGGTACAACAATATTCAGTTAGTTTCTGTCAAGATTTATAACTTATACCTAGTCAAACTTACGTTTAAATACATATTCGAATTCAAACTTACACTCTACTTCCAAGCATTTTCCAGATTTGGGCACTCCTCGAGCTTACAGCCTACAGTCTTCTAGTGACGTTGGTACCCCTGGGCAAGGATGGTAAAATCTCCACTCACAAGTATGTCTTATACATTACTGCGGCAGTGGTCAGTGGAACCCATCTTGTCAGCTCTGTGCTTCTGATCTTGGCAGCTTATAAGGTAGGTACCCATACCCATCCAAATCTATTACAGTAAAATAAACAAGGGATGAAACTAAGTGGCTCCATCTAGTATTTTTTTGGAAAGTAATACTTATAAAAATTGGTTACTTATTATATTAGAAAATTTATAGTTTGTGTATAATCTTAATTAATTTTATACGTATCTTTTTCTGTTTTCTTTTCTTTTTTCTCTTATTGTTTCCTGTGTTGTATTGTATGTAACCTCTCTATCTACTCTTGTCTGTTTGTGTATTCATTGTACCTATGTTAATATTTTTACCACCTTTGTGCCACGACACGAGGCCCTGTCTGAAAATCAGCGCCGCTACTCCCTGTGGCTTGTAGCGGCATAATGCTGAGACAGGGACCTTTTTGGCATGTAATTTTTATTCCTTTTAATATTTGTATGTGTGTATGTTTGGGCCATATAAATGGATTTTCTTTTCTTTCTTTTATTACTTCTATTTATCTGATAGTGATAACGTATTGTGAATGAAAGTATGGTGCCAAGAATTCTGAAGCTAAGTAGGTATAGTTTCAGTTTACAATTTAATTTTCCTGTCCCGTATTCGCATTAGGTATTAGGTCTTGACAGCAGAAATAGCAAAATATGTACTTCCTTCCATATCACTCGAATCATCAAATGCGAATCAAATTTGAGCAGATCTGAAATGACAGGCTTTCATGGAAAACTGTCTGAAGTATTTGGGGGTAAGAAAGATAATAATAATGAAAATTCTTATTCCAGAAACTAGCATCCCTAACCCTACCCTGGACGATAGTGACGGGCATCCTGACAGCTATGTTTTTCCTCATAGGCCTAACCGGGATCAGTCTGGTATTGCAGGACACTGGGGAGGTCCTAGAGGTGGAAGCTATCTTCTTCTGCGTGCATCTTGTGCGGGCTTGTGAGTTTTACACTGGTATTCTGAATTTCTGACCCTAAGCCTGAGTTAAAATATGTGTCACCCACCACCATATCTCTGTTGAATCGGCTCAATATTGACATGACTGATTTATATCCCATATCTAGACTAAATCGTCATAGAAGACCCCCTTTAAGAATGCGACTAATGTCACCTGGCGAAACAGATGGTGTTTTTGAAAAGAAGTATTTTAAAATAAAATAAAAACCAACAGGTCGATTTAATTAAAGAACCCCTTGAATGGTGTTCAAGTAGGTCGATACCTACAACTTCCTTTGGTAGGTACGTATTCTATAGGAGACCCATTACCAACAGCGGATACAGACACGGAATAGCTCAAATCGTGTCGGACACGTCACAAGATTTGAGCTGTTCCGGGAAAATAGAGGGTCTATTTTCAGTTACGAGTGGTACTTCATACTCAATTTGCTGTTCTGTTCTAGGCATCTCAGTGTACTGCATTGTGGTGGTACACAGTCGACACAAGCAGATTATGTACGAAGAAGACGAGGCCCGATTCCAGCATTCTGCAAGGCTGTACCAGGCAGTCAATACGAATGAAATACCCTTATAGCATTTAAGAATTGCCTTGCTGCACCTATAGCAGCTGAAACATTGGATAGGCACCAAATAAAAGATCTCTTTAAATAAATAAACCTCGCACTGTTTCATAATCACAATAATTAAATTATTTAAAAAAATACTTAATCAACTGTACTAAAATATCATTATACTTTCATATCATTGTAAAATCATTATTTCATTATCACATTGACTTTGTTATTTTGTTCTTGGAAGACATTTCATTATCAACACAACACCAACACCATATCAACCCAACATCTTAATATTTATTTGTGCTATCTTGCCTGCTATTGCTAATCGAATTGGAACTTAGTGCCCATAACCTTAGCACACTGAGTTGGACAGCCGCTCAAGTCAACTCCTTTTTCCATCATGTCTGCATAGTTCAGCTCAGCTAGGACCTGGTAGCCACATTTACCCGCGAGTACCTGTGAAGTTGTCGCTGTAAAGACGGTTGCCGTGGCTGGAACGTCAAGAGCGTGGCATAGGGGTTTCCTGTAACAAAATTGGTGAAGATAATTAATAACGCCATCTAGCCAAAAATGTCAATTTGTAATAAGTCATGTCTGAAAACTGTCGCGAAATGGATCGTGGAAAGGGCTCCTTGTGGCAGCCGCCTACTTGATCTGGCAGGGCTCCTGTTTAGTCGCGAATCTGATAATTTGGCTTTGTATTATTTACTTTAAGGCGCTACCCCGACCCAAATCAGCGCCACCACCTATTTTACGTTATTATTCCATTAAACGAAGGAAATTCAAAAAACCGATTGGCCAGTTTGTGCCTCCTTTCATAAGCTTTTTTAATGCCTCTATAAATGTTTTTGTTTGTATAGTGTAAAAGAGATGCGAAGTTGCTCATTTTTCCCACCATGGTGGGCAAAAAGAGCAACTTCGCATCTCTGCATAAAGTATACGAAATAAAACTTTTACAGGGGCATTAAAAAAAAGCTTATGATAGGAAGCAAAAACTGGCCAAGCGATTTTTTAAAATTCCTTCGTTTAACAAAATAATAAGCTAAAATAGGTGGTGGCGCTGATTTGGGTCGGGGTAGCGCCTTATGTAGCCACTGTCTAATTCGTGAATCTGAAACTGCTCTGTGACGATAATATTCCAAACCACAGAAATCTAAATAACATATTTAGATTTCTGTGTTCCAAACCTATGGTTATGGCTGCGTTGGTTGTGCTGTGATCATCAACCAGGGTCAAACGATCTATGGACATGGCCTCTTGGTATTGATCGATTGACCCTTGTCAATTGAATTGTTGTTCAGCTAGTTATACCTGTATGTTTAACTAGCTCAATATCAATTTATCATAGTAACGTTACGCTTTTGCCATTAAATGTCTAACTAATTTGTAGGCTTTGCTCAATCAATCAAAACTGTAGCGCATCGGCATGTCCTTCATTCACGTCATCTAGAAGACATTTACAAGTACCTACTGACCTAGCTTCAAACAGCCTAGCGCCAATGTTTTGTCCTCTATGCTCCGGTAGTACGGTAAGCCCACTGGAGGTGAGGTACCTATCGACTCCAAACACGGTGAACACGTCTACGAGACTTTCTGCAGTCACCAGCGTTAGCAAGAGTTTCTTCCAAGATTCGCCAACAACCTGAAAGGATAGAGGTTTTTAAATTACACCTATCGCCTCTGGTACTAGCTAATAATATTGTTCAATCAAAATCTTATCACACTATCACACTAATATTATAAATGTGAAAGTTTGGATGGATGGATGTTTGTTACCTCTTCACGCCAAAACTAGTGAACGGATCGGGCTGAAATTTTGCATACAGGTAATTTTAATCCTGGAATCAAACATAGGCTTTTACTATTTATCCCATAAATCAGTTCCCTTGGTACAGAAATCACCTTTAAACGTTTCTATAGAAACAACGCGTGCGAAGCCGCGGGCATAAACTAGTAGGAAATAACAATGTAAGATAATCTGTTAGTAAGGTACCTTCCCTTTCAATTTGTTAAATAACTTTAGGTTTTGTTATATTGTGATGCACTGTTTACAAGTGCTTTGTTTTTATTTAATCTTCTGGTGTATCGGGAAAATTTTATCAACAAGAAAAGCTGGAACAAGATAAGTTAATCACACGCATTGTATTGGGTGGGATTCCATCTACCCCAACCACACCCAATGTAGTTTTTGGATATTTGTAATTTCTTAAGAAATTGTTTAGCGAGTGAAGCGAAGCGATTAAAAGTGCTTGTTCTCCCCAGTTTTTGGCGGATTTCATGGTCTTAGTCGATTACCAGATAAGGCAAGTATACAGGGTGGTCCAAAAACTGACGTCCAAAAAAAATTTAGATGCCTCACATCCGGGGTGTATGGTGTACGGTGGCCTATTTTTTGTAGTTTTCGAGTTATTAATTTTTAAAGATTTTTTCAATAATTTTCGGGCCGAGCCGTTTAACATCATGTAACTTTTGGTTGTCTGGGCGGAACAAACCAACTTTTTTTGGTTACGTTTTTGATGTGACAACGTCTTATAATTCGATAGAGCCGGCTGCACGCACGAAAAAACATGACGTCATGCGGCGTTACCAAACATGACGTCATGCGGCGTTGCCTCGCTCTGAGGCGTTTCATGTAAGGCTTGAAGTGCAAGCGAGAGCGCTCGACATCCGTCTCTCTCCTACTTGAGTGAGCGATGCGTCTGCGATCAAATGCTGCCATTCCATCAGTATTTTCTTAAGACGTTGTCACGTTCAACTATCGTCAGTAAACCGACTTTACAGTTTACAGACAACCAATTTTTTTCTGAGTGATTTTTTTGTGACGTCATCCTCACAAATTGTACTTTCATACATAAAACAATCAGCTTCCCAACCTTGACTCAAGTTACAATAAAATTGACCAAAAGTGAAAGTTTTACCTTTGAGCAGTTTGAGCAAATCAAAGTTTGATTTTGTAAAAAAAAAACCTAAAAATCTCAGAATTCAAAGACCAGAAGTAATTTTAAAAACTTCGTCAGACTCTAAACTTTCAAAATAATCTAAAAAAAGTGACACTTAATAGGGCATAATTTGCTGGATTCGACTTTCAAACGTAGGTACTAAGGTAGAATGTGTAATAAAGAGTCTGTTATTAGTAACATAAAAACATTAATGATTACCTGGTCAATATCCTCCTCCTCATCATCTCGGTTCTTGATAATAATGATATTGAATGCCACCAGCTGGTCTGGACGCCCATCCTTCTCCGTGAAGCACGCTAAGCTGATCCTTTGCGATATGTAGCCTTTCCAGTTGGCCTGTATCGTGGCTATGGACTCTGGGTCTTGGGGTACCCCTAAAAAGGATTAAAAGAGATGTTCTGTAAGATGCTATGTATGGAGTGATATTCATGGATGTCTAAATAATTAATTTGCCCTTTTTCTCATGACAAGAGACTCATTAAATGGGGCAGTAAGACCATAGATAATGTATTATGGGCCCTGTAAAAACTAAATAAATAAATAAAAACTTAATTTGTCCAAAATTAAGTTGCCTTGCCACATAATGACATTTAAAATCTCAACTCAATGGCTATTAGGCTGGTGTTCAGTTCAGAACAATTAGTAGCGTAGCTTCGTCTGTTAACTTTGATGTACATACTTAAAAGTTTTCGAACTTCTTTATGTTCAAAAATCTAAGTTTCAAAACATCTGTCATATAATGTAATATCCTGATTACCAATCTTTTTGAAGAACACATGGCAATTTTTAACTGAAAAAAGAGAGAGCGAAGCGAGCCATAACTAACCTAAAATATCGCAGAGTGGTTCATCTCTCAGAAACGTTTCTGTCATGAGGTCTAGGCATTGCTGTTTGTATTTATCTTCCATATCTCTTATCTGATACCTAAAAATATTAAAAAGGCACTGATTTAATCGATTCAAATAAAAAAAAACTAAAAACGTCAAACTCTACATAGGTAAGGTACTTACTAAAATGCGGCGCCTTAGATAGTATGCGGGTTCGGTTCCTGTCTATTGTTGAATAATCAACATAATATGTTCAAGATGTTGCATATAGTAGGTAAGTACCTACTATGGACCATCTACAAGCTATTAGTTTGGGAAACTTGCCTATCCCTGTATAATAAATAAATAAATAATGCTGGACAATCCACACAACATCATCTAGCCCCAAGCTAAGCAGAGCTTGTGTTATGGGTACTAGATGACTGATATACATAATATAATACATTACATAGATAGATATTTTTTTATACTTAAAAACGACCAGAACACCCGAGACAAGTACTTGTAGATCTTACAAACATTTGTCCCAAGGCGGGAATCGAACCCACAACCTCCTGCGTCGCAGGTGGACCTTCGCCCGCCGCGCCACATCGGTCGTATACTTACGAATAATATTATAATAGGCATAGCTAAAATGAAATTCTTATTATGATTCTGCAGGTTTACTTAATTATGGGATAACTTACATTATTGCCGGTTGCCCATTCCTTTCTCTCCCTTTAAATCTGCTCCAAACTTGGCCAATAGGAACACTGGATGGTCTTCGCCAAGGCATGATTGTTTAGTTTATTATTTAGACAAACTGAATAAGATTTGAAAACAAGGAAATAAATACAAACAAAGGTGGGTATGATAAATGTCGTCGAAATAAGTAATTAACGTAGTCTTTCGAGAGGAGACATGGGATAGGTACCTATATAATCTAGATTACTAGTTACCTACTATTTATTATTTTATTACAAAACAACCTTACTACACCGCGAAACGAGTAAAACTATGCGACTGACTGGACGGAAATCACACACTATTGTATCGTAGGTTCCAATATTAGTAGGTAAGTACCAAACTAAGATACGTCTCAAAAAATGCCATGCGAAATAATGTCCTGCTGCTTACAAAATACGGATCAGAATGGAGGTGTGTTGTGTTCTTGTTATTATGAGATTGTAAATATATCGATTTTGCATGTGTGAGTGATAATATTGCATTACGTAACGTAAACACGTGCGTTGAACTTGTTCTATGAGCTCTGTTTTACAGACCGTGTAGCGTAGGTCCTATGCAATGATACGCAGCAAGCGCGATAGATACGTGCAAGCATTGCAGCACAAAAGCTCTAAAATCAATGGAAGGTAGGATTAAGGAAGTCAAATCCGGGTTAGGGGCCTGTGTGGCCCAGCAAAAGGAAAATCGAAGTTTTGTTTTCGTTGTCGTGCAAAACCAACTCATAAGTCGCTTGCATATGATTAGCATTTGCACGATATCTAGTCAGAAACTTCGATTTTGTTTTTAAGAGTACGGGCCTAGAAGAGGCATGACCGGTTAAAAACGTCAGATACGGTACCGGACGTTTTTAACTGGTCAGGATTCTTCTAGGCCTTCTAGGTACCGGCGGCGGCGGCGCGGCGCGGCGGCGGTACAAGTAACGACCGACGACGTGCGTGACGTTCGTAACGTATAAATCCAAAATTCAAGCTATTTCAAACCACCAAACGTACATTATGTACCTACACAGTAAGATGTAAGATTCCCGCGCTCAGTTAAATATCGAACCTAGTGAAGTGAGCTAAGTGGAAGTGATGCCCCCAATAATCGAAAGAATCGACTAGGTATTTTAGTAAATCGTTGTGAGGGATGCGCATGGGATGTAATGTTTGTATGCTAAAAATATGAAGTAAACCCGGAACAAAACAAAATCGTTGACCGTTGCGTTTGGCTTGATTGATGCATTTTTCTTTCATTCAACTGTCAAAATTTTTGCGCCAATTTCGGTCCAGTTTATTTTTGTGGTTTTCTGTCGGGTTTTTTACGTCACTCGTGTTTAATTTCTGGATTGAAATAAGTGCCAGGACGTATAAAAATCCGGTAAGTGTACAAAATTCTCCGTGATACTTATTGAGCCCTAATTTTTCCATCTTCGTTAGGAACCCGCCAAGCGAATATAGTCGCAAAATAACTATTCTGGATCTTCTCAGTACACAGTACACTGTTTAATTTCTCATCAGCGGCAATGCCATTATTTGTCATCTTTTACTGCCTTCAAAACAATGGATCGACACATGTTTCTTCAACTCTGGATAACGCTCTTCGTTTCAGCAAATTTACTCTTTTACTCACACAGACCGATCTACCAGCACTACAGTACAGTGCCCGTCTGCCAGTCATGAGAAAAATCAAACCAAAATCGAAGAGACATATAGTTCTGTCGTTATAAGCCACTGATATAATGTAAAATTTCCAGCGGCTATGGAGGGCGCGGTGACTCCGGAAGGCGGGCGGCGGACTCGCGCCGCCCTGGCCGAGATCCCCGCCCGCCTGGACCGTCTCCGAGTAACCCCGCTTCAGACCCTCACCAACCATAGAGAGCTATCACCAGCCCTGCCATCGGGTTACCTCAGTCCTGCACCATCGCCGGATGAGATGTTGATACAATCAAGAGGTAATCCTGAATAAGTTTTTTAGACTTCCATTTTCCTTCTAAATTTATAAAAGCAAAAGTTTGTGCTGTTGTGGAGATGTTTGGCCAGAGACAAATCCAAAACTACTGAATGGATGGGACTGCAATTTTGCACACATTGATTTGAACCTACAATAACATAATATAGGCTACTTTTTAATCCAAACATGGTGTGGTGAGCTGCAGGCAGAAGCTAGTGTATCAATATGATTTTGTGTGTAGAGAATAGAGATATTTATTTCTCAATTATTGTTTTTTGATATTCAGGCAGTTTTCGGAACTGATGTGTATATAATTTTTGGACTGCTGCTAAATTTTGAAACAGTTAATTGAGGCACTGAGGGCGATGTTCACTTACAGAGAAATTTATTTTTACTTGAGATTTTCCGACTATGACTTTAGCTAACTAACCCATTATTCTGTTGTAAAAAAAACCTACTAGGTGGCCTTCTAATAGCTCCTACTCTTTTATTTAAATAAGAATAAATATTTATACATTTGTTTATTGAAGGTAAGAACATAAATTATGTAGTCTTATTTGGTAATTATGAATTTAAGATAATTACTGATTTTGTTTGATAAATGTTAGATATTTAAGTAAAGTAATTTTAGAGACGGATTGCCTCGCATTTTAAAATGTGTAAAACTGATTCTAAAATAATAAATAGCTTAAATGTTTGTTAATATTATGTCTACATAAAATAAAAGTTTTTATATAATGTAATTCCTTCTATACATATATATTTTACTGAGAAATATATACAAAGTAAGAAGTTGGATAGTCGGCGCTCTTTGCCTTATATTCGCCGACTACAAAAGTGGCCGGATCCCACTTCTTCGGCTTTATCGACTAGCCGCCCAGTAGTCGGAACTTCTCTAATTCTTAAAAAATAAGTTAAGCAGTGTTTGAAAAAGAAAGAAAGAAAATTAATTTATTAGTTCACTAGAAAGCTTGCAACTATTACAATACTTAAACTTACTTATGAATATTACAATAACAATAATAAAATAATAGTACCTAACAGTAGCAAGCAATGCAGCGAACCAAAAGTGTTTGGGGCAAGTAATATATATTAAATAATTTATACTACCCCCCATAAGATAAAAGCTGCTAAGGAGCTTAACAGGGGGAGGCCTGCGTCCAGCAGTGGATCAATATAGGCTGTTGAGGAAAGAAATTTATATTCAGTTGATGACACCCACTATCAATTATTTAGTTAGTTGAACAGATTGAGGTAATAGCTGAAACTACTTATTACATTCCAGGTCGCAAGCGTTTGCCGGTAACATGGTCACCAGACATCGAGCTGAAGCGCAACTCTCCATTCCACTCTACCATCCGCACGCCGCCCAAAGACATCCCCAGCCGTCTCTCCCCCTACAAACTAAACATCACCCTTCGATCAACCCCCAGAAAACGCCTCCTACTCGGAGACGAAAGGGTGCCTCTCACCCCTGAAAAGATAGACTTCAGCGATATCAGCACTCCTAAAAAATTCAAGCTCACTAGCCCAATCAAAACTACGCCACCCATTAAGAGATGCAGGATGGACAGAACCTTCGATTCAGAATACAAAGGTCCCATAGACTCTGCACTGAAAGGCCTCAGCCCCACACAACTGATCCATATGATAAAAAACATCACACATAAACATCCTGAAGTTGAACACGAGATCAGAAAGAGCATGCCCATGCCTGACATGGCACCACTTGAGGAAAAGCTAGGTTACCTAAAATCCAATATCTTTAAAAGCCTGCCAACCTCGCGTCTCACATCAAAAACCGATTCTCCGGCTTATTCACGCGTCTCCACGCACCTGACTGCGTTTAAAAAGGCTTTAGTCGAACAAGGAAAGGTTTTGGTAGAATCCCAGCATTGGGAGTCGGTAATACAGTATGTTCTCATGGCTTGGGGATACGTGAAAGCGACACCGATCTGGGACAACCAGCCTCATAATGCCCAAAGAAAGCAGTGCTTTAAAGCACTGACTAACTTTTGTCTGACAGCTTTGAAGAAGGGATCTTTGGCAAAAGACTTGATGGCGGATGTGGAGGATAAACTGCAGAGTATGTTAGCTGATCATGATGAGGTACAATCTTGTATTAAGTTTGTACATGGGAAGTTGCAGGAATGATCAGCAGTAAATATTCATTAAACATTTCATAGTAGTATCACAAGGTACCATGCTGTAGGTACTTGAACTAAGTTACGTCATAGTTTGTCTACCTTTATAAAATTTGCCTGTAGCTTTATAAACACTACACTTGCTGTAGCCGTTGTAACACCGTCTTCACTTGCTGTAGCAGTAATCGTGGTTATTACATTCTTTGGATGCTCTGAATATTGTATGAATGGCATTTGTTTATAAGAATTTCAGGCCCACACACGGTTAATGATAGATATCGATAACTGTGTCTTTTACATTGTAACAAAACTCGTCTATACTTGTATATCATTTGAGGCAGTTATACCCCCCCATTAATCGAACGCCACTCACATTTAATTCTCGTCTCAAGTTGCGGTTTTTTGACAGTTTTCAATGAAAATCTGTCAGAAATTCGTGACTTGAGACGTGCTTAAATCTTGGATGCATTTGATACTCAAACAGGAGGTTAGGTACGTAAATCGGGACGAATCTTTCGTTGATAAGCTATACCAGTGAAAAATCGGGAAACCACAAATCATGGATGAATATATTTTTGTAATAAGTTAATCTCAATATACACATTGTATGATGTTAATTCTGCAATGTGGAACTTTTGAATCAATGAAACTGAAATACCAAAATGCTAGTTTTAGAGATATGCTTAAGTTAACTTTGAATTTGTGCTTTTTTAGTCCAGCTCTGGCTAAGAAACCCACCCATTGTAAGTAAATTTAATCAGTAAAATAATTTAATTTTGCACATTTTACAATTTACTCCTTTAAATATTTTTGGCCCCGTAAATAAGTTAAGCTTAATTTTGTATTGTGCTCAATTTTAAATTTTTGCATAAAATTATTGTGCCTCCGAAATCATTCCCAATTCGAGCGAGTTCGATTCTCGCTGGTTCGGGAGCTTGTGGTTTTGTACTTCTAAGTAAGTAATTTCTAAGTAATTCACTATGCATTTAAACATTTTTGAGATTTTTACTATTTTTTAGGACATTAGGTACTTATCGGTATTTGATGCGTTTTGGAATTGTATTATGTGCCTCATTTAACTTCTAAGTGTTGTTATACGTATGTATTTGCGGATGACTAAATATCAATGATATTGTTTGTAAACGTAATTATTAAGTACTAGCTGCGCCCCGCGGCTTCGCCCCCGTGGAAATTTATGTTTCCAACTTTCTTAATTTTTTCTTTCATAAGAACCTTCTCCTGACAATAACAAACACAACAAAGAAAGAATTAGCGAAATCGGTCCAGCCGTTCACGCGTGATGCCGTGACAACGCGAAACGGGTTTCATTTTTATATATAAGATAATAAATCGTATTTTTATATAGATATCGTGTTATAAATCAAGGTAAAAAATCGATTAGTTTGGCAGACTTAATGCAATGAATTCTCTGAGTACTGAAATAACTCGAGAGAATGAATTCAAAGTAGGATTGTGTCGATCATGAACGAACGGCTCATGGCTCATATGATTGCAATCACGGGCCGTGCGTGATTGTTCCGAACAGTCTCGACGATAAGACCTGATCATTTTAATGTTCGGGTCATTGTGAAATTAATGACTGACGCGCGCAACATTGCGCGAAGATCGGCTGACGCTGCGTCTTAATAATATTAATAATAATATAAGCCTTTTATTCAGACAGTTTCGATATGTAGTAAGATACTTTAACTTAAACTAAAACAGCTTCTTCAGCATCCGTCTGTGTGCCACTTTGGACAAAGGCCTCCTCTAATTTTGACCTCTGTTGCTAGCCAATCTAGACCATGTGCCACCTGCTGTGGCCTTTATATCGTCGGCCCATATTCTCGATGGCCTACCTCGTTTCCTTCTGTTGTTTCCTGTAAACCAGTACATTATAGATTATGACCATTTTTTGCTTCCTCTGATTGGTATGCCCAGTCCATCTCCACTTCAGTTTTACGCTGCGTCTAGCTCCGTACAAAATATAAATAGGTAAATATCAAATAATCTACCATAAATGATCATGAATATATAAACTAAACTCTTCTCAATTCGAAAAGTTTTGAGAGAACCAAATCAGTCAGTAACGAAACGACGCGATGACGCAAAGAACCGATCTCGCACAGGCAATCATTGCAATCAATCACAAAATCGAAAAATCGAAGTGAGGCGATGATAGGCCGCCGCCGCCGGCAAAAACAATCATTCAAATAATCGGGCCATATGACCTGGATCATTTTGATAACGAGTCGTGCGTGATTGATATCGATCTTTGTGAATGATCGAACGATACATGCCTAATTCAAAGACATTTGGTTGAGATGAAAATTAAATGTCATTATGAGTGCGCATTGCGCGCCATTTTATAAAAAGGATAGACATAGGATTTCGCGTTCATAGGAGCGGGACAGACACTTTATTGGAACGGGGCGTAAGCGCAAAAATCATTTTTTTCCGTAATTACAAACACAACTTAGGAAGAAATGTTCAAGGAACCAAATAATTATTAACCTACGAATCAAAACATAGATAACTTCAATAAACCGAATGGTTCCTGAGATCTCGATCAAATGTGTGAAGCGGACGAAGCGGTGCACTCTCATGATTTTTTGAGCGTAATTTTTTTTATTAATCTTGTTTTCACATTCAAGGAACCGAAGAAAAAATTTTGAATTTTGTGTAGGATAGGTACAAAACCTATAGTTTTGACGTGACAACGTCTTATAATTCGATAGAGCCGGCTGCACGCACGAAAAAACATGACGTCATGCGGCGTTACCTCGCTCTGAGGCGTTCCATGTAAGGCTTGAAGTGCAAGCGAGAGCGCTCGACATCCGTCTCTCTCCTACTTGAGTGAGCGATGCGTCTGCGTGGACAGCTGCTATACTATAGTACATTTACATGTTTTGATCGAGTATCAAATGCTACCATTCCATCAGTATTTTCTTAAGACGTTGTCACGTTCAACTATCGTCAGTAAACCGACTTTACAGACAACCAATTTTTTTTTACCACGGCGATCCCGTGAGTATTTAGGTATGTGAGATCTAGCCCTAATCTGACAACTCAAGTTCGTCCCTTAATTACAGTTCATTCTAAATGAATAGCTACCTACTTATTATAATAGCTAATTAGCAAATCGCTATTTACTAGTTTACCTTGTCACTTTCTTATTTTTCCAAAGGGAAGAACAAACTAATTAGAACTTATCTATTAATTGGGTTGATAGTAGGTACATTAGGTACTTAAGTAGGTACCTACCTACTGCGTTCAATGCAGCATTGTTCATTATTATCTCATTAGTAAGTACATCATTCAATTAGGTGTCCTAGCATTTTGTATTTAAGGGCACCTAAAATGTTACTTGCGTCAGAATTAGAGTGATATTTGTCAGTGTAAGATCTCGGAAAGAAGTTATCTTATCATGGAATTCAGCAATTCATTTATTTTGGTTATTTCCAATTCTAACCAAACAAAATCCAAGAAAGAGAATAGGTAGTTGTTATTATGGTAAGTGTACCTATATTTGAATTGCATATCTACCATGTACCTACTGTACCTACCTAGGTACGTCTACCTTATCCCTACATAGGTAGGTACTTGTAGGAATACGGCGGAAGTAATAATAAAAGAATTCGAATTTCGAATAGGTACGTCTAGGTAGGTACACCTAGAATTACCTCACTATTCGAAATTCGAATTCTAGTAAAATAGTCGATCGCTCAGTGAATCTAATCCATTTATCAAAAACAATTAGATAAGTAGTAAGGTACCTACCATAGAGTATAATGTTCCTTGAGTAGTACCCAGCGAGTTTTTACTCTATGTATTTACTTACCTATTTATATTCAAATTGATGGCCCCTATTACTTACTATATTCGAATTTCTTGGGGTCGTTGTAGAAGTTCGCTCCCTTCGCATCATATTAGTCTTTATTTACTTCTATTGTACCTACTTTAGTTGCTGATCGAAAGAGATTCGTGATTATTTACGTCTTTCGGAAAATAATCATAATACCTACTTACATTTCTTTTACAGACGACGAAAATACGTTTTGGACTCCAGACATGGCACCTTCGCCACCCAAAGTTGGCAAGAAAACCCCTTTCCCGCCAAAACAAAAACTAGCTCCAAAACCAAAGCAAAATCAGGAATCCATCCCAATTTACAATACCCCTCGGTTTTGGAAGGTGAGGGGTGAGAATTTATTAAGGGCTCGACGTATAAACTTTGATATTCCCGAGGTAGAGACGCCGGAATGTGAAAGCGTCATGAGAAATTGAATTTTTGAATCTGTTTTCTGCAAACCTACTACACCTACCGTAAAAGACAAGACAAGACCCAAAATAAGTAAGAATTTGGAGAAAAGAATAGGTGGAAAATGAAAATATTAATTGGTGCCCTCGTGATAGCTTTTTTATTTTTTTGTGATGTGATGTGATGACAATTCTCATCCGCCAAACAAAACACTCGATAAGTAGGTTTATGGGCGTATATTATATGGGCGCTATAGTCATCAGTAGGTAGGTAATCAAAATCTAATGTAATTTAGCTAGGAACTTAAAGTTAAAACCTACTTGTACGTACCTAAACAAAATATACGAAAATATTTGTATCTCTTGTATTTTATTTCATGAGTTGGCTGTACCTATCTAGAGCCAGGGAAAACTATAAATTATAAAAACCAGCCTCACACTAGGCCAGTCTGTTGTCGGCTGAGCGTTAGGATATTGTTCTGTGATCTGATCATTATTGCCGCTGAAAAAATGTCAAAAATTCAGTTTAAAGTGAATGGAAAAACTAACATCGGTATGAATTTTATCTTTTTATTATGATGTTCACAAATATAATATAAGGTAGGTAAGTATACTTATTTGTTTTATTTTATTTTACGGCGATGATATTTAAAATAAAAATCTAAATAATATAAAACGCATAATCACAGGCCTATTTCACACGTAGAACCTATTTCATAAAATATTATCATTTCTAAATAGAAGTGATAATATTTAATGAAATTTTTTAATGTTACTTCGTTCCCAGGTGCATTCTTTATGGCATAGAAAATTTCAATCAAATACTTAAATAGAAATAAATTAGAACCAGTGTTTACTATTGAGTTAACTGCAGACTGTTGCAAACAATCTACAGGCAGCTGAACTGATCCATACCAGTACCAGTCGGAAACGTCCCCATAACGCTGGCTGCATATGGCTATGCTGTATGTATGGCAATGCTGATGCGCTGCGCCACCAGCTCTCGGGTCATGCGTCGCGCGTCGCTTTGACCGGACCACAGGACCAGACGCTCAGATATTTTTTTTAAAACCAGAAGAACCTCGCTACCCCACGGACTTAGGGTCTCGACTCCAGGGGGAGCAAATGTGTAGGATCTGTCGAGCGAGACCTGCATATTTGCGCTTCTTGAGATCCTCGGCCGAATCTGTCGCAGCACTCGCAGAGTCGCAGCACCCGCCTTCGCGGATGTCCTCGGAAGATGGGAAGGCGCAAGTGTGTCGAAGCATGTAGCGTCCCACATTATGGAGTACTTTGGTATTTTACTTTTGATCCTGGGAAAATGCGTGCAAAGCCGTTCACAGAAACTAGGTAGGTAAAGGTACGACCTTTGTGGCGCAACGGGCGAAGGTCCGCCTGCGACGCGAGGTTGCGGGTTCGATTCCCGCCTCAGGACAAATGTTTGTAAGATCTGCAGGTATTTGTTCCGGGTGTTCTGGATGTTATTTATTATGTATAGGCAATAAAAAATATCTATCTATGTAGTGTTATTGTATTAATTAAATCAGTTAGGTATCTAGTACCCATAACACAAGCTCTCTTCGCTTGGGGCTAGACAACGCTGTGTGAATTGTCCAGCATAATTTATTTAGTAAGTACCTAGTTTCTTTTTCTATAACTTCACCTCATTTCTTGAGCACCTCTTCTAGGTACCTCTTCATATCAAAACTTTTATACTTAGTTCTATTCTAAGTTCTTAAGTAGGTACCAATATGTATAAGTATGTAAAATAAGTAGGTATCATTATTTGCGTAGCGTGTTGCTTTATAATTTACATACCTACATAATGACAAAGTAAATAGCTACTTACGATCAAATGATTGCTGTAATTTGACTGACCAGAGACCTACTGGTATGGTAGGTACAGCAATACCTATGGTGCTAATGCTAACAATAAAACAACACTACGTACAAGGCCAGCCAAATCGGGGTGTAGGTAACTTAAGGTAGATGGCACAGAACTTCTGCCCGCGGCTTCGCACGCGCTGTTTCTATGGAAACGTTTTGAGGTTATTTCTATCCCATGGGAACTGATTTATGGGATAAAAACTAAAAACCTCTAGGATCGCCTATGTTTGATTCCAGGGTTAGACTTACCTGTATGCAAAATTATAGTTAGTTTTGGCGTGAAGAGGCAACAAACATCCATCCATCCATCCATCTATCCATCCATCCGATTTTTTGATAATTCCTTTGTATAACATAATGATTAAATTAAATATGGAGTGGCGCCACTATCCACCCACCCTACTATTCGCCTTAATTTCGACAGCAATCTTTATTCTGGTGGCTTTTCTAAACTTAGGCACCATCTGAGCTCACATAACCATTTTATAATTACCTTTATTATTGTTAGTGATGTGATGGCCCATCATCACTGATGGTGATGGCTAAACGATGACGCGACGTTCAGTGACCTTGTTATTAAACTTATGTTTTTTAAATACCGGCCGTTAACCGCGTAGGTAGCTAATCTGCTGATTAACTTAATCGCCCAAGGTCTTTAGTAAGTAGGTAAAGATGCTTAGGGGTCCGGCGACTGATGAATTCCCCATACAAACGTAGTACCAAAATGATTTGTAATTTGAGCATATTTTCACCCTGGTCTGCTATTATTTGTAGTAAAATAGTATTTATCTAGGTTCCTGACACAGCTTTTTTTCAAAATACCTTTCTGAAATGAAAATAAACCGAATCGCATTTTACATCAAAGAATGAATGTTTTCTTAGTATTTGTGTAAATAAGTATTTTGAAAAAAGCTTGTGCCAGGAACCTAGATAAATACTATTTTAATACAAATAATAGCAGACCACAGTGATAATATTCTCAAATTACAAATCATTTTGGTAGGTACTACGTTTGTATGGGAATTTCATCCGTCGCCGGACCCTTAAGACCTTAAGACGAATAGTTGAGTTCGGATTAGAATGACTGGACAGCAGTTCTGATCCTTTTCTCATCACTTTAACTACACCATGCATGGTGAAGTAAGAGTGAGGAAGAAAAGGAAATGGATTGAAGCATTTGCATTCCATTGGTCTTTATTTCAAAGGTTTTGTGTCGTGTCGCGTTAGAAACCTGGATGCCACTATTCATACCAACAGTCAGTTTGCAACGTCACCAGGGCTTTCACCAGGTCGTACCTACTTGGTTGCGAGAAGCACAAAACACAGAAGGCTAGCAGAAGCGAAAGAGGTCTATAGGCAATTAGGCATCCTAATCTGTCTGGGATTACCTGTAGGAGACCCAGACCAACAAATGTATCTGTGGGTCCTAGTCTAGGGAGATGAGAGAGCTCTTCTGACTCTCTTTCTGGCCTTTCTTGTCTGAGTATACAAAAGCTGCCTACCTCATTCTTTTCTTTCCAGATCCCCAGGAATGAATAGGTAGGGGGAGGTGGGGTGCATTGATACAAGGGGCACATTGATACACTAACCTTATCTAATAATTGAGTGAATGGATTTGAGTTTCGCTATCTCCAAAACGTTCGGAAAAACTTCCGAACGCATCCATTGTAACCGCACCGACCGTCTGCCAACGGGTGGCCTTGGACATGTGGAAACATGTTTTGAGCGTCATGAAGTAAATTCTGTCGCAATATGTGAAAGTGTTTCGACGCTCTTCGATAACATCTAACGAGGATCTATATAATACCAAAGGTAAGTTAAACTATCAATAATTATGATTTTTGTAAATTTTACTTTAAATCAAAAATAGTTTTAATATGATAATTCGAATTCTAAAAATGTCGTTTGGGGCACTTTGATGCAACAAAGTGCGGGGCACATTGATGTGTATCATTGTGCCCCGTCTCTGTATTAATATAAAAATGTAAGGGATTTCCTTCTCATTAAATTTGAAAAAAATAAGATCGATGCTCCTCTATGTTGCTAAAGTCATTACTTAATACAATTTGACTGAGTATAACTTGTTATACTTGAGAGAAAAAAGTGCCAAGTCCTACATTTTTGTCTTTCCAGATGTCGAAGACAAAGCAAGTGTTGATTTTCGAATTGTTGGTTTACATCCGCCTACACCAAATTTTACGTAAGACACAACTCGAACCTCATCTATGGAAACTTTTTCTATTAATTTGAGTGCATATAATGTGCAATAAAATAATAAAAAGATTTATATAGCTTTTTCAAATAACATTAAGTTTGATAGTTTGATTTATTGATTGTTTGAGACCGACTGAAGGCTGATTATGATCTAATCACAATAAACAAGTAGAATCAATGTAAAAGTGTTTTAATTTGATAATCTTCATTGATTTTTGACCCTGTATGAAAGTGCCCCACGTGGTGTATCAAAGTACCCCGCTAGTGGGGCAGATTGAGACAAAAGCCATTTTTTACTAAACATCATTTATTTCTTTTCTTTGATGACTTAAACCATTTTAAACTATGACATTATAATATTTAATTGTTTAGCTATACGTTTAATGCAAAATTTATGAAAATATTATGTTTATCCACATTTTATGAAACTTTAAATTTTTGTGTATCAATCTGCCCCACTTCCCCCTACAGCTCTGAACGTTTTATCTGCGGCACTACGTTGCCCTTCCTTTGACTAAGGCGATTGCCGGCTGGCTTAGTCTATACTTCTAGAGAGAGAATTACCATTAGCTTTTTCAAAAAATTTGCTAACATTAATCTACTTTCCCCAGTGGATAACCAGATCCCCAGGAATACAACCCTAAATACCTACCTCCGGTGCTACCTCGCCCTCCCTGGCACCAAAGCGATGTGCCGGGAGGGTGGTTGTGGTGCTTGCATCGTGATGGTGCGCGCGAAGAGATACCCCAGCGGGGTTCTGGAGACGTTCTCTGTTAATTCTGTAAGTTGAAATCGTAACTAGGTAAAATTTGTGCTCAACGTTGCATGCAAGCATTTGAAAGCTAATAGACGTGTTACTGAAATAAAACAGGGCATCACATTAACATGGGCTATAATCCTTTCTACAACTTATTAGAACATTTTACCATTATCAACATAACTTTTCTACAACGGCGTCCATGACAGAGTGAGTGTTGCACTCTTATCAATCACAAATATTTTACAATCTAACAATAAAATTATTTCCAACTCTAAACCTATTATAGGCAAGCTAACACATTCAAGTGCCAATCTCTGCAAAATCGTGTATACATAGGATATAAATTCAACCGGCTTTTAGTTCCAGCATCAATTCAAAAAGTAAGCGACACTTGAATGCTGCTAGCCCACAAATTAGGTTGAGATTTTTGGATTGATTTTTATAAATAAAATGGTTTCTGCTTGATTCCTCCAACCAAATTTGGAACCACCAATCTTCAAACATTGGCAAATTGAGATTGGGTTCGATCTGAACTGTTTTCAAGAGTTTATCCCACCAGGGACCACCTTTTATTCCATCTACCAAGGGCATTATCCTCTGCCTACATTATGTCATCATCGAAGAACCGCGACCGAAGACTAAAAAGAGACAGCATAACTTTTAAGACACCCTAACTTGAGGCTTTTCCGCAGTGCCTCGTCCTAGTCTTCTCCTGCAACGAGTGGGAGATAACCACAATTGAGGGCATCGGGAACAGGTTGGAAGGATATGACGATGTGCAGAAACGGATAGCAGCATTGAACGGGACGCAATGTGGATACTGCACGCCGGGCTGGGTGATGCAAATGAACAGGTGAGCTACTAACCTACCTTCTCCAGATTTTAAATTATGTAATATAAAACAAGTAAACAGTGAAGATCGAAAAACCACATGTTGCAAATATTCGAAGTAAGTACAAAAGAAGTGAAAGCGAGGTTTTACTACTTTAAACGATGAATTAACGGCAGATTCGAAATCCCTACTTTAGGTATATTTAATACAGACAAATCTTGGAGTGTTTCGTAGAGTTTATTATAGCAATAACCCAATTATATAAGCTTAACATAGAGTAAAATATCAACGAAGTCGACTACACTAACAAGCAAATGTTTTTTATAATTCGGGTTATCAAACTAAGAATGCCTGAAAACTTCTTTCGATCGTCTTCTATTAAGTTACATGACTCTACTTTAATATTCAACCGATATTCTCCTCATTCTCCTCCCAAACGCTTCTGCCTCCGATGAACCAGTACTTCCACCACCAACAGAAGCACTGACAGTGCCATTCCGTACAACATCCACAATAGTACTGGATGGAAGTCCACCATGTTTCGATTGCATCGGTCGTTCAAACCGGGCTCGTTTAGTCGCTTTATGCTGGTAAATAGGTAAATATAGATTAAATGAAATAAAATTGATAATTTTACATTAATTAAGTACCTAATCTTACTTAATCAGCTTCTTACGTTCACACCGACCGAGGGACACGGGCCTTCTATCAGAGAGAGGGATAAGCGTTACTTTACTTCACCATCATGGGTGCCAACTCCAGATTGGGGATTAATCGATCATGACTGTCCAAATTTTGATCATTTTAGCATTTCCCGGCAATCAGTATCATGGATGACAGTTCCCGACCTCGTGAACACCTCCATTTAAATATACAAGCCACAATGTTTTAAACTCCACGACTATCTGTCGTCACGAAAATGTGGGCCCTAAATGTCTCCCATCCAAAAACTTATTGAGATGTATCATTCTTTACTAAAGACATAAATGATTCAAGAAGCCACGGGCTTCCAGGCTGTAAGATTCTTATCCAACTTAAAAACCTCTATATAAGGCGATGCTTTTCTCGCACACGTCCTTGCTTGGCATTTGGGTAGTAGACGATCTCGTGAAGGTCACATTTCTCGGGTTCGTGGAACATTTCCTCGACTATTTTGTAGCCCATGCCTAGATTCATGTGGAAGGCGAACGGATTATCTTTCTATAAGAATAACAATTTGAAACAAAGTAATCAAATCCATCAGAGCAAATTGAAACTGCTGAAATTGTGCAAATAAATGCTGCTCTACCATAAAATACAAACATAAGAAATTGCTTTAAATTGATATGGCATTCATTGTTAACATTCATGACATTCATAGCGCAACAAGCTAATACTTCTACGACGACAAAATCGCAACAGATTAGGACGTTCAGTACCACACTATTAGGCTTGCCAAGTTTACGGTCTTAGGAAAGTGTGCTTTCGGACTTTAAGACCGAATAGACCGATTGAGCGATAAGGCCTCCCATTGTTTTTTTGTGGTTCATGTTAATAAATGTCTATGTTTTCTGTTTAATTTGTAGTGTAGGTACAATAAAAAGGGATATTATGTATTGTATGTATTGTACTTTATTCAAACAATAAACCATCATGCTTTGGCTACGACATCTAACTAAAGTATCTACAAAATTCGACTACAAGGAAATTAAGAACGAAAGAAAATGTGTTACTTACCTAGCGATGTGAAGATACCTACATGTACTTAAATACAAATGACAATGCTTACTAATTATATATAACTTCTAGCGTAAACAAGAAAAGGTCACTAGTTCAGCTTACACGAAGGTACAAACTTTATCTAGATTCCCGGAATGATTTCCTTGATCATCTTCTATTTAGTAACTCAACCTTCCTGACATCTGCTTTCAACCGATTTTCTTCTTCATTTCCCTTCAAACTGCTTATTATTTTCTGACTTCTGCTTCCGATGAACGAGTACTTCCAACACCAGCAGAAGCACTGACAGTGCCATTCCATACAACATCCACAATAGTACTGGATGGAAGTCCACCATGTTCACTGATGCAAAGTTTCCGCCCCTCGTGCTGCACACCGGTTTGCGGGCGTAGAAGGTTCGGGCAACACGGTCGTTCAAACCGTGTTCGCCGAGTCGATTTATCCTAGTAAAAAGGTAATTAATAGAATTGGCGACCCCTCTACACAGAAGTTTATAATGTGTAGTTGGTTTGTAAGAAATGATCAATACTTACCCAACTTTATAAATTTCTATATAAGGCGATGCTTTTTTCGCACACGTCCATGCTTTGGCATTTGGGTAGTAGGTGATCTCGTGAAGGTCACATTTCTCGTGTTCATGGAACGTTTCCTCGACTATTTTGTAGCCCATGCCTAAATTCACATGGAAAGCGAACGGAGCATTTTTCTGTAAGAATAGCAATAAAAAATATTAGAGTAAAAACACTACCAGCGGATAAACTATAAATACATCCATCGGATTGAATATAATTAATTATTGATGGTGGACTTACATTTCGCAATTTGCTGATACCTTCCCTTCGGCTCATGAAATTGGGTTTGTATCCCACTTTTAAAACCTTGTTTTCATAAATTGCCTTTCGCACCGGTTCCGTAGCCGCCTACGAATATAATAACAATAAAATGTAATATCTACCAACTGACCAGTTGTGTAAGTACAAATAATTTGAGTAAGTGATAAAATATAATCTCCTTCCTTTCTTAGATTTTACATTTTATCATTGTTCTTAATTCATGATGATCCTCCTTATTATCCCATATTCCGTACTACGCGGGGTCAGCATAACATGTATTTTTTATCCTTCCATAAGCCACAATAAGAAAGGAAGTAACTCTGATACCGACGGTAACTATCCTATTAAAACTTAGTGTACCGAAGCATCTTCGCCGTCAACAAGAGAAGTCGCCATGCGCCACTCCTTTTCTTATCATTCTTAATTTCCACTAATTTTTTCTTTGGTGTATGTACTTACCGGGAAATAATACCTATTATAAGTTTCATTCTCGACTCCTAGCTCCAGTCTCGAGTTCAGCAGGTCGGTCAGAGTTCTGATCTGATTGGAATTCGACTGGAGAAGGGCGACTATGTTTGCTGCGTACGATGCGTATAGAAACAGGAATATCAGGAACATTATGAAGGTTACCAGGCGTCCTAGAGATCCTGAACATAAGAAATTGGTCAAGACACTGCCAACAAAACCATGTTATGTTATTACACTACATACTGGTCCCTTCCTTGCAGAAGATATAAAAGAATGCGAGCCTCTGCATAATTACAGCATTACAATTGCTGTAATTTACAACAGCAGGAGGTGACAAGCTCTTGCGTTAGTTTATTGAGTATCATTTCTCACAATATGTATCTCACTTTTAATATAAGGCCTTAGTTTACCTTTTAATTCGTTTGTGCTTCCTTGCTGAGTTATGGCGCTAATGACTAATATTCCGATGTCACTCACATCAGGCTTTAATATTGTAGAGTCGTTCATAACCTGTGAATTATTTGAATATGTTTTATGCTACTCAGGTTGGTACCTTCAACAAGTTCAACATTTATTGTTTTCGTGTTAAATCTTATCCAAAAAACTTATGGTTAATGGGAGTCTGAAAACAATTAGTTCGTTTGCAGACTCAGTAGGTTCGTATGTTCTAGTTAGGCTCTCAGTATCTTGTACTTAATTATTGCTGATATAATCGTCCACGGTGGTTATCGCCATCCCGCCAGAACCACCTTCCGTATGAGGTCGTCGTTTGAAAGGCAGTCCAGCTCGCTGGTTAGTTACTGAGCGAAGGGATTTCGAATATGTAGGTCCTTAAAACACGTAGGTAATGGTAGTTTCGATAAAGGTTATACTTACTGCTTCCTCGTCCTGAGCTTTCTCCCATTTTGCATTCATATAAATAACCACAACCAAGATGACGACCAATCCTCCTATACACAACCACACTGTACCTCTGAAGGGCAATATGAACAAGTTATTTTGAAAGGAAAGCGGAGGGTCTCGGAATAAGAATTTGGGGATTGAAGGTACAGGCTGCGAAATGTATTGTATTAAACCGATTCGGGCTGAACTCATGAATGTTACGGCTCCTGAAAAGAAACGTTTCATCACCAACTTGGTCTTCAATCAAGCAAACATTCATTACGGATGTAAGCGGGTTAACTACGAACCTTATTTGTGTTGGAAGAACACTAACGTTGTACGATATGATACTACGATAGTTTTTTCAATAAACAAGAACAAAAATATAGTTTATAACTATATTTTTAAGTTTTTTCTGATTGCTAATAGTGAACTTTGTTAAACTTTGAGAAACAGTTTTGGAAAACAAACAATTTGTCCAACCCCAATTTGTCTTACGTAACATTCACATTAGCCAATAAACAACTCAAATAGTCTATTATATCTCAAAGACTCTATTTGAGACGAATCAATCTAAGTACGAGTATAAGTTAAAAGGCTTACTATAAAATATCAGATTATCTGATTTCTGATTATATGATATAAAAGCTTGGGACGGGTTTTGCTCCAACTCGAAAAATAACAACTAACAGGCTAAAGGTTTTTTCGTAGCTTCTTTACTTTAGTCTACATACCGAAGCGACAGAAATAAAAAAATATCACTTTATTTCCGTGTCAGTGTTTAGTTTTATATTTTGACCTTTTCTAAGTGTACAGTTATTGTATTTATGGAAATAAAGAGTTTTCGATTTTGATTTTTATTCCTACCTCATCTGTTGAAATCAGATCAGTAGTTTCAGCGCTATGCTGGCATTTAAAAATCGGCTATATACTAACATAATATCCAATGCCAACCCCATAACCCTACTCTGTTGATAGTCGGGTAAAAATAAATGGTAAGTACCGCAAAGTTCAGCTCTCCCGCTGTCAATATCTCCTACCATTCCATTCCAAGAGTTGTTTACGAAATATCCCCACGTATTTGTGAAAATCAGGGCTTTCGTGGCATTCATAAAGTCGTACAGGGGCGCTAAGATATTGTAACATGTTTTAGCGATGTCATCCCTCTTCAGGTCTCTGTAAAACATGTTATGAGCAAGAAAATGAAAATCTTTTTAAATTTATTGACCCGTGCACTTGTTGGCCTCGCTAAGAGACTATTTTATATAATCTTACCTATCTAATACGTGAATATCGATCCTTGTTCTATTATCAGTGATGACATGTGAAGAAGCTATTGCTTTCCCATTAAGATCTTTTCTTCTTATCACCATTGAATTTTGAGCCACAAACTCGGATATCTGACATCCATCAATAGTGGACCAAATACAAAATTCTTCGGTTATATAACTGCTACTCATATCTATGCGATATACTAAAATCCAAATAATCAAGTTTTACTCAATTCGCTCAGCAGGTACTACATAGTAACATTGGAATTTCCTAGAAGGTACGAAACAACAGCTGGGTATTATTATAGATCTAAGTAAAATATGTATATTATGGTACGTTCTCCCCGGCTTAACTGGCCTGTGTTACAAATAAACGCAAACACTCGCTCACAGTTACATTTCCAATCTTGTGCAATATGTAATTATATTGAACAAACACGACGGCATTGATGTAGTCTTATAGTGAATATTATAGTATTTAATTAATTTAATTATAATAAAGAAAGGACGTCGTAGCCAGCACGCGTTAGACGAACGCCGCGCCGCCGCCCCGCGCCGGTTTCACCATGACGGTGGGTGGACCTAATTGTACCTAATTTGAGCCATCCCATTTTGATTGGCTAGTATCTCATCTCCCCTTCTTTACTTAGATCGATTGGTATTATTGTTTAAAATTATAATACATACTTAATTTCAACACAAACGAATTCTTTTCTGCCTTTTCAGCGATCATGACCTCTGAATTGACTAGTATTTTCAAGGCTGTGAGTTCAGTTGATTTAGTGAATTCATCTACATTTCCAATGATGAGCCATCGGTATGGTTTACTAAAAACGTCTTCTTTATTAGCCTGTAACAATAGAGTGTTAACATAATGTATGAATATTCTATCAGTTGGTCAAATAATACTCTAAGTACTTTTGATTTTCTTTGGTTGTTGAAGCTAATTTGGAATTGCAATTGATTACCATCTTCCGGGTGGATGATGTTCTCCGAGACGAATTTCGACCACGGCGGTCAGGCTCAACAGAGACTAGCCAGGTGCGGAGAAACGTGTACGCAAACACACTCCGGGTGGATGAAGCCATACCAGAAAAACTTTTGCCTGCCATTTTGGTTTTTCTATTTGGTAAACTGACTTTATTACGCTTGTTGCGGACAACGAAATCCGAAGGTCGACAAAAGTGATCTAGTTTATATTTGTGAAACATAGCTAGGTCATTTCTGAACTTATCAGTCACAAGGAATAACATACTTAATAATAATGCTGGACAACAGTTAAGCAGAGCGTGTGTTATTGTTATCTATGGGTATTAACTACATGTCTGATTTACTTTATACCTACATTGTATTAAGTACATGGTTTTTTTTATTCGAAAGGACTAAAATGATGTTGACAACAGCGTTACCGGACTTTTGGCGGGCGCAGAGCGCGCCACGCCGCCGCCGGTAAAGTTAGGTTGGGGCAACACGCACAAGGGCCACCACTTAGGCGCGAGCTTCGGCTTGGGCTGTTGCCAGATGTTACAAGAGGATAGGGAGGTTTCTTATATTACATAGTTTATTATTAATCTTTGTAGGTATTTAGTGTAAGTATTTGTTTCGTTTTCTTTAAATAGGTACATATCTATATATTTATTCAGTGCCACCGTCTTTTTTTCCAGTCCATCCCAAGGTTGCCTGGAAGAGATCGCTTTCAGCGATAAGGCCGCCCTTTATACTTCCTTTTTTTTCTAAGCTTTTCTCTGTATTGTTTCCTGTATTTGTGTGGTATAATAAAGTGTTTTCTATCTATCTATCTATCTATAGATAGATATTTTTTTATACATAGGAAACACCCAGAATACTTACTTGCTCAAGAAAACTCCTACTACCATCGCAGTTCAGGTCGACGACGATCAGGGTAGTTATGGCTTCGAATGTATTCACTTCTTTTAGCTCTGATACAAATCTAGCGGTTTTATTTGATGTCATTAATTGAGATATCAAACCATATCTTTCAGCTAAAATGGAAAAAATACAACGTACAAAAAGATTGAAGTGAACAAAAAATCAAAGTGATCACTTTATTTCCTAGTTTTTCTTACTTAAGTCATTTGAACTTTCCGACGTTTCTAAAAGCCCTATGGTCTAAAGGAAATAAATCATTTTGATTTGATACACATATTCAAGAAACACTGTAGGTGGCCATGGTTTTAAAAATTCAAGAAAAATGCGAGTAAAGCCGTTTACTCCAGATACTTACAAATATTCCAGCACACGTTTACGACAACTGCAGTAGGTTTTTCATAAGCATTGACGACATCGACTACCATTCTTCCTTCATCGCTCAACCTCGCTGAGAGTCCGGAACTAAGACTCAAAATCACCAAGACTTTGAAGACTCTCATGATGAGAAAGCCGAATCGTATAGAGCAATGGAGAGTTATTTTTCAAACTCAATATTTATAGTAGTGAAAGTTACGCTTGTGTAAGTATAAAAGACGCAAATTGTAGGTTGTTTTGATTTTAATTCCTTCCTAATTGTACCTAAGTGTTGAATTTTGCTGGCAGTTAGTTAAATTTTTACTGAATTAGTTATGTGGTCTGAAGTTAGGGCAACGTTAATCGATGGACAATTATCGTAACGTAACGCTCTGGTAAACTAAGAGTGAGGACACATTAGGCGTTGGCTTTGCGTTTGCGTAGAAACGCGCGCTGGAATTGAAGAGCGCGTTTTGTGTTTACTTGCCTATGTACGGATAAAGGAGACCACTTGGTTCTATAAACGCGCGTTGCCAAGGCGCGTGCTTTAAAACGAACGCCTAATGTGTACACTTCCCAAACATGTGGATTAGATAGTTGAAATATCAGAGGAACTAAACTTGGAAAGAACTATTAAAGTAATTTCACTGAAAACTTTGTGAACTATGAAATCCAAAATAGCATGGAATAGTGGAAACAAATTACATATTTGTTATTTGTTATATATTTGTTTGTTTCTCTTATCTATAGATACTAATATTATAAAGAGGAAAGATTTGATTGTTTGTTTGTATTGAATAGGCTCCGAAACTACTGGACCGATTTGAAAAATTCTTACTTTTCAGGGAGTGACATAGGCTATATTTTATCCTGGAATTCCCACGGGAACGGGAACTACGCGGGTGAAACCGCGAGGCGATCGTCTAGTACCATCGATATATGTAAGTAAAATTCGGGAGATTAGGTACCTTCTCGAAAGTGGATCGCTCAAATTAGGTGGAATTAGGTCAAATTAGGTTCACCCACCTCAGTCATAGTCGGACCGGCGCCGCCGGCGTTCGTGTTTCGCGTGCGTATTTTTGTCTCGGTCACACTTCGGTCAATCAAGGTACGTCTTTCCATCTTTTTTGTTCAATCGGTAGGATGTAAACGATATTGCAAAAGATTGGAAGTAGGAAGTGTCTTTGCGTTTACTTGTAACACAACACAGTCCATTTGTTGAGTTAGCGCTGGAAGAACGTAGGTACCGTATCATCAGAATTTCACTTATCTATGTCTTAGTAGCTTCTGCCCGCGGCTTCGCCCGGGTTTTTTGGGTATAATAAGTAGCCTATTATCTAAGTTAGGCTTTGCTCTAAACGTACCTACAAATTTCATCTAGATCTATTCAGTAGTTTTGGACCTAGGTAACAAAAATTCAGATTTCACAAACCTTTGACTTTATATTATTACTAACTTCTGCCCGAGGCGTCGCTCGCATATTTTCGGTATATTATGTAGCCTATTGTTTAAGTTAGGCTACGTTCTAAGTGTATTGCAAATTTCATCTTGATCTGTTCTGTACTTTTGGACCCTAGGTAACAAAAATTTCACATTTCACAAACTTTCGGCTTTATAATATTAGTAGGATAGGATACAGGGTTATTGATAAATGACTGACACTGCGTAAACTACAGCCTGCAGGTCCTAAACATCATCGAAATACAAAACAAGTGAAAGGGAATATTTAGTTGTACCTACTTTTAAAGATGAATTAACGCTTTGCGGAAAGTTCGACTAAAACAATTCGTCTAAAACAATTCGACTAAAACACAATTCGACTAAAAACATTTCAACTAGTAACAAATCGACTAACGACTAAAACAATTCGTTTTAACAACGTAAAATTTTTTGACATCATAATATGGCTCTGGGTGCAATTATATATACATAATTACATATACACACCCTTTCAGTCACAGAGTCGCCACGACCCCCCCCACCGCGGGGGTGGGAGGCCTACAAGTCGGGTCAAATCAAGGTCGAAATGCTTTAGTCGAATTGTCATTAGTCGAAATGTTTTTAGTCAAATTGTGTTTTAGTCTTGCTGTTTTAATTTAATTGTATTAGACGAATTGTTTTAGTCGAATTTTCCGTAGACGGAATTAACGACATATTCAAAATCCCTACCACATATTTAATACAGACAAATCTTGGAGTTTGGTTTCGTAGACTTTAATAGAGCAATGACTCAATTATATAAGCTTAACATATGTAGAGTAAAATATCAACGAAGTCGACTACACTAACAAGCAAATGTTTGATATAATTCGGGTTATCAAACTAAGAATTCCTGAAAAGATGAAGATGAATTAACGACATATTCGAAATCACTACCATATATTTAATACAAAAAAATCTTGGAGTTTGGTCTGGTCGACTGGTAGACTTATTCAAGCAAAAACCAATTATTTATTATGAGCTTAACATAGAACAAAATATCTACGAACGAAGTCGACTACCCTAACACAAAAATGTATGTGATTCATAAGGGATACCAAACTAGGAATGCCCGGAAACTGACTTGATCATCTTTTATTTAGCTACATGACATACTTTAATAATCAACCGATATTCTCCTCATTCCCCTTCCAACCGCTTCTGCCTCCGATGAACCAGTATTTCCACCACCAGCAAAAGCACTGTCGCACTGTCAGTGCTTTTGCTTTCTGTACAACATCCACAATAGTACTTACTGGATGGAAGTCCACCATGTTCACTGATGCAAAGTTTGCCTTTCCGCCCCTCATGCTGCACTCCGATTTGCGGATGTAGAAGATTCGATTGAATCGGTCGCTTAAATCGTGCTCGTTGAGTCGGTTTACCGTGGTAATAGGTTAATTTCGAAATTTTCGAATGGATGTAATTGACCATAATTGAATATTATTTTATTTTACATAATCAGCGTCATACTTTCTCTTCCCACCGATCGAGGGATTTTATTGTTATGTATTATTTTTTAATAACGAAAAAAACATTTCAATTCAAGAATCCACGACCCGTGGCTTCTTGAATTAAATTATTCACGGGTTTCCAGGCTGTAAAATTCTTACCCAACTTCATAAATCTCTTTATAAGGCAGTGGTTCCCAACCGGTGGTAAGCATCCGAAGTGGTCCGCAATGCACAAGAAACTACTACAGACAGACTAATAAAATACGCCAAAAATTCGCATGCGTATTTTTGGTACACATAATAAGCCTATTATCTTAGTTAGAATTTGTTCTAAACGTACGCAAAATTTCATCTTGATCTGTTCAGTAGTTTTGGAGATCCTACCTAGGTAACCAAAATTCAGATTTCACAAACTTTCGGCTTTATAATATTAGTAGGATAGGATAACAAAATTTCCCATGACACGACGCGCGACGACGCTTCGTTTACGAGATGTAAGCAAAAAACTAGAAAACGGGATTTTCTTTGTGCCCTCCCCCTAGGCTCATCCCACCTGGCCGGAGCCACCTCCGGCCAGGTGGGATGACGATCTGCGAAAGACTGCAGGCAGATGCTGGATGCGGCAAGCTGAAGACAGGGCGCTATGGCGCTCGTTAGGGGAGGCCTATGTCCAACAGTGGACTAATATAGGTTGATGATGATGATCCAAATTTACGACGAGCAAACTCTTCGTAAATTTGGATCATACACTGGACCGCAAAGAAAAAGGGTCGGTTGGAAAATCGTCAATATCTTCAAAAGTCCTTGACCTAGCTTTATGGAAATAAAGACTAAATTAAAGAATATTTAATGCCACATAAAATAATATATGTATATAAAACCTTACTATTTATTTTTGATAATTGTATAAAGAACTGAAAAAGTAAACTAATGGTAGTTTTTGGATTGAGTATTAAAAAATTCAAATCAATTGTTTCGCGTTTGTTTTAGTTTTGCAATTAAATATTTTTTTTCTTTATAAATATGGTGTCTCTGCCTTATAAATTTTATTATTTTGAAGTCATGTCGTTATCCCTGAAGAGTATGAGTATAGTAGTAGGATACCAGGATCCTGACAATGCTTGAAGATGGGCACATTCAGCAAAATACAGCGAGAACTGTTGGTGTGACTCTTTCTACAGTTCAGCCAGTACTCCAGCGTTTCCTTGAAACTGTATGCAATCTTCAAAGACCAGGAACAGGCCGAACAAGGTGCACGACGGCGCGGGAGGATCGCTATATGGTCTCAACAATTTTGAGAAATCGCTTTCTTACGGCTAGGCGGCTGTTGAAGTAAAGAATCATCATTTACGAGCTGGAGAAAACAATCTGAGTACGGATACAGTAAGGCGGCGCGGCGTCTGGCTGAAGCAAATTTAAAGCCATTATGACCTGCAAATGGCACAAAAATAGAAAGACACTGGAAAAACTACGCATTTTTATTTATTTTACATTTATAAAATATATAAAGCTCGAATTAATTATTTTTTCATTTAAGCACATTAAAATATTCTTTAATTAAGTCTTTATTTCATAACTCCTCCACAATTTTCATCGTCATCCTTGCCGTGTCCTCCGGTCGTCAGAAAATTTGGTTTTGAATATGCCACCCCACATACCAGTTCCTACGACAAATCCTCCTCCATCCAGGCCATAGGTCGTGGAATGCACTACCAGAGTCTATTAGAAAAGATAGATAGATAAAATCTTTATTTGCATCTTAAGACACACACATACAGTCTACAGCAATTGTATAGTACACTACTAATACAAATAAACAGTTATAAAATAGAGTTGACAAATAAAACAAACAATAGCATTAGGTATTAACATCTAAGCAAACTGTCCGTGTGTGCTGCAGTATGTCAAAAAGGCCATGGCTCAGCGTAATATTTTGCTCAGGAAGCAAAAAACACTGATTTTCAGCCGTAACCCATTGAGAGCAAGCAGAACGAGCTTCAAGTGTAATGTGTACCTAGCTACTAAATGATTGTGTTTGTGTAGTAAAAATGTAGTCCTTAAAACATTGGCGTTACCTACCTACTTAGTACGTGATGTACCTAAATGAGTACAGTGCGAAGCGATAAAAGATGAAAATTTATTTTTGGCAAACGAAGCGCTTAGGAATACCCTCAATTTGTTTTTGTAACAAAAACTTTTTAAAATGTATTATAAATGTGTACTTGGTTTTAACATTACGGATCGGGGGAGGAATATTGTTCCAGCACTTCGTTGCCGAGTATCTAAAACTTCCTCTGAAGGCTGCGGTCTTTGCAGACGTGATATAGTAGTGCAGATCTGATTGAGCGTAACGCCTTTTTATCCGCAACGAAATTAAGTTTTGAGTGCAAATACTCAGGCTTTCCAAACTTTATAACATCAAAGACCAGTCCTCCCAAGTGCAGAAGCCGACGTGACTCCATGTTTAACAGGGACATCTTGTTCAAGAACGGTGTTATATGGCTACGGGGCAGAATATTGAAGCAAAAGCGACAACAAGCATTCTGCACTCTTTGTACAGTTCGCTGTGTTCTTTCAAGTAACCGTGGACCAAAAACAATGTCCCCAAAGTTTAATTTTGAGATAATTTTGATAATAATATTTTTTTATTTGATAATTTTGAGACGATAAAAACAAGTTTTTACTAAATTAAGAACATGATTCTCAAATCTAAGATTGCTGTCAATGATGATTCCAAGATTCCTTGCTTCTTCCACCCTAACCACTTTTGAATCTTGAATCGTTATATCAGGGTCAACATTAATCTTGTCAATTTGAGACTTGGTACCCAAGACCATATACTGTGACTTTGTTGGGTTTAACACGAGAGCATTGCGCGAAGACCAGTCTGCAATGGCGTTCAGATCAATGTTTAGCCGTTGGACAGAGGAACAGTGGAAAAGCAGCATCCTTACCAGTTTTCAAAGCTCGTGTCAAGGAGTTTTTCCTGCCAGAAAAATGAATATTGGTACTTCCTATTTATTTATGTATATAAGTAGTCTAAAACATATATATTTTTGTGTTTTTATATGTTTTGTTAGGTATTGTTTATATTTGTGTATTATTTGTTGTTATCTTGTATTCAAAATGGTATGTATATAATATATATCTATTTTACATAGTCTTTGGTACACTTAGAGCAAGCGATAAGGCCGCCCATTGTACTTGTCATAGGTAATGTCTCCTTGTAATGTAATGTTATTTTTATGGTTTACAATGAAGCATTTTTGTACTGCAACACAAAGGGTAAAAAAGGATGGCGAAAATCCTACTCACCAGCCAGTCACCAACAAGCTTATTCGCCTACTAGGACCTTCACAAATTTATTTGGTCGGTAGGAAAATCTGTCCCGGCTGCGCCAGTAAAGGATTCGGGAACGTTGTAACCGTTTTTAAAAACTAACTTTAAAGGAAATCTATTGGGAATTGAAACTAAAATTCGCGTTTACAAGAGACGTCTATGAGCGTTTTTAATCTCAATACGAATGACAAATGAATGAAAACAAACTTAGATCGTAATTATCATCGACGCTCAGGCACGGGTGGGCGACGGCGCCGAGGCGATAAGCATTCTCAGTAGAGTCCACCCAATTGAGCTAGCTTGCACTTTTTCAATGTTATTTTGTCTATACTGGCTGGATCCATAACTATGTTAACGACGACTGCAGTAGGTTGTGCATAAGTGCTGACTTTGATAACTTAATAACTATTCTTATTTCATCACCTAGCTGAGAGTTCAGAACACAGGCTCGAATACACCAAGAGTTTGAAGACTTTCGAAATGAAGAAAGATTTTATCAAAGACGCGAATTGTATAGAGAGAGAAATAGAGGATTATTTGTCGAATACCTTTTACTTATATGAGTAATTGAAGCTATGCTTGTTGAAGTTAAACGACGCTAACTGTTGGTTGTGTTGTTTTTAATTCCTTTCTAATGGAAAGGGTCGAGTTTTGCCGGCGGCAGTTAGCTCATTTTCTGTTGAATTCGTTATGAGGTTTGATGTTAGGGTAGAGTGGGTAATCGATGAACAATTATTGTATAGCTTTGGTAATACGCGGAAAAGCCAAAATCCACTGTGATGAATTTAAAATGCACTAAACTAAAAATAATTGGTCTCATGTGAATCAAACAATCTTCACCTCGACCAGCAAGAAAATAGTTTATATTTGCGAAACGAGTTACGAATGGTTGTAATTTGACCTGGTGGGAAAATGCTCAGTTTTATTCAGCGCAATCCGTTCAGATGTGTTCTCGTACTTTTAGCCCAAAAATCTAACAACATCCCAACAGGGTAACACTTGTACGACGTACGACGACAAAATCACAACGGATTTATACGACGTTCAATACCACATTATCGTTCAATACCACATTATAAGGCTTGCTAAGTTTTCGGTTTGAGGAACTTACTGCTGCTGCTTTCCAACTTTTAGACCGACTAAGCGATATGACCGCCATTTTTTGTGTTAATTTTAATAATGTCTATGTTTTTTGTCTATTTTTGTGGTGTATAATAAAGAGTTAACTTTATTCAAACAATAAACCATCGTGCTTTGGCTACGACATCTCAAGTATGACTATCTACAAAATTGGACTACAAGAAAATTAAGAAAAAAAGAAAATGTGTTACTTACCATGTAAAGATACCTACATTACTAGTATAGTATCTGTGCCTACATGTCCTTATTATACTTAAGTACATGTAGGTATCTTTACATGGTACCTTTACATGGCTTACAACTAATTATTTAAACTAACGTAACCACAAATGGTCACTAGCTCAGACGTAAAAGCTTTATCTAGATTTCCGAAATCCAACTTGACTAATTTCTATTTAGCTACCTAATCTACACGACTCTACATTTGCTTTCAACCGATGTTCTCCTCTAATTCTCCTTCCAATTGCTTCTTCTGTTCTGACTTCTGCTTCCGATGAACCAGTACCTCCACCACCAGCAGAAGCACTGACAGTGCCATTCCGTACACCATCCACAATAGTACTGGATGGAAGTCCACCATGTTCACTGATGCAAAGTTTCCGCCCCTCGTGCTGCACACCGGTTTGCGGGCGTAGAAGGTTCGGGCAACTCGGTCGTTCAAACCGTGCTCGCCGAGTCGATTTATCCTAGTAAAAAGGTAATTAATAGAATTGGCGATCCCTCTACACAGAAGTTTATAACGTGTTAGTTGGTTTGTAAGACTAGATCAATACTTACCCAACTTTATAAATCTCTATATAAGGCGATTCTTTTTTCGCACACGTCCATGGTTTGGCATTTGGGTAGTAGGCGATCTCGTGGAGGTCACATTTCTCGTGTTCATGAAACGTTTCCTCTACTATTTTGTAGCCCATGCCAAGATACATGTGGAAGGCGAACGGAGCATTTTTCTGTAAGAATAGTTATAAAATATTAGAGTAAAAACACAACCACTGAATAAACCATAGATGTATTTATGGTTTATTCGGTGGTTGTGTTTGGATATAATTAATGATTTATGGTGGACTTACATTTCGCAATTTGCTTACACCTTCCCTTAGGCTCATGAAATTGGGTTTGTATCCAACTTTTAAAACCTTGTTTTCATAAATTGCCTTTCGCACCGGTTCTGTAGCCGCCTACGAATTTAATAACAATAAAAAATTATCTACCAACCAGACGCTCAGATAGTTTTTTGAAAACCCGAAGAGCCTCGGTACCCCACGGCCCTAGGGTCTCGACTCCAAGGGGAGCAAATGTGTAGGCTCTGTCGAGATCTGCATATTTGGTCGAGGGGACGCGTGACCCGAGAGCTGGTGAATATCTGGCACAGCGTATCAGCATTGCCATGCAGCGTGGCAATGCAGCCAGCGTCTTAGGGACGCTTCCGACTGGTGTTGATATGGATCAGTTGAGCTATCTGTAGACTGTTTGCAACAGTCGGCAGTTAGCTCAATTGTTTCAATTGTAAATACTAGTATAATTTTCTTTGTGAATAAATTTGTCTACCAACTGACTTGTTGTGTAGTGCAGTATAATTTGAGTAAATGATAAAAATGTTCTTTCCTTTCCTAGAGTTAAATGTTTTTCCCTGTTCTTAATTCATCATGCTACTTGTTATCCCACATTCCGTATTACGCGGAGTCAGCATAATATGTCAGTTTTATCCTTCCCTTAGCCACAAGGAGAAAGCCACCTCCTACCAGACAGTTCGCCATGCGTCACTCCTTTCCTGATCATTCTTAATTTCCACTAATTTTGTCTATGGTCTATGTACTTACCGGGAAATAATACCTATTATAAGTTTGATTCTCCACTCCTAGCTCCAGTCGCGAGTTGAGCAGGTCGGTCAGAGTTCTGATCTGATTGGAATTCGACTGGAGAAGGGCTACTATGTTCGCTGCGTACGATGCGTAGAGAAAGAGGAATATCAGGAACGTTATGAATGTTACGAGGCGTCCTAAAGTTCCTGAACATAAGAAATTGGTTAAAACACGGCCAACAAGACTATGTTATGTTATTGCTTTACATTCCGGTCACCTACGCGTATAAAAGATTGCGAGCCTTGGCATAATTACCGCAGGAGGTGACGAGTACCTTTTAATTCGTTTGTGCTTCCTTGCTGAGTTATGGCGCTAATGACTAATATTCCGATGTCACTCACATCTGGTTTCAAAATTGTAGAATCATTCATAACCTGTGAATTATTTGAATATGTTTTATGCTTCTTAGGAATCATCAAGACTTATTGTTTTAGTGTTAAGACTTACCTTTCGCTCTGAAAACTTATGTACCTATTATAGTAGTCTGAAAACAATAAGTTCGTTTTCAGACTGAGGACGTTCGTATGTTTCAGCTAGGTTCTCAGTATGTTATATAAGTACTTAATTATTGCTGATGTAAACCTTCACGGCGGTGTTCGCCTCTGCCAGAAAAGCCTTCCGTATGAGGTTTTCGTTTGGAAGGTAGGTAGTTCAGCTCGCTGGTTGGTTGCTAGGAGAGGCGATTTAAAAAATGTGGTCCTACATTTCCAAAGGGTCCTTAAAACACGGAGGTAATGGTAGTATTGGTAAAGGTTTTACTAACCGCTTCCTCGTCCCGAGCTTTTTCCCATTTCGCATTCATATAAATAGTCACAACCAAGATGACGACCAAACCTCCTATACACAACCACACAGCGTCTCTAAAGGGCAATATGAACAAGTTATTTTGAAAGGAAAGCGAAGGATCTCGGAATAGGAACTTGGGGATTGAAGGTACAGGCTGCGAAATGTATTGTATTATACCCATTCGGGCTAAATTCATGAATGTTACGACTCCTGAAAAAAAAACGTTTCATCACCATCTCCGTCCTCAACCAAGCAAACAGTGTTTTCTAGAGTCCTAGAGTTACTTGGATAAGTGTAATCGTCATCTTCATCGACTGTTGGGTAGGTTAGGTAAGCTTCTCTGAAAACGGCATACATAGTATATTGTGTCACAAAGGACCAAAATGATGTATGTGGGGCGAGAGTGATTTATTTAACCCAGAGCGAAGCGAAGGATTCTAGAGTAGAATAATAAGCTTATTGAGGGATTCAAAGTACGTCGCTCGAGGTTAAATAATTTGAGTACTGTGTGGTACACTCTGCTTGTCGTCCCCCTCTATGAGAAAAATAAATAAGAGATGCTTTAAGCAGTGACGCTTTCATTTTTAGAACTCGTCTTTTAATCAATTTGTGTGAATCAAATTAAAATTGTCTGTAAAATTCTGATAAAAAGTAATTAAAAACCGCCGTGTTTTTTTTTTATTTGGCTTTCCAATGCCGCGTCAGCAGGCGCGCTTTTTTATTACCGGCGACGGCTAGGACTTCGAAGCGAATTGCGTTCAAACTTTTTAATCATTATGGTGTTCGATCACACACAAGGAACACTTATCATTATCTTACTATATATAATTCTTCTGTGAGTGTGTATGTCACTGAACTTCTCTCAAACGACTGGACCGATTTTGATGAATTTTTTTGTGTGTGTTCAAGGGGATCTGGGAATGGTTTAGATTTACAATTTTGTTTAATTAACGCGTGCGAAGCCGCGGGCAGAATCTAGTCAATATATATAAAAATCAATGCCACTTTTCGTTGTAATTTTATAACTCAAGAACGGGCTCACCTATCCAAACCAAATGCTTAGGCTTTGTTCGGACTATTTAGTAGATGGTTTATGTGAAGTTTGCACAAAATCGGTCGAGCGGCTCGTCATGCATCACATTTTTCAGAAATTGATAAGACTTTCGTAGTCGGGTTTTAGCTTTTAACTACCTATATGTTTTCCACTTTATTCTGGTTGCTTGAGAATAGTGAACTTTGTTTAACTTTGAGAGACAGTTTTGGACAGTACAAACAAAGGCCTTTGCAATTAAGGCCCAAACAAGCATTATAATACCACTATCTCATTAGATCCCCAATTTCGTCTGACGTAACATAGCCTGAACATAGCCACCGGGCATTGAGACGAATCAATCTAGGTATACCTCATTTGTTGAAATCGGATATCAGTTTCAGCGCTACGCTGCTGGCACCTACAAATCATACATACAACCTCATAACCATCCTCTATTGATAGTCGGGTAAAAATGAATGGTAAGTACCGCAAAGTTCAGCTCTCCCGCTATCGATATCTCCTACCATTCCATTCCAAGAGTTGTTTACAAAATATCCCCACGTATTTGTGAAAACCAGGGCTTTCGTGGCATTCATAAAGTCGTACAGGGGCGCTAAGATATTGTAACTTGTTTTAGCGTAGTCATCCCTCTTCAGATCTCTGTAAATCATGTTATGAGCAAGAAAATGAAAATCTTTCTAAATTTATTGATCACCTGTTTGGCCTCGCTAAGAGACTATTTTATTTAATCTCACCTATCTAATACGTGAATATCGGTCCTCGTTCTATTATCAGTGATGACATGTGAAGTAGCTATTACTTTCCCATTAAGATCTTTTCTTCGTATCACCATTGAATTTTGAGAAACAAACTCAGATATCTGACATCCATCAATAGTCGACCAAATACAAAATTCTTCGGTTAAATAACTGCTAGTCATATCTATGCGATATACTGAAATTAAAACAATTAGTTTTTCTCAATTTGCATAACAGGTACTACACGCTAGTATCTACGAAAAAAACAACGGGGTATTATCATAGATCTAATAAGTATAGTATAGTACGTTCTCACCGCGCTTACTCAACCACTGGCCTGTGTTACAAGTACACGCAAACACTCGCTGACAGTTACATTTCCAATCTTGTGCAATCATTATATTGAACAAACACGGAGGCATTTCTGTAGTCTTTTAGTCAATAAATTATACTAAAGTACGTCGTAGCAAGCACGCGTAATACGAAAGGCGACGCCGCGGCGTCGCAAATGTTCAAAATGTTCAAGTTGAAAATGTTCAAGTTCACTTTTTATGGTTTTTGAGCAGTAGAATAGGTTAAAACAATTAAATTATTTGGTTTTATGTCTATTTCAATCATATTTGACCCTTGATTAAGCAAAAAAAAATATTGAAAAAAATAAAATCCTATGAAAGGGCAGCTCTCAAACCGTACCACTGTACGCCGTGCCGTGCCGTCGTCGGTCCGACCATGACTGAGGTGGGTGGACCTAATTGCACCTAATTTGAGCCGTCCCATTTTGATTGGCTAGTATCTCATCTCCCCTTCTTTACTTCGATCGATGGATATTATTGTTTAAAATTCAAATACATACTTAATTTTAACACAAACGAATTGTTTTTTGCTTTTTCGGCGATCATGACCTCTGAATTGACTCGTATTTCCAAGGCTGTGAGTTCAGTTGATTTAGTGAATTCATCTACATTTCCAATGATGAGCCATCGGTATGGTTTACTGAAAACGTCTTCTTTATTAGCCTGTAAAAATAGAGTGTTAAGAAAATTATGTACTTATGAATATTCAAATAATACTTTAAGTACTTTTTATTTTCTCTGGTTGTTGAAGCTAATTTGGAATTGAAATTGATTAATCATTATCTTCCGGGTTAATGATGTCCTTCTAGACGAATTTCGACCACGTCGCCCAGGCTCAACGGAGACTGCCAGGAGACAGCCAGGTGCGCAGGAAATAGTGTCCGCAAGCAAACACACTCCGGGTGAATGAAGCCACACCAGAAAAACTATTGCCTGCCATTTTTGTTTTTCTCTTGGTAAACAGACTTTATTGTCACGCTTGTTGCGGACAACGAAATCCGAAGGTCGACAAAAGTGATCTGGTTTATATTTGTCAAACTTGAATACTTACTTGCTCAAAAAAACTCCTACTACCATCGCAGTTCAGGTCGACGACGATCAGGGTAGTAATGGCCTCGAATGTATTCACTTCTTTTAGCTCTGATACAAATCGAGCGGTTTTATTTGATGTCATTAATTGAGATATCAAACTATATTTTTCAGCTAAAATGAAAAAATACAACAACCAAAAAAATCGAAGCAAACACAAAATCAAAGTGATCACTTTATTTACTAGTTTTAGTTATGTCATTTGAATTTCTGACGTGTCCACAAGTCCTGTAAGGTTATTTCCTTTTAATAAATCATTTTAATATTTGAAACACCTGCTCAAGAAATGGTACCTACTACCGTGGTTTTAAAAAATTCAAGAAAACTGCGAATAAAGCCGTTTACTTCAGATACTTACAAATATTCCAGCACACGTTTACGACAACTGCAGTAGGTTTTTCATAAGCATTGACGACATCGACTACCATTCTTCCTTCATCGCTCAACCTCGCTGAGAGTCCGGAACTAAGACTCAAAATCACCAAGAGTTTGAAGACTCTCATGATGAGAAAGCCGAATTGTATAGAGCAATGGAGAGTTATTTTCCAAACTCAATACTTATAGTAGTGGAAGTTACGCTTGTGTAAGTTTAAAAGACGTAAATTGTAGGTTGTTTTGATTTAAATTCCTTCCTAATTGTAAGCTGAGTTGAGTTTGGTTGCTAGTTAGTTCAATTTTTATTGAATTAGTTATGAGTTTTTTTGAAGTTAGGGCAACGATTAATTATGGACAATTATCGTAACGCTTTGATAAACTAAGAGGCCTTGCGCTTGACGCTCTATAAATACAAATACAAACGTGCGCTGGAATAGAAAAGCGCGTTTTGTCTCCTACATCCGTAGAGTCATTTGGGTCAAGTGAGCGCAGTTTTAACTTCGAAACCTCACTATGCTCAAGATATAGTAGGTATTTAGAACAGTGAAATTACTTTTTATAGATATAGAAATTATCAAATAAAATAAACCAAATTTTGTGCTGTATTTACATACATTTTGAAATAAATGCGTTAGACGAAAAGTCGGGATGCATAGGTACATTTGCCCCGACTTACGGGAAAGTGAGCGCACCCTTATGGGGTAAGTGAACGTATCTAGTCCTTACCCTACAAGCGTTCATTTCTTACTTAGAATGCATATAGCTTAGCTTAGAATAGGATTATTTATTTTGAGACCACAGTATCACAATAAAATTAGTTTGTGGATAGGTATGGTAAGGTTTGTCCGCATGTCATGCGTAACATATGCGTGCGAACATTTACCCACGCACACTTACCCCCAACGGACAAATTACAAACACAAGTCAGAAAATTATTTACTTTGCCAAGCACTTTTTTTGCATAATACGCTTAGGTAAGTTCCAAATCCATAACAAATGACTTGCCAATACTGACCCAGCATCTTAGACGCTACACGCTTCGTAAAATACACTAAAACCAACTTTGAGTTCTCAAAATTTTAATTTTCATCCTACTAAGTATTACACGCGCGGTCAGGCGATGCATCGCAACTCGTTGTCTGTACATTGCCAATCTACCAAAACAAACTGTATACGTATACCCCACGCGCCCCGTTCCGGAGATAATAGGTGTGCGCTCACTTACCCGCTGCGATCGGTAACACCGAATGACTACACAGGTTTATACGGATGTAGGATACCACTTGGTTCTTTAAACGCGCGCTGCCAAAGCACGCGCTTCAAAACGCCTAATGTGTACATGGTCTAAATATGTAGAATAGCTAAATACAACGGTAGTTAAAATATCAGAGGAACTAAACTTGGAAAGAATGATTAAAGTAATTTTACTAAAAAGTTTGTGAACTATGAAATCCCATGATTAAAAATTAGTAAGGACTTAATTGATTTGTTGCTCCTATATCATCGATATAATGTAAAATTCGGAAGATTAGGTTCTACCTTCTTGAAAAAGGAAGGCTCAAATAGGTGCAATTCAATTTTAATTAATCTTACTTTATCGGCTTCATACCTTACGTTACCTTCCCACCGACACGGGCCTCCTATCAGAGATTTCGATCTTTTAGCATTTCCAGGGACTTCGTAAATGTATTCCATCCAAAAATTTATTGATAAGTATTTAGTATTTTTTAATAAAAAAATATAAAGTAATAATAAATAATTCAATTCAAGAAGCCTGGGCTTCAGAGGCTGTAAAATTCTTACCTAAGCCTACCTGCCTACCTACCGTCTGATATACATAGAGATTTATAAAGATAAATCTCTATATCAGACGATGCTTTTCTCGCACACGTCCATGCTTTGTTTGTTTATTGTTTATTTGTTTAGTAACTAACACGATTCTCATTTGGGTAGTAGGCGATCTCGTTGAAGGTCGCATTTCTCGAGTTCATGGAACATTTCCTCTACTATTTTGTACCCCATGCCTAGATTCATTTGGAAGGCGAACCGAGTCCGATTCTTTCTGTACATCTTTTTTCAAACTTAGATATTGAACAACAACGTCAGAATTTCAGACTCGATGAAAGAATATTTCTGTGCACTTTGCGGAGCTATATATTGCTCTTAATTTCGAAAATCCTCATCAGATATTCAGATCTTTACCAAATTTTTATGAGAACAATTAAAAGTTTTCAATTAAAAACATGATCATCGAAATCAGATCACTTAACTTTACGAATGACAAATTAATTAAAACAAACTTAGATGTACCATCGACGCGTCGCGTGAGCGACGGGGCGCCGAGGCGATAAGCATTCGCAGTAGAGCCCACCCAATCGAGCAAACTTGCATTTTATGTATCCAATGTTATCATGTCTCTACTGGCTGGATCCATAAATACGGTAGATTGTGCATAAGAACTGACGACATCGATAACCATTCTTATTTCATCATCATCACTCAACCTAGCTGAGAATCCAGAACACAGGCTCAAATACACCATGAGTTTGAAGACTTTCATTATAAGCAAGCTTAAATCAAAGACATGTATTGTATAGAGAGACTTATAGGAGTAATTTAAGCTAAGGTTGTTTAAGTTAAACGACGCAAATTGTTGGTTGTGTTGATTTTAATTCCTTGCTAATGTTATGGTAAGGGTATGGTAAGGGCTGACTTTTACGGCACTTAGCTCATTTCCTACTGAATTCGTTATGAGGTTTGATGTTAGGGTAGGGTAGGTAATCGATGAACAATTATTGTATAGCTTGGTAATATGCGGAGAAGCCAAAATACACTGTGCATTTAAAATGCACTAAACTGAAAACAATTGGTCTCGTGTGAATCCATACAACCTTCATCTTGTTGACCAGCAAGATAATTTTATGTATTTACGAAATTAGTTACGAATGGTTGGAAATTTGACGAGTTGTGCAACGGGCGAATATTCGCTTGCGAAGCAGATTGCGGGCTTTTTCCTGCGGTGGGAAAATGCTAAGTTTTATTCAGCGCGGTTGCGCTGATTCTGTTTAGATGTGTTTGCGTAGTTGTCGCCCAAAATTCTTACAAAATCTCAACAGGCTAATACTTATACGACGTTCAATACCACACTATTTAGGCTTGCTAAGTTTTCGGTTTGAGGAACTTGCGGCTGCTGCTTCCTGACTATTATACCGACTAACTGTTCCCAAACTTTTTCGGTTTAATATTTTGTTTCAGCGCCCCGTAGTTGTTACTACTCGAAAGAAGGAATAATGATACTAGGTAGATAACTCAAAAATTAAAACAAGCACGAAGCTGAATTTATCTATTTTCATGACACGCTAGAAACATTTACAATTGAAGAAACATAGGATATAAAATATAATGACACCTCAATCAATATGACGTATGAGCTTGGTGATCACATTTATCAAAGCTCGGGATAAGATTTGATGCCGCAGTTATACCCGGAATCTAACTTTATCATCATCTATTTAGCTACCTACACGACTCTACATTTGCCTTCAACCGATATTCTCATCTCATTCCCCATCCAACTGCTTCTTCTCTTCTGACTTCTGCTTCTGATGAACCAGTACTTCCACCACCAGCAGAAGCACTGATAGTGCCATTCCGTACACCATCCACAATAGTAATGGATGGAAGTCCACCATGTTCACTGATGCAAAGTTTCCGCCCCTCGTGCTGCACACCGGTTTGCGGGCGTAGAAGATTCGAGCTACTCGGTCGTTCAAACCGTGCTCGCCGAGGCGATTTATCCTAGTAAAAAGGTAATTAATAGTTTGCGACGAATTGGCGATCACTCTACACAAAAGTTAATAAATAAATAAATGATGCTGGACAATCCACAAATCATCATCTAGCCCCAAACTAAGCAGAGGTTGTGTTATGGGTACTGTATGATGTGGTACAATATACAAAGTGTGTTGTCTAACCATGATCCAACGAGATGTGCGGATACGCGACGTATATTTAAAGTTAAAAATTATTGTTATCTTTTAAAAAGTAATTATATGTTACGTTTCAAAAACCAAGCCAATATAATTATTTTTTTATGAAAACTACATGATCTGGTTTTTTCTTCGTTTTTTTTTTAAGTAAACGGTCTAATTTATTCAAAGTGGGCTCTCAAATAAAATTACAATATCGACCATACCTAAGCTGAGTATTTTTTTTTTAAATTGATAAAAAAGGATTGTTATTTTATTTTTAATTTGTAACTTTAAATCAATAGGAATCTCAACTGATTTAATCTACATAAATTATGAAATAAAACATTGGTGTGATATTTAAAAAAAAATCCTTTCCAGGTAGAATATCTAGCTTTTAAATGAAGAAAAAACCAGATGACGTAGTTCTCATAAAAAAAATTTAAATCGGTTTGATTTTTAAGATAGTTCACATATATTTGGATTTTTTCTGATTTTTATCGATAAATATATGTCGCATATCCGCATATCCGGCTCGTTTGATCAAGACTCGACAATACACATTATATAATTACTTGGTTTGTAAGGATTGATCAATAAATACTTACCCAACTTTATAAATCTCTAAATAAGGCGATGCTTTTTTCGCACACGACCATGCTTTGGCATTTGGGTAGTAGGTGATCTCGTGAAGGTCACATTTCTCGTGTTCATGGAACGTTTCCTCGACTATTTTGTAGCCCAGGCCTAGATTCATGTGGAATGCGAACGGTGCATTTTTCTGTAAGAATAGCAATAAAAAATATTAGGTACAGTAAAAAGACTACCACCGGACAAACCACGAATACATTCATTGGATTGAATATAATTTAATGATTGATGGTTGACTTACATTTCGCAATTTGCTTACACCTTCCCTTAGGCTCATGAAATTGGGTTTGTATCCAACTTTTAAAACTTTGTTTTCATAAATTGCCTTTCGCACCGGTTCTGTAGCCGCCTACGAATTTAATAACAATAAAATACATTTCTACCTCCTGAATAGTTGTATAGGTACAAATAGTTTGAGTTAATGATAAAATATGTTATTTCCTATCCTAGAGTTTGCACTTTCTCTCCGTTCTTAATAAACCATGCTCCTTATTATCCCATATTCCGTATTACGCGGAGTCGGCATAATATGTCATTTTTATCCTTCCTTAAGCCACAAGGAGAAAGGGAGTAACTCTGATACTGTGAGTAAGTAAGTATTACTTACTCATATTACGGCTTTATGTACCGAAACATCTCTGTCTTCAACAAAAGAAGTCGCCATGCGCCACTCCTTTCCTAATCATTCTTAATTTTCACTAATTTTATCATTAGTCTATGTACTTACCGGGAAATAATACCTATTATAAGTTTGATTCTCGACTCCTAGCTCCAGTCTCGAGTTCAGCAGGTCGGTAAGAGTTCTGATCTGATTGGAATTCGACTGGAGAAGGGCGACTATGTTTGCTGCGTACGATGCGTAGAGAAACAGGAATATCAGGAACATTATGAATGTTACCAGGCGTCCTAGAGATCCTGAACATTAGAACTTGGTCAAGACACGGCCAGCAAGACTATGTTATGTTATTGTACTTTCTGGTCACCTACGCGTATAAAAGATTGCGAGCCTTGGCATAATTACCGCAGGAGGTGACGAGCTCTTGCGTGAGTACGTTGAGTATCATTATCATTACATTCGTTACTCACAATATGTATCTCACTTTTAATATAAGGTCTTAGTTTACCTTTTAATTCGTTTGTGCTTCCTTGCTGAGTTATGGCGCTAATGACTAATATTCCGATGTCACTCACGTCTGGCTTCAATATTGTAGAGTTGTTCATAACCTGTGAATTATTTGAATATATTATGCTAGGTACCTTCAACACTATTGTTTTCGTGTTGAAACTTATCTAAAAAGTTATGTTTAATGGAAGTCTGAAAACAATAGGTTCGTATGTGCTAGGCTCTCAATGTGTTTTATGAAAGTACTTAATTATTGCTGATGTAATCGTCCACGGTGGTTATCGCCACCCCGCCAGAACAGCCTTCCGTATGAGGTCTTCGTTAGGAAAGCAGCCCAGCTCGCTGGTTGGTTACTGATGGAAGTGATTTCAAAAATCTAGTCTTGAATTCTCAGAGGTTCGAATTGTGTTTTAGTCGAATTGTTTGAGTCGAATTTTCCTCAAAGTACTTAAAACACGTAGGTAATGGTAATATCGTTAAAGGTTATACTTACCGCTTCCTCGTCCCGAGCTTTCTCCCATTTTGCATTCATATAAATAACCACAACCAAGATGACCACCAATCCTCCTATACACAACCACACTGTACCCTTGAAGGGCAATAAGAACAAGTTATTTTGGAAGGAAAGCGGAGGGTCTCGGAATAAGAACTTGGGGATTGAAGGTACAGGCTGCGATATGTATTGTATTAAGCCCATTCGGGCTAAACTCATGAATGATACAACTCCTGAAAAGAAACGTTTCATCACCAACTCAGTCTTTAAGTAAGCAAACATTACGTATGTAAACGGGTTAACTACGAATATTATTTGTGTTGGAAGAACACCAATGTTATGCGATACGATACTACGATAGTTTTAATCGTAAAACAAGCGTTATTTTCTAGAGTCCTAGAATTACTTGGATAATAGCAATTGTCATCTCCATCGACCTGGTACCGGTTAGGTAAGCTTCTCTGACAATTAATTAGTTTTTCTCTTATTTTGATAAGTTAAACAAGCGGGTTAACTTCGAACCTTATTTGTGTTGGAAGAACACCAACCTTATACGATACGATACCACGGTAATTTTTACAGTAAAACAAACAAGCAAACCTTGTTTTCTAGAGTCCTACAATTATTTGGATAAGTGTATTCCTCATCTCCATCATGTTTAATAAGAACAGGTTAGGTAAGCTTCTCTGACAATTAATTAGTTTTTCTCATATTTTGATAAGTTAAACAAGCGGGTTAACTTCGAACCTTATTTGTGTTGGAAGAACACCAACCTTATACGATACGATACCACGGTAATTTTTACAGTAAAACAAACAAGCAAACCTTGTTTTCTAGAGTCCTACAATTATTTGGATAAGTGTATTCGTCATCTCCGTCATGTTTATAAGAACAGGTTAGGTGAGCTTCTCTGACAATTTATTAGCTTTTCACTTCTTTTCTAATAAAAAAATATAAACTACAACCAGCGTTCAATGACAGTCCTTATCATGTACTTTTGATACATATAGGCGGAGGGGCGGAGGGATGGTCGGGTTTCTGTTTATAATAACTAATGATCTTCCACTTTTTTTTGATTGCTTGAGAATGAACTTTGTTAAACTTTGAGAAACACTTTTGAAAGTACAAACAAAGGTCTTTGCAATGATGCTCCAAACGAGCATTAGAACATAACATTGGAGTTTTCGACCCATTCTTAGTCCCCACTATCACGTCAGACCACCGTCACATAGCCTATGACATAACCACCGGGGCATTGAGACTATTTGAGACGAATCCAATTATTATACCTCATTTGTTTTTTTTAAATTTTTACATCTTTATTCACAAAGAAAATTATACTAGTATTTACAATTGAAACAATTGAGCTAACTGCTGACTGTTGCAAACAGTCTACAGATAGCTCAACTGATCCATATCAACACCAGTCGGAAGCGTCCCCAAGACGCTGGCTGCATTGCCACGCTGTATGGCAATGCTGATACGCTGTGCCAGATATTCACCAGCTCTCCGGTCACGCGTCGCTTCGACCAGTCGCTCAGATAGTTTTTTGAAAACCCGAAGAGCCTCGGTACGGACCTAGGGTCTCGACTCCAAGGGGAGCAAATGTGTAGGCTCTGTCGAGACCTGCATATTTGCGCCTCTTGAGATCTTCGGCCAAATCTGCCGCCGCACCCGCCCTCACGGATGTCCTCATTTGTTGAAATCAGATTAGTAGTTTCATCGCTACGCTGGCACATAAAAATTAGCTACATACAAACATCCATCAAATGCCAACCTCATAACCCTCCTCTGTTGATAGTTGGTTAAAAATGAATGGTAAGTACCGCAAAGTTCAGCTCTCCCGCTGTCGATATCTCCTATCATTCCATTCCAAGAGTTGTTTACAAAATATCCCCACGTATTTGTGAAAACCAGGGCTTTCGTGGCATTCATAAAGTCGTACAGGGGCGCTAACATATTGTAACATATTTTAGCGATGTCATCCCTCTTCAGGTCTCTGTAAAACATGTTATGAGCAAGAAAATGAAAATCTTTTTTTTATTAATGTTGGCCTCGCTAAGAGACTATTTTATTTAATCTTACCTATCTAATACGTGAATATCGGTCCTTGTCCTATTATCAGTGATGACATGTGAAGCAGCTATTGCTTTCCCATTAAGGTCTTTTCTTCGTATCACCATTGAATTTTGAGAAACAAACTCGGATATCTGACATCTATCAACAGTCGACCAAATACAAAATTCTTCGGTTAAATAACTGCTACTCTTATCTATACGATATACTGAAATAAAAATAATCAAGTTTTACTCAATTTGCTTAACAGCAGGTACTATGTATGTACAAAGTATAACATTGAGATTTCTTAGTGGGTACGAAAAAAATAGCTGTTTACCTTTTATCATAGATCTAAGTAAAATCTGTAGATATGGTACGTTCTCCCCGCGCTAACCTGGCCTGTGTTACAACTACGCGCAAACGCTCGCTCACAGTTACATTTCCAATCTTGTGCAATAATTAAATTGAACAACCACGAGTGATTTGCTGTCGTCTTATAATCAATAAATCATACTAAAGTAGGTCGTAGGAAGCACGCGTAACACGAATGCCGGTCCGACCGTGGCTGAGCTGGGTGGACTCGGACCCAAATTCACCTAATTTGAGCCTTCCTAGCCTTGAACCTTAAGTCCCCCATTTTACTAAGATCGATGGGTATTATTTTAAAAATACAGAGTGTCCCGAAACTCAACGTCAAGCTGAAAACGGAGGACAGGTGGCTGAAAACGAAGGACAGGTGGGTTCATGACGACCCAGAAAAACCACGAAATCATAGGTTTATCTTTAAAGGTTTCAGAGTTATAGACTTTTTACTGAAAATTAAAAATTCTCATTCCGGTGTCACACTTTTTTGATTTGGTGGTTTTTCTGGTTTGTCATGAACTTACCTGTCCTCCGTTTTCGGCTTGACGTTGAGTTTCGGGACACCCTGTATAAATACATACTTAATCTCAACACAAACGAATTGTTTTCTGCCTTTTCGGCGATCATGACCTCTGAATTGACTAGTATTTTCAAGGCTGTGAGTTCAGTTGCTTTAGTGAATTCATCTACATTTCCAATGATGAGCCATCGGTATGATTTACTGAAAACGTCTTCTTTATTAGCCTGTAACAATAGAGTGTTAACATAATAATGTATGAATATTCTATCAGTTGGTCAAATAAGTACCTACTTTTAATTTTATTTTGTTGTTGAAGCTTATTTGGAATTGAAATTGGTTTATAATCATCTTCCGGGTGGATGGAGCCATACTATTAAAATACTCTTACCCGCCATTTTGGTTTTTCTATTTGGTAAACAGAATTTATCGTCGCGCTTGTTGCGGACAACGATATCCGAAGGTCGACAAAAGTGATCTGGTTGGATTTGTCAAACATAGGTCATTTCTGCAGCTGTTTGGTGCCGGCTTAGAATTTGCACCATCCCAACTCTTCCCGCGGGTGTCGTAAGAGGCGACTAAGCGATATCCACCGGGGGCGGGCAGCAGCGCCCCCTGCAGAACATTCTACCACCGAACTGCGATCCCCAACCCGCATGCCCAGCGTGGGGATTATGGGTATTACCCCCATGTGATAAAAGCCAATAAGGCGCTTATCAGGGGGAGGCCTGCGTCCAGCAGTGGACCAACACAGGCTGTTGAGGTTGAGGTCATTTCTGAACTCATTTGGCACGACGAATTAAATAATAATAATGCTGGATTCACACAGCATCATCCTAGCCCTAAGCTAAGCAGAGCCTGTGTTATGCCTATGGGTACTAGATGACTGATTTACTTTATACCTACATTATATTCTATACCTAGATAGATATTTTTTAAAGATCTTTAAGACATACATACATAGGTAACACCCAGAGCACTTACTTGCTCAAGAAAACTCCTACTACCATCGCAGTTCAGGTCGACGACGATCAGGGTAGTTATGGCTTCGAATGGATTCACTTCTCTTAGCTCTGATACAAATCGAGCGGTTTTATTTGATGTCATTAATTGAAATATCAAACTATATTTTTCAGCTAAAAAGAAAAAATACAACAAGCTAAAATATTGAAGTGAAAAAAACAAGCTAAATAAAAGCTTTTAAAATCAAAGTGATCACTTTATTTCCTAGTTTTACTTAAGTAGGTAATTTGAATTTTCTAGAGTCCTGTAAGGTCTAAAGTAAATAAAGCATTTTGATATTTGATACACCTATTCAAAAAACACTCAGTAATACTGAAGATCAGTAAATTAAAAAAAATGCAAGAAAAATGCAACTAAAGCCGATAGGTACTTACAAAAATTCCAGCACACGTTTACGACAACTGCAGTAGGCTTTTCATAAGCATTGACGACATCGACTACCATTCTTCCTTCATCGCTCAACCTCGCTGAGAGTCCGGAACTAAGACTTAAAATCACCAAGAGTTTGAAGACTCTCATGATGAGAAAGCTCTCCCCACAAACGTGCATTGTTTATAGAGTAATGGAGGGTTATATTTCTAACTCCATACTGATAGGAATAGTATAGTGAGTGGAAGCTACGCTTGTTTATGTTTAATCGACGCAAATTGTGTGTTGCGTTGATTTTAATTCCTTCCTAATTGTAAGGGTTGAGTTTTGCTGGCAGTTAGCTCAATTTCTACTGAATTAGTTATGAGTAGGGATTGCATCATTCACAAATCCGAACAATCCGGATACTTCGAATAAAATGTAAAATTTAATATAACATATTACTAGCTTTTGTTTGCGGTTTCGCACTTAAATTTGCATGATAAAAAGTATGCTTTGTGTTATTCCAGGTTTTAAACTACAAATACGCTTAATTTTTATCGGTAGGGTTTATTATAATTATTGAGAATCAGTTTTTATTTCGGCAGAATAATATAATACTGAATGCCATGAACTCGTGTCATACGTCTATTAGTTTTGGTTGGCAAAAACATTATTGGTTATAAAAGTCTATAGTGAACATTTAGATATACAGGGTGCCACGAAACGTGTGTATGTATACTAAGCCGAAAAAGGCTGATTCTGGACATCGGGGGATCAATATTTGTTCTACGATTTTTTTAAATACGAACAAAAATAAAAAGGTTTTGATTTTTTTTTCAAATTTGTGTTGGTTTACGTGTATTATTACATTATTACTATTGTTTTGAAATTTCAATGGGAGGAGTTGCGTAATTTGTTTGTAATAATATCACGAAAAAACACTGGTTTTGCTTAAAAACAAGTTAAAACATTTGTGAAATATTTTATTATGTAAAATAATGCAAGAGTGCATGTTATAGAACACAAATAGGAAGAAAAAAAATAAAACAATGAAAAGTATATTCGAGATTCAAAAAATCGTATAGCATTTTGATCCCCTCGGTGTACAAATAAACCCCCATCCGGCTTTGAGTTTGTATACGTGCTATGTGGCATCCTGTATAAGTGGTCATCATTAGCCTATATTAGTAAACTGCTTGACAAATGCCGCCCTTTATGAGCGCCAAGGCACCTTGTCTTCAGCTGACCTCCTCCAGCATCTGCCAACAGTCTTTGACAGATCGTCATCCCCCTGACAACAAGGTGTTCTCTATCTATACTATACTTTAGAAGAGCCTTGGTCTTTACTTAAAAACCCGTTTAGGCCCAACGGGTATGGTTCTTCGGCAGATATGTCCCGCCCACTGATACTCAGCTTGCTTATTAGAGAATTAGCTCAGTAGCAGTGCAGTGGAACTCCGTCGGTAGTCACGGGTAGTAGGAACTAGTTAAAAACTTTAGTCGTCAGGCATGGATAACGAAAAGACTTAGGGCAGCTAAACCATATGCTGACAAGCCGTCATAGTTTGCTATTAAACCTTGCAGCTGCTAGGAACAGCCAATTTTCTCTGGGGTGTTGACTCTGAACTCGTTCGGGCTATGCAAATGCTTTGCCTACTTGAATGCTACGTTGTTGCATCGGTGCTCCGCCCTCTTCTATATAGGTGAATAGGCGATTTCTGTTTAACTTCAAATTAATTGCTAGGACGCACGCCTGGCTGTCAGAATTGATGTCAATAGTTGGTGTACCACTTTTGCGTGTACCAGTTTAGGCATCCGACATTACTGAGTATCTGACTGTTCATCCAGTCTTCTCTGGCAGAAGGAAGTTCGACAAAGCAAAGTTTGAACCGTGTCGCGCCGTTGTGAACCCACTGAAAACTTATTGAACATACATACATGAACAGATAAGTGTGTGGGAGGCGTGCCGTGTGACTTGGCGCGGGCGTAGGCAGGCATAAATTATAAAGACAATGCGACGTATGTACGTGGCCATGCAGGCGCAAGGCTGGAGTACCCAGAATAACACTAGCAAAAAAGCCCAAATTGTATTAGATTTCAAATTAAAAGCCATGAATAAGCCAAATTATTATCGCCTGAAAAATAATATTGAGGTTTATTTTAATACAGTTTTCCGGATTTGAATGCGTAAGTAAATCCGGATCAATAAAATTGAGAAATATAATATACCGGAAGATTCGGATAACGAATAATCCGGATTGCAATCTCTAGTAAAGGGGTTTGAAGTCAGGGTAGCGTTAATCGACGGACAGTTATCGTTACGCTTTGATAAACTAAAAGCGAGTACACATTGGGCGTTGGCTTTGCGTTTGGCGCGCCATAGGTACATAAAAATACAAACGCGCGCTAGAATAGAAGCGCGCGGTTTGTGTACGCATTACCCCCATGAGATAAAAGCCAATAGGGCGCTTATCAGGGGGAGGTCTGCGTCCAACAGTGGACCAATACCTACAGGCTGTTGAGGTTGAGGTTACCTATACGGACCGATGAAGGAGACCACAAATTTCTTTAAACGCGCGTTGCCAAGGCGCGCTTCAAAACGCCTAATGTGTACATAGCCTAGCTTAGTAGAAAAGAGGAACTAAACTTGGATAGAATTAAAGTAATTACACTAAAAAGTTTGTCAGATATGAAATTGCAAATGATATGGAATAGTGGAAACAAAACGAAGATATTTTTATATCTTGTGTTGCTATGTTGTTATATTCAATGAAAATGAATTGATTTACTTCTCTGTGTGTTTCCAAAACTGATTTCTGGATAACCAATTATCATCCACAGTATCCCATTCAACTAGCTGTACCTATGTCTTTTCAGCCTCAAAGACAAGCATCTAACTATGGCGGAGCTGGAGAAATCCTTTGGTTCCAACACATGCCGCTGTACAGGGTTCAGACCTATCCTTGACACCATGAAGAGCTTTGGAACTGACGCGACCTCTCAACTCATCCAACAAATTAAAGACATTGAAGACCTCTGCATCAGAAATTGTGAAGACAAATATGATGCAAGAAAGAACTGTCCAAATAAAATTAACAATGACAGTGTGGAAAGAAAATTAGACGATGATCTTGATGCAAGTTTCGTTAGAATAGAAAGCATGATAAATATTGATTACGGAGATACAAAGTTTTTTAAGGTTTATGAGGAGAATGAAATTTTTGATGTTTGGAGCAAATATGGCTGTGATTCTTATATGCTCGTAGATGGGAATACTGGGAAAGGTAATTAAACTATTAATCTTGGTCAGTGTGTGAACTGCCGTGTGGTGCCGGCATAGAATTGCACCATCCCAATTCCTCCCGTGGGTGTCGTAAGAGGCGACTAAGGGACACACGCACCGGAGGGGGCGGGCAGCAGCGCCCCCTGCAGAACAACTTCACCGAACTGCGATCCCCGCCTCGCTATTCCTGGCCATGGTAGCGGCCATGATAACGGCGGGGCACCCCTTCCCCGGTGCTAGGAATCACCGGGCTACCCCGGCTACCATTCATTACCTACGGTGCTGAGACGTGGACACTCACGGTAGGGCTAGTCCACCAGTTCAAAGTCGCTCAGCGAGCTATGGAAAGAGCTATGCTCGGAGTCTCTCTGAAGGATACAATTTGTAACGAATACATCCGACAGAGAACCAAAGTTATCGACATAGCTCAAAGAATTAGTAAGCTGAAGTGGCAGTGGGCCGGCCATATCTCGCGAAGAACCGACAACCGCTGGGGTAAACGTGTTCTTGAGTGGAGACCACGACTCGGCAAACGTAGTGTAGGACGCCCTCCGGCCAGGTGGGATGACGACCTGCGAAAGACTGCAGGCAGATGCTGGATGCGGCAAGCTGAAGACAGGGCGCTATGGCGCTCATTAGGGGAGGCCTATGTCCAGCAGTGGACTAATATAGGCTGATGATGATGATGATGATGTGTGAACTACTTCCACGAATAACATTCAGAAAACGGTTGGCTATAGGAAATACCTTTTTTCAGGTGTATACGAAACATATATCTATCCTCGACTTTTGATGGACATCAGCGATGTGCAATCGTTAAAAACCTTCAACCTAGACCAGAACCTTATCCTCGGAGCAAACGTCTCTTTGGAAGACTGCATCAGTATCTTCAAAGACACGGCAGAAAAGCACTCCGAGTTCAAATACTTGACGGAGTTTGTAGAGCATTTTGAGTTGATTGCTCATATTCCTGTAAGAAAGGTAGAGTACAATGAAATAGTAGTTTTTTTGGATTAGTAGCAATTCGTGCGTCGTCATTTTGAAGTAAACAATCAAGTAAGTCGCAGTACGTGTTTTCGCTACCCGGCGATAAAAATACCTAAAATTTGTCGCATATCGTGCGTCGAGAACGTTATAATTATGTATAACTGCGTTTTAACCATAGAGCAGCAAAACTTCTAGAAGTCTCATTATAATTATTAGCCATTATAATTATAACCTTTCATAATTTATTCTTTATTTGAGAGATTCAATTTTTATTGAAATTTTTATTGCGCCTTTGGGGATGAACTTTACGTTAATAAGATTCAAATTCTAGTTTTATAACTCAAGTTCATCCCCAAAGGCGCGTACCAGTTGCATGCGACTAAATTAGAAACGCCGCGATGATTTCGCGCCGTGAGACACGCTCAGATTTTCGTGGAGCGACGCTATCTGTAGGTAGGCGTTTATCTAAGGCTCCACTTTTAATAAGATATTTGCTTTTAGATCGGATCTTTGGCAGGGAATCTGATGCTAAAGCATGCGAATCCAGCTTATCAATCTGATGTGTTCCTTCTATTCGAAAGCGTGGGGGCTATCATAACTATCAGTGAGTACTTCTTTTCATTCACATCACATCACAGCATCATAAATGCAGGTCCATAATGCGGCGGCCTTTCGGGTCCTAGAACAAGGCTGGGCAGTGAATGCGTTAAGCGGTCACCAGCAGTAACAGTTCAATTATATATTATATATGACTATCATCGATGACATGTTGTGTACTTGTTTCACTTTATTATGTTTAACCCGTTTATTTTTATACTAGACGATCGCCTTGATCGATCGACGGTTTCTCCCGCGTAGTTCCCGTTCACGTAGGAATTCCGGGATAAAATATAGCCTATGTCACTCCCTGAAAACTAAGCTTCCTAACGGTGAAAGAATTTTTCAAATCGGTCCAGTAGTTTCGGAGCCTATTCAATACAAACAAACAAATCTTTCCTCTTTATAATATTAGTATAGAGTAGGTAAAAATAAATGAATTGGATAAAAATAAATGAATTGGGATTTTGTCGTATTGATTATGTTTTTCTTCCAGAAAACTGCAACGGTAAAAGTTCCAAGTTGGAATTGTTGGATTTCCTCAAATATGATATGAACGAGAGGCTGATTGTTTCTATATCCATACCACCAATGGGTGAACAAAGCGTTTTCAGGAGTTACAAGGTTGGTTTGTCTTATCTAAGTTATCTTCATTGGCCTTATTTGCATATTTTGCATCATATAATAATCAGCCCGTAATTTTGTTGGTTGTAAACATATTTTTGCAATCAAACATTTAAGTGACACTCTGTTCATTTTTTATAATCCTACATATTTTTTTGTAAACAAAGGAGTGACAAAAGTAAAGAAAAACTGTTGGAAAATATTTTACGAAACTGGTTTTATCGGAGCAAATCGCAGAAGTTCGAAACAATGTTTTTTGACAGCTTCATAATATCATTTGTATTTCGTCCGTTTTTAACTCGAATTCGCACCTTTTCGCTACGCGTGTGCAATTATTCCTTAATGAAGTTTTTGTTCCTGTTATCGCGGTGGCGTTGCTGTTACCTCTTAGTTTTCTGTTATTGTTATTAGTTTGTTTAAGTTTGCATATAAAAATGTCTTTGTTTACATAAATATCTTGGATTCTAGAACTGAATATAGCTACTTATCAACATCTTAAATGCCATGCTAAGTCCCACCTATCGTTTTCCAGATAATGCCCCGAAACCAAAACGCCCTAGCCATAGTCAATGCAGCTTTCAACTTTAAAATGGAAAACTCCATCATCCAAGAAGCTCGAATTATCTACGGAAACATTTCATCTACATTTAACCACGCGACCAAAACTGAGCTCTATTTGAAAGGGAAGAATGTTTATAATAATTCTGTTTTCCAAGAGGCCGTTACGGTTTTGTGTGGCGAGATCGTACCGGATTCTCGTCCGCCTGAACCGTCTCCGGAATGTAGAAAGAAGTTGGCGGTTGGACTTTTTTACAGGGTAAATCATAATGTAATTTTTACACCTTGGCGAGAAGTAGCCGATTCCTATAGGATATTATTTAGTGTGTCATTTAGGGCCCGAGGCGCAGAAAAGGGTCTTAAAAGTACACGAGCACAATTGGAATTTTTTCCGAGTGGTACATAGGTAGTGCTATGTTTGTAGGTACTACACCTACGAGGAAAATAATCGTTTTGGAATCTTCAAAATCACTTTTACGACAGCTTTCTGATTATATTCAATTTTTTTTGTTGCAAATGGAGTTCCATAGAGTTTTCCGTCCCGCATTTTAGTACGACAGTAATTTTAATGACGTACTTACTCTCATATTAAAACTTTCCAAGCAAGTGTCTTATGTTTTTCGTTCACGCTGACCTCACAAAAACAGGACTACTAAAGATAATCGAGTCAGCTTTTAAAAATGTGCCCAGATTTATTTATTAAAAAGGAACGCCAACTGCGTATACATAAAGCATTGTTATAGTTAAATTTATTTAACGCGTTCAATGCCACCACGAGTTTCATAATGTATTGCCGGATGCCGCGAACATTTCACGGTGGACGCGCTAGGGGCGTCACAGGCACTGGAATAAGAATTACGTGAGCACGCGAGGGACACGGGGGAGTCAGTGGCACTGGACGTGTTAAGCTGGTTCTAATATTACGCTAGTAATAGGCAGACACAACATTGTTTTAAAAATACTTCCTCCAATAAACCAAAAATATATAAATGAGATCAAAGTTAAATAGGTAAAATTAGTGTTTTAGGTTTGGTTTCAATTCACTTATAAATCAGTCCTAAAGAGCAATTTTTCCGCTGTTTTAGTTTGTATTGAACACGGCTCCTGAGGGCATAGTGAAAGATATCTACCATTCTGGAGCGTCTGAGATAGAACGCCCTCTCTCCAGCGGAAAGCAGGTACCTAAGTTTATCAACTTCTATATGTTATAAAAATGTATTTTTGGGGAAAGTCAGATCTTTGCGTGGTCGACACTTGGCTATATGAATGGATGAGTTGATCACATCATTGATAGTTAATATGACCGATTGCCTCAACGTTCGAGCCCCTCAGGGGGCTTATTCGGAAAATCGAAGTTTCTAATTCGTTTTCGTGCAAGACCAACTATCTAACTATCGCTTGCATAAGATAAGTATTGGACGAAAACAAAATCAGAAATTTCGCATTCGTGTTTACGAGCACGGACCCAGGTTCCTTTAGTAACTAAAGGAACCTGGGTCCGTGCTCGTTTCGGTCCACTAAAGTTTAGTAGGTACCTAACCACGATCTATCTGCAAACATTGAACGAATACCAGCGCATTTCTAGCCTTATTGCTGACCAAATTCGTTTAATTCTTCTATAGTTTTCTTATTATCGTTTACAGGACTTTCAAACAAAGCCTTCTCTCTACCCTCTAAACCAGCCTGTTCAAAAGCTGGAAGCTAAGATCCAGAGCGCAGGCGAGGCGAACTATGCCAACGACTTACCTCCGAGTAAGCACGACGTGTTTGGAGCTTTCGTGCTGTCTACCGTTAGCAGTGGAGAGGTGGAGAGCATGAACGTGGAGGAGGTTCTGGTAAGTTGTAAAGATGCTAGTAAGGTAACAAACTTACCCCTCTACCCTATTACGTAGCATGCGTGTTCCAGTAGCATACCTTAGATTATTTATGGATGCTAGATTTTAAGTCTTCTTTATTAACATTAAACATTGTCATCTGTAACGTTTGTTATAGAAGAGCGAGATCCTCTAACACAAGTTTTTTATACTTAAGTTGGCTAATTAGTTTGATCGTAAACACTGAGCACCGTGGTGTGGTGGCAACATCGCCTAATTGCAAAACCTCATTTCAAACACATGATGAGAACAATGCACTGACATCCGTCGTCTATAGTTACTTATATGGCCTATTCATGCAACTTGGTATACCTATTAAACCTACTTGCAAAAAAAGTGACTTGGTTAAGTCAATTTATATTTCACACTATATTAGAGATAACAAATAAGACAAAATAAATAATTATAGTAACACAAAACAAAGAAATTAATACCTGTACCTATCTGCTATAGGTAAATGGGCGTTGTCAATAATGTAAAAATAATGCAATAAACTGGAAGTCAACAGAGCTGTAATCAAAATTTGTACCTACTTTCCTGGCTGCTTAGATCGGCAATGGTTTGAGGATTCGGGTAGGTTTTTTTTATAGAGGAATAGATATAATTAAAATTCTGCAGATATGGTACGTCTCCGGGCGATAACTCAACAAATTTCCTGTGTTGTGTTACAATTACAACTAAACACAAAAACACGCTATTTCCAATCTTTTGCAATTACCTACCTATTGAACAACAAAGATGGAAAGACGTACCCTGGACCGAAGTGCGAGACACCAATAGGCACGCGAAACACGAACGCCGGTGGCGCCGGTCTGACTATGACTGAGGTGGGTGGACCTAATTGGGCCTAATTTGAGCGTTCCACTTTCGAGAATCTACCAATCTCCCGAATTTTACTTACATCGAGATGTATAGAGGCATAACGTTCAGGTGTCGGGTTTGTCGAGAAGTTGCTAAGCTATTTTAATTCTTATTTCCAGGAAATAAAAGGCGTCCTAGCAATTTACAAAGCATCAGACATCCCTGGAAGAAATTCCTTCACATTCCCAGGAATACAACTGCAGACGGAAAACGAAGAGATTCTGGCAACATGTATCAAGTTCTACGGCCAGCCCATTGCTATTGTGGTCGCTGTGTCTGAAGATCTGGCGTCTAGTGTTGCTAAGCAAGTAAAGGTAGGTAGGCACCGATTTACCTACTATTATTCATATAATATTAATTCACCTATTAAGTACACTAGGTTCTCCCCTCGGCTTCGCACGCACTTCAGCGGGATAAAAATTTAATTTTAATTTATATTAATTTTAACAAACAGCTTACTGAACTAAGTTGGTTGGAACTTATGAAGTTAAGCCTAGCAGTTGGCACCGCTTATGGGTAAACAATATTTAATGTGTCCTTAAAAAACTTAAAAGCAATCCAGTGTTAATGATAACGTCTTCCTCTCAGACAAATTTTATTAAGAACCGTTCAGCCGTTTTGGCGACAAGAGGTAACAGACAGACAGAGATACAGAAACTTTCGCTTTTATAATATAAAGTACTGGCTTCTGCCCGCCGCTTTGCACTTGCTTTGCATTTCTAGCACTTCCTAATATCTAAGTTCAAAGTTCTTTTATCGCGGTTTTTGTTATAATAGTGCGTAAGCCTCGCACTCTGGCTAATTTCTAATTTCTAAGAAATCAAATAATATCGCAATTTAATTTTTCGATATTATTTGATTTCTTTTATCGCGTTTATTTACCTAATTTCCCCGTTATATACCCGTGTTATAATTATATGTTCTGATGATCGCGTTGGTTCAAAAAACTTTAAAGTTCTCAAGTTTCTAACTGGTAGATATAACGGGGAAACATATTTTCAGGTGAAATACAAGAACGTCTCATCAAAAACTCCGGTGCTGACGATAGAGGCTGCGAAACAGGACAGTGACAGATATATACCGGGGGACGACTCCATCAAGCCTACTGGTAGAGGAACGGATATTCACACTGTCATCAATGGTAACCTTATCCTTATATTATCTTTATCTCAGCATCAGCAAAATAACGATCATAATTTGGAAGACTTGAGTCAGATTTATAGCATGCACCAACCATTGGCGGGCAAAACGAAAACAATGGGTATAGGTCGCTTCACATAAAAAGAACGCTGGAAGAAAGTGGGAGGGGTGTGTCCGCTCATGGGTACACTCGCGCACGATAGTACCTGTATACCTACTATGCCAATTTGCTAAGCATATTTTTAACTAATATTTCACTCGCGGCTTGGTATTAGTTATTAGAAAAGAATATTTGATTAAATTAAAAACATGTTCAATTCAGTTTAGAATGTTTAATCTAATTACAAAAAATTAACATAATGTTGCCTCTGCGATGCGTTTCATACACTGTTTTAAATTATCAACAGCATTATTATCTGCCTCTCTTTTCTTAAAACAATATACGTCATAAATAATTTTTGACGTGACAACGTCTTATAATATGATAGAGCCGGCTGCACGCACGAAAAAACATGACGTTATGCGGCGTTACCTCGCTCTGAGGCGTTCCATGTAAGGCTTGAAGTGCAAGCGAGAGCGCTCGACATCCGTCTCTCTCCTACTTGAGTGACCGATGCGTCTGCGTGGACAGCTGCTATACTATAGTACATTTACATTGTTTTGATCGAGTATCAAATGCTACCATTCCATCAGTATTTTCTTAAGACGTTGTCAAGTTCAACTATCGTCAGTAAACCGACTTTACAGAAAACCAATTTTTCACTTTCCTGTGTAAAACCATTTCAAACTTTTGTGCGCGATAATATTTTGACAAGAAACGTGACGTGGACACAACGCGAACCAATAGCGCACCGGCAGTACAACACCTTGGAACACCGAGGACGCCTAGGGAGGCATGCACCGGCGTCAGCGAGCTGCTGGCCTTCCTGGAGAACATCGGGTGGTTAGATTAGCAGCCCCCCTCACCCGACACGCAAAAAGGGCCCACCTGTGGCCTAGTTGCGGAAATCAGTCCAGAAACAAGTAACAAGTAAGCGCACCGGCAGGCATGCGGCGCGTGACCCGCCCACCCCGCGCCCCACCGCACACCCCCAAATAGACCTTTAAATCGCCTACTGCGCAGCTTGACCGCCAACGTTCTTTTTACATGACGCGAACTATATACCTCACGTTTATTCGGCGACTTGTTTCAGTTATTATAGCTGATATTGGGCATATTGTTCATGGAAAAAAGCTCTTGTAGAAAGCACCTTCGGAAAAAAATGGGGAGGGGAGCCCGATGCCATTTGCTGTGGAATCAGTAATATTTTGCTGTGCAATCAGTAATTTTTTGATTTGCGTTTAAATAATACCTTTACATTAGTATCGATACGTTCATATAATAAAAAAATCCACATAGACCATAGCTAGGGGTATAATGCTAACTCGATCTCCCTTTCAAGGCGTATACCAGATAGAAGCGCAATACCACTACTACCTAGAACCAATTACGTGTGTGGTTGTACCCGTGGACAACCGATACGAAGTCTACGATTCTACTCAGTGGATAGACCTGACGCAGATCGCGGTGGCCCAGTGTTTGAACATCAGGGAAAGCGAGTAAGTAAAAAATAAAACGTCAAGAGCGAGTCAGACTCGCGCACTAAGGGTTCCGTTAAATTGTAAGACCTTGTTTCTTGCCAAATATTATGATTCTAGGTCAACATGAAGTAGGTACCCTGTATATTTTGGTCGAGGGAGAGAATCAAAAGTATTTTTTTTTTGTGAATAATCTTCCTGTATTTGTGCTATAAGGCCTTGCTTCTTGCCAAATTTCATAATTCTAGGTCTACGGGAAGTACCTACCCTATAGGTTTTGGTCCATGGCGAGCATTAAAATAATTTTTTTTTGGTGAATAAATTACAAATTTATCATTTTCGGATTTTTCCCTTTACTTGTTGCTCATCAAATTTCATGATTCTACGTCTACGGGAAGTACACTATAGGTTTTGGGTGCTTGTGATTCCCTTGGAAATTTCAAAATTTTCGAACATAAACGGCTGTAACTTTTGAGTGCGTTGACTTAGAAGTTTAATTTATATCACGGCTTCAAGAGGTTACGGACTTGAGTAGGTATATGACGTTAATTTCAACTCGATACGTCCACGTGTTCCTGAGAAAAGAGGGTTGACAGACAGACAGACAGACGGACAACAAAGTGATCCTATAAGGGTTCCTTTTTTCCTTTTGAGATTCGGAACCCTAAAATCCCCACACTGGGCATGCGGGTTGGGGATCGCAGTCTAGTGGTAGAATGGTTCGGCAGGAGGCGCTGCTGACCCGGTGGATATCCCTTAGTTGCCTCTTACGACACCCGCGGGAAGAGTTAGGGTGGTGCAAATTCTAAGCCACGCAAAAGCAAACGTTATAAGGTTATTCCTCCCTTCCTGCCCTTCCTCTGCTAGATTTCGCTAGTCGACTCTTACGACATCCACAGATAGAGTGCTTGAGTTAGATGGATCGTTTCTTAGGTAGCAACTTTTAGGTCAGTAGTAGTACCTACCTACTTACCTATGAAGTTCCTACCACACACTAGACAGCACAAAAATGTACTCACATGGGCTTAAACTTGTTATCTTTATATACATTTTACAGTGACAAAATGACTTCTCACAAGCTTCAAACGAGTGGTCCGCGAGCCGTCTGTCTTCTGATGCCGTCAATTCATCTAAAAATTACGAGATGAAGCCCATATTTGAATGCATTTTTAGGGCTGTGCTGCAGCGGTGCTTTCCAGGTGTGCGGCTAGCTTCCACGCCCGTAGCACACCTCCGCTGCGGAACCTTAACAGCGGAACCGCAGTAATTTCGCTATGTCTTGTCCCTATAGGAGAAGCAAAACACTAGCGAAACTGCCTGTTCTAACGCATAGATTTGACTAAGTATAATTCTATCTCTTTCCCCGCCCGCGCGGTGCGAAAACAACGCGGCACCGCAAATAACGTTTTATAGGTGTGGCTGACGTCGGAGGAGATCGACGAAACCGCGCGGGAAAGAGCTAGAATAGGTATTACACCCATTTTTGAAAAATGTCTGAATTTTTTCTCATATAGAGTAAAATACCTTAATGAAGTCAAATCTATGCGTTATAATATAACAGGCAGTTTCGCTAGTTTTCCGCTGCTCCTACATACGGACAAGACATTGTGAAATTACTGCGGTTCCGCTGTTATGGTTTCGCAGCGGAGGTGTGCTACGGGCGTTACGCCAGGACCGCCTCTTTTAGGCTAGTGTAGTGCCTACCAACTTATCTATCTAAACCTGTACTAACTAGGACAGGTATTCTATACTTCAAAGGAGACTTCTAAATATTGTATAGGATAATTATGTACTTTGTGAACGAAATAAAAAACATTGTATTGTATTATCATCATCATCTTTATATATATAATTCTTCTGTGAGTGTGTATGTCACTGAACTTCTCTCAAACGACTGGACCGATTTTGATGAAATTGTTTGTGTGTGTTCAAGGGGATCTGGGAATGGTTTAGATTCACAATTTTGTCCAACGCGGGCGAAGCCGTGGGCAGAAGCTAGTTATCTTATATATAAAAATGAAACCCGTTTCGCGTTGTCACGGCATCACGCGTGAACGGCTGGACCGATTTCGCTAATTCTTTCTTTGTTGTGTTTTTTATTGTCAGGAGAAGGTTCTTATGAAAGAAAAAATTAAGAAAGTTGGAAACATAAATTTCCACGCGGGCAAAGCCGCGGGGCGCAGCTAGTCAATATATAAATATCAATGCCACTTTTCGTTGTAATTTTATAACTCAAGAACGGGTTCACCTATCCAAACCAAATGTTTAGGCTATGTTCGGACTATTTAGTAGATGGTTTATGTGAAGTTTGCACAAAATCGGTTGAGCGTTTCATCATTTATCACATTTTTTGTAACAAATGAATTCAATAAATGGCGGATCATTTTATAGGAAAGGTTTAAAGGTGAGAGCGGTACGAAGTTCGCCAGGTCAGCTAGTCTATTATACACTTGCGAGCTTTAAAATGGAATCGCTTCATCGCGCGAGTTGATCAAAACAATTTTTTTACAATTTATGTACAATGAACTATACCTAGATTGTGGTATATCATTTGAAAGGTAATTTTGTTACCTTTCAAGAGATATCAAGAAGATTTAAAATTAATTAAATTGGCTACCTAAATTTTGGGAATTATTGCAATAGGTCGAAGTTGCATCTATCGGCTTCTATCGGCGTCGGAGCTGGATTAGCTGGATTTCTCCCTCGTATCCGCTGTTTTAGCTCGTCCCACATAATGCCAGATTGGGTTCAAGTCAGGAATAAGGGCTGGCCAGTCTAGTGTGGGAATGCCGACATGGAAGACGTCTGTCAGTACTGTCTAGTCACTGCTGCGGTGTGGCAGCGGACATTATCGTGCATTAAATCAAAATTTATCGTCGCCAATAAATCCTGCGTAAGGGAAAACATAACATAACTCATAGTTCACTGCAAAGAAATTGTAAAAATTAGTCTTGAACAACCCTTGAAGCGATTCCAGTTTAAAGCTCGCAAGTGTAGTTAAAAATGCTATTTGTTGCTTTTCCGCAGTGTTATGGTTATAGTCCGTCGAGTCGGCGGTGGTTTCGGCGGGAAGATATCACGGAACGTACAAGCAGCGACCGCAGCTGCCATAGTGGCTTCGAAACTGAACAAGACTTGCCGGTTCATTCTTCCGATACAGACTAATCTAACAGTGGCGGGGAGGAGGCTGCCCACGCAATGTGAATATGAGGTACAGTTGCGGTTGCCTGTACTTTTAAGGTTGACCAGATTTAAAGTCGCCACACACACGTGCGGGTTGTAACATACGAATTTATGTGAGAGACTAAACACACGCCGCCGGGCTGGGTGTAGGCACAATAGATGTGTAGGTATGTGTAGTCTCTCATATAAATTCACGCATTACCACCCGCACGCCTTCACCTCCGGCCCAGCCACGGTTTCTGTGTGTGGCGGCTTTCAGGTATGTTTGTTGTGGTTGATTGAAAGACGGTTTTGTGAAATTTAACTTGTGATAACACTCTGTGACGAAGGTCCGCCGACGTCCGACGCAGAAGGTCGCGGGATCCAGGCGCGGTCCCAGGGGGGGGGTCACGGGGGTCGTGACCCCCCCCCAAAATCTTAGTTTAGGTACTTAAAAATTGCAATCCACAGCCTGATTACGAGTATTTTTTCCTGTTTACTGCTGTCACTTTGATAAGGATTACCAAAAAAATCGCGGCTCGCTCCGCTCGCCGATATTACTGGCGTTTTGTGCTCTATGTTTTGGTAAGCGGAGAGGCAACCAACGTTACCTAAGACCAGAACTCAACTGAACTTGAATGCTCTAGCTCGTCTTCTATAGTCAGCTTGTATCAATCCAACCACCACAGTACATATATAGCACAGAAATGTAACAAATAACCTGCGAGGTCACTTTATCAACCAGCGCAAAGAAATCGAAGTAGACAAACAAAATTTTCATGCTTAGATCCCCTCGCCGATAACAGTTGTTCCTTCTGACTATAGTCCAGAGCTCGACCCCTCTATGTCACTTTGACAATTTTAATGAAAAAAATCCAAAAAATGTAACAAAAACTAAAAATTGTCGCAGCTCGCCGGCAACTTAAACTTAAATCTTCGTTTGAGATGCGTTTGCAAAATACTCCAAAAATTGGAAAAAATTGGTGAGTTTGCAACTGCAAAAAATCTAATGCTAAAAAACTCATACGCACAGCCATATTATCATAAAAAATTTCAAGGCTCGCTTCGCTCGCCGTTGATTCTATAGGTTGTTGCCCTCGTATTTTGTTAATATTCGACAAACGCATAAATTGTTCATGAAGGATATAAGCGAACTGCGAACCATATTTGTGTTAGAAGAACACCAACGTTTCAACAAATTCATTACGTCTCTCGTTACCCTTAATGATAGTTTTCCCTTAACGTCAAACTACGATAGTTTTTATTATAAATTGTTTTTAGCTCATTATTTAGCTTCTTTGTCTTGCTACGCATGCCTTACCAATTTCAAAAAAGGCTGCGGCTCATTCCATTTGCTGATATAAATTTTCTAGTTCAGAATTTTTTCTGGGCTTGCTGTTATTTATTTCCTTATACTCTTCTGGACCAGTTTGTGACCACCCGAAAAAGTAACAAAATTTCGGCGACTCGCTCCGCTCGCCGTTGCATCTTTTTGTATTCCTGATTATTTGAGTCTCGCTCGTTTCGCTCGTCCTATGTCTACCACCAGAAAGTCTTTAAAGCTTTCGGGGGTCGCTTGACTACCTATATTTTTTTTGTAATAGGTAGGTTCTTTCCTGCTTACTTTCCCCCAGCCATCAGAAAAAATCCTTAAAGTTTCGAGCTTCGCTCTTGATAGGAGTTAAGGGTCGGGGTGTTGTGTTTGCGGTCAATATGCAAACACTGCAAAAGATGGTTACTTACGTAACCACAAAATTTCGCGGCTCGCTCCGCTCGCCGATAGTATTTTTACTGCTTCTGTATTTGGTCCAGTGCTCGACACCCCTTTAACACCTTCACCGACGTAGACGTGCCTCTCGCTCACCGTGTCGGGATGGCGGCCCGCCCCTCCGGGTCACACTGCCAAGGCTGGAGGCAGTGGATACGTTAAGATGAGTTTGGCCACCACCGCGAAAAATTTACAAAAACCCAATTTTACGCATCTCGCTCTGCTCGTTTCGTGGTTTTCTGTAGGGGTCTGCGGACCCCCCCCCCCCGAAAGGAATTCCTTTGGGGCATTGGCTACGGCCCTGACCAAGTGTGACCCCCCCTAAAGTCTTGGGCTGCGACCGCGCCTGGCGGGATCGATTCCCGCCTTGGGACAAATGTTTGTACGATCAGCAGATATTTGTTCAGGGTGTTCTGGATGTTTTCTATGTATAACAAAAAAAATCCCTATCTAAGTAGAGTATTGTATTAAGTATAACAGTTATCTAGTACCCATAACACAAGCTCTGCTTAGCTCAGATCACTTTTAAAACTATTAGGGGCTTGTTATCATCTAGCTAGATTCTCTGTAAGTGAATTGATATTCCTCAAAGACGGAACCTTTCCTGATCTTTACTTGTCTAACTGAACTAATTTATGTGATTTATACTTAATTTTACTTGACGAGAAACTGATAACACCATTGTAATTGTGTACCTATTTCATTTTCAATAAATATTTTTATTTCATTTCAGGTTATATTTATATATCTTGTATCTATGTGCACGTCGCACAGCGAGTTCCTTAAAAGAGCTTCGAATCGCATTCTGAAAGGAATCTAATAACTCTTTAAACTGTGGATAAGCGGCAGAAAAATCAAAATTATGGATTACTCTAAATCCACACTACCAAGGCAGTCCTGAGTTCGATTGGACAATAGAATCGAAACGTCAGCATCACATAACATCTAATTTATCTATGGGATTTGGTACAGCTCCTCTAGCGTGCGGATAGGGAATACTATAGTAAAACAAGACAAAATTAAAAATTTTAACAACCCCCCGATGTTTATTGGCTTAACAGAATTTCATAAAACGTGGCTAAGAATACTCAGGATAAAATTATTTATGACACAAAATAACTAAACGAAAATCGGTTCATCCGTTTGGGAGCTACGATACCACAGACAGATACACAGATACACAGACAGACACGTTAAACTTATAACACCCCTCTCTTTTTGCGTCGGAGTTACTGAAATGTCACGATAACGACTCGATAGTATCGTCAAACTAGAATGCGACTACAACTTATAAGTTATGCAGCGGGGTCGATTCCCAACGTTTGGTCTAATGTTTCTTGATTACACTATCAGATACACGATTACATTAGTGGTGATTCAGCAGAATCACCACTAATGGTGAATACACCAAAACCTAATCTAACTAGTCTAAAAATTCATCCTACTATAATTATAAACGCGAAAGTTTGTAAGTATGGATGGATGGATGGATGTTTGTTACTCTTTCACGTAAAAACTACTGAACGGATCGGCTGAAATTTTGCATACAGGTAATTGTAATCCTGGAATCAAATATAGGCGACTTTTTATCCCATAAATCAGTTCCCGTGGGAAAGAAATAACCTCAAAACGTTTCCTTAGAAACAACGCGTGCGAAGCCGCGGGGCGCAGCTAGTATATAATATTATCATCATTCATTATTGGATGTAAGCTGGTGAACTACGAACCTTAATAAAATTTGTGTTGGAAGAACACCAACGTTTCATCCGAGGGACATCTTGAGGATGAGTGCGGTTCTAGACGACTTAACCCGCTTGCTTCCGTATTGAATTCGTCAAACTACGAGAGTTTTAATAGTAAAACTAGCCCGCGGCTTCACACGCGTATTTTGAGTATAATAAGTAGCCTATTATCTAAGTTAGGCTTTACCTTCTAAGCTAGGCTAGGCTTTCTAAGCGAAGGTACTCCAAATTTCATCTTGATCTGTTAAGTAGTTTTGGAGATCCTATGTAGTCCTCGGTAACAAAAATTCAGATGTCGCAAACTTTCGGCTTTATTAATATCAGTAGGATAGCCTATATCGAATAAATTCGGTAGCCGTTTACAGCTAATAAATTCGGGTACGGATTTTCGGGTACAGATTACAGTCACCCAAAAATATTGCAATTGCTTTTTTAGTCGTAAAAGAGGGACAGCAACATTTTGACAGCAATATCAGTTTTTACACCCAAGGAAAGACCTTTGGTAGGTATCGAGACAACTAGTTACCAAGCAGTTGTGTAGATGGAAATAAAATTCCGCCCATGTAGGTAACTGGTTGTCCCCGCGGAGAATTTCTTCCACGTGGACAACCAGTAGTCAAGTTTGGTTGTCTGGGCGGAACAAACCAAAATATAACCTGATTCAGGATTTTCTTCTTTCCATTTCTAGGTTGGCGTAGACGAAAACGGCAAGATCCAGTACCTAGACGCCACCATAGTGCAAGACGTGGGTTGTTCGAACAACGAAAACATTCTTAGCTATGTTGTCGGAGGCTTTCCGAATTGCTACAATACTGAGTATTTCAACTTGAAGTCTGCGGTTGTTTTGACTGATTTGCCCTCTAATACTTTTGCGAGGGCTCCTGGTAAGAAATTGTGTCTTTTTTAACCGACTTAGAAAAAAGGAAGAGGTTGTAGTTCGACTTCTTGTTAGTTTTTTATGTATTTCCATCGATTTCTACCTCAATTACGGACCGATTTTGAAAAATGTTTCGCTAATGACCCCGAGGTGATCCCATAAAAAATATTAGTATTTGTTCTGCAAAATTTAAAGCAGTATAACATTAAGTTATTCGAAGTCGTAGTAGTTTTTTCAGTCAAAACCATTGAATAATTCGATAATATCTATAAGGTAACTTGCCGCAATCGAAATCTTCCTAAACTTATAAAAATGTTGTAGGGTAAGCCAGTATAAAACATATAGGTAGGTACTAACAGGTTTTATTAACCCAGGTAAATAATGTAGTTCCTCGCTATGGGATGAAACTTTGGTGTTCTTCCAACACAAAATAGGTTGGTTGTTGACCCGCTTACATTAATAATGAAGTAATTATGTACACGGATTGGATGTCAGAAGATGAACGAAACTAGATTTTGCTGACGACCTCTGGCGCGGCGGGCGATGGTCCGACTGCGAAGCAGGAGGCTGCGGGTTCACTTCCTGCCTCGCGACTAATGTTTGTACTGATCTGAAGATATTTGTTCTGGGTGTTTTCAATAGTAATATGTATATTTAAGTAGGTATACATACATACTTGAAATGCACCAGTCTATAGTTAGCTCGCTGTTTTAATTGTAAATACTAGTTCTAATTTATTTCTATTACTTGATTGTAATTTTGTTTGTCGATAGAGTTTTTTATTAGGTATTATAATAGTAATATCAATATATTGTTTTCGGTATACCTATTAGTTATCTAGTACCGCAATAACACAAGCTCTGCTTAGCTTGGAACTATTCTGTGAACTGTCCAGCATTATTTATAGTCCTGGTCTGACGTTGAAATAGTTTGCTACGTTATCCTCAACCTCAACAGCCTGTATTGGTCCACTCCTGGACGCAGGCCCCCCCCTGATAAGCGCCTTATTGGCTTTTATCATATGGGGGGTTATGCCCATAATCCCCACGCTGCGCATGCGGGTTTGGGAACGCAGTTCGGTGGTAGAGTTATTCTGCAGCCCCCTGCAACTCTACCACCGCTGCTGCCCGCCCCGAAGGATATCCCTTAGTCGCCTCTTACGACACCCGCGGGAAGAGTTTGGGTGCTACGTTATCTCCAAGTGTTTAATCCGTGGTATGTTTAACCCGGATAAGTCAACGCTCGGATTAAAACTCGTTCAATAAATTCACACACTATGTTCCTATGTTCCAGGCACATCAGAAGGCATCGCGTCGATCGAGCACATAATGGAACACATCGCTTTTGCCGTCAACAAAGACGCGACTGCCGTTCGAATCACCAACATGAGAACTGCTGACAACGACCTTCCAAGCCTCATAGAACTCCTCAAACAGAAAACAGACTACGACAAACGATCTAAAGCCATAGACGCCTTCAATAAGAACAATCGATGGAAGAAAAAAGCCATCGAAATCAGCGTTCAAAGCTTTCCCGTAGAATTTTACGGGAACTATTCCGCTCTAGTATCAATCTACAGAGGTGATGGAACAGTGACGATAACCACAGGGGGAATAGAGATGGGACAAGGCGCGAATACGAAAGCCGCTCAAGTTTGCGCTTACGAGTTGGGTATTCCACTCGATTATGTGTCTGTTATACCGCATTATTCGTTCACGGCAGCCAATAACGTGTTTTCTGGATCGAGTATTACGAGCGAGAGTGTTTGTTACTCGATTATTAAGGCGTGTGGGATGTTGAATGAGAGATTGGCTCCGATTAAGGCGAAAATGCCTGATGCTAGTTGGAAGGATGTCATTAAAGCAGCGGGAGACGAACTGGTTAGTGCTTAGAACTTTTCTTAATTGATGCCTTCTTCATCATGTTCAGTGTCACTCACTGCTGGTAAGGTATGTGCAGAACATGTCTAGCAAGACCACATTAATTATCTATGTTACCTATGTATTGTATTAATTAGTAACTGACCTGGCGAACTTCGTACCTACCGCTCGAAAATGAATTCACGTTTGTTAGTCACAAAAACTTATAGATATCAGTCATCTAGTACCCATAACACAAGCTCTGCTTAGCTTGGGGCTAGATTATAGTGTGTGGATTGTCCAGCATTATTTATTTGATTATTACCAGTCCATCCGGCCTCCTCTATCCTGTGACAACTCAATAGGATCACAGGAAACCATTTTTTGCATGCTAAAATTTTACGGACGTTTAAAGTTCTCATATGCAGGATTTAACGTAAGCATTTGATTCTTGCCAGTCCATCCTTCCTTCTCTATCCAGTGACAAATACCTAAAGAAGATCACAGTATACTATATACATTTAACGTTAGCTGCGCATAGTCACCATTATAGCTTAGTAAACCGGCCCGTAGTAGGTACCTAGTACAGATTAGTACTGTACCGTAACGCAGTCGCAGGAAAACCAATATGCCCTTTTCTTATCGGTTCTCCGATTGTTTCTAGATTGATCTATCAGCAATCTACATGATGACCGACAAAGAGGAAGACCTGAGTCCCTACAGTGCGTTTGCGGTCGTCGTATTAGAAGTAACCCTCGATGTGTTGACCGGCCGGTTCCAAATGGACAGAATGGATATTTTGGAGGATGTTGGATTGAGTGCCAACCCTAATATTGATGTTGGGCAGGTACGTACCGTTGTTTTGAAATGTTAAGCCTGTTGCGAAGCTATAATGGTACGGAGCAGGGTCTGTAGCAGCCGGAAGGCACTACAAACTACAACAATATCTTTATCTACTAAGATCTACAAGTTGCAATAATATAAATTTATTCATTACGGATGTAAGCGGGTTTACTACGAACCTTATTTGTGTTGAACGTTTCACATCTTCAGGTTCGTAGTTAACCCGCTTACTTCCGTAATAAATTCTTCAAACTACGATAGTTTACCTCACCGAGCGGGGTATCAAATGAAAGGTATCGATTTGTACATTTCAATACAGTTTTTAAAATTTCTTTAGATTTTATACTTTTTGTTTGAAATGTATAAAAAGGAGTAGGTATTAGGTAATTTTCAAAATGGACCTCCCTCACCGAGTGTGGTGTCAAATAAAAGGTATTGGTTTGTACGTTTCAAAACAGTTTTATAAATTTCTGTAGGTTTCATACTTTTGGAAATATTTAGAAAAAGTCGAAATTTTACCCATCCCCCCTTGTCGCGTCACCGTGCACAGGCGCGGCGCCCCGCCGGCGCCGCGCCTGATGTTATGCTGGGCGTGAATGCTATGAAGTCGATTTTTATTTTATCTAAACAGTCGAATAATTATCCTAAGACAATCTAATATGTTGTACTCGTAGTAAGCCTTTTTGCACGTAGAAATGATTTGACAATTTGTTTGAATTTATTTACCTACTGATAATTTTTGCAACTCACTACGAGTTTTGTTGTAGAAGCATATACCTACCTACATTGCCATTTAAAAGATCATCATCATCATCATATCAGGCCTTGTCGACCCACTGCTGGGCATAGGCCTCTCTATGTTTATGCCATTCACCTCGATCTTGTGCTAATCTGGGCCAGGTGTAGCCTACGGTTTTGCGTATGTCATCGACCCGTCGCGCCGGTGGACGCCCTCTACTCCTATCTCCAGTCTCTTGGCCACCACTCAGTCAGTGCTTTAGTCCACCTGTCGTCACTTCGTCTGGCCAAGTGTCCTGCCCAACTCCATTTGAGCCCCCAATATTCGCTCACTAACGTCTTGAACTTTAGTCCGTTTGCAAATTTCAGTGTTAGGAACTCGATCTAGTTCTAGGAGCTAGGAACTCGATCTTTAAAAGATACCTAGGTTTGAATAAACATCAACCGAGCTTGTTGCTTAAGTCTCTGGAGGAAATCACATAAAACTATATTTTTTGTTACATAATTAACTAACTTTTTCAGGTTGAAGGAGCCTACATCCAAGGCATAGGCTACTTTACCTGCGAGAAGCTAGTCTACGACACTACCACCGGTAAACTACTGACCAACCGCTCCTTGACGTACCACGTACCACTGGCTAGAGATATACCAGTCAGTTTCAACGTTCACTTGCGGTATAACTCCAAGAATGTCAAAGGAGTGTTAGGTTCTAAATGTAAGTACAATGTACCCGAAGAACCTACCAAATGAGAATACTGGGAATAGTTTCACTAGCTACCCATCAATATCAGCCGTCTTCTAGACATGGGCATCCCTTTATTCTGGGTATTTTCTATGTAGGTAGGTACCTATACCAAAAAATATACATTCATGTAATGTATTGTAATAAGTATATCAGTCATCTAGTAGGTACCCATAACACAAGCTCCGCTTAGCTTGGGCTAGATGATGCTGTGTGAATTGTCCAGCATTATTTACTTAAGGCGAATAGTAGGTAGGGTGGATAGTGGCGCCACTACATATTTAATGTTATAATTACGTTATACAAAGGAATTATCAAAAAATCGGACCGCGCGTAGACGATATCTATCATAAGCTTTTTTTAAATGTATCTTTAATAGTTTTGTACTGTATTATTTAGGCAGATACTTGTTTCAAGAGTTTAGTTCCTATTGGTGGCCACCAAGCTCTCCAAACAAGGTTTTTGATTGAATAACACAAAACAAAACTATTACAGATACATTAAATAAAAGCTTGTGATAGGTATCGTCTACCAGCGGTCCGATTTTTTGATAATTCCTTTGTATAACTTAATGATTAAATTAAATATGTAGTGGCGCCACTATCACCCCTACTATTCGCCTTTATTAGCGCCATATCTGAACATAAGTAACGGAAGACATTTACAACGAGATATTTACCATGATTTGAAGTGAATAACTGATTCCGTGATCATGTCACATGAAACTGTGCCGAAATATTGGATAGCTCAAACTCAAATCATGGTTAACTAGCTGCTGCCCGCGGCTTCGCACGCGTTGTTTCTATAGAAACGCTTAAAGGTGATTTCTATCCCATGGGAACTGATTTATGGGATAAAAAGTAGCCTATGTTTTATTCCAGGCCAAGAATTATCTGTCTGCACAATTTCAGCCCGATCCGTTCAGTAGTTTTGGCGTGAAGAGGTAACAAACATCCATCCATCCATCCAAACTTTGGCATTTATAATACTAGTTTATATTTATGCCCGCGGCTTCGCACGCGTTGTTTCTATAAACGTTTAAAAGGTGATTTTTATCCCATGGGAACTGATTTATGGGATAAAAAGTATCCTATGTTTCATTCCAGGATTAGAATTACCTGTATGCAAAATTTCAGCCCGATCCGTTCAGTAGTTTTTGCGTGTAGAGGTAACAAACATCCATCCATCCGGCTTCGCACGCGTTGTTTCTATAAACGTTTAAAGGTGATTTGTATCCCATGGAAACTGATTTATGGGATAAAAAGTATCCTACGTTTGATTCGAGGATTAGAATTACCTACCTGTATGCAAAATTTCAGCCCGATCCGTTCTGTAGTTTTTGCGTGTAGAGGTAACAAACATCCATCCATCCAACTTCCAACTTTCGTATTTATAATATTAGTGTGATGTGATGTCCCGTTGGTGTAAATAACCATAATGGGCTTAAAATTTAAACAGACTTCCTAAAAGAAGGAGGAGACTATGTTCGGCTGCATGTATGTATGTATGTTTGTTCGTCGATTTCTCCGTTAAATATGACCGACTTTGAAAATTCTTTTCCTTATTACAGCTTGTGGAGAAATGGGAATATGCACGGCCCATGGTATAACTCATGCTCTGAGGAAATGTATACTCGAGTCTAGAAAGGATTCCGGGTATGACATCACAAAGTGGATCAACATAGGTGGGTAAAAGAACTGCCAAGTATTCATGGCAGATAATATTTTTTGCATTTAATTATGTGAGTGTACCTATTCTTAAAATACCTAATTACTTTCAGCAATACCGTACGACACGGAGACGATATTAAAGGCGCTTCAAGTGAGAAATGAAGAGTTTTGTATAGCATAGAATGTAAGAATTTTTATGCTAAGCAAAGATATAAGTAGTAGCCTACGTTGTGCATAAGGTATTTAAATAAAAATTATGTTCTGCCAATAATACACGTTTATTATCGCATTGTCAAACAGAAAATATACACTAAACAAAGAAACTTTCTTAGGCTCCCGAGTATTAATTTAGGCCTCGAACAAATAAATTGAATACATATTAGTCTAATCGTTAATCATTCAAAAACTTATTATAAATCCATAAATTAATTCATTATAAATTACAACTTAATTATTATGAAATAAAAAAAAATCATTACTAATTATTAGAATTACCAAAATCTATACACAATTATATCAACAGTTTATGTGTTATGCAAAAAGTGCAATTTTTATCACTAGTTTAGTACTAATAGCAGACTTTGGGTCTCTTTCACTTTACGACAAAGTGACAGGGGTTTGATGTTTTATATAATTTTGTCGCATAACACGTCGTTGGTGAAAAAGGCCCTTCAAATCAACATAGGAATTGCAAGTCCCACTACTTGTGCTATTAGAATCTTGCCAGAACTAGAGGTTTGATTTTAAACTCTTTATTAAAACAAATAAGAACGGCAAGACAGTCCCTAGATGGCCTTTGAAGCTATTGGTCGAATAATTAGTAAGCCATGTCTAACTTTTACAAGTTTACAAAACTATGTCTAGATGCTTTTTCGTAGCTCTTCATTTAGCTCCTATTCACTTACGAACGATATAGTATGGACCATAAAATAAATCAAGAGATGGTACCTATTAAAACTTATTGGATGGTAACCGTAGGAAATTACAATTGACTTGTTGAGATTTTATCTTCTCTAGTTCTTACTACATCGTTCGGAAACATTAAGTTCACAAAGCTGGTAACAAAAACTCAGTTATAAAATATCTACCGGTAAAAATTTACCCCGAAAAGCCTGTTGTATATAAAATTATATTTATTCGGCTCAGAGCTCCCCGACACTGCTACTATTGAATATTAAAAACAGCATCAAAAACGATGCTACCAAAAGTGCTAGTGAAGCTAGAAAATCTAGAAATTATCATTTACTGTCGAAGAGCCCTATAAAATAATCAAGGCAAAAATATACAAAATATTTTCTATGTACAATTCAGTGCAGTGGTACCGCTACTACAATATACTATAAATAAATTATAATAAATAAACAATGCTAGACATTGATACATTACATGAAATAAAGGGTGTCACAGAGAAACGCAAATATTTTGTTAACTTCCTTTGTTCATCATTATGATAGTGAAATGATAAAAGGGTACACCTTGTTATGAATTTTATACGATATTCTGTTAGAGCTCGGTTTCGCACTATTAATTTAAAATCAAAAGCTATCTTAGAAGAATTTGTTCGATTGTGATTTAATGTAGATAAATTAAATAATTCTATTATTTAATAGAACGAATCAGGCTTTTCAATAATACATTTAGTATTTTTGCGTATAAATTACTTATAACTATTATATGAGCATGGAAACTAGCGTAAAATAAATTAAAATAATCTTACATTAAAATTTAGAACATTCAGAGATTCGTTTCAAGATTAATAAGTTAAAAATCAGTCCTTTTAGGCACCCTCCGAATTAGAATCTAATCCTTATCTCAACGTATGGTGGTTTATTTTACGATGGTAGGAGGTGTGATTTTGGGGAATACTTTTGTGTGAGGCTAACTATAGTATAGGTAGGTACATTTCTAATAACCGACTAAGTATATATTTTCCCCTCCAATTTAAAATCTCTCTCAACTTTAAACAATGGCAAGAATTCAAAACACACCTATAATTTTTTTAAATACTGCTTAGCCATTTCCGTAAGTTGAGCGATTTTTACAAGAGGACTTGTCTTTATAACAATAGATAAATTGGGTATTGTGATGTTGGTGATTGGACATGACATTCATATAAAATGAGATTCAAAACAGCTTTTTCACATAAAGCAAACATCCCAAACACATGTTTTTTAATCTCGTATTAAACACAAAATGTAATCATGTCTTTATAAATTTCCTACATAAAAATCTTGACGTTGTTTAAAATATAGACAACAATCAAGTGTATATTAGAGTAATTGCACAAAAATCATTAAAATAGCAACCGTTTTAGCAACATAATAAGAGTTCGATATAACATGAACTTTATTGGGATTCTTCAATTTATAAATGAGATCTCAAGTTCTTGAGGTTACATCCATAGGAAGCACCCAGTTATATTCATTTATTGTAAAGATTTGGCAGGTACCTATAATAAATTTTAATAGAATGTCCGTTATAACAAACCCTTGAAAACTCGAATACTAATAAACTACTAAAATCTCTAGGCAAATAAAGGCAAAATCGACCTTGCTACAAAATATGAGGTATATCATAGAATTATTTTCGCTCATTCGCTTATATTTTTGGTGGAATGCTGTTGATTCAAGTCTTTCGGCCATCTTTGTTTTAACTATCCCAAGTGATGTACGCGACTGTTTTTGATATTAATCAACATTTATGTTGGAGTTATACAATCATACTTATAAGTGAATAAAAGATATTCCTAAGTCGACTATTAGACTCAAAAATAATAGAATAAATCCATAAGTATACTCCCGAGTAAACGATAAAATATCTATCCATTCTTATCGATGTTTATCGATCTTCTTTCAATAGTAGAACCTTTATTCAATACGAATCGACGCTTCATGATTGGTCGAGACGTCAATGCAGTACACTTCTTTCAGTAATTGAATCAAATCGACGCTTTACGATCGGTCGAGACGTCAATGCAGTACACTTCTTTCAATAATTGAATCAAATCGACGCTTCACGATCGGTCGAGACGTCAATGCAGTACTCTTCTTTCAATAATTGAATCAAATCGACGCTTCATGATTGGTTGAGACGTCAATGCAGTACACTTGTTTCAATAATTGAATCAAATTGGCGCTTTATGATTGCTTGAGACGTCAATGCAGTACACTTCTTTTAATAGTAGAACCATCGACGCTTCATGATTGGTCGATACCTCCGTTTTTAACTCCAAAACCATACCAAAGTAACGACCTACAAAATAAATACTAGACAGTCGAGTCATCACTTCTCATTACCTAGTCCCTTAAACCTAACTCACATCTGATATCACGCAACCCCACTATCCTGTGCTTGATTCCTCTTCTTATCACTCCTGTGGTGATCCGGCGTAGACTTCAATATGTCTGGTTGTCCGTGGGATAGGACCCTAGCTTCGCCGTGGTTGAAAGTTGAGGTGTGTGATGATAGAGTTAGAGTCGCATTTCGGTCGGAGTTGAGTGTCATTGTTGTCGCGTGTGAGTTTAAAGTGTTGTGTCCTGTTGTGTGGTGTGTGTGATGGGATTGGCTGAGTTGGTGCATGTGTGGGAGGGTGGATGGACTGGAGTGAGGGTGGGTGGTTTTGCGGAGGGACCGATGGGAGCCATTTCGGGTGAGGGAGTTCATTTGAGGTGTTCCCGGGCCGGGACGGAGGAGGGCGTTCTTGTAGTCCGCTATTAGATGGGTTAGCTCTGCCATCTGGAACAAAACGAAGTTGGTTTACAAAAAAAACCGAAATTCCTGACAAAGATTCCAAACTCCTCTCTTCTCCGCTCCTCTAAATTTGTATACAGAGATGAATACCATTATAAGATTAGAACGGCTGCACTGATTTCCAGCGAATAGTATCTCAGAACATTTATGATGAAGTCGCTGGGTAAACATAAACTAAATGAAATCGTTTCATCCGTTAACTAGATACGATGCCACAGATAGTAACATACATAATTATGAGTTTCTTATTTATCTGTTTTCTCCGGGGTTATAAGAAAACACAGAATTCTGCCTTAACGCGATTCAAAGTCATCTAGAACCCATTATCTAAAAGTCTAAAGTGTTAGTGTAGTAAAAATCCTAAAAGTGAATATTGAATAGAAATTATAAGAGCGGACTTGTTGCGTTATTCTGCAGGACTTTCCCTTTTCCCATCGTAAAAAGTTGAAAAATCTCTCACCTTAGGCTTGTTGAGACTAATCAACATCTTATGGACGGGGCTTCCAGCATCTTCTGCGTCAATCAGCATCATGAGGTCATCCTGCGAGCAAAAACAAACATCAGTGATGCATTCCAGAAACCATAGAATAATGAACAACGTATTTTAGAATGATAGTACGATATCTTGAGAATGAATTCACTAATGACAATATTAGCGAAATAAATAATGCTGGACAATTTACACAGCATTGTCTAGCCCCAAATAAGAGCAACTTGTGTTATGGGGATAGGTACTACATAGATAACAGATATACTTAATACATCACATAGGTAGATGAGACTTAATAGGCTGTGTAGTGCCGGCTTAGTAAAAGTTAATATAAAAATGCGTTTATTTTGTAACCAATACATAAAGCATATACAAAAGATAAAGGTTAATACAAAAGTAACATAAGGGTCACAAAAATGGCCAACACTCAGCAGATGCTATGGTAGGATGTATCCTGCCTTAGCGCTGGTCTTCCGTGGAGGCCAGAATGAAATGTGAGTCGCGGCGTAACTCGCACATAAGTAAAATAGGAAAATTTGAAAGAAAAAAAAACAAATGAAAACAAACAAAACGAGTGTACAACAGGTACTTACAGGACATGTCTACTCTACTATTATCGAAAGTAACAGTATTTACCTGTAATCCACCAAACAGTCCTATGGAGTTGAGCGCGTAGCGGCCTATGACGGCCATAGAAGCGAGCTCCAACACCGTCACGCCTTCTTCAGACACCGCCAACCACACCATGGATAGGTCTGGCTGTTTTATCTGCAAATAGATTCACTTATGATACTTGACACATAGAAGCAGATAATGCTCAAATTCTGAAACTTTTTAGGATTCCGTACCTCAAAAAGAAAAAGGAACCCGTGTAGGATCACTTTGTTGTCCGTCTGTCTGTCTGTCAAACCCCTTTTCTCAGGAAGGCGTGGACGTATCGAGTTGAAATTAACGTCAAATACTCAAGTCCATAACTTCTTGAAGCCGCGATATAAATAAAACTTCTAAGTTAACGCACTCAAAATTTACAGCAGTTTATGTTCGAATATTTTGTAATTTCCAAGGGAATCACACGCACACAACCTATAGGGTACTTCCCGTAGACCTAGAATCATGAAATTTGGTGAGCAGCAAGGTTATAGCACAAGTAAAGGAAAAAAATCCGAAAACCGTAAATTTGTACTTTATTCACAAAAAAATACTTAATACTTTTAATTCTCGCCATGGACCAAAACCTATACTTCCCGTTGACCTAGAATCATAATATTTAGTAAGAAGCAACGTCTTATAGCACAAATAAGAGAAAAATACGGAACCGTAAATTTGAAGTTTATAAAAATGATTTTCACCATGGATCTAAACCTACAGGGACTTCCTGTTGACCAAGAATCATGATAATTTGGTAAGACATGAGGTCTTACCTTACTGCGCGAGTCCGACTCGCACTTGACGTTTTATTTTTTACTTTAGATAATTACCTACCTTTTAAGCCTTCCAATATGTTCACAGTGAATATATTGAGTATTGAGAAGATTCCATTTCATTAAAAACACTTAGTTCAGTCAGTTTTTTTTTTCATTAATTTTAATGACGGCTTAATACTTTTATCCTCTTCAAGTTAGAGTGAAATTGGATTCTTCCATAGGATTTTTTTTTTGAGATTGTATGATTTTATGGTTTAGCGAAAGCAGGTCGTTGCGAAGCCGAAACATGCTATTCCTTTCTATTAGAAATGGTAAGGGCAGAGATATTTCAATCGATATTCCTTCGATCAGCTCATAAAGTATATGTGTAGACCAATCGGCCACTAAGGTATCATAGTATTGACGAATTAGAAGCCGGTTTCCACGAACTCGACGCTATTTGCGAGAGACAGCTCACAACACAACTCATATAGAACCAAGGTAATAAGGAAACTCAGGTAACTCTTGTGTGAGAGGTCTGCTAGATCCACTTTGGGTCGCAGAGCTGCAGGAGTTAAATAAGCAAGGGTATTATTGCCGTATAAACGTTGTTATGCTGTGTGTGCCGGCTTAGAATTCACACCACCCCAATTATTCCCGGGTGTCGTAAGAGGCGAGTAAGGGATATCAACCAGGAGCGGGCAGCAGCGCCCCCTGCAAAATTCTACCACCGAACTGCGATCCCAAACCCGCATGCTCAGCGTGGGGATTAAAGGCGTGGGGGGCCATGAGATAAAGTCAATAAGGCGCTTATCAGGGGGAGCCCCGCGTCCAGCAGTGAGGTGTGGGAAATGTTAAAACACTCACTCTAGCTTGAAACAGCGTGGCTCCGAAGAAAGGCCATTTCCTTGTACAATTGAGGTATATCCGGACACAGTCGCCCGTGCTTCGTCCTTTTAGCGCTGTCCATTTAGACCGGAGTTTCTCTTCGATGTCTCTGTTAACAAAAATTATCAGTATCATTTGTCTATACATCTCTTTAGCGCCCTAGCGTCGGCGCAGTCTTTCGCAGACCGTCATTCCGACTTCATCCCAGACCACCAGTTAAATTGATAGAATGTTATATGTCAATGAATGATGTTGAATTAGGATATTCCTGTAATGCACTGAGCTTCATTATACAAGGACGCTGGAGGGAACATTATCGATGACAGATTGAGGCCATTTGATTTTCACCATTTGCTCAGCGCCAAAATGACGGTCATAGACGGTAACACTGCGTTTGCGTGAGCGGCGTGACCGTCTATGACCGTCATTTTTATCGATAATCGGTTGTCATGTTGTTTTGGTACGCCTTAATAAATGTCAACTTTATACCAGAGACGGTCGAGAGGGGCGCTTTGAATCGGCACAATAAACAATTATCATTGCTTAGAGAATATTCCCTCCAGCGTACTTGTTTGAGTTGAGTTCAGTGAAAATGAAATAATACGACCATCATTTGAGGCCTGTCATATTCCTGTTGTTTTGGCCCAACTAAGTGGCCGTCTATTAATCACGTGAGGCTCAAAAGGGGGAGGAGATCGGAAAATCACAGAATTATGCACAGAATAATGTGTCGACGATGTAGTCTATAACCTCACCACGTAGGACTAAAGGGGAGGGAGTGGGGCTTAGAACGTTGCTAAATAACATCACGTGATTAATAGGCGAATCCTAAGTAATCTACAGTAGAGTTATGGTACTTGGAGTAGTCTCCCACGTCTAGCTGGGCCATTCGCGGGCCTAGTTCCGACATTTGTTTGAGTTTGGGGCGTATAGGGCTGTTATTGTAAGTAATACACAGACAAGTTACCTTAGTTCGTCGTTAGAAAGCGGCGCACGGTATCTGTAGGGGTAGAACCGCCGCGCTAGAGGCTGGTTGTGTTGGGTATTGGACGGGGAGTAGTCGCCCATGTCTAGCTGGGCCATTAGCGCTCCCAGTTCCGCGGCTAATTCTCTTGTCACTGGGAATCTGCCTGCTACCACTGTGAACAGGGATTACAAAGTTTTTTGAAGTGAACACTTTTGTAGGCGCACTGCTTGAGCGTAACTGATTCGTCACGCTCGGGTAGGTTACGCTAAATCGCGTTTACTCGGCTCCAGCTGTTATCAGTCCTGTTTACGTCTATCAAGGAGCGCAGTGTATAAATTTTCACGTCTTTGTGATAACTTTAGGATGCAGTTGAGAATAGGTGGACTTTTAATAAATTATGTATCTGTCCATTGCAAAGATTTTAAATATTACCTAGCCTCTTTTTAAGAGATAATAACTGAGAAGATAGTTGGTAGAGCCAAAAATCTGCTCCATATTAAGAGACGAGTTATAATATCCGAGACATTATGAGTAGTCGAGCTTATTCAAGCTATTTTTTTCCTTTTACATTATATTGTTTGAACTCACCTTGCTGATTAACTTGGTAGCACAGTAATAGCTTCTCCTTATCAGTCTCGGTTCTAACGGAGTTCTTGAAGTACAGACGGTTTCGGTAAGTCAGTCGGATCACTCGAGAGTTCTCGAACTTTCCGGAACCTTTCTCTCTGAGCGCTGTCTCCCATTTTGATATGACGTCACATAGCTGTAAACAGACATCTTAGATAGCAAAACGACTTTTGGTCTAAAAGTGTAGTTGACTGTAGATTATGGTTCTTTATGGATATGTTCGTATTTTTCTCCCTTGTTTTGCATAAAGTCAGAACGCAAAATCGAACTGACAATGTGAGTGGCGCAGGTCACTAAATTGTGTGCCTTTTAAGTGTATAAAAAATCTTTATCCTTCTCGAAGGCGTGCATCGTTGTAGCGCGTTTGCCTTAATCTAGGGCATGCAAAATGGGTGCTTTAAACTCAGCAATAGACATCTAAAAATAAATAACATAATAATAAATTTTAAGTGACACATACCTAAAAAAATCTAATATTAAACGTAAATACCTTTTTATCAGGTTTGATATGGTGTTCCAAGTCCTTCTCAATAGGATCATCACTGAACAATGCGAAGCCGCTTGCTGCTGATTCTCTGCAGCCCAGCTCTGTGCTGAGTGTTGATAGGAACTCTTCTACTGTTGTTGACCCGTCGAAACTTATTACCTGAGAAACACACGGTAATTGGCCACTTCATTAACTCGTTAATAACTAGACTAATAAATAATGGACGATGGATGAATTTAGAAGAGTCATTCTGATTCAAAGCTTTTGTGCTCTGTTTTCTACGCGGTGCGCGTTGTTCTTAGAAATAATGTCATGCGTCCAAAAGAATATTATAGATACCGTAGATGAAGATGATACGAGTACACTGCGTGCAATCACCAGTTCTTAAAATATATTGGTATATGATGCTAGACATTCTCACACACATTTCTCTAGCAGCCTAAACATAAATTTTTAAAAACTGGCGCAATCCCCTATTTTTTTTCGTGAACTGACTGCCTGGATTGGTGACGTCGGTCGGCGTGGATAGTTGTATCAAAAACAAAAAACAACCACATCGCTCCATTTAGCTGCATGTTGGAAATGACATAACTAAATAATAATGATCAAAATTCCTCCACGTCCTACAACAAAGAAAAGTATCTCAAAAAATATACAAAAATGAGTATAAAAAAATGGCATACTTCCAAACTCCATCCTTACAAGTTGACAATATACTGTCAGCTGCTTACAATACATTGACTTCAATGATTAAAGGGAAAAACTGGAATAACCCAAATGTTGCACCAACCAGCCCCGCTGTGTCGCCGACTTTGGTGTGTAGACTACGTGTACACACCAAAGTCGGCGACACAGCGGGGCGGGTCACTCCAACATATTAAAAAATCCTTTGACCGTGATCATTGTTCTTTTGTTGCTTGTTTCGTGAAAACGGGATAAGCAACACGAGAAGTTAAAATAATAATAATAATAAAAAATAATAAAATAGTTTATTATGGAACAGAAACAATGGTTACATGGTAATAAAATGAAAAACTATGTCATCTGCAGAAGTTTAAAAACTGTGTCATTCATCATCATTATCAGCCTTTTGGCACCCACAGCTGCCGGGTAAAGGACTCTCTTAACCCGGGTACTAGCCGATGTTACGGGTTGTAATGTTACGCGATACACTGCGAACGTTCGTGCACCAAGTACGGGAATGAAGGCACGAGCTACGAGCCGGAATTTTGACGTTTCATGCTTGCTGCGAATGGTAACAATACGCCCCGTCACACTGGCAGACACCAGCTCAATCTGTCCTGTGCGAAACCAAACCACAGTCTTCCAAAAACATTTCATTTTCATTTTCAAAATTTTAGGAAAACTTACAGCTAGGTCTTAAGAATAGTTATTTACATAATACATGCCGGTACAGGCCAGCGCATGTGCGCTGAGGGCCAATAAAAAGTTTTCGCAGATATTTATATAGAATAACAAATGACGCAAACGACTAAATTATCTCAAAAAGAATTCATCGCTAAGCAAGCGTTTAAGCTTACTTGCAGGTGTGTTAAATAAATCAATATCAATGACATCAAACTTTTTTCTTGACCAATGAGTTGAACGATTTGCTAGCTCGTATTAAGAATGCGTCTATAATTAGTTTTTACCATCGGAACGTAAATAATACTCGGTTTTCTCACTTCTTCTCAGACATAAATAAAACACTCACCTGATAAGTATTATTGAGCATGTGCACAGGAATAGCGTGTGGTAGACAGTGATGGTAGGGATTCTTGAGCAGTATCGACAGTACTTCCATCCTAGACGGCTTGTCTTCACGCCCGCCGTTGCGTATCGTCCGTTCTAAAGCTCTCGCGCAGTAGGCGGCGTATTTACCGCATTCCGTTCTGGAAGTTAGGATATCGTTTTAGAATTTAATTTGGACGGATTATCAAAATCATCATCGGTAATATTAAGGTACAGGAAGAATAGAATCGAGAGAATACTGTATCAGTCTCGCCTTTGAATTCTTTGACTTCGAATCGCTTAGACCAATTGTCATTTTGGATTATTTAACTGTCAGATAACTTTTATCAGAGAATTTGCTTGACAATTTGCTTTGTATGAAAAACTAGCTGACCTGGCGAACTTCGTCCCGCTCTCAACTTTTAAACCTTCCCTGAACTTACACAAACATTTCAAGACCAAAACCGTGGAAATGGGTTCGTGCGTTCTGGAGTTATAGCGTCAGGAAGAAAAACCCGACTTATTTTTATATAGTAGATATGCAATAACCATTTGAATCCTTAGGCGCTATGCAGACAGAAACCGTAATATTTTTCGCATAAACTTCTTACGAACACGTTTCTGCGTTCTTATAATTATAACTTGACTTTTCTTGTTTATTATTGGCAACTTTTCGAACAGGGGGGTTATTCACTATTGAAAATCCAAACGCGTTACACAGATACGACAAGACAGCGGCGTGGAATCGCACAAACCGTATTCCCTATGCCATATTTGTCATTCTCCCGTACCAAACAAACCATGAAAAATCCTAAAACACAGTATTGCGTTCTAAACAATCCTCTAAACTTACTTGGAATCCGCATGCCTGCTCAAATGTAGCTTCAGATACCACAGCAGTCTGTTATTTCTCGGTACAAACAGACTGACGGCCAACGCTAGAAGTTGCCATCCTTGGACGAAACTGTACGTCGGGGGGTTGCTTTTACAGTCCACCGATAGTAGAGGCGCCTGAAATTATTCCAATGGATGATATAACTGCTCTGGTGCCTATTTTAATAATGTTAGTATGAAGTATGTCTTATTAGAGGTTGAGCGATATTAGTCAGTTATCGATATTAGAAACGCTGATCAAGGATAAAATTCACAAAAAATGCGTGCGTTGATCAGTGGATTGGCCAGCATTATTTATTTGTTTCATTATTGTTATTTAAGTGTCTCAGAAAGGGTTTTTGAAGTTAGGTTCGTTACTAGGTACCTATTTACTTTTTCTCATACATTTAATTGAACAACGAGGAACACAATTTGGCTTCAGGGAAATGTTATTGCAAAACCTTCCTGTGCAATGAGGCTTATAAAATATCAGATTATCTAGAGAACCAAAAAGCTTGGGACGAGTTTTGCTCCAACTCGAAAAATAACAACTAACAGGCTAAAGGTTTTTTCGTCGCTTCTTTACTTTAGTCCGCATACCGAAGCTACAGAAATAAAAAATATCACTTTATTTTCATGTGTTTAATTTTAAGAATTTAACCGTTTCTAAGTGTCAATTTATAGTATTTAAGGAAATAAAGAGCGGTAAATCCCATTTGTTCTATGGAACTGTGAGTTTTTTGGTTTGATTTGGTAACAAACATTCCACATGTCGTCGATTTTACCAAACCTGTGATATTTCATCTTGTACTTACATGTCACATTGTGAAAACAGTTGTCTATGCTGGCTTTGGAATCGTTTTGAACATATGATTTTTATGTTCCTACACAACTGACATTCGGACATGCCGTCGGCATCCGAGATATTTACTATTCTAGAATATTCCACCAATATGTCTACACCATAAGCATAACTGATAATCAACATCTATCGGTAGAAACTCCTTGCGCATAACATAACACATCATTGAACATACACAATACCAGGATGAAAAAGAGTGTTCTAGACATAATACATTCGAATTGTCCACTTATCTCTCTTGTCTACATGAAACCTCATACTACACAATGTAGAAATCCATTGCGCATAGTACAACCTATCCAGTACATTACCTGTATCGAGCTAGGCGATCCAGCCGAATTTGGTTGCACGTCACCGCTCTTGTTGTCTCCGACTGACGAGGCGCCCGTATCGCACGTGAACAGGGACTGAGTCGCGCACAGTAGCAGTTGCTGTACAAATGAAATGTTGGTGTTGCTATTCTGCTGGGGTTAGCTCTACTATGTCTTGTGTGGGTTGAGGAAATTTGTTCTAGAAAGGACTTTACTTTCTGAAGTTTCTTTACGAATAAGAGGAGAATTTAGGAGGCGTTATGAAGTTATTCTCTTTGATGGGAAGTTTGCGCATCAAAATGCTTGGATCTGTGTATGGTTAAAGGTATGTCGTTTGACTGGGGGGAAGCTTGGAGATATTTGGTGCAGCTGTTATTTAAACTGTGGGGAAGGTTACACAAGTAAATAGAAAACACTGCAATGAAACACATTTGTATAGTGAAAGTTTGTTGATGTTCGATCGATGTAGTGTACAAATTTCACAAATTAACTGTGTCTTCTGGAGAACTAAAAAAGGTAAGGTTTCATATCTAGTATTTTTTTCAACCGAAAATGCTACGGTTCAGTTTAAAGGTAACTTATTTGATCAGATGAAATGAAAAATTGAATCGGAAATTGCCATATTTTGTTAATATTTATTTCTCAAATCAACTGCCAATGTCATTTTTATCTATAGTCATAATGATATGTTCAAGTCATGTGCTTATTTAATATCTTCTTCCAGAATGACTTCTGTGCATTCAGCTTGTTAGTGCAAGTGTTCTGTGACTTGACTTTGTGCCGTTATCATTATTTGCGTCCCCTATTATTTACCAATACCAATTTACTACACCAAACCATTATTTACAGAATATTCTTGTGTACAGTTCAAAAATAGTCGTTTTGTACAGTGTCCACCATTTTTATACACCTGCGTAACATGCCATACGTTGATAAAGTTAGATGCCTACATAGTTTAGAAAAATATTGAGTATTTTTAGTAACTTTTTGTTTGAAATTCAGACACAAAGCTAAAATAAAAACTTCTCGTGATCTGAGTAAAGAAATAAGACCGTCATAGGATAAGTAGTAGGCATATTACGCATGTTATCTCTATTTACTTACCGAATATTTAAGAACTATGATTATGGTACGATAAACATGGTTTTCTAAAACTTGCAACATCAACCTTTCATAACAAAGTATTCGACAGTGCATGGAAAATAGCTATGATTATATGAATGATAGATAAGTCATTCCCTAGTTCTAAAGGGTGGGGAAAAACATTCTCAAAAAATATATATAATTTATGAACAAAATCGGGGATTTACACCAACATTCCATTTGAGTATATTGCAATGCTAACATAGCATGGTTATGGCAACATTTTTTATAAAATCGAACTTGATTCTTTCGATTTTGAATTTTGAACGAATTATGTGAATGATGTAACGTCGCCGTTCAACAATGTTGCCAGAACTTCAAGATCAAATTGGAATATCTCCAAATAACCGCCAAAATTTTTATTTTAACACAATTTCATTGAAGCCAATGTTTCCACAGTAATTCCAAATTGATCAACCACAAAACTAGAAGCTTTCTTGTTTACGGCACACGAAGCTACACTTATCAACAAAATGGTTTGTTAGTGTATATTGTTTTTGCAAATAAATGTTAGATGGAAGCCATTTTTATACTGTGCTCATCTTGTTGAATATTTACTAATCTGCTTGTAACTAGGGATGAAAGTTTCTCAATGATAAATCTGATATGTACGGGTCTACAAATAAAATAATAGAATGGATATAAAGACTCTTACCTAATTTGATGAAATGTTTTGAAGAAAGCGAGAGTAGATATAGAAAAGTCGATAAGACCCAGTTCTAAAGAGCACAGTACAAGTTTCTTAGTAAAATAATCTACAGCTTTTATATTGTAGGACATTAAACTATAACTACGAAGTGCTAAGCAATAATTATAAAAAGTCGTGTAATGAGTATTTTGTATGGAAGAAGTAATTAAATGTATGAGAAAAGCTTTTAAGCGTCCGCCCTTAAGCTTTGCGAATATTAAATTTACAGTTACAGCTTTTAAGGCGTGATTTATTATATTTAAGAGTTTTTGTGATGGCAACATATAAAACAATTTTTATACTTTTGTTTGTTTTAGTATCATTAAACAGTATGAAATAGGCTACTTGTGCGAGATATTAAGAATTTTTCGTTATTTACTAAAACGTTGGTCCATGTCAAATGCACAAGTAGATATTGCAAACTGCTATAAAAAGCTTGTTGCATAAGTGCGAAGATGTACTTGCCAAATCAAGATTTTTTAAATCTTCGTTCTTATGCAAATGGTTAGAGAGGTGAATAAATTGTCAATTTTATTTTAGTTTTTTTATATTGTACAATCGAAGAAACTATTATGATATTTTATTGAATTCATGACTAGACTAGTAACAAGAAAGCTAGGGACAAGTCATGTCAATGCAGACAGGGAAATAATAAGATGTCGAATTCTACTCTTTTAGATATACATTTATACATTATACTTTCTTCGATTGTACGCAACAAACCCACACATGTTATAGAAGTCTGGGTTGGCGTAGGGTTTACTTGAAAGTAAATAAAGTAATATAAAACGAAAAAAATAAAAAAAAACATAAATTAATATTACATGATTCTGGGTGCTTTAGCTTACGAGAACTTCAGTATATTTATACATGAAAATCTAATTTACAATTGTTTGAAGGTTTTATTTATGACTAGATGAATCCGTGATTTTCGTATCAACAATTTTTTTCCATATTTTTTTACCCCAGTGTTAGAGCAAACAAAACAAAAAATATATTTAAATAGGTCAAGCCGTTTTTATGTTTTAGCGAGACCACGCGAGACTAACAAACATCAATAGATTTTTATATATAAGTACAAAAGATTTCTTAGTCCAGCACCACGTAATTGTCTGCCAGTATAAGCTGCATACTTAAAAAATGGCATTGAAAATAACCTCGTCTCCTGCTGTCCCGTTCAGATTGGATTCTTACTGAGCAGGACAGCAAGAGAGATGACGTCATTATCAAACCCATTCTGTAAGTTTCTCCGAAAGTTGTATCTAAACGCGATCTAAAGACTACTTTCAAATAAACCCAGTCCAGTACAAAAAGCGGCACTTACATTCTTAAGCTTAGCTGCTTTAAGCCTATGCACGCGCGTCGGTGTTACCTGCACGCCGTGCTTCGAATGCGTTATAGGTGCGGTTTGCCGAGCCAACGCCGCGGCTAGTTCATCCTGTAACTCTGACACTTCTAGGCATTGCTGTAACGCATTCTGGGCAAGGACGACGTGATAGTCAATGCCTGCTTGTTCGACGCATACTGACATGAATAGTTGGACACACTGGAATGGGAGAGTAATCATTATAGCTTACCCATTATACATTATCTTAAGAAATTATAAGTATATTTACACATGACAATATCGCGAAAGTTGCATCTATCCTTGGCGGCGTGAAAGGCGTCGTGGAAATTCGTGTTCAGGGTCGTGCGGATCTGGGGCCGAATTAATTCTACTAAATTAATGGCTTCACAATAACAGTGGTATCGTCTCAGAATAAACCATAATGGCATTTTACCTTTGATGAAAGAAACTACAGACGGAGAGACGCGAGTCAAAAGTGTCCTGGTTGAAACCAATTTATCAATTTCCGCTGATTTGATATGGATCAGTGTAATTTTCTTTGTGAATAAAGGCTTCAATTTATCAATCTCTCGTGCAAATAGCCCCGCACGCACTATCTAGCTAAACTTTCTTTCATTTATGGACGATTCTGCAACGATGCCATTGACATAGGGGTTAGAAGAATTCGGTCCCTGGTCCCACCATATGAGTGAACTGCATCGACGTTTGCCATACAACTGTTATAGGTCAAGCACGGGGTTCTCTAGGGTAGAATCACGGAATTAAAGTAAGGGGAAATGGTAAGTGGGCGTGGCACGCGTGCTACAAGTACGCGCTGGTATGCTTACTCGACCCCAGTCGGGTTCTAACATCGCGTGGAGTTGCTAGTCTCGCAACCAATTCATTTTTTCCGTAATCATGCCGTATTGTTCGATTTTAGAGTGTAAAAATGATAGTAGGAGAAAAAATCTTCAAAATGGAGGTGTCTCGTACCTTCGGGGAGAACGGTTTTTATTGTTTTGTAATAAAATCTTATTTTATTTCAATTTGTCAATAATTTAATAGAAGGGTTAGTCAAAATCAACCTTATGCAATTAAGATAAAGTTGATTTTGGATTGATTCTATTCTTCGCTACTCAATTAGTGATGTAGTCAAGTCGGATGTTGATTTTGTCGATTGATATCGATACAAGAAATTCAATTTTAATTTCTAATTTTAATGTTAATGTTAAATAAGTGATTAGTATTATTATGTAAATTAATTATTTATTTAGTATTTAGATTACAAGTCACTAAATTGACATCATTAGGTCCTCTAACCTTTATCTTAAATATTTGTAGGTTTCCCAAAGATACAAACGTCAAAGAGAAATGGATAGATGCAACGGGTAGAGTTAATTGGATGCCAACCAAATCAAGCACGATATGCTCTGAACACTTTTTGGAAGTCGATTTCAAAATATCAAATAAAAGATAATATAGATATACAATTACGAAACATACAGCGCTTGTATCACTGAAAATCGTTAAGTTTAAATATATAAATGTTCACATACACCATTTACTAAAATTAAACATAAAACTTTCCAAACACCAGTTTCCTAATAAATACGTATTATTTCAGGGGCATAAACCACATACATTTATTTTTACCTGCCTGTCTGTGTCTATTTATAAATGGTTTAAAATATACAGCTCTTTGTGTGCCAAGTAAGTAAATAAACTACCAACAAATTCATTTTTTTGCGAATTGAACAAAAAATCGGGTATCTATCGATATCGATAATGTACTTCAATGTGCTACCTGGTGCAGCTCTAATCGAGTAGCAGTCGATGGTCGACCTATCACGCGAATGTCAATCTTAAGTCTGAGGAAATTAAGTTTATAATTGCGACCACTGAAAATACCGCCATCTATGGTCAAGTAGCGGAATTAACTTGTCAATCGAATGTTTGGTTACTATAGACCGTAAATACGTTCTGATGCTAAAGTAAAGTAAATCTTATCTGTAGAAGTCAAGGTTTATTTCCAAATCAGTGACGTTGGCTAGTTTTGACTAAACTTAAACTACCAATCAAACGAATTGTTTCTTTGTAATGCATTATATGATTACTGGTTTATTTGTGTGAGTTTGGCGACACCGGTGCCCTTAGTAATTTTGTTGCATTGTCCTTCCACTCTAACTTCCATTTCCGTGGGTAGAATAGACAATAATGACATCGCATCATCATACATTGCGTACATTTTTGAAGTTTAAGACATGAATTTCAATTAATGAGGATTAGTAAAGTTATAGCAATTTCAATAAAACTATCCACGTTATTTTTTATGTCATAAGAATGATATATCTTTTTAAATTATCCAAATCGGACCATTACGTACAAAGTTATGACTAAATTACTAGCGAAGTTCACTGAGTGACCGCTGCGAGTGCGTGTGACGTCACTCGCTCGGTCGCCACCCGTTAACCGTAGGCAGACATCAGTTTTTAGTGATTTACTCCTAAACCTAAGAAAAAAAATTGGTTGTCTGTAAAGTCGGTTTACTGACGATAGTTGAACGTGACAACGTCTTAAGAAAATACTGATGGAATGGTAGCATTTGATACTCGATCAAAACATGTAAATGTACTATAGTATAGCAGCTGTCCACGCAGACGCATCGCTCACTCAAGTAGGAGAGAGACGGATGTCGAGCGCTCTCGCTTGCACTTCAAGCCTTACATGGAACGCCTCAGAGCGAGGTAACGCCGCATGAGTCATGTTGAGTCATGTTCATGTGTTTGTGCAGCCGGCTCTATCGAATTATAAGACGTTGTCACGTCAAAAACGACAGAATCAAATAGAACCATGGATTTCTTAGCTCTATAAATCTGCATTCTCAACTAAAAACGTTACGGATCCTCATCTTCGCATTTGATGACAAAGTGAAGTAATTTTCCTCTTTTCTACCGTAGGTAACAATCCCCGTGCTTGCCTTACTTGAAATAGGCTTTCTCTAATGAGTGCCATACAGCATATGGCGCTCATATAGTGTCTTTAATATTTAAGAATTAAACATAACGATAAAATAACGCTGGATATTTTTATACAGCAACATCGAGCTGCCCTACCCGTGTGGGTTTGACAAACCTTGAATAGTTTTAACGCCTCAGCTTGCAACGCTTCGGAATTTAGAGACGTAAGCGGCGATGTGATATTTTCCTTAGAGTAGAGCAACGTTGGATGCCTCCATAGAACACAATCTGGAACAATATAAATGCATGTTAGTTTTTTAGGTCAGGATTTTAGTTTTTATTGATAGCTGCGAAATCGTTATGAAACTATATAGCATTGCTATATCACAAGGTTAGATACCTGGTACTTATCATTTCAAGAACAGTCAAGCTATAACGATGCAACCCGGAGAAGCGCGTTCCGCCAAGAAAATCGTGTGCTTCAGCAGCACTCAATGTGTTAACTCCTTGATTTTCTTACACAACACACCCTAGGGGTAACACCTCCCCAACCTGACTAACGATTAAACGATATTGAAAGCTAGGTCTCACAGCTGAAAAATCGTTATGAAACTATCTTAATTTACTATATCACAACACAAAGTTACCTTAGTAGAAGAACTTGTAATGATAGGTATCTAACTTTTGTTTTAACACGTTCACTGTCAAGCTTTAGCGATGCGTGTGTGTCGCTGGCACTCAATGTGTTAACGCATTTACTGCCCAGCCTCGGCGCTACACGGAGTTGGAGGTGGGCAAGTGCATCGTGAGGCATGAACGTGTCAACTGCTTGATTCTATTAGTTACACCACCGAGCCGACTAGTTTATAACAAGAAAAATTCTGAACACTGTAATTCGTACTCAACGTAAGCACTTTTCATTTGAAATTTTGACTTTTGACGACAGTTTACCTGATTGCGTTAAAAACTTTTGTACTGTACATTTGGTTTAAACTTACTAGGGTCGCCGTCAGTTTCCATCAGCTTTTGCACCAGCTGTTCGAAGTGCGTGCCCTGGCTCAGGCCGCCGCCGCTGACCACCGTGAGATGGTACAGCCACGAATCCTTGTCGGCTTTGGTCTCGAATAGCAGGTAGGTTGGACCCTGGAAATTATTTATAAAACTAACGTGAAGGAAACGAAGGGGAAATAATAAAATACTAATCATAGACAGATTAAGGGAAATGTTCTGTTCACAAGACAAAATTAAAATTTTAAAAAACCCGCCGACGTTTATTGGCTGAACAGATTTTTATGAAACATGGCTAAGAACACTCGAGATAAAATTATCTATGACACAAAAAAAACTAAACGAAAATCGGTTCATCCGTCTGGGAGCTACGATACCACAGACAGATACACAGACAGACACGTCAAACTTATAACACCCCTCTTTTTGCGTGATTAAGGGCACTGGCTTCGCACGCGCTTTTCCGATAAAAAAGTGTCCTTCCCTGGGACACCGTCTACCTCCCTGTCAAATGTCATTAAGACCCGTTCAGCCGTTTAAGCGTAAAAAGGCAATAGACAGACAGAATTACTTTCGAATTCATAGTATAACAGTTAGTATGGATGACCGATTGATAATTTTCAGAAACATACCTGATCAACCTCAACAGCCTGTATTGGTCCACTACTGGACGCAGGCCTCCCCCTGATTTATCACATGGCCCATAATCCCCACGCTGGGAATGCGGGTTGGAGATCGCAGTACGGTGGTAGAATTATTCAGCAGGGGGCGCTGCTGCCCGTCCCCGGTGGATATCCCTTATTCGCCTCTTATGACACCCGCAGGAAGAGTTGGGGTGGTGCAAATTCTAAGCCAGCACCACACAGCGAGAAAAACAGTTGGATATTAAATTTACCTGATGCTGCGGATAGATGGCGACAGTGAGGTGGTTCCTCGCGTCATCGTTCTTCTCCTCGGAGTCTGAATCCGACACGTGTTCTACGTCTTCTACTCGCGCGTCTCGCATGTTGATCTGCCCGGTTGGATTCTGGAATTTACGAACAACTCAAATAATTTTATGATCTTAGGTAGAACTTTGTGCTTTTCTAAGGATGGTATTATGCCAGTCATGTTCAGACTAAGTCGCATAAGTTATATGATGAAACGTGCTAGTAGTTTTGCAGATCTTTTTCACTTTTTTCGCTAATGGGCAAAAAGAGGGTAGAGAATCTATTAACACAAAATTTTTTGGTTCTATTTTGTTTAAAATTTGACTTGTGTGTGCTTTTTTGTAAGCCTACAGATATAAACGTGTTTTCTGATTCTTCGCCATCATTATTATAAGCCCATGTTAGTCCATTGCTAGACATAAGTTCCCATGCACGCTCTGTCTTCAGCCAGGTGTACTCAAGGCTCTATCTATCTCTTTCTATATTCCATTTAGATTTATCAAATTTTTCTTTTTTCCATTGGATAGAGCTTATTCGTTTATGGGACGTGTATTGAGGCATTCGACCCTACATAGGTAAGGTAAGGTTTTATTTCATATCTAGTCGAGAGTGGAACACTTCCGTTCATCTATCGTTTAAATCATAAGATTCAAATGATGATAATGTAAAAACATTTTAGAAATGGTTCCGAATCACACCATTTTGAGCTTTGGCACAAAATACAAATGCCAACGGAAATTATCAGATATTGATAATATATCATTAAAATTAGCTAAACAAATGATTGCCATGCCATGAAGTGAGTATTATGTTATTAATAAATTAGAATGCGGTTAAATATACCTCGTTATGGTCCCATCGTTCCGAATCAGGTCTCTTCTTTGACAGCGAATCCAGCAAGCGGGCCTAGTATGGATTTAATTCAGCTTTAGTCAATCTTTTTTTTTAGAAAATATACCAACTTTACATTATACTTGCTTATACCAGGTTATAAGTTTTAAAATAAGTTTTTTTAGCAAATAAAATTACAATCAAAGAATAGATAATAATTATCAGTAGTATTTACAATTGAAACAATTGATCTAACTGCAGACAGTTGCAAACAATCTACAGGTACCTCAAATGGATCTCAAGCATAATATTCTGTATGAATATTGGTATATTTTCAACAATTTTGAACACACAAAACGACACAATTTAGTACTTAATTCGTTTTACTGAAGAGCTTTTAGTTTACATCCGAATTGTTTGGAAATAAATCCATACGTAAATGTTAGAGCTCATTGCAAAATAATCATCGCAAAGCGGTGGGGATGATGAGCTTAGATACAATACAACCTAAAATAACTGCTTTAGTTTGCAAAAACCAACAGATTAGTAACATGCAATAACGTTATAAAATCGGTTAATTATTAATAAATCGTAATTAGTCAAATAGAAACCTTAAGTATTGGTTAATAATGTTCACTTTATAATTTAACTATTCACAGGAATTTTAGCGTTTAGTTACCTAATCTTCTGCTACATCGTTTTTAGCTTTTACGGTAGTCAGCCCACAATCGTTCTTTAAACAATTTGTCCTGTTCTTAATAAAAATCAGTATATGTATATTTCCCGACGTTTCAGAAGTTTTACACGCGCTGCCTTGGTCACGGGATGACTGGAATACTGTATGTCAAATTATATCATTCGATGAGTGATTCACTCATAATCTTGCTCTAGGATTCTTGGTCTTAGCTCACACAATAGTCGCCGCGTTTTCAAATTGCAGCCAATGAGCAACCATAATAGTATGATAACTTTTATTTTAATTATTATTTATTTCTAAGAAATTAAATAATATCCAGCAAAATTATCGAGATTTTTGCTGGTTCAAGTCCCATCTGCGTCGAAAACTTTTGGGATATTATTTAATTTGTTATCCGTGAATAGTTAAATTATAAAATGTGTTCTGACAGCATAATAAAATAAGTTTAAGTCCGCTTACTTGATCGCCAGGTGATTTGAAGTATAGGAACATCTTCCCAATAAGCACACACCAGCTTTTCTTAGCGTGTCCGTTCTTTACTTTAGTGAGCCAACCTTGTATGGTAGGTTTGTTGTCTTCCTTGCTGAGTAGTAGTTTCGTGGCGTTTCTTCTTTGGACGTTCTAGAAGGAAGGAAGTTAAGTCATCAAAACTTATGGGACTTCGAGGACGGGTGGTTTAACATAAGTAAATACTAAATAGGACCGCATGACCCTTTTATCAGCATGCGAATAAGCACCCACTGCTGAGTTTAGGCCTCTTCTGTGTTTTTTCATTCTGCCTGGTCCTGCGCCACCGTCATCCGGGGTGGGGATGGGACAGGGGAAGGAAATAGGTTTTTGTGTTAAAAAAATAATCTTGAAGGCTCGGAGGCACGTGAAAAACGGTTTTTCACGTACTATTCCCTTTTCCCTTGTGACGCCCCTTGTGTAAATTTGAAAAGGTAAACTTCATAACTTAACACCTTTACTGTGATCGCCTACCAAGCGTGTGATTATAATAATAATGATAATTCATTTATTTATGACTATAGAAAAGTTACAGATCTTATTTAACTTATTCTACGGTCCATAATATTATACCTTATAAGATACAAGACAAAATTAAAAATTTTATAAACCCGCCGACGTTCATTGACTGAACAGATTTTTATCAAACATGGCTAAGAACACTCGGGGTATTTTTTTTTGACACAAACAAAACTAAACGAAAATCGGTTTATCCGTTTGGGAGCTACGATATCACAGACAGACACGTTAAATTTATAACACCCCTCTCTTTTTGCGTCGGGGGTTAAAAACGAACATACATCAAATATAAAATGATTAAATGATTATGGCGAAACCAGCTGGTGCTGATGCGGATGTGGATATTGTATAATATTGCACAGATACCTGTAAAACCCTAATCCAATCCTCCATAGTAGCATTACTATCAGCAGTAAGGTAGTAAGTGCGACTGCCAGTAAATATCTCGAAGGTGGCAGCACCGTCGTTCCGCGATATCTTGCAAGCTTCACCCAATCCGATCTGTCCTTGCGGCTTTCTGTTCATTTCTGATTGGCTCTTCCAGTAGGATAGGGTGCCGTTTTTGAGGACGAACCTTTGGAAGGAAACAGTGTTTTATAGAAATTATTTGTGAGAAAAATGGTGTTGTTGTGCACGTACACAGTTTACGAGTAAATGCTATTGAGTCAACTAGCTAAGTTCTTCTATCTTAAGGGGCGAACCTAGCGGGTTTGCTTGTCAAACTAAGTATTCAGCTTTTCAAGCAACTTAGCAAGATGTTCACTCATCTCTAATAATGTATCATTTCTCCTTAGCGTATCTGTCGCGCCCGACATAGATGCTAGAGACGGCGACGCGGCGTTTTACTTACCATCGTTTCCTCCAAGTCTTCAGCTTCCCTATCATCTTGGCAAGAAGTCCGCTCTTCTTCAACGCGTCATGTCGCCTTGGTGAATCAGTCGCGGGCAGCGCACGACATAAAGACGCTAGAAATGGCGACACAGCGCTATAAGACCAGGTCTAAGTTCTCTTACCATCGTTTCCTCCAAGTCTTTAGTTTCCCCCCCCAGCTTGGCAAGATGTCCGCTCTTCTCCAACGCGTCATGTCACCTCGGTGAATCAGTCGCGGGCGGGGCACGACATAAAGACGCTAGAAATGGCGACACAGCGCTATAAGACCAGGTCTAAGTTCTCTTACCATCGTTTCCTCCAAGTCTTTAGTTTCCCCCCTAGCTTGGCAAGATGTCCGCTCTTCTCCAACGCGTCATGTCGCCTCGGTGAATCAGTCGCGGGCGGGGCACGACATAAAGACGCTAGAAATGGCGACACAGCGCTATAATACCAGGTCTAAGTTCTCTTACCATCGTTTCCTCCAAGTCTTTAGTTTCCCCCCCAGCTTGGCAAGATGTCCGCTCTTCTCCAAAGCTTCATGTCGCCTCGGTGAATCAGTCGCGGGCGGGGCACGACATAAAGACGCTAGAAATGGCGACACAGCGCTATAAGACCAGGTCTAAGTTCTCTTACCATCGTTTCCTCCAAGTCTTTAGTTTCCCCCCCAGCTTGGCAAGATGTCCGCTCTTCTCCAACGCGTCATGTCGCCTCGGTGAATCAGTCGCAGGCGGCGCGCGGCATAAAGACGCGAGAGACGGCGACGCCGTGCTATCACATGATACCGCGTCTGGAGGTATCGCGTAGTCGTCCGACATGCCTGATTCAAATGATGTGTCTGTAGAAAATATAATGCATTTAGTACCTGCATTAATAAAAAAAAAACATTGATGGGATTTTAAAAGTTATAAGATTTAGAATTCACTAGCACGCAAGGTGAATTTTTTTACTTGAATGCATTCAGTCGGTGGCCACCTACTGATGGGTATACGTATAGGTATTCCCTCTATTGCACCATCTTTCCAGTCCTTTTTTTATTCAGCGAGGAAAATCGTTTACGAATAAACTGGTCTGGGGGGGGGACCAGAATTATGTGGGACTCGACGCCCTGAGAAGGACGTAATACCCACTAAAACCTCTCCGGTGTCCCTCTCTCGCCATTTTCGCCGAACCACGGGAACATTTAAAACCTCCGCGGCCCGACTGCCGTCCCCTCTTCCTCCTATACATGGCCGGCGAGCCCACGAATCCACACACTCGTCGACCCCATTCTTCCGTCACCTTTCCTCCCCCCGATTAGGAGACAGACTGGACAGACACAGTTGAAACCGCAATTCTGTCCAGTCCTGGCTACCATCATTAATTTTAATTGTCGCTGGTTATATTGACGATGTCGACAGACATGGGGTGGCTGGTCTGCGTTTTTATCCCTGTGCGGGATGACCAGAGTCATAGATAAAATAGAACTAGAGGTTATAAAGTAACCTCTAGGTGTTTTGTTTTATCTATGACCCTTCTTTAATAAATTACAGTTAGTAAAGGTGACATGGAGAGCTATAATTATAATTAAGTATAAGACATTCAATAAATTTCATTACTGAAGGTATGAATTATCTGTTGTGAGCTACCATTAAAAAATTTAATATTAATAGTCTATTGCGATGATTATTATACGCTGGCAAAAAAACAAATAACCACATCTAACATGGTTTAATCAAAGATTTAACACAATAAATAGGCAAGCAGCTTTGATAAATCGACAGTCATACCCTTACCTCAACAGCCTATATTGGTCCACCGCTGAACGCAGGCCTCCCCCTTATAAGCGCCTTATTAGCTGTTATCTCTTGGGGGTTAATGCCCGTTATCCCCACGCTGGACATGCGGGTTGGGGATCGCAGTTCGGTGGTAGAATTTTTCTGCAGGGGGCGCTGCTGCCCGCCCCCCGGTGGATATCCCTTAGTCGCCTCTTACGACACCCGTGGGAAGAGTGGTGCTAATTCCAAGCCGGCACCACACGGCTCATACCCTTAAAGTCCTTTAAACAACTAAACAAAATGAACTTTTCAAATAAAGTGTTCGTCATAACTGGGGGGAGCGCAGGCATCGTCGCAACTACAGCCATCCTTTTCTCGCAATAAGGAGCGAACGTAGCTGTCGTCGGACGTAATGAGACAAAACTACAAGAAGTAGTCTCACCATGCGAGACAAAAGCACTTGCGATCGCAGCAGATGTAACCAAAAGACATCAGCTATGTTGTAGACTTCCGTAGTTGGATGTCTGTAGGGGAGATACAGAAGACCTTTAACGACAGCCCTTTGGGCACATTCTGCCGCAATAAGGTATGTTTTCGCGGCAGTACCCCAAGAACCCTCTCGCAAGATGGGTTGACTATATCATTAGGGTCGCAGAAAAGACGTGGATGCGGGAAGTTCAAGACAGAAAAGGCTGCTAAAAGCGAAATGAGGCCAATACCCAGCAGTGAGTGATCCGGGCTAGAATGATGACGATGATGATGACGAAAGATGACACGGAGAGCTATAATTATAAGACATTCGATTAAAATAACATTACTGAATGTATAAATTATCTGTTGAGGGCTACCATTAACTATCATTATAGATTGAATAAATAACTAGACAAGCTGCATTGTTAAATCAACATTCTTACACAAACCATCGTATGGTTAACAGCTAAAGATGAGCTTCTCAAATAAAGTGGTCATCATAACTGGGGGAGGCTCAGGCATCGGAGCAACTACCGCCATCCTTTTTTCGCAACAAGGAGCGAACGTCGCTATTGTTGGACTTAACGAGACACAACTACAAGAAGTCGTCGAAAAATGCAAGTCAAACACCCTTGCGATCGCAGCTGATTTAACCAAGGAGCACGATGTTAAGAGAATGATCGAAGAAACAATTGAAACATTCGGAAGAATAGACATTTTAGTGAATAACGCTGGGATCGTAAGAACAAGGAACATCCCTGATGAGAATTTTCTTGAAACGTACGATGAAATCATGGCAATAAACGCTCGCGCTGTAGTCAACGTGAGTAACAGAGCTGTGCCGTATCTGATAGAATCTAAAGGCAACATCATTAACATAAGCAGCATTGTTGGTACCGCAATACTCACTCCTAATTTACTTGCGTATGGCATGTCTAAAGCTGCTATCAGCTTTTTCACAAGAAGCTTGGCTTTGGAATTGGCTGGAAAAGGCGTTAGAGTCAACGCGATTAGTCCGGGACCGGTGAGAACGGGTATCTGGGATTCACCGAATGAGAAGGCGGATTGGGCAGTATGGGAAAGAACGACGCCTTTAGGAACGGTAGCTGAAAGTCACGAGATAGCCGATTTGATACTCTATCTCGCTAGTGATAGAGCTAAAAGTGCAACGGGCGTGAATTACGTTCTTGATAATGGAATGATGATTAAACAATAGAATGTTTTCGTCAAATATACATATTTAGTGCTGCACTCAAGTAATTGGATTATTATAAGTTTAGAATGCAATAAACATTACACAGCTATTATCTATTTCTTTTCCGGTCATAAAAATAATTAATAAACCAACCAAGTGTGTGTCGGGCCTTGCGCAGTGTAGGTTTCCGTACTTGCACGGTTCTTAAACAACCTTTTACACAACTAACAACTTTATACAAGTTATTTTTAATAGAATCCGTTCGAATATTTTCTTTTTACTTATCAAAGTAAATTTTTTTAAAGATGATCGACTATACCTCGGTAACTAGTAAAGTATACTTAGCTGTGATATTTTTCCTTTTAAATTTATAAAATACAGGGTGGATTTTTAACACGGGAGTTTATGGCCAAATCCGAAACCATGGGATTTAGAGAAAAGCCGTAAATGGAGTGGCTGGAATGGCATGGACTCAATTTTTGAGAAAATCAAATTTGCATGCAAATTCATTCCTTCTCCGACTTCAAAAAGGGAGGAAGTTCTCAATTCGTCTGTACGTTTTTTATATGTATGTATGTTACTTGATATCTCCGCCTGTGGGTAACCAATATTACTGATTTCACTATTGTATAGATAATAATCCCGAATTGGTCCCATAAAATGTTATTCCCGAGGGATTAGTGTTTATCCCGTAAAGCTTAAAAAACAACATAAAACTTTTGAAAAAATCACGACTAGCTACAACAATTTTGGTGATATCTTCGCCATTCATTATATATCTATATATATAAAAATGAAACCCGTTTTCCTTGGTCACGCATCACGCGTGAACGGCTGGACCGATTTCGCTAATTCTTTCTTTGTTGTGTTTGTTATTGTCAGGAGAAGGTTCTTATGAAAGAAAAAATTAAGAAAGTTGGAAACATAAATTTCCACGGGGGCGAAGCCGCGGGGCGCAGCTAGTATTATATAGACGCCATAGTTTTGATGATTCTTTCGTTGTTGTATACAGGTTGATTTTTAGGTGGTCCCATCACAAAAGTTTGTCTCTCGAGGAATTGATGAGGTGCGCCGCAAAAACATCACGAATCCACCCCCGTTGCTAACGTGCGTTGCTTCGAACGTGATCTTTGGCAGTAAGGTTGTTCGTTTCGTGCGATCCGACCCGCATACATAACCTAAAAAGCACTTTCATGTTGTTCATTTTTAGGGTTACCTACCTCAAAAAGAATTCTGAGGAACGCGTAGGTACGAACGCGAGGTATCGAGTTGAAATTAACATCAGATACTCAAGTCCGTAACTCCATGGAGCCGTGATATAAGTTCAGTCAACGCAATCGAAAGTTACAGCCGCTTATGTCCGAATATTTTGAAATTTCCTAGGGATCACATGCACACAAAACCTACAGGATACTTCCCATTGACCTATAATCATAAAATTTGGTGCGAAGCAAGGAATTTTAGCACAAGTAAAGCAAAAATCCGAAAACCCTAACATTGTAGCTTAATTAAAAAAATTACTTTCGATTCTCGCCATGGGCCAAAACCTATAGGGTATTTCCCTTTGATCTAGAATCATGATATTTGGCAAGAAACAAGATCTTACACTTATATGGACCCCTTGGTGCGCGAGTCCGACGCTGACAATAATTTTTCAAACTCGACACCATAAAGTGAATTATGGATTTTTATATATAAAAAAAAAAGTGGCAAAATCGTCACTCAAGCAAGCGTAATCTATGACGGAGCAAATTTTCATAATACGGGCCATAGTTTAGACAGAGATGCGAAAACAGAGTTGGCAACTTCGCATCTCTGCCCAAACTATACAAAATAAAACTATTACAGAGGTATTTAAAAAAAAACTTATTATGGGTATCACAAACCAACCGCCCAATGGTTTTAAAAAATCCTCTGTTTAACGTAAAAATTAGAATAACTAGCGGCCCTAGTGGGAGTCAAGGTAGCGCCTTAAGAGATGTCTATGTTTAGCTCCTGCTAAACATAGGCCTCTCAAGGCTAAGTACTAGCATAGGCTGATAGATAGATATAATATACTTTTTCATCCCCCCATCTCGGAAAGTGTTTTTGCTCTTCGACATCTGAGTGATCTGAGTGCAAAAGCCGTTTTTATCCACTAGAGGATAAAGTAAAAATGAATTTAGAACATCGTGTGCACTACGTTTGTGATACAAAACCTATTTACTTCAACCTCCATGGTGCCGAATTTATCATACAACCTTTTTTAATTTGTTAAAAACTCAGACTCCGAACCTTCTTGGTGTACTTTTTATTTAATTTGCTTTGCGCGCGCCATTTTCTTTTTTTGCATTTAGTCATTTCCTCGCTGGTGGGATGTAAAGTTACGTGTTGCACTTGACTCGAGTGCAAAGATTTTTTACCTCATGCTCTTTTGATTCCCTCGCTAACGCTCAGGATTCTAAAATCCTTCGCTTGCTCGGTCATCAAAATTCAGCACGCGGTTAAAAAGCAACTTTGCACTCTTGTTTAACAAATAACTATTATTGCACACTTAGAACTAAGAAACAATTTACAAATGAAATAATTATAACCTAAGTGACAATTGGCGGTCTTTTCTTTAGTTCTATGTAATTTGATTTATATACTCGTATTTTGTATGATTTACTTTGATCGAATTTAAATTAAATCATAGTTATCATTAGTAGGTAGACTAAGAATATTAACATCCTACTATCCTATCCTACTAATATTATAAAGCCGAAAGTTTGTGAAATGTGAAATTTTTGTTACCTAGGATCTCCAAAACTACTGAACAGATCAAGATGAAATTTGGCATACACTTAAAACGTAGCCTAACTTAAATAATAGGCTACTTATTATACCGAAAATACGCGTGCGAAGCCGCGGGCGGAAGCTAGTTTAATATAAGAGATCTTTCTGCTAGGTACTAACAAATTATGGATCACAGTTATCTGAAATAAAAGAATTTTAATATATCGTTCAAGAGCGATCTCTGTAAGACAATCTAGTATGGATAGGATCGTCGGATAACTCATATCATAACTCATTTATTGGTAATACAAAATTACACGTCACAAAAAATAATAAAAACTTAACTACAATGTAGATATCACAGCATAGTCTTTAGTTCATTGTAATATTAAAATAATATCATGATCATAGAATTGTATTAACTGATTCAATTAATTCATTAAATTAAATTATCCTTTCCTAATTTATCATAGTCAAAGTCGTAGGGTGATTGTTCAATTAACCAATTTTTAAGTTTGGTTGTGAAAGATTGCGTGGAGGTGGCACCTGTTACTTTGTCTGGTAGTAGATAAACATGGAGAAAGATATGTGTGCATCTACTATGGTGCTACTTAAAAAATAAATAAGGCTGATAAATCTTACCTCTCGTCTTGCTCTGTTTACTAGGAGACCCACTGCTGGACCGCTTAGCAGGACTGAGACTGGAGCTGGTCTTGACGCTCTTAGAAGGGCTGCTGGCACTAAGACTGGTGTCAGAAGAGCTGCATTGTCCGTTAGCACTGTTTGTTAGCACTAACGCGTGGGCCGTTTGGGGGATTGAAGGCAGGACGCCTGTAAGGTTCACGTTGTTGGGCAGTTGGGATGATTGACCTGGAAAATATATAGAAAATGTTTGGGGTTTTTAAGTTATTTGAAGATAAAATCACCATTGATTTCATTAGTTATCCTAGTTAACCCGCTTATATTCAAGCGGGTTAGCTACGAACCTGGGTAGAACACCAACGTTTCATCCCTTAACGAACCTAAGCATACAACATAATGAATTCGTCAAACTACGAAAGTTTTTAGTGTCACAGTCACAACAAATGGTCACAAATCACCATTGATATAAATTTTTGACTTATGGTGGTGATGGTCTAACTTTAGTTTCAATAAATTTCAATACGATTCTCTACCAATCAATCAATTTCTACCAGTTCTATCAGATACATTGGAAAAACATAATGAAACCCTCGGTAAGTTGTTTAGTTCCCAAAGAGTTTATTTATTTAGTAGAAAAGGAATGCAGCGCCTTTACATAAAGCATTCTTAGGGATAAACTTATTAATTCAGGCTTTAATTTATAACAGGCGGACATAACAAGTACGTAAATTATTCAAAAGAAGCTGGGACGTGAACACTCGCCGTAAGGCTGTCGGCACCAGTTCAAAGTCGCTCAGCGACCTACGCAAATACCTAAGCTCAGAGTTTTTCTGAAGGATGGAATTCGACGAATAAATCCGACAGAGAACTTAAGTTAACATAGCTCTAAGAATAAGCTAACTAAAGTGGCAGTGGGCCGGCCATAACTCCCGCAGAACCCACACGCGCCTGGTTAAACGCGTTCGTGAGTGAAGACCGCGACTTGGCAAACTCAGTTTAGGACGCCTTCTAGCCAGGTGAGATGATGACCTGCGAATGAGAATTCTCAAGCCCCGAGATATGACAAAACCTAGAGAAACCATAAACTCTAAATCGTCACTCTAGTAAGCCCTAGATCCACTGCTCTTTTCGTTTGTGTCCACACCCTGGAATTCTGAAGATGTCATCAACTCATATTGTAACCTGCGTCCTTAAAGAATGGGATGCAGTATGACGTAATCTCTTATGCCGGGTACAGACCAAGCGAGCGAGAGCAACCGAAGGCTATCCAACGCGAAAGAACCAGTGTGGACGTCATTGCGAAAGCGAGCCCAAACGAGGGCCTTCGTTCGCCTTTGGCCGTGATCCGGCGGCTGTCGCTACATCAAAGAAAAATGGAACGATAGTAGAGATAAACCATTCTAAAAATGCAAACACCTTTTACTATAAAAACTATCGTAGTTTGACGAATTCATTACGGATATAAGGGATAAAACGTTGGTGTTCTTCCAATATAAATAAGATTCGAAGTTAACCCGCTTACATCCGTAATGAATGCACGCCCCCTCCACAAAACGTTATAGGTACCTACACTCGGCGTGCATTTTTAGAATGGTTTATTAACCCGATTGTCGAATCGACTTGTTTGCATTCGCTCGCTCTCGCTCGCTTGGTCTGTACCCACCATTATGGTGTCCCACTACGATCGGATTCGAACTTAGCAAGACGTTCCTGGATGATGACGTAATTTTCAATCCCATAGTACTAGTATAGTATTATAATATCTGCGCCCATAGTTTAAGCACGCAGGTTATACAAGAAGAGATTACTTGCATACATGCTGTCCTGCTCCGATTGGATTCGAACTGAGCATGAATGATGACGACTTTCCCAATCCCATAGTTTAAGCACGCAGGTTATACAAGAAGACATTACTCACCATAAACATGATTGTTGACTAGCTGATGGTGAGGCGTGTTGTGTACCGTCACCCCCATCGAGTCCTCGCCTTCAGAAGAATCGTCTGACGAGTCACCCGTGAACGGCATCGATCGGATTTGACTTGCGCGCTGAAAAATCGAAAGATTAATAAAAGTTTTCAATCATACAGTGATCAAAGTTTAAGCATGTTCTAACATAAAATTACTAACAGACGATGGAACATGGTGCGCGCGATCTTGGCTTGCTTCGGACAATATTCGATCGTGTGGCAAACGATGCGCCGCACATTATTATTTATTACTAGCTTCTGCCCGCGGCTTTGCACGCGTTATTTCTACGGAAACGTTCAAAGGTAATTTCTATCCCATGGGAACTGATTTATGGCATAAAAAGTAGCCTATGTTTGATTCCAGGCATAGAGCGACACCGGTGCAAAATATCAGCTTTATCCCGGAATTCCCGGGGGAACGGGAACTACGCCGGTTTAACCGCGAAGCGATCGTCTAGTCACACTAATATTATAAATGCGAAAGTTTGGATGTATAGATGGATCCTCCAGGCATAGAGCTACACCGGTGCAAAATTTCAGCTCAATCTGTTCAGTAGTTTTGGCGTGAAGACGTAACAAACATCCATCCATCCAAACTTTCGCATTTATAATATTAGTGTGATTTGATTAGTGTGATTAATGTGTGCGGTCGGTTCGATGGAACGAAACGACTGGACAATGCGATAAGCTGTACGGTCGTTGTCACAGAGCGAATAAAGAAGTACTGTTTAGTTTACCCCTTTAACGGTAGCGTAGACGGGCACAGATATGTCCTGGTAACTAGTAGATTCGTGAACTTGACGCGTGGTAGGTGCAGGTGGGCTCAGTTCCTCTTCCACTGACTGCTGGAGACCGTCATCTGCCACCTGTAAACAATTATAGGTATTAAGATACAAGTAAGTATCGTAGTCTGACGAATTCATTATGGATGTAATAGGGTTCCAACACAAGGTAAGGTTCGTAGTAAGCCCGTTTAAATCCGTGGAGAATAAGATAAAAGCTTCATCTTATTTTAGTTCGTTTTGTCCGGCTACATAAGAAGGCGAATTTTTTGGGGAGTGCGTCAGTAATTCATGAGTGCGCTCATGAAAAACGCACGCTCTTGCAAGCGCAATTTTAAAACTAAATTTGGGTTGTTATTGTATTCCAAATTTTTCAAAAGTATACGCACGTTTCGTAAAGCGGGGAATTCTTCGACCCCGCATTCGGCGGGGTCGGTTACTGGTTGTGTGTGTAGTGTGCGGAGACGAATGGGGACTGGTTGTAGATCAGAATTATCATTTGGACCACACCATTGACTGGTCCTCGCCAGGCTAGAGTGTGCTTTATGGTAGACGAAATAAGGGTAAAAGAAGCAACATACCTGATAAATCTTAGCCTCCCAGCTAGGAAACCTATGCAGCGGCGGCGTGGGCGGCCTCGGTTGAACAACCACTACGTCCGACACCGAAGAGTCTCCGGTGGATGACCCGCCGCGACTGATGCTTTGTACAACCACGTTGACTGGCCCTTGCCAGGCTGGAGTGCGTTCTGTGGGAGACGAAATAGGGTTTAAAGTGTGGTTTTCACTTTGGGATCAGAGAAGCTGGCTTTCAGGGTTGATCGCAGAGAATTGAGTAAATCAGGTAAACCATTTATTTTCAATAACAATTCCAGCTGTATCTTTGGTGAGTGAGTTTTTGCGAACCCTTTCGTGCTGGTTAGTAGATATCTTGGTATGCTTGCGAGGTTATTGCGTGTATTGCAGATGAGATAGGTACCTACCTATTACAGTAGGCCGTATGGTTGACCGTTGGTCTTAGGTATTGAGTATAAGAACGGTTTGTTCAGACTACTTGAAGAGTAAAATTGGCTTTTGTCTTTCAATGTGATGGTTTACCTCTGCTTGGTGTATAAATCTCCGCATAATCGTGAGTGGTGTCGCCATCTGTCGATGTGTTTGGAGTTGTTGGCACCACTACTAAGTTTTCAACTGCGGTCTGTAACGAAAGAAAATTTTAGTAAACGAAAAGCTGTGAAATTTCTACTGCAGATACTTTCGTATAATAAAGCTTGTGCCTGCAATTCCTTACGCATTTTACAAGGATAAATTAGAAGCCTCTGTTTTAGTTTAGGTCAAGAAAAAGTTCACCTCGTTTTGGTGTTAAGGAGTAACATGCATCCCTCCCTTTATCTATCCATATAAACATCACATTTTCCAGATCTACAATTAAATTCGATCAAATTAATTTTTCTCTCGTTTTTAACACCAGGAATAGCTCATTACAAAAAACTTACTGCTAGATCATCAGCCAATAAACTAGCAGCAGTCCGTTCATCCATAGTCCTGTTCATTGTGGTGGCAGTACTGGGGATGTTCACGTTATTTGCCAGGTTGGTAGTGCCGATGGACAGGTTCCTTCTGTGCCTCACTGGGGTACTGTAGTGGGACTCTGACGATACTATTGGCAGCTGGAAGGAGAAAGGAGTTTTGTTGATTTAAAAAGGTTATTGCAGGGTATAGGCACAAAATCTAAGCATAGTGTGAGAACAACGAAATGCATATTGATTAGAACGTAATTTGTAGCAAGTGCTTAGAAACATAATATGATACATGAAAACATCTTAATTGAAGTATCTGTTTTCAAAACCCATCTGATTAGTAGACACTTGGTTTCTAAGTAGGTATGGTTGACATGAAAATCATAAAATCCATAATAGAACTATGCCTTTAAGCCTGAAGAATAGACATAATTTTCTGTATGGATTGAACCAAAAATCTTCATGCTATGAGAAACACAAAAAAAAATTTGTTAAAACATTGGCCATACAGACAGTAATGCAAAGTATTCAGAATATGGCACATCCATAGCTTTCATTAGTATTTTGTTAGCTGGCACAGGCAGTAGTAAAGTGCAGCTTTGTACATAGTGAGGCATTGCCCTAAAGGCTTTTAGCTGTTAGAGATCTTCCACATTAACATGACTTGACCTTTAAGGAAGACAACATAACTAGGGAGAAATGTATGAATTTTACCAGGATGGAGCACAGTGTTTAAGCTACAGAAGTTAGATGGAAAATAAGATAAGAAATATGTATTCTACTCTTACAGCTGGTCGTTTGTACATCAAATTTACTAAGTACTAAATTTGATCACTTATTCTGTAATTTAGTTTGTTCTCCTGGAAAATTGATGTTGACGAGGAATTTTATTTATTAATCAGTTTATTATAAAGATCATTCATCAGTGTTAGTATAAAAAAATGGTTGCTAGCACAGCACTTACTATAGGATGTTTACTATGATTATGGCTTCTCGCAATATTTAGGCTCAGTTAGAAGTGCCTTGATCATAGAATAAATAATCCATAAGGTTTGTGAGAGCTATTAGAGTTAACCAAAAATATTGCAAAAGTTTTAGTACAAGTTTCTAGATTAGTGATGGGATAGTCAAATCATGTTACTGGAGAGTATCTCTACCTGTGGCCCCTCTAGGCTCTCTGATCTGCGTCTGTGTGCGGCCAAGAGGCTGGACGTGGCTCGTGGGGAGCTGTCACTGCTCACTTCAAGGGAAAGACTGGCTCGGGTCGGTAGGAACTGCATACAATAAATACATAATCATACTGGGCTAGGGTAATTTAATGCTAAGAATGCATTGACCTTGTTACTATACAAGTTTATTTTCTCATCTTCACATTAATTTCTGTGGTTGTGTGATATTCTATGTTTAATATGGTATTCTTTAAAAAAAAATCGAAGTCGCCTTTGATTACCAATAATGATTCAAATGTCTTCACATACTGAAGAAAACTTAATTTTGCTAGTTGTTGCGACTTTCTTTCTTTTAACTTACTAGTTAGAGGTTTTCAAGGGATGAATCTTTATCTTGGCATAATTTTAAAGTTTAAAGGTTAACATGTACACTTACAGTGGAGTTCCTGGTCCCCTGAGCAGCAATATGATTTCTTAGCAGCTCTAACTGCTGATTGCAGCGGTCATTCTGTTCTCGCAGCAACTGGTTCTGTTGTTCGAGCTCCTTCAGTTTGTTGGTCACCCACTCTTTAATGCGGGCCGCCTTCGCTTCTACCTGCTTCGCGTCCTGGAGTCTAAGTTGTTTCTGTATTGAAAAAAAAATAAAACATTTAACTTTATGTTCTGATAGGCTTTTGAACTAAGTACCCGCTTAACTTTTTGGGTAAAATTTATCATTCTTGTTCGGCAAATACATAGGTAAGGCAGACAAGTTACCTTTCAAAGCTCGAAAAATTAGGTACCTACTTGGAAGGTATGTACTTTGAAAGAAAAGTTGGTAAAAAAAATTACCTGCATTTTCAAACAGTTTTCACATGTTTTACAAGCCATTCTGATTGCCAATTAATAAGGAAGTAATTATACTTGACGTCAAGTAAACCACAGTTACCGTAAAGACCAGATTTACACACATTTTTATTCAAAAACAGAGAATTTACTTTTTACTTCGTTCGTCAACTAATTCGTCAACAAACCAGTGTTGCCAGATCGAATTTGACAAAATCAGTAGAAAGTCGCGTAAAAAATCAGTAGCTTGAAGAAAAAATCAGTAGATATTGGAAAAACTACAAATTTCTAGCTTTTGACACGAAAAATGCGTGGTAGGTATCTGTAAGGTTTTTTGTAAAATCGGCTCATCCGCTAGGAAACTATAATTATAGTTCCCTATCGGATGAACCGATTTTGATTAATTATTTTTGTATGTTTGTCCAGTGTGTGTGTTTCACTTTTCAATGATGGCATTCATCAAAGTACCAAAGTTGCAAAGTAAAATATATATGGCTTTCGAATTTCAAAAAAATATGTGTTTTGAATAGGTTTGCAATAAACTTTTTACATTGATATGAAAACATTGATCAAAGCAACTCATCAGCTTGGAATTCGCCGAGATTTGTTCATTTCCAAGGGCACTGATCAGGTTTTTTGGGGTAGGTAACTAGGTAGTGTACAATGGTGTTCCGTTGTTCCTTTCAAGAAAAACAAACTATGTTCATCATAGAAAGAGGGATGCTAGGTGTCTATTTTTTTAAATTTCAATTTACCTGATATAACCTGATAAGTGCCCTTGGAAATGAACAAATCTCGCCATAAACCAAGCTCGACTCAAGACTCGAGAATCGTATGAACACCAAGTGAAATTGAATTTTTAATTTCTTTTGTTGTTACAAGGCCTTATGCCACAGAGTACATTATATAACCCTTATGCCTTGGCCTTGAATCTCTCTCAGGAAAAGCTCAAGCAGGTTGATTTCTCGAATTTTACAAAATAAATCAGTGGCTCTTCAAAAATCAAGCAGATCTATCTACTCGTAGGAAGTGTTATAATCCATTTACAGCCTCTACTGCTAAATCCGTAGATCTGGCAACAAAAGTTTATCGAAGAACGAACAGACCGACCAATCAATTCGAAAAAGATAGGAACACACAACATTATGTTTACCTACAGGAAGTGGAAGAAACGAACGAACAAAACAAACTCTTCAATTTCATTCATATTTTGTCAGTATTGTGACGAACCGGATTGGTGAAAATTTCATTGGCTTGTGAAGTGACACTGATAAGTGACAGCTTACATAATAGACACGGAGCCATTGGCGCTCGGGAAAAATCAGGTAGATATCACGAAATTTCAGAAATAAATCAGTAGATCAGTAGACGGTTCAAAAAGCAGGTAGATCTACTGCTAAATCAGTAGATCTGGCAACGCTGCAACAAACAAAAACAAGACAAAAGAAAGGACACAAGAAAGAATATAGTATCGGAACGGAACGGAAGTGACGTTCGTTCGTTCGTATAAAACGTCACTTTTACGTCACGGATGTCAACTTGACATCACCCAAAGTATTATTTTTAACCTATCATCGACAGACGTGAAATAAAATAAAGGTTGCGTTCATCTCGGGTTTTTTATTTAGTTTTAACCCTTGCGTGCAACATAAAAATAGGTATCGCGCGCCAAATGAAGTCCTATGTTCAGGTGAATAAATGAAAATTTGACAGTAGATTCCTACCTGTTCTTCAATTTGGCCTTCTAATCGAGTGATGGCTCGAGGTGCACCGTCCGTGCCCGCTGGCCACTCGCACAGCCGTTGCTCCATGGCGCGGACCTAGAACAAACAAAAAGTTGAGTAGGTATTAAATATTATATAGGTAACTAGTTATGGTAGACACTCCGTCCGAAACTCCTAGGTGGGTAGGTTCTTTAAAAAAAAAAACTTAGGTAATAATAAATACCTAAATATTGGGTACGTATAACCATAGACGGTTTATTCATTAATGTAATTAATTATTAATATAATTAATTATTAATGTAATTAATTAATGATAAAGTGTCACTATTTACTTATGTATAAATATGATTATAATGTACCTACGGGGTGCATGCATAGGTATGTAGGTAGGTACTTACCTATACCTAATGCGCTATTAACATATTAAGGTTTCTTGCAAAATAAAATAGAATAGGTAGGTACTTATAGAATATAATATACCTATTGCAGTCCGGTAAAGGTTCAACTTTTCATTCCTTCGTGGTTGGTTCAAGTCACCAGATTGCAATAAGACTAGACTAACCACTTTACGGGACGTGCAACGCAAAGCTAGCACAAACCGCAAAATCTAGCACGGTAGGTAGGTACCTAGGTAGGTAGGTATAACACAACAACAACAATACTAGGGCAGATTTGTGACAGCCTCCGTGCTTCGGTTAACCGCAACGAAGCTGTAGGGCTGTAGGTAGGTATTTTGTCTGTGTATCAGTTAGAGCAAGGGTTAGAGCGACCCAATTACGTTAGTTTTGATTGTGGTAGGCTAAGCTATCTAGTGGTAAGTACGAGTAGGTACTTACTTTATTGGACAAGACAAGTAAAAAAGTACTAAAGTACCTACTACATTAATACCTATCTCTGAAAATCTACAATACCTACCTGGGTAGCTCTAGACCTCAATCTTCTTGAGGTGTTAAGTTTAAGAACAATCTTAAATGGCATTTGTCAGAAGGTTTTATAAGAGTAGGTAGGTACCTACCTAAGTAAGTACTTACTTCCAGAGAGATACCTACCTAGTGATTTTGTTTGTTAGTAAATAATATTTAATGTTACCGTTTACCTACTTTTAAGCTCTCTTTTGTGTTTTTAATTTAAAATAATTTAAGTACCTAGGTATTGTTTTGTTTATCTTAGATTCTTTTTTATTCAAATTTTGTTTGACGTAGGTACTACAAAACACCAAATTTTAATAAAACGAATCTAAGATAAACCCACAGAATAGCGAAGATAGGACCTAGGGGTAGACCTAGAAGATAGACCTAGAAGATAGAACCTATCTTTCTAATTCCGTGGATAAACCAAACAAATAAGTACCAGCTGGAGAAATCTGTGAAAACTTTTACTGTAAGGTACGGTAGGTATACCTGTACCTACTTACAGCCTACAATGTGAACACCAAATAAATAGTGATATTGTAGTGACGACAAAAAAAAACTGATGGGGCTGTTTGAGATAATCATGATTGCTAATAAAGAGTAGTGCACCAAATAGTGAAGATAATCATAATTGCAATTTCGATAAGGACATTCTTCTGCTGCCTAATAAATTACACAGAAATTGCCATCAAAACTTTAAACCCACACAGTCTTATCAGCTAATCCCATTGTTCTGGGGGATTATAAATTAATCCTTGTACGAACGATATAAGTAATACTTTTAATTGTAACGCCGGTAATCCTGCCCACAGAGGATTATCCTCTTCTCGTATGTTGATTGATCATTCGCTCACGAAAGTAATGGAGTTTCCTTTACTTAGCTAGAAATTTGTAGGTAGGCCTACATTCTTCCCTTCGAAGGTTTTCCAATGCTTAGGTACTACTTTACCTACCTACTTCATCATCATCATTAACAACCAACATTAGTCCACTGCTAGACAGGCCTCCCCTAATGAGCGCATAGGACATAGGCCCACAGCCATTTCAGCTTGCTAATTCTTTGGGCTATTTCGATAACTTTGGTTCTCTGTCGAATAAAATAAATAAATAAATAATGCTGGACAATTCACACAGCATTATCTAGCCCCAAGCCAAGCAGAGCTTGAAGAATTGTCATATTTGCACGACTAATAAGTCAAATATAGTGATACCATATTCTTTAACCATCATTGTTAACCTATATGCAAATAAATACTATTTCATTTCATTTCATTTCAGAAGCTTGAGAATGTATTCGTTATGACTCCAGTCCTGCAGAGAAACTCCGAGCATAGCTCTTTCCATTGCTCGCTAAGCGACTTTGAACTGGTGGACCAACCCGACCGTGAGTGTCCACGTCTCAGCTTCGTAGGTCATGACGGGTAGGACGTACTGATTGAAAACTTTCGCTCGACGTAATTTTCCAAACGCAAATTTTATTAAAAGTAGCTTCGGCCCTGGCTTCGTTTATCTACTATAAAAACAAAAAAAAACTATTTATGATCGGATCGGCGATCGATATTCGATGGTATAAAATAAAATATGGAATAGGGGCAACAAGTAGAGTATGCATGTAGATGGGTTGTTATCTGGTAGCTTTATAAGCTGTAATTAATTATGATCGGTCTGCGATATACATGACTCATCCATTAAAATTATACACTGAGTTCAGGTTACCGACACCCTTGCGACATGGCCACACAGGGGGTGTAGGTACCTATTCTGTTTAAGGGACACAATTTTAGAGGAATGCGCAATTTATAAATTTTGAGTTTGGATCCACTTGACACACTAATTTATCCAATGACTCCAAAAATATACCATGACTTAGTTAGGTATCTTTAGGGAGTTTGAACAATTGTGAGAAGTCTCATAGGAGTTTGTTTTTACTCTGTTCATAAGATCAAAGTCAAGACCGTAACTTCCAGTGCATTACAAGGCGTGAACAACATTTACGCAAATTGTAGCAGCATTTCGTCGGCTTCACACAGCCAGTCCATTTATCAACATCTCAGTAGTCGGCCAACACTGGCTTAAAACGGCCCATATTTATTCATATTTTGTTTCATCTACTTTAGCCGTAAAATTCTAATGCTACCAACTTCCGTTATAAAACTCGCGATAGATTTTAGAGCCGTCGCTCGGCTTGAAATTAGGTCGTTCACCTTATATGACGAATTTAAAGTTGCATGTATGTAGGTAGAGTCATACATAATCATTAATTGGGTTGTTTCTGACTCTACCTACATACATGCAATTTTAAATTCGTCATTTATGGTGAAGGACTTAATTTCAATTGAATAAGTTGTTTCATGTGTGCAAAGAGTTCTTACTTCTTATAAAGTGAGGTAGGTATAGTGAGATCAAATCAAACTGATAAAACTTAAGAGCTCTTAGTAAAAACAGCTGATACTTATATATCGAATGAAGAACTTCGTTATCCATTCAACAATTAGGTAACTGTCTAGTCTGGTCTAGTAAAACAATGTGATAGTGATGACTATATAATAATAACCTAGGTGTTTCCCAGAACAAAGAAGTTTAAGTCGGTTAGTTCCTATACCTAGCAACAGGAATAGCTCTCATTAATCACAAACACCGTAATTTGCCTGACTCACGACACGAGGGGACGCCACGGAACACCAATATCGGGAACTTTCTAAATCGAGCCCACTCAGACAGCGCGAAGGAAAAACAAACAGAATTTAGCCAAGGGGGATACGAGCAAAGTGTAATAATCAAACAACGTCACTTCTCAGTAGGACAGAAGAGTAACCCCAAACATAAACCAACACAAATAAGATTTCCAAACTACAAATAACTCACGAATAGGCAAAAATGAGGTGACACTTCCTTAAACAATAAAATGTCCTTAAGTACATCTTTTGGCTTTCGTGCCTACTTTTTATTTTGGCACTGCTCTCGATAACCCATTAAATAAATAAAAATATATAAATATATTTATAAAATGTATAAATTTCAATAATCATAACAGCACAATCTCCAACTGCCTCCTCCATAGACGACATGCGTTTATGGCCCTACAATAAATCAGCCTAGATGATATGTAATCTAACCAAACATACAAATATGTACAACCATTTACGCCACACACCGTCTAATTAACTTGACAGCGATGAATTGTCCGGCTAACAAGCTTCCTTGTTGATTCAGCTAAACTGCAGTTTGTTACGAGTTTATTACCAGCGAATAAGACTGTATATACATTAGTATCAATTTAACTACCTTGCTCAAATAAAATTTGTTAATTGCCGACTATTAACCGATTTTTGAATCTAGTTTTTCTCATAAAGGTAAGTTTACGTATCTATAAATAACTTACAATTTAGGCCAGTTACAAAAGATAGGTAGTTACCTAGTTACCTACATTAGTAGGTAGGTACTTTATCTATTCTGTAGATAGGTACTAAAACATCGAACGATGCGTAACCTACTAACATTGTTGATTGAATTTTTTGACTTTGTGAAAACATTTTTTCTACAACATATAGGTACTTACCTATATAAAGAGAAAATCATGATGTTTATTAAGGTTACTTTGTTATTCCTTATATTAACAAAGTCAATATAAATAACCATTTTATTGGCTGAATATTTTTAAGAAATTTATAAGGTAGGTAATAAAAAATTTGGAATATTTTTAAATTTTTAGAAGTTTCCATATTACAGGGTTGAGCACAGGTAAGCATTATAAAAACAAAAAACCTCAGAGTATATTTTTAATTTGAACGCACCCCAGTCTTACATTTTGGATTTGGATCGGTTGCCCGCGAAATACCCATTTGTCGACAGGAGCGCGTATTTTGTTTAAATTTTATTTTACTGCCGAAATTAACTTCACAATAATTTAAGAGAGAAATAACGGTAGGTAGCTACTTTCTTATTTTTCGACTCGTGCAAGACAAATACCGAGAAGACCGGATGTCTCACATCCACTTCCAAGCATCCAACACTTCCAATCGCGATTCGACAAATGAACGACTTTGATCTATTTTTGGCGGCAAATGGAGCGTGTCGCTGGTTTTCAAATTGATCATGATGGGGCATCATTCAAGTGAAGATGGCCCCAACTCTGAGGCAAAAACTTACTTCCGAGTTAGACTCTGGAGATTGTTTTGCATTGCGACATACCGTGTAGCTTTGCATCTCTGACAAAAATGGAGTAACAAAGGTTTATGATGTCATAAAATTATTCGAATTTTTGAAAATATAAAGGCCATTTTACACGCAACAGACCACACGGTTATTCTCGGTTCACAGCGAAATGAACGCTTCAGTGTTTCGGAGAGCGAAAATCAGTGTAGCGTATTGAACCATCAACACAAATGGGTGGGTTGGGTTGGGTGCAGAATATTGTACGGTGTACTGTTTTATTTACTACCTATACTACCTATTGTAGTAGTATATACTGCAGTAGGTATTATTTTGCTTTTCTGTTTGACGTAGGTAGGTATTTGATAAGTAGGTAGGAAACCAGTGTCGTTCTACCAAGTGTTGCTAAGGTTCAAAGCAATCTGTTAAGCAGTAAAAACGAACATTCAAACTGTCTTCAAACATTAGGTAGTAGGTAAGTAAAGTACCTTAAGTACCTATCTACCGAGAAAGTAGCCTTACCTTTGGTTTAGCTACTTAGCTCTATGTAAGCAGGTACTTAGCAAACTTCTTCTTTAGACTCTCCGATAAAGTTACTCCAAGGTACCTTTTAAAGTTAGTCCTAATTAAAGCAAAGTAGAGACCTAGGTATCTAGGGAGTTACGGGTAATAACAGTGAAACTGTAGCGGGTTCGAGTCCGTGACGAGCATTGCGCATTAGCTAAGTGTAGTTGAAATTAGCTCTTGTGCACTGGGAATAACACGCTACTGCAGTTTTGGTTAAAACTTCTGAAACTAATGTGAAATTCGAGAAATATATTTTATTTATGCTTTTAAAACTATTTACTTTAGTCCATTGGGTTGGTTAACTTAATTGTGGAATGAATAAAATAAATAAAATGAAATACTTACTTAAGTAGTTATATGTCATGTGAGTAGTGCTAAGAGTGGGTATAGGTACCTACTCAAGTCAGCTTTGAAAAATAAAATAGAAGCTAGGTAGTAAGTACTAAAACGTGTTTGAGGACAATTTCTGTCCTTTTTGCATTCTACTTTTTATTAAATTTTAGTACGTAGGTACTAAAACGTTTTCGAGGACAATTTCTGTAATTTTTGCATTCTACTTTTTATTAAACTTTCTTAGGTAGAGCCAAAAATCTTACATCAGATATAGGTACTAAATCAAAAGTAGATCATAATCACCAGAGATCCGTATGTATGTACCCTAATAATGTGTAAAAAATACCTACAGGTCCTTCCTTACTATTTATTTATTATTTTATTAAATAGAAAATTAATAAATTATTTATTACTAACATCTTGGCAGATTATTCAGCATTCAGCTCCTGAAGATCCAAGAAAACTCTCAAATAAAAGAAAAAAGTAAGTTGCACACTTTTTCAATACGGAATATCACAAAAATATAAATTAAAACTAAGGTAAAGTTCACACCACACTAAAGAATTCAAAATTCGATTTGAATCCCAATGGAACGTCCATTCACCGATATTATTTTTATAATTGGAAGGCGGAACGTGCTCGCTCTATGCGGCGCGGAAGCGAACTAGCGAGCGAGGATATCCTACAGGACGTGGCCGTTTTACGTTATGAGGATCGATATTTACATAGAGCTTTTAATATGCAACTGCTCAGTATAGTTGTTAACAGCATAATTAAATTTAGAATGGACACCGATGAATGAGAAATAGAGATGCGTGTCATTCGCAGGGAGTTTATTGTGGAGGTAATTGTATTGGCTCTTAATTGGAATACTTCGAGTGAATACCTGGAATACTTACGAGGAGTCGATGAAGGTATGAATTATAGGAATTCGATGGTTGACTGGTAGCTTTGAGCTTTTTGACTCAGATATAAAGAAACCTCTCTCCGCAGCGACTTTTGTATCTATGCCCATCTCTCTCTACCAATTTAGAGTTCCGACGTCAAAATAAACACTATCATAATGTGGAAAATAAGTAAATAATCGTCAATCACGTTTTTCTAATAACAGTACTTAACTAGTTTTTCATAGATTGTCATATCTAAAACTTCTAAACACCATCACTGAAAATAAACCACAGACTCATTCATCTATGTGTCACACTGTCAAGCTTTATTCGCCTATTTCTACCGTTTATAAATACCATTGACTGATTCAAGCACAAAGCAATCCCGAGCTTCCAGCGCGTTCTCCATACGAATACCAATATCTCACACAAAGCCGCTTGAAATTCTAATTTCAAATTATTGCTGCATTTTCAGGATTTTAAACTGTGGAATGTGTGGATAGGACTTTACGATTTGACTACAAAAGTTTTGGGAAGGAAACTACAGGTTTTTTAAATATTTTGAATGTTTAAAATAGTTCGGTGAGAAGCTTTTGTTCCATAACTAAAGCTTACACTAGAGCAAGACTTGGCACAAGCAAAGAGGTTCGTTGCACTTACAGCACTCATTGCATATTCAGGTCGGATTGCAGGAATGAAATAAGGAATTAGAACTTCGAGTAGGTAAAGTAGGAGGTAGGTAGGTAGGTAGGGATGTATGTATGTATTGCATAAGTTTGTACTCTAGGTATAATTAGTATAGCTATACATTATGAATGTAAGCGGGTTAACTACGAACCTATTTTGTGTTGGAAGAACACCTTAGAAAAACTTTAGAACACTTTAGAAGTATAGCTATACCCTGATTCTAGAAGTGGAAGACATTTTAGTCCATTGTTTATAGAGTTTATTTAATGTTTTAGTATGTAGGCCTACGAAATTCTAATCCTTTTCATTCCATTCTTTTCAATCAATTTGAGGTACATTTCCGATTCCGGTTTTTTTTAAACATATTACGGTAACATATTATTACGTGCCAACCTCTGTTGCGGAGCGGGCGAAGGTCCGCCAGTGACGCAGAAGGTTGCGGGTTCGATTCCCGCCTCGGGGCAAATGTTTGATATTTTTTCAGGGTGTTCTGGATGTTTTCTATAGATAATAAAAATATCTATCTATGACAATCTATGTAGTAAGTTTATATGTACCTATTTAATATATCAGTTTTCTAGTAGCCATAAAACAAGCTCAAGCACAAGGCTAGACGACGTTGTGTGAATTGTCTAACATTATTATTTATTATTTCAGAAAGCTTGCAAAACGACAGTTGTTATAGAGCTCGCTAACAAAAGACCATCATAGGAAATAAGCGAAAATAAATCGAAAAACCAAAGTTTTTATTGCACAACGTCGTCGCGACCTCCTATTTTATTACGTCTGTCACTGCAGTTGGATTATCTTTCGTATCCCAAAGTTATAGAGTTCACGTGAATGTGACGAATATTGGATGAAGTCCAGGGTAGATACTTTGCCTTGAAAACAAAACTGCAGAGGAGAAAACCAGCCAACATGGAAAATGAAAGGCTTGATCTATGAGACTTTCAGCGGAATGAAAGAGCTCGGTTTTGGCAGGCGCCCTTTGTTTTAGAATGTCCACAGCCCAGGGTATTTTTCTTTTGACTGGTTAAAACTGGATTAGTAACTTCTAAGATTGCTATTCTCGGAAGACCAGCCGCTTCGTCGGTTGACTATGGAGTAGGTAGTTTAATTTATGAAAAAGTATGTCAAAAACATTAATTACTATGTAATTGTTCGATCATCTTTTTGAAGGGGAGGTAGGTATTCATAGTACTTACCAACTTACCTACTTCTTACCTTACTTAATCAAATCACCTATAGCTGCCTGCGGACCGGACATATAGAATTCAGGTAGAGTTCTCTATAGAGAACTCTACCTGAGTTCTATATGTCCGCTTTATTACACAAACAAATCGAGTATTACCCTACATTGCCTACCTGCTTGCTTGTTTTGTGACTAAATATGTAAATGTGTTTTTGGCCAAATAAATGTATCTTTATCTTTAAGTACACCAGCCTTACGGTTGTGGCACCATAACCACAAGAATTTCCGAAACGAATTGCGTTGCAGTTTTAACAGTTAAAGGCGAACTCAGGTAATCTTTCTGAACGAAGTTTTTGCAGTCTACGGTCTTCTTTTGTAAAATCAGGTAGGTAGTATAAGAATTTTTCGTTGGATTCTTTCCAGCATCGTTCTATCTGCAATGATACCTACAACTTTTAAGCTCTATCGATAATGCTCAATAAAGTTTTGTCGGAAAATTGGATGAACCGATCGCATAAGGAAGACTTTTGACTTTGACCCAAAAAATATTTCTTTCTATAGTACTTGTCGCGATTTTCCTCATTTTTCCTCGAGGTCAAGGCAACTGGACTATTTCCAAATCACATCTAACTTGGCATTATTAACCCGAAACGACCCACTTTTACTGGAAAATAGTGCAGGGGAAAAAATCGATCACCGAGTCAAAGTCAACCCTAAAATAGGGTTAGCACCCCTATTTTGCTTTGCTGACTCATGCATATCCAAAGGGAAACTTTCTGTTACACTGACCACACCAAAACATTTAGTTGTTAATATATTTTGATTTCTAAACGCTTGGAATAAGGTTCGAAATAAGGTGTTTGTAAGATGTGAGCCAAACGGGCGAAAATCACGGTTCTGTGGTGGTCAAACATTTGCCCATTACGCTGATTAGCCAGCGATTTTACGAAGATTTTATTGCAGACATAATGTTGCATGCCTACATGACGGTCATAAAATCATCAATCTCTTAATAGCTTTGTTATTTAAAAGTGAAGTCTTTTATTGACTTTAATGATGGTGGTTCGATCGTAGCACAAAACAGTATCAAGTAAGTAGGTAAGTACATAATTCAATGAATGGAATTAAACATGTCGTGTTGTTCCGCTTAGATCATATATTTTGACAAATATCGATCAAATATAATGTGATGATGACACAAAATCTTTTGCTTAGATAATATTTGTCAAATATGATCTAATCTAAGCGGTACAACATGCCATTTTAAATTCCATTCTTTATCTACATGACTACTACTACAACTAAATAGGGTATTACACCCATTTTTGAAAAGTATCTTAATTAGATTCTATAGTGCTAATGAACCTCACAAAAATTTTATTCAAGCGTTAAGTGCCATAAAAATGCATTTAAATATTGCATTTCAAATTTCGCGCGTAATTTAAAGAAAACGCTGGACGTAGTGGACGCCTTAATGCTCTGTGATCATGACGTCAGTTGGCTGTGTAAACAAATGCAGTGATATTTTTTGTATGTTATAGATTAACGCTGATATTTGACACTTCTAAGTTTACATAGCCGTATGACGTAATAACATGGCGACTACTATTTATGTGTTATGGACTTATGAAACAGATTAAAAATGCTGAAACTTTTGAATTGAATTTTTAAATTTAAGTAGTTTGCTATTTTATAAACGAAAACTAACGTTTTCCGACTGCTTTTTGCCTAAGCTACCTCAATAAGTAATATATTTTTAGATTTTATCTCATATAGAGTAAAATACCCTATTTAATAACGACGATGGCTTGCTGTCAGGCGGTAGCCAGCTAACATTGACACTGTTTTGTGGTCAGTCAGGCCTAGTTACATTTCCACACATATCCCCAAAGTTTGATCGAGTAAGTCCGTTCTGCATTTTAATAGTTCCACCACCAAGCTCATTCTCCAAGCAATGTGCTCTACCTTCCTGGGAGGGCAGAAACCCACACGATTTAATCTAGCCTAGACGGCTTTTGATAAAGGTGGAAATTTAGGTCCTTGCTTGAATATTAAATTCTGTATGCATAATGTAGCTTCTAGTTCATCGCTGTGTATTTATTACCTTAAATTATTAATTTATATGGTTTGATGCTTGAATACTAATTCAACGTTAACGTTATCTTATCGATCAAGTTTCGTGTTTCTATTTATGACAATATAATCCAACGATAACATTATAAAAGTTTACTATAGTACCTACCTCAAAACTCTGAACCTTGCTTAATGTAACACAAATACCTACATAAACCAGTATTTTTAAAGTAATATGAACCGGTAGGTATTTTTATGAGGAGCAGACTCTCAAATATTACAAATATTTGGGTTCTAATTGAGAATTCACGAAGCGCAAAAGAGTTAGGAACGACAAGGTATGGAATGTTCTGTTCAGGGCCTCTAAAGATCTTTATATATATTTGTATCTACTACGACCATTATTGTGGTACCACGGCAATTTTCCTTGACGAGGCCTTTCAAAAGGTTTGTTTTGACTCATCTTATCAACTTATATCTCGAGTTCAAGCTTTGTTACAGCATCTAAGTTTACCAAGCGTGTATAGAGTCCTCATAAAATTACTATACTTATTCAGGGCTGCAAGGAAGACTTTGATGGTGTTGAATTTTCTCTACTTTTATGCAATAGTATGACTTCAGGTTTCCGTACAGTTGCGGTCATAATTGGAGACATACTTTGAAGATACTCGCTTGAAGGTTACTACGATTAGAAGCCGTAAATTTTATCTAATTCCAAATTTTAGGCCAACATTATTACTGTATTCTACATGGTAATATAGGTTCGCAAAATATTATAGAATACTTCTTTTTGAAAAATTGTTTTAATTTATAATTTTTTAATGAAGCCCAAATAAATTAAGTTATTTATTTTTGCTGTTTTGTTTTCTAACGATATAGATAAATATTAATTAAGCCTCAAAATTAGCGTAATTATTAAGTGTAAGTTACTTTGTGGATTTGAACCTAGGTCTCAAATAATAATAAACTTTAACAAGGTCCTAAGCACCACGAATGGCTGCAAGACAATGTCTTCAGAGATCACCACTTCTGACTGCCAGTCTACATTACCACCAGCTTCTGCTAGCTAGCCAAGTATCATCGCGGTTTCTAAAAGAAATAGAAGCATCAGTCTCAAATATTTCTGATACTTCGTGCTTAAAAGGCTGGCTTTAGCATGAATTTCCATGTAGTGGCAACCCTGACGGAGACATAACGCGAACCTTCACCCTGAAGACTACGTTTGGCGCCGGCTAGGCGAGGGTATAGAACAGCCATTAGCAATGGCATTTTCTGATAGAATGATCTCACTACTCTTTGAGGATGTTTAAAAGCTTCAACTGAATTATTAAGAAATTAATATTTTCTAATATGTTCATTCAGTATTATATATTATAATATAATAGGGCTTATTCAAAGATTTTAAAACCGAATTAAAAAAAAAATTGCCAAATTGGTGCGCCATTCTCTTTTGAAAAATTAATCCGCCATGACACCTGAGAATAACTACCCTGAGTAGGGTTCAGTGTACCCCTGACCCCTACTCAAAAGCGAAGTGGACATCTCGTCCGCGGACGAGTTTTAAATTCGGACGAGATGTACCCTAACCCTCAAAAACCCGGTAAAAACGTAAGCAAATTAACTAAACTATGTAGGTAGGTACATTATTCTGTCATCACGATCAAAATCACAGTTCTGTGATCAAAATATTGAGAATGGTGTGTGTTCCCTGTGATTCATGTTATTACCAATTATAACTTCGCACCGTATAACCTATCCATGATTCATACATCAAAGCTAAACTTCGTCGAACATTATTAGTTTGGAACTTATATTGCTTGAAATAACGATAAGGAGCTATAACTTCAACTGCACATTTCATGAGTTAGGTACGTACCTACGGGTTTTACTTACGTCATAAACTGAAGCATGAACCAGGATTTGATTCACAAAGATAATCTTTTCAGTGTGATTGTGTAATGCAGTGTGCCTAAGTAGTTCCCGAAAGTAATCCGTAGGTAAACGAAATTTTCGAAGTGACTGAAGTGAGCTCAACTTTGTAGGGTAATACTCGATTTGTTTGTTTAATAAAGCGGACATATAGAACTCAGGTAGAGTTCTCTATAGAGAACTTTACCTGAGTTCTATATGTCCGGTCCGCAGGCATAGGTGATTTGATTAAGAAAGATAAGAAGTAGGTAAGCTGGTAAGTACTATGAATACCTACCTGCCCTTCAAAAAGATGATCAAACAATTTCATATTAATTGATGTTTCAAAGTGCGGTTCGCAAAAACTTTCAAAGTGACTGAAGTGAGCTCAACTTTGTAGGGTAATGCTCGATTTGTTTGTGTAATAAAGCGGTCCGGTCCGCAGGCAGCTATAGGTGATTTGATTAAGAAAGGTAAGAAGTAGGTAAGCTGGTAAGTACTATGAATACCTACCTGCCCTTCAAAAAGATGATCAAACAATTTCATATTATAATACTCGATTTGTTTGTGTAATAAAGCGGACATAAGTATAGAACTCAGGTAGAGTTCTCTTTATAGTTCCTGAGTTCTATCTGTGACGCTATAGGACGTTATTATGTAGGTGCCTAGTGCTTTAGATTCCGCCTCTTTTTTTTCCCGTATAAGTAAATTTTTGATGTCGTTATAAAACTAGTTCAAAACTCTGCTCTCAGTAAGACAACCGACTCTAGTTTCTGCGATCGAACCACATAAACTCCTGAGCGTAACAATTTTTTTTCCTGTTAGTGTTTCCACTTCAATCTAACCACAGTCGCTGGAAGACCGCCAGCGCACCTGACGTAAAAGTGTGGTAAAACTGGTAAAAGGATGAGTGCTACATCCGCGCTCGTTATTGAAAGGACTGCTGCTTATTGCTGATGGATGTTTTTATGTGAACGGATGGACGTTTATTTTACATTTACAAGCTTTTTTGTTCTAAACACTTTTTGGAAAATATTGACGTTGAAGTGTGGAGTGTAGTAGAATAACAACACCACATTTATAAACATAATTTCTTAATTAATCCTCCACTCGAACTAGGTTGAGGATACTTACCTCGAAATTTTGAGGAGAACTGAGGTGTGTGAGTTTTCTTATATTGTGTTGCATTGAGTTGATGTGATCTAGGTATACCTATACGTATCTATTTTCGTTATTATAAGGAAGGTATAATTCTACAGCTAGTCCTATATCTAGAGCTTACAGTCACACTTTTGCATAATCATTGTTAGGGTTTCGTACCCGAACGGTGCAAACGAAACCCTATTACTAAGCCGCCGCTGTCTGTCCGTCCGTCTGTCACAGGGCTCTATTTCATGAACCGTAAGAGCTAGACAATTGAAATTTTCACAGAATGTGTTTCTCTAACTATATGACTAAATAAAAAAAAACAAGATTATTTGAATTTTGTTTCGCTAAATTATTCGAGGCTGTATCTCTTGAACCATAATACACTGCACGGAACTTTCTATAATTATGTAACAATTCACCTTGAAAACCAACAAATTCCAAAAATAAAATAAAGTTATAAGGGGATTCTCCGAACAGTGGTGTTTTTAGAGTTTTATTTGAGAAATAGGTTTGAACGAGATGGGACGAAACCCTCCGTGTGCGAGTATACTCGCACTTGGCCGGTTTTTTTTATCTTAGTTTTATTTATTCTGTCTTTAATATCGAAGCTAGTCATCTTGGGGGGGCGGAGGCGGACTGAAAATAAATCCAACATAAAGGTACCTACACACCGGCGTGACATAAAACACGTGATATCTCACAGCGCCGCATTTGGAGAGCAGCCAGACCGTGGCTCCGGCGCTTGCGTTGTTGTTCATCTTTTTGTTGTAAGGATGGGTTCACAATGTCTAGTATTATAATATCTGTGACAATGTTCACATTGGTCAATTTTAACTGCATTTTAAAGTATTCTTACTCACATGTTTATGTGAAACCAGCTGACCCGATAGACGTTCGCTTTTCAGAAAAAAAAAATAAGTTGATCCCTAATTTACCGGGTAACTTTTCCAATATTTTTTGCCTTTAGAAGAACCAACACAGGTGCGCTGGGTTTCTTTTGAAAATTGTAACGAACAGATAGTATATTAGGAAAATAAGAAACACACTGCTTGCTTCAAATTCAGTTGTACTTACTGTGTAAGTACGTCTGTTAAGTGCTGTGATGTCACAACAACCCTGCAACATTAAAACAGGATAAGTTTGAAATGGCAGTCTTGGCGTAAGAATCGACCGTCGACTCAGCCCGTGTAAGTCGTAAGATCCGACTCAGGGATCTACCAAAGGAAGGGCAGTAGCTGAGCACTGCGGTCACCAATACATCTGCCAAACATGGTGATTACGGCAAAATACTCCTTGTTTAGGGGAGCTTTAGCAGGACTGTACTACGGAATACTGGAAGCCGAAATGTCAGAGAACGGTACCAAAACCGAAACGAAATACCTAAAGCACACAAATTCGAAAAACTGTAGACTGAACGATCGACTGACCGCTATACCAGAAGAATATGAAATCGAAAGAACGCTATTTGGAAATTTTAAGTAAGTTAGTTTTGACATACCAATTAAAATATTTTAAAAAGTTTTCAGTGTAGGTGCGTCCAATAGCGTTACTCATTAGTCTATCAATTTACTTGATGGGTAAGCAGTTGAAGGCCGTTGATGGAGCAGAGTCATCATCGGCCTTAGTGGCTCAATGATAAGATGGCACAGTTCAACTCAGCATAGCGACTGATTGTATTTTGGGGTGTGAAAATTGGGTGGCCCTAACAGTTGACATTTTTTTCAAAATGGCCGCGCACAAATTGAAGGAAAAAAAAACACATTATATTTTTGAAAAAAATACAAAATGGTAACCGTTGTTAGTGCCAAAGTCTTCAAACCCCTTTTTTTGGAAATTCTAGAACATAGTTTCCCTTGATCTCGTGGAACCACAGTTCTTGTGAACATAGCACTAGGCTACAGCTTTGTGTCATGTTATTTAGTTGACGCCAGCTCGGTTTACTGTCGTCTTTTATTGTCTGTAGCTGGTGACTGCGATATGTAGGGTTTAACTAGCGGTGTGGATATTGCTTTATTTCTATTGCTAAAGCGGTCGTCGTTTTTGGTGAGTAATAGAGTTCGTTTCCTAAAGTTAGAAGTATGTATTATTTTCACCGTATACAGCATACCAATTACCGGTACCCACCAATTTATTTTTAAACTACTTCATAAAAGGAGGTTTTTTTATGGGTTATTCCAGGTATCCCCCCTGAAATCGCCCCTAATGGGGGAAAACTGTATGTATGTTCACCGATTTCTTCTGATTTTGTACCTATATGTAGTGTATTGTATTATGTGTATCAGTTATCTAGTACCCATAACACCAGCACTGCTTAGCTTGGGGCTAGATAATGCTGTGTGAATTGTCCAGCATTATTTATTTATTTTATTTATTATTATATTTAGATCATGATCCCGGGGTGGTCCCATATAAGTTTTATTTCAGAAGAATTACTATTTGTCTAGCAAAACATAAAACAGTGTATTTATAGTAATTCTAAACCGAAAAGTGAAACATACCCTAAGTCAGTTTTTAGTTTTTTAAGAAACATGAAACTACAAAATTTAAGCAAAAATAAATTTGTAGTCGCATTAAATAGTCGCTAAAAATCAATCTTTTTTGTTAAAGAAAAATTTCGGAACTATCTGGTGAGTACGTACGACGCGGCTACGACGGCTTATAGATCGTTGAGACTTTCCCATTGACCTTTACGTCAGTAGGTAATTCCCTTATTACTAAGTTATCAGAGATAATGGATAGTGTAAGTGCATACATGCTAATTTAAAGAACACATGGACTAAGTATCTTCCCCTTACGTAGAGACAATAAGAAAAGTGGCGATGGACACGTTCTTAGTGATATGTTTTTATAAAATTAAGTCAAAACAAAATTACCCATTAGCTAAGTCTATGGCTAGATTATCAGGTTTTTTTAGTGTATTAAAATATGTTTAGGCCAGACAATAGTAAAAACAAGATCCGTCAAGTGCGAGTGTAACTCGCCCGCCGAGGGTTTTGAACGTTTGTAAGTTTTACAAATATGTACTAAAGGGAACGGTAAGATACTTCGCTATTTAATGAATACCTAAAAATAGTAGGTATCAACCTTGATTTCAGTTGGATCATTGTCCAACCGAGAAATTTCAAAAATATTTTGAAATATACAAACTGATAGCTTTCATTTTATACCCTACTTGTCCTTGGTCTCTTTTAAAATTTCGACACTTTGTACTAAAAATTTTCATTTTCAATATATAGGTAATATATGTTCATACTATATAAATAGGGAAAAAAGGACAGACAAAGCGAGACCTCAAGGTATTTCGAAACCCATTTCGAAACTCTAAAAAATGATAAAAAAAACTTACCCAATCACCAAACACTGCCCGATAACGGGTAGACTGCGGCAATGGCAACCCGCCACCGTTATTCAAAAACATCTTTTTACATTTAACTTTGAATTCTTCAATATTCCAGTATCAACAATAGACTTGCTTATCACAACTCACATCGACATGTAATAGCGTGCCGTATTTTATGCCTGACGGTATTTTATGCCTGACGGTATTTTGTGACAGTACCTAGGCATTATTACGTATTATTACTATAATTATTCGTAAACAAGATGAAACAATGGTTCTAAACAATAAGAAAACATTCAGTTCTAAATGTTCTTGGTAGGTATGTACCTACTTATAGTCTAGGTACCTAGCTAAAATGACAATGATCTAAAGTATGTGGAATCTTTGCTAGTACTTGAAGTTACAGAAGAAAACTAGAACGTTGTTTTACAAAATAAACTTGAACTGGCTCAATATGAGCAAAGCATTATACATGTACTAATATGTTTGAACTTAAGTATGTTTGTTACCTCTTCACGCCAAAACTACAGAACGGATCGGGCTAAAATTTTACATAGGTACAGGTAATTCTAGGCCTGGAATCAAACATAGGCTACTACGAGTATGTTTGTTACCTCTTCACGCCAAAACTACAGAACGGATCGGGCTAAAATTTTACATAGGTACAGGTAATTCTAGGCCTGGAATCAAACATAGGCTACTACGAGTACATACTTTATATCCCATAAATCAGTTCCCATTGGATAAAATTCACCTTTATATAGTATATATCTACCTCAACAGAAATTGAGCGTAATCCCCGAAAATTTGCTGTAACAATACAATACAAATACAAATATTTATTAAGTAAACTTAAATTAATTTACATAGCATGGGTTTGGGACCCTCTTTTAAGTATAGAGATACCTGTGTTAGAGGGTTCCGCTCTTCCGTAATATACAGTTATATTGGAAGGTGCGTTTTTGAAAGATTGAAATTAAAATTAAACAGAGAATAATGCTTTACAATAGTTTGCTAGCATGTGCTTGTATGGTGTGTGCCTGTGAGTGTGTGTGTCAGTGTATGTGTGTGTTAGTGTTCTGTGCACGTCTGTAAGTGTATTTGTGTTGTGTGCATGTGTGTGTTGTGTGCAAGTGTGAGTATCTAGCATGTTGAGTTTGTTTATATATTACGAAACATATTCCAAAAGCTTTTCAGTTTCCTCGTAGTTTAAAGTTAAAAGCCATTTATTAAGGGATTTTTTGCATTCATAATTATTCATAGGGTAGATTTTTAAGGTTTTGTTTATTGCGTTGTAGAGGAAGGCAGATTGCTTGACATACTGTCGCGACGCAAACTGGGACCGAGTAGAAATTTTAGGAGCTACTTGTTCACTTCTTCGCTTATTAAGCTTTTTGGGGTCATACTCAAGTGATCTATGTAGCTTCAAAACGGCGCTTATGATGTAGAGTTTCCTGACTGATAGTAGACCGGCATCGCGGTAGAGCACATTCGTAGAGTATCGGAAGGGCTTGAAATACATGACTTTTAGTAGAGACCTCTGTGTACTTTCAAGTTCTAAGAACTTTGTTTTAGTAGCGCCTCCCCAGATTGGTATACAGTAATTTTGAATTGATTGGGCCAATGATGTATAGATTTGGTTTATTAGTTTTTTTGTTGCGACGTGACGTAATATTTTGAAAATCCAGATTAGTTTACGAAGCCTTTTCATCAAAAGTTCGATGTGATCATGCCAGTAAACAGTAACAGTAGCAGTGTAACAGTAAATCATCTACATTTTATGTAAAGACCTCAAGCTTTAACATAAACTCATCACAGTACAAAGGCGTAAAGGCATATTTATTGCCTTGCTCAAAGCACTCTGGGAATAGGGCTGTCACGTAAATTGGCGTTACACAAACATGGCACAGATAACACACGTCTTTGTAAGCCTGGAACTATACAAGGTTGTCTGGGGACAGCTTCTCAAATGTGTGATATGGGTCACATTTTGTATCATATCATGCGTTGGTGTTATCCCTTCAATTTTAGAAAAGATTAATTATTAATCTTTTATTCTGGGATAGTTGGTACTTACAGCCTACGATCTTAATCGATGAAGATCGTATCCTCGTAGGCTGTACTTCGGCGGCTTTACTAAAAAGCTTTATATTATACTATCTTCTGAAGTTTTACTATAATAACTATCGTAGTTTGACGAATTCATTACGGATGTAAGAGATGCGGAACGCACAAGTCTAGAACCGCACAGACCCGTTACCGTTGATGTTCTTCCAACAAAAATAAGGTTTGTTGTTAACCCATCCGTTATGACTTCTGAGGTTTAATGAATGATCTAAATAAACGAATTCCTTACCTACGAAAACTTTATATACAAAATATTTAACTATATCTATTCTATATATATAAAAATGAAACCCGTTTTCCTTGGTCACGGCATCACGCGTGAACGGCTGGACCGATTTCGCTAATTCTTTCTTTGTTGTGTTTGTTATTCTCAGGAGAAAGTTCTTATGAAAAAATTAAGAAAGTTGGAAACATAAATTTCCACGGGGGCGAAGCCGCGGGGCGCAGCTAGTAATATATAGTTAAATATTTTGTATAGAGAGCACCCATTCTGCGTATAAGCCACGGGATGAAATATTCATTGAAATAATGCTCCAAAGGTTAGTATTTTACAGGCAACCCTATAAATATCGTCCATAATTCATAAGCCAGGCATGTATAACGCTATGCGCATTTACATAGACTCCGAAAAGACCTGACTTTGAGCACATCTGTGACGTGCTACTTTCAATGGAGTAGTTTGGAAATTTTGGTGAACGATCACTGAGAGTTTTTAAGAAAAATTTCAGCTACCTGCGGTACTCCGCAGGATGCAACTGAAATGCAATATTTTTAAATTTAAAATTTAAAATATTTAATTCTTTGAAGTAGTTTAAGGTCGCAGGCCTCCCTGCCTGTCAAATTGGGAGGCTTAGGTATACGCAAAATTTCAAGTGTAGCCCTACCAGCGTTCTTGTCTTCTGTCTACAGCACTAGTTCTTTAGTTGAAAAAATTTTAAATCCTTCTCTTTTGGTCCCACCTGGAATGTCATTGAAAATTTCATTTTTAGACGAAGCTCGAACGGCTTGGCATAGTGCTTGCCCCGATGCTGCTCCCCCAAAATCACTTTTGTCCCAACGGCAATGGGACGGGCCTCTGTGTGAGTTGACACGGAACTGTTTGTTACAAACGTGCTCCAGCTCTGCAGATCGTGCCCGCCTCCTGGCCGTTTCTAAATGGGAGTCAGGACATTGGTTGCAAGCATTTCCTTCATATAACACTGGTACTTTATTGGATCCCGTAACTTTCCGTATCGCAACATGTCTCCGGTTGGGTGCAAGGTGTTGCGCGCCTCATCAATGCCAGTGCGGTACTGCTGTCGAACAGCTTGGTCATCACGGATTATCGTGCACTAGGGCCGCTGGTCGGATATCTCGCCACGCTAGCCTTAACGACATCATCCGGCGGGCCTTTGTCACCGTTAACGTACCAGCTATTCTCGAACCGAATGGTCTGTTGCGTGACGATGGTAAGAGGCCCGACGGTATGACACTAGTCCCATGGGAGTTGGGGAGGCCCATTGTGTGGGACGCTACATGCGTCGACACACTTGCGCCTTCCCATCTTCCGAGGACATCCGTGAGGGCGGGTGCGGCGGCAGATTTGGCCGAAGATCTCAAGAGGCGCAAATATGCAGGTCTCGACAGAGCCTACACATTTGCTCCCCTTGGAGTCGAGACCCTAGGTCCGTGGGGTACCGAGGCTCTTCGGGTTTTCAAAAAACTATCTGAGCGTCTGGTCGAAGCGACGCGTGACCCGAGAGCTGGTGAATATCTGGCACAGCGTATCAGCATTGCCATACAGCGTGGCAATGCAGCCAGCGTCTTGGGGACGCTTCCGACTGGTGTTGATATGGATCAGTTGAGCTATCTGTAGACTGTTTGCAACAGTCGGCAGTTAGCTCAATTGTTTCAATTGTAAATACTAGTATAATTTTCTTTGTGAATAAATGTCGTTTAAGAATTAATGTATGGGATTCTTAATATTTTATAAAAAAGAAATGGAGTAGGTACTTTGAGCAACAACCCTTTTTATAGACCTATAAAACAAAAAAAAAAAAAACAAAAGTAGGTAAGTATTTATTTTTGGAAAAATAAGACCTCAAATATGAAATTACAATTTATCGTAATAGTGTAATAATAGTAGTAATAGTGAGTTTAAATCAGAATAGCGTATGGAGACAGAGATGATTTGCTAACAAATAAACATAATGGCAGTTACCTTGAAGATTTAGATTACTTTTTGATCGATATTTTAACGCAGCTGCTACTGCTTAAAATTGTTAATTATTTTCATCTTTTCTAAGCCTGAACGAGATGAAAAAAATCGTATAGAAAAGTCAGTATTGACACTTAAGGCTAAACAAGTCGCTCATCTTTCCACACAAACGTGGAAGGGTACTACACTGTTTGATGTTGACTATCCAAAACTAAGGATAATAATCAATTTATCTCGTTATTATCTATCACACTAATATTATAAATGCGAAAGTTTGGATGGATGTATAGATGGATGGATGTTTGTTATCACTTCACGCCAAAACTACTGAACAGATCAGGCTGAAATTTTGCATACAGGTAATTCTAATCCTGGAATCAAACATAGGCTACTTTTTATCCCATAAATCAGTTCCCATGGGATAGAAATCACCTTATAGAGACAATGCGTGCGGAGTCGCGGGCATAAACTAGTGTTTGTATATAGGCAACTGCACAGTGTTACTTACATGCGGATAAAAAAACAGCGCTGCTTTTGAAAACATTTGTAATACGTCATCTCCTGCTTTCTAACATGTAAGGTGGATTGTTTAAAAAACCATTGACTCACATTAATAAAGCCAAGCCTTTGAGTCGAAACCTTTGAAATTTGATTCACCAATGTTTCTAACCCATATCCAATACAATGACAAATCTGCTGGATGTTGCGACACCACGTTTCACGCAACATAAAACACGGAGAGCTAAGGAAGTCACGTTCGGATAGGGTTACCAGATCCGAAAATAAGTTTTCCTGGAAAAATCCCTGACTTAGCAATAAATTTCCTGGCATTTCGGCAACAAAAGAATCACTCAGATTTTTTCATTCTAGGTATACAATAAAATGATCCTTACAAAGGACTGAGTCGATTGGAATAAAAAAAAATTTACTAACTTGATTTAATTTCATTTTAAGGCGCTACTCACGCTTGACCAAAATAATTTTAATGCCAAAATTACTTTTCTTCAAAAAAAAGCTGATGTTTCAAAATCAAAATCAAAAACTCTTTATTTCCATAAATACAATAAATGTACACTTAGAAAAGGTCAGAATATAAAACTAAACACTGACACGGAAATAAAGTGATATTTTTTGATTTCTGTCGCTTCGGTATGTAGACTAAAGTAAAGAAGCGACGAAGAAACCTTTAGCCTGTTAGTTGTTATTTTTCGAGTTGGAGCAAAACCCGTCCCAAGCCTTTTTGTCCTCCAGATAATCGGATATTTTATAGTAAGCCTTTTTGCACAGCAAGGTTTTGACAATTTGTTTGAATTTATTTACTGATAATTTTTGCAACTCACTAGGAGTTTTGTTGTAGAAGCGTATACATTGCCCTTTAAAAGATACATTTATTTTGTGTAGCCTAGTTGTGGGCACAGCGAGTTTATGTTTATTTCTGGTATTATAATTATGTTTATCGCTATTTTTAGGGAACCGATTTATATTTTTGTGAGTGTACAATAAGTTTTCATAAATATATTGACATGGTACTGTCATTATGTTTATTTCTTTGAATTTATCACGTAGAGATTCTCTAGGACCCATGATAGCCCGAACAGCCCTCTTCTGCAGCACAAATACGGTGTTAATATCTGCAGCGTTCCCCCACAGCAGTATACCATAAGACATAATACTATGGAAGTAGCTGAAATAAACAAGTCTAGATGTATCCACGTCTGTAAGATGACGGATTTTTTGACTGCATACGCTGCAGAACTGAGTCTCTTCGATAGCTTATCTATGTGTGGTTCAAAAGAAACTGCACCTGTATCTCCTCTGGTTATGGGTGCCCTCGTACTGTCCCAGTTAAAAAATATAGTCTATACCGTGCATACTGAAACCTTAAAATCAGTTTGTGAATACATAATTTGGTAAATTACCAAAAGTTGCTTTATCACGGTAAGACTAGGTGGCTGAGCCTTTTCCCGGCCAAAGAAAGACTTTTGAAAATGTTTCTGCCTCTAAAAGAATACTATTTGACAACTCCGCAAGTGCCAACAACACATAAAGCTTTTTTCGAAGACGAACTCATTAAATTCTTTTGTAAGGCAGAAAAGCAATGACTTTTTTGAAATAATGCCCGTTAAACAATGGGAAATTATTTTTAAATCTGTCAGCTGTGACTCACAGCTGCTCAAATTTTTTTCAATTCTTTCAGTCTCTCACAGCCTGTGAGAGACTGGAAGAATTGAAAAAAATTTGGTGTTTTGTGATTGCAAGTGCAAAAATTATTGTTCTACGACAAAAATTGACGAAGTTATGACCAAAGCGAAGTTCACTGAGTGATCGCCGTGGTTGCGTGTGACGTCACTTGCTCCATCGAATGGATTTTTTTTATTCGATGGGTCTCACAAAACTTCTTAATTCCTGACAATTTCCAATTTTCCCTGTTTCCCTGACAGACAGCTGAAATTCCGGACATGTCAGGAAAATTCCTGTCATCTGGTAACCCTACGTTCGGATATGTCACAGGAAACGCCTCCGTGACGTTCCCTTTAACTATAGCTTAACCTAGTTAATATTCAACGATCGTCTGTCCATCTATCATAAAAACTACCTAAGTCCGTCTTATTATCGTCCGTGACTTGTTAGACAGAGTCTGATCTTGTCCAATGCCATATCTAGTTAAAAGTATAAGAAACGGAAAATTCGGTGCTACGTATCATCCATATTTTGCAGAAGGGTCTCCATTTTATTGGTCATCTAGCGCTCTTATAATAGAGGTCGTATTCCTGAAAACCGCTTCCGATCCCACGTTCTCTCGATATTTCTCCAAACGATATATACTATTAGTGGAACGGTATTTAGATTTACTTAATAAAATAGGTTAATAGGTCAAAGATTGATCAGAAAACTCTTTAAAAGTCTATGCATACTTATAACTAAATAATCCGATGAAGTAGACGACAGAAACTCAAAAAAAACTAAAACAAACTCAGAGCACGCCAACTTTCATCCGTATCGTCTCTGGAGTAATCCGAACGAAGTAGAATGCAAGTAACAAAGTTGTATAGCTATGGCTGTAAACTTTCAAACCAGTGATATTAGTGGAAAGAGTTTACAATTGAGTTAGACTTTAGAACTTACCGATAACCCAACTAATCCACCGACCAATCCAGCAGAGCAGCACTCTGTCTAGTCAGGGTTATTGCACTGTGACTCATCCTCAGGCTGGTGGTAAACTCCCTATATTTATTTCCTTGTTACAAATTTTTCGTTGTTATGAACTTTGGCAAGCAGTTCTCTTTACAAACTTCTAAAGTAGATGAGGTAACAAGATTGATGGCTCTAATGCTCTATAGGAAGTTTCCGAGATTTTATACATTGCGGTATAGCGTAAAAACTTTCGGGGATATATAGATCCTGAGGCACTCCAACTTTTAAAGGTCAGGGTGCGATTTTGGAGAGTTTAAGTTTTGGGTCCAAAGAAGACAAGCTCTGTTATTTTTGTACAGTTTGAAAGATTGCGTAGGTAGTGTGAAAAAAATAACAGTATTATGCAAGCAGGACTTTAGTCAAAAGTCTCAAAAATACTAGTAAGTAAATAAAAGAAGAACAGAACAAAAAAAATGTCTGCTTAATCATGACCCTAGCAGAGAAGTATCTCTTAGTTTGACCACCTACTAAATTATTTTTTATGCCATGAAGCATATAGTTGGAAGGGGTAATAACTGAATAAATTTTCAAAAGATGGTTAAATTCAATATAATTATTACTTTCAGTTTTTTATTTAATTTAGAAGTTGCCACGATTTTTAACTTTTACATAGATTTTTGACTTGCTCGTAACTTTTTTTTTAAAGAATTGTATTACTTACTTTATAATTTATTTAGAATATGTATACATTGAATAATACATGACAAGTTATAATATTATGGAATTATAACATTTGACAGTCTAAAGGGCTAGCTTTTAAGTGATTTAAAAAAAAAATTAAAAAAAAGTGTACATAACACAAGCTTTGCTTAGCTTGGGGCTAGATAACGCTGTGTGAATTGTCCAGCATTATTGATTCTACCGGAGAAATGTAGCCCATAACCCCCCAACTCTCCAAAAAATTATGTCGGTATACAGGATGTTTGATTATTGCGACCGAATAATTTTAAATACGTATCGAGGTCTTGTATTGTAGTTGCTTTGAGGAAATTCCAAAGATGGCGGGAAATTTAGCACGCATGCGCACAAAACAGCTGAGTGACAGGAGCGTCCATGTTGGAATAGTAGACGTATCGTCATGACATGTGCTTTGTACTACCACCACAATCATTCCATTAATGAAAGCATGACCTCAATTGCAACATACGACAGTTTTACAACCTTCTTTCTACACGTTAACTAAGCGTTTCTAGAGGAATTTTAAATGGCTACAATTTCAGACAATTCTGTATCAATTAAACTACATTCTTTTCTAGATCAAAACTGTTTATAAGTGACGATTTCTTAACTTAAGTATCTACGTCGTTATTACACACCTTTTAGGTACCTAGGGACTCAATTTTAAGAACTAAAATACAATCAATAACAGAGAAGCTTGCTGTTTGTTTATTCAATAAATTTCTAGACGACGACGCTTGATTCTGCTAACAGTTCTTAGAAGTGGAAAAAATTGGTTTTCTCATTATTATTTTTATACGAAAACGTTCATTTGGCAAGGGAGTAAATACCCACGCTTTTGATTATTTAATTATCAAGCGAGTCATTATTATAGGCATTACTTACGGCTGGTTGCTATGAATTAGTTGGATCTGCTCTCTTCATCGACGCACGCTTCTCAGCAAACTCAGCACTCAGTCTGTGAGCCTTCAGGGTATTGGGTTTCGACATTATCACTATCACGGACTGATCACACGATTTCTACCACAAATTGACGAATCAATCCAATACAAACTGTTCCTAATCACCTAAACACTTAAAGCAATTTCGTTGTAGCACTAATATTACTATCACAATAGGAATAGAACACAGTTTTTCAGCGTCAAGCGATGCCGTCTTATCTAGAACACAAATAAATTAATAAAGAGGTTCTATTGATCAAAAATATCCCGACGCGGTTAGGAACGAATCTCACTTTACTCTGTAGCTGTCTCGACACGAGGACGATACGGCGTTTATTAGACGGATTTAATTCACGGTTTACTATATTTTTACATTAAAATAATAGAGAAATAAAATTATATACATATAAAGTTTTAGGGACGAAGTTGTAGAGTATGGTGGCTTGGTTTTTAGGCGTGAAGTTGGTTGCGTTTTGTACGCATGCGCTGAGGGGTGGCTTCGGGTCTATTGTTGCCAGACTCAGACTTATGATATCGAATAAAAAAATGCAATTGATCGGCTTTAGTTTCATTGAATTCAGTTTTATTCGTTGCAGGGTAGAGTTTATTTTCAATTGGGTGCATTTATAATAGGAGCAAGGGGTGGCGGGCGACCGTTGGTGAGGGGTTATTATGTCAACGTTTATGTTTGTACAATGCGTACGTTAAAATCAGATTCTATCGGCCGCTTTGTACATTTTTAATGGTTAACCCTATTCGTCTATAGAAAATAATAATAGCAAAAGCCAGAGTAAAAAGTTGACAAGAGATGAAAGCCCAGACTAGATCAAAACCTTAAAAAGATCCCCCTGTAATAACTACCGACTGCTTTTTATGCGTCACTTGAAAGTATAAATAAAGAAATTTTAACCGTTGGGTTTAACCGATACGGCGGCGTCTCTTTTATCACAAGAGATCACAAAACTGATGAATTTTTTAAAACGCAATATGTATAATTACTAGGATGCCCAAAATGTCAATTCGCATGCAAGACAAGAAAGGTCGCTATCTACTCTAAATCGAAATCACATTTTGAAAAATAAATAATAAATAAATAAATAAATAATGCTGGACCATTCACACAGCATTATATAGCCCCAAGCTAAGCAGAGCTTGTGTTATGGGTACTAGATAACTGATATACATAATACAATACACTACATAGATAGATACATTTTTTATTATACATAGAAAAACATCCAGAACCCCTGAACAAATATTTGCAGAACGTACAAACATTTGTCCCGAGGCAGGAATCGAACCCGCAACCTCCTGCGTCGCAGGCGGACCTTCGCCCGTTGCGCCACAGAGGTCGTCAATTACAAGTTTACATTAAAATAACTATAATTTGTTTTTAAAGTCAAAATAAAAAATCTAAACCCAACTGACTCATCCGGGTAGTTTTGGGTAAAAAAAATGCTCCAGCTTCAAATGGCCCTAAAGAGCTTGAACTGCAAACAGGACAAAAAGGCTAAAACAAAGTCGCTGTTACAATACCTAAAGGTGTGTAACTTTAAAAAGGTCAGGTTAAAATCCTAGTTCTTCATTATGAATGTGATAGGGTTAACTACGAACCTTGTTTGTGTTGGGAGAACACCAAGGTTCTTATTTTTCAAAAGCTTCAGCCACAAAACGGGCATGAGTCATAATCCTACATTGAAAAATCAATATCGGGACATCCCCCGCCTCCACTCGAGTTGCTCTCATATCTTTGTACTGATGGCAAAACAAACTGCCCGGTGTTAGATCTCCCTGTTGTGACGCTTGCTTACAGTTGCCAGCTATTGTGGCCGAGCTACCAGCTTTTGTTTGGTTTTTATTTTATTTTTACAGGGAATTTTTCTGTCCGGTTTTGTGGCTACTTATTTCAGAATCCTAGCTAATATTTGGGGGACGAACGCATCACAATAGGTACCTACGAAAAGTTATAAGTAGTTTATGTTATTTAATGTTTGTTTTGGAAAATCTGTTTGTATAATATGCTTAGGGACCATACTTTTTTTTCCTACTATCTATGATTTTTATTACTTCTTATTAAAATACAAACAATTATATTTACAGGTATTAGTAGTAGATTATTAAGAATATTATTATCTTATTTTTATAAAATGATTCAACGAGTCTAAACGTAACCATTGTTAAAATATTAGCAGCGATAAAATAAAAACAAAAGCATAATAAATTTGTAAAGCTTTGGCTATGGACGCAAATTTATTATGATTTTATGTTTGAGTCTATTGACTATCGCTACATAAGCGTCACCCTTAATCCCCTGTGACTCCCCATTTCTCAGTTGTCAGGGTTGTTTATGACGTGTCTACTTATAAAAGCGACACCTTAGTACTTGTGGGTGTAGACTTTGTGAGAATAACACTGATATTATAATAGCAAAACTTAGGATGTTTGTTACTTCTTTACACGGAAACTACTAGACGGATCGGGTTGAAATTTTACAGAGATGTAGATCTAGATCTGGATCATTATATAGGCTACTTCACTATTATCTTGGAAATAAGCGCGCGAAGTCACGGGCAGTTGCTAGTTGTAGATAAAATCAAGATAGAGCGTAGAGGTGCCCTGTTGATGTAAGTTATTCTAAAGTAAGATTTACTCTAGGTAGAGCCTACGATAATACTTAGGCAATATTATTTGTGATATTATAATTATAAAGCAGGTCCTTTGTTTTTTCTAGCCTTATATTATTAAAAAAGTCTTGTCATTTCCTACCTGAAGTCATTTAGGGCATAGTTAAGAAAAATTGGGTTATATATAAGACACGCCACCCTTTACCGAACTTTTTTATGCGGTGGTCAAATGCGCCCGATATAGCCCACCAGCGTAAAACATTTGCTAAAGTAAATATTTACGCTCTGTAATCTCTAAGAGCTTTGACGAAGGTCCTGTCAAACAAGGCCAGGATAAATGAAACTTTTCTGCCGACCCTCCTGACTTGCAAGACTTGCACTGCGGGAGGTTGAGAGGAAAAGCTTTTTATGCCAACGGTACAGCGCTTTTAATTAAAGTTCGACGTAGGTTCCTTGTTTGACGAGCTTTTTATGAAGGGAAACTGAATGTTACCGCTCAGTTTTGGAGTGGACAGATTTGAAGCTTATTTATCATCAGAAGGGGAAAATCACGAGAAAATTTTATTCTTCGGCTTCGGAACAAATTGCAGCTTATAGGCACGGCATGGCACGTTAGGTTATGTGCATCGTAAAACTTTTTTTTCATGTGATTTTTTATTTTTATTTTGTGACGATATCGTTTTGTCTTACCTTGTCTTCTGCTTCCTCGGCTCTGCCCTCCGCCTCCAGAACTCGCTGTTCAAGTTCCGAAAGCTGAAACAAAGAAAAGGTATTTATTAGAAGGTGCAAAAAAAATATGTTTCGAGTTTCACCGAGTATATTTCCTACGAACTGTTTCAAACGAAACTACTAGCGCCATCTAGAACATCGTACAGCCAACGCTTACTGAAAACTCACGCGAAAAGTTTACACCACGAAGATTTTCCTAAAGCTCACCATACGAAAACGTAGTTCCATAACCACCCGATAGATGGCGTTACCGTCGCGCCAAAAGTTTATTGAACCACGTGTTCCTACAGCAGCTTGATTCTATATCACATGTAGAATAGGTATTATTGTTATGTAAGAGGAGTATTCGTGTGGTTACTAAGGAGCAGGGGTATACCTTCTTGAAAGGGTGTATGTACCTATGTCAGCAGTGATATGTGTGTGTGGCAAGCTTGAAAGGTTTATTTCAGTGTTGAAGGGAATATTCGTACTGCGGTATCGGATGATAAATTATACGCTGTAGAAAGTGTTACATGAATTTTTGCGAGTGCAATATTTCAAACACTTAGAACTTGAGTTGTTTGAGCGTAAATGTTTTGCGTATTTTATATGCGTTCTGATTTTTTTTAGCTTATCTATTAATTTATGTAGTTAGGTATATTGATACTGCATTGTCCAGTAAGTACAGTGGGTACAAATATATATTTTCCGTACCTAATATAGGTATTTGTTTAAGTTTAGTAGCCTTAGTCCAACTTAAACCAACTCGGAATAATTTATTGTAGCACATTAGTTTTAAACTGTAATACTAATCTATATCTATACTAGTCTTTAGTAATATTATAAAGATTTGATTGTATGTTTGTTTGTATTGAATAGGCTACGATACTACTGGACCGATTTGAAAAATTCTTTTACCATTAGAAGCCCATATTAATGCTGATGAACATAGGCTACTTTTTATACATTAAAATTCTAACAATACATTAATGATTTGGTCTTATTTATACCTAGGATATTGAAGTAAGTGGCTGTTATGTAAATTCTGATATTTTATGAAAAGCACGTTACAATACCATGTTATAAAATTTCAAACCATCTCTTCACAAACAAAGTTATGAATTGGAAACTAAACAAAGGAATAGTTTCTCAAATAAATAAAATCGAAGCTAACGAATACTCAAACAAAACGATACAGCGTGTGCATCTACAGGCTGATTTTTTAACATGGGGAAGAAAGGGCTTGATGCAGCTTTGCTGGGAAGGTCAAATACCTACTAAGTATTAATTTTATTATGCGGGTTGCAGACCGAAAGCTGAGCTAACTTAGTTTAACTTGGCTCGCATAGGTAACCCAGTTATTCATACTACATAGCTTAGTTTGCCTAGTTTACAGTCTGCACACATGTATGAAAAACTGCGTCAGCTATGCAAGCTAAGTCAAAACCAAGTTAGCTTAGCTCTCGGTCTGCAACCCGTATTAGGGTCGAGAAACATAGGCAACTTGATTTATAACCAAGATGTACACCTAACATTTGAACGCCGCCGCCTACCACAATATGCCGCCTATCATGGCCGCTGGCCGTGACACGATAGCCATCTAGAGCCAAAAACCCTTTAATACTCATACTCATTTATTCGCCGAAGCAGCACAAGGCACACTTGGAAAGGTCAGTTTAAATACACCTCTGGGTTACAATTTAAGTTTGTCTATACAAAAAAACTTGGGCCGAATGTGGAGCTGAAAAGTAGGACGAAATAAGATTTTTGTGAAATAAAATAAATTATGGGCCGAGTAGTACGGGATAAAATGTGGGACGAAGGCAGATTTTTTGACGAACTTCCTCGGGACGAATATGGCATATATCAATTCAAAGCCATAAAACAGTATTGTTGTTGTTATTAGTAGGTACACACAATTGTGAGATAAGGATACCACTCTATGTCATCAGGCCTACGAGTATCTTCAGCAGTGGACGTTTACGGGCTAATGATGATGATGATGATATAATCTCTGAGAGCAACTTCTTTGAATGCAAAGTTTTTGAAACCTTGCATTTGTTTGTCTGGTCCTTATCCTAATCACAATATGTTTATGTAAGATTAACATTGTGTTTGGCACAACGTTTGTCATATGGTAACAGAGGGTAGGTGAAACCCATTAGTCCCATCTCGTAGCCAGATTTGGTAGCTAGCTACGAAATGGGAAATGTACTTTCCCATCTTGAAGCCAGTTACGAAATGGGAACGACTTTTCCAGCTCGTAGATAGATTTGGTAGCTACCAAGTACAAAATTTTCATAAGAATCCATGTTCTCCAAATCAGGAATCACCCTGTACTTAGGTGTACTTAGGTGTACCTATAGAGTGCATTCGAACTTCAAAAGAATCCCGAGAAAATGCAATGAATCAAATTCAAAGGCTTTCGAACCGACAATTTTGTTTCCTTTTTGAATTTTCATAAAAGGAAATAAATGTTGCCAGACTGAAATCTTTGGCATCTGAAAATAAATGCACTTTTACGAGGCTTTTGAAGCGATTCCTAAAATATTTGCAACGAGATAGCCCTGGTGGACGCGGCGTTAGAATCTACCCCTCTGACTCAGCCCGTGTGGATGTTGTAAAAGCAGACTACAATAAGATGGATACAGAATATGAGAATATTTGAAGTTAATTAAAACTTTATTTCCAAAGAAAATTACAATCGAATAATAAAAATAAATTTGAACTAGTATTTACAATTGCAACAATTGAGCTAACTGCAGAGTGTTGCAAACAATCTACAGGTAGCTCAACTGATCCATATCAATATCAGTCGGAAGCGTTCCCAAGACGCTGGCTGCATTGCCCCGCTGTATGGCAATGCTGATGCGCTGCGCCAGATACTCACCAGGTCAAGCGTAGTTAATTAAAGTAGATAACTTTTTAAAACAATACGGTCATGATAGAGGTTCCATTCTAAGTTCACTTTAAGAGACCCATAAAATCCAACAATCATAAAGCTTCACACCTTGGGTCACATATCTTATTAAATCGACATAATAGGCCGCCTTGCCTATTAGGACCACTTAACAAGACCTCCACATTTCACTCATGATAAAGCTTGTAGTACGAAAGTAAAGGCCACGTTATGATGGGCCATGTATTTATAGCTCAATAATATGACATTTGGGTCAGGACATAGCAAATAACGATAACATCTACCTCACTTAAAATAAAAGGTGGTTTTTACATAACCCTTTGGCAGGGAGTGCTATTTTGAAGATGGAAAGTGCGATTTTCCATCTTTAACTAGCGATAGGAAATCAACATTTAAATAGGTTTGCAACCACCGCTGGAACAGGCGGAATGAATGGTGCATTGGAGGGCCGATGCACCATTCCTTCCGGTCCCTAGACGTGTCCCGTGATTCCCAACCCAACATACCTTTTGTCAATAATGATGTTGCATTTAACAGCAACAGGTTAAAAAGGATTTAAAAAGTAAAAGCAGACCAGAGCATGCTCAGTGATCCTCTGATCAGCTGAGTTTACTAGTTTGCAACATTAAAAACCAACTTCCCCATAATTATGGTCCAGTTGTCATCGGAACATTATCAGGGAGGTCTGCAAAGTGTGGCTACAATACAAAGATCTAAAATATACGACGACTGCACAATGTCATGGACTAGGCTCCGATCTGTCCCAAATCTTGCCCTAAAGCTTGGCGGCCTTGGTTTACACGCAACCACAGTAGATAAATGTATACAGTACAATGACTCAGCCGTCTCTTTGAACTTTATACCTACAGTTGAGCGGAGCGCTAGGGTTGGTTTGGTACCTACAAAAAGTAATACAGCGGTGTGTATATTTTTATTGAATGTGTGTGGTTTGAGTTCAGGAATGAAACATATTATGTTAATTTAGAATACATAGACAAAATACCTATCTATGTATATGAATAACTCCCATCTCTAGCAGCGGCAAACGAAATCTGTGCTAAATGCTCGCGGTCGAGAACCTATATATATATACAATATATACCTACATACATAATTACATTAAATACATAGCAGAATTTCCCATACATTTTTAATGATAGTACCTACCTACCTATCATTTGACCATCACCCACCTCCGAAGAGACAAACAAGAAAGCGAAGGCCAATAGCGTGTCGACTTGGCACATAGGGTTCCGTACCAAAATTAGGTTTTTTATATTTAACTAGCTGCGCCCCGCGGCTTCGCCCCCGTGAAAATTAATGTCTCCAACTTTATTAATTTTTTCTTTCATAAGAACCTTCTGACAATAACAAACACAACAAAAAAAGAATTAGCGAAATCGGTCCAGCCATTCACGCGTGATGCCGTGACCAAGGAAAACGGGTTTAATTTTATATATATAGATGTAGAATACATTTAGACCGCAAATAAGTAGGTAGGAAAAAATAAGTGAATTTCAGAAAAAATAATATGGAGGTACTACATAAATATTTGTTAGTAACATTGGCATTACTTATACTTCAGGTAAGGAACCCTAAAACGTGGTAAAGACTATATTTATTTTACCTTTCAGCATTAGCAGGAAGTCGAAAAAATGACAGTGTTGGTTTAACGAACGTTGAGTTTAGGCACCCGTAAACACTGCAGTATACTCGTGGTCGTGATGCCGCCATTATTTAATTTATTATTTCGCGCACTTGCAACGTTGAGGCACACACAGGTTGACCAGTTGACCAGTTGACCAGTCTTGACCAGTCTCGCGGCGCGCGGCGCGCGGCGTGACACTGGATAGATGTGCATGCCGAGACTACCTTAGCGGCCGTGTAAATGACGCCTATATGTGCGTGCGTCGATTCGGGCGGTCTAGTATGGAGTCGGATTACTGTATATTTATGTATTGTGACGCAACGCTTATGCATTTCACAGCTGAGTTTTAAAGACACGTTTGTCAAGCTGTGAAAATGCACGAACCTACCAAATTAGTTTCTAGGTTTATCCGCGCTCTATCAAAAAAGGACGGAACCATATCTGAGTAAGTGTCCGATCGCGCTTTTTGTAGTTCTAAATAGAGCGCGCGCAGATAATACCTTCTGTATTTTTTGATTATGTTTTTCGAGTGTTTCGACGTGGTTTTCAAATTTTGTAGGCATCGCCGTACCATTTGGCGAAAAAAAGTGAAAAAGTAAGGACCGAGCTTCTTATAGTTTTCAATTGAGGCGTATATATACCCCGATACTAGCCCCACTACATATTTTATTTTATAATTACGTTATACAAAGGAATTATCAAAAAATCGGACCGTGCGTAGACGATATCTATCATAAGCTTTTTTTAAATGTATCTGTAATAGTTTTGTTTTGTGTTATTCAATCAAAAACCTGATAATTCCTTTGTATAACGTAATGATAAAATAAAATATGTAGTGGCGCTACTATCGGGGTATATATTCGCCTTAATCACTTATTCATTGTAGATACCCAGCTGTTCTCCTCACCTACATCCTCAAACTGTTGAGGAGTAATGCGAGTTGTATTGCCGAGATGGGGTCGGCACTGTCGGCAGTTTTGGATTGTCGAATGTTTTATTACGTAGCTCGTGTATCTCGGGTATTCGCTGTGTATGAGTGGCATTTATTATTTGCGAAACGGGAAACATGTCGCAGAAATAAATACCAGAAAAAGGTTGGTGGAACGTTTGTTTTGTGACTAATGTACGAGGTTTAATGTCGTTTTGTCGTGTGGATTATGTATTGTAAATAATATACTCAGAGATTGACTTTACGAGGCCATCCTCAGGTATCATCTCATCTATACCGGCCCTGCGGCCCTGGTGCATATATGTATACATAAATCTATAGAGTTGGTAATCAAATTAGATATTTGATTACCACCTCTATAGATTTATGTATGTATGGCCTCGCTTTCAAAAGTTCGTCTATCGAATCTGACTGTTATTAAGATGGTTATTAACTCCGGATTTTCGCAAACTGTTTTCTATTGACGACTTCTGTGGCGCGGCGGGCGAAGGTCCGCTTGCGACGTAGGAGGTTGCGGGTTTGATTCCTGCGACGGGACAAATGTTTAGATATTTTTTCCGGGTGTTTTGGATGTTTTCTATGTTAGTATGATAAAAAATATCTATCTTATATATCAATTGTACTAGTTATAATTTATTTATATTACTATTTGATTGTAATTTTCTTTGCGTTTAATGTAAGTATGCAAGTATTTCAGTTATCTAGTACCCATAAAACAAGCTCTGCTTAGCTTGAATGCTAGGTGGATTTTTAGAATTTTGCTCCATAATCTTATTTTAAACAGGCAACAAAAATAATATCATAACTAGAAGAACGGACCATATACATAAGTGCGGAATCCTTCCTATGGAAATTTACAAGTCTTTGATACCAAACGAACGAACCTAATAACTTTTGCATGAATAGTCAAAGAGCAAAATAGCCTCTATAAAGTAGGTAATATGTGTCACATTAAATCCCAATTTCTTGGTCGAGAGAGCCCAAAAGCGCTTCTCAAAGCAAGCCCAGCGATGCATCAAATCAAAACTACGAATATTGAGAATCTGAAGAGCAAATATTTGTGTCAGAACTTGGAAAACGTATCGAGGAAACTGTCTGGGTAAATATAAATACAGCCTGGAGTTTTGCTAACTGATGCTATATGAAAATAGCAGCACTCACTGAAGGCAGCATATTGAATATATACCCAAATGCAAGGAGTATTTTCAATATTCTAAGTCGTATCGTACCCATTGTATTTGATCCACAATAATTAGATTCGATCATCGACTTCGTAAGAATTTTATCCGTGAATTTCGGCACAGAAAACTCTATTTCAACAAACAATATCTGTCACATAGTTGTATTACTAGTATAGTATTATAATATCTGTGGTTGTATTATTGCCTCGTGAACTTAAAGATAAAGATAAAGATACATTTATCTTTTATCTAACTTAATCTTTGAGTTTTGGCCTCACCAGCAAAGGCTCAGAATAATCTAAACCTTTGCTTCTACTCCAAAGGGTGAATCATCCACCCTGGCGAGTTTTCGGCAGTTCGTCATGCACTCATAACTTACCACAGACTCGTTACTTCCGTCTCAGGACTCCTCAAACGGACGCAGTCAGTGGAAACTCCACAGTTCTTCGAAATGTTTCCGAGTGGAAAATTGAAATGGATTTATACTTTGTGGTTTCGGAGATTGACGGAGTTTTGTTAGAGCTTAGGTACTGCTTCTGGCTCTGAGATTATTTGAAGTCGGGCTGTAAATAAAAATCATGCTGTTTGCAAGGCTTTTGAGAGGTTGAGAGTATTTTTACCAAAGATAAAATACGGATTATCTCATTGTAGGTAACCTACAATGGTAGCAATTTTGACGATCCTTTAATAGAATTACCCTTGGCGTGCTAACACGAAATCCATCATAGCTTAAATTATATTCAGAGTTTAATCCATAAAACAAAACGTACCTACGTGTAGCTTTAACCTTCCTATACCCGCGCGTTGGTCTATTAGACCGACAAATTACTTTTCCGTGTTTTTTTGACGCCAGAACAACTCTAGCGCTGGGAGCTTCCTAGTAGCTGCATGATTCGTTACTATCTTCAATTCAGTGCGACACGAGCGTTGGTGCGGATAGCGCATGTAGCAGTACACGGCGTCGATCGGTGCGTGGGACCGACGCGAGTATAGGTGTTACAATTTTGGGTAAGAGATCGGCTTTATTATTCATATAATTATAGGTTTGTTTTTATTACAGTTGTATGTCAAGTATATATATGGTATATAATAATTATATATTTCACTTTTAGCTAAAAATTTCACTGGAAAATGGACGAAGATCGCATAAGACTTATGTTGGAGGACGAACTTTCGGACTCCTGAAATATGTAAATTAGATGGACCAGACTCTTCAGCAACAGCTAATAACAGCAAAGTAGGTCGTTTCTATTATTGCGATTCAAAAAAAAAACCGAAAGACGCGCCACAACTGTGCTACTTGCAAAAAATATTTTTATATCTAGCATGCAATTATGGTGTGCTCTGACTGCCATAGTGAGACGTCTGCGGACAACTAAGACTTTTATCATGTTCTTCAACTTGTTATCTTTAAGATTTTAGAGTTTTTTTTAGTTTTTTTTTGAGAATAAGTATATTTTTGTTCAAGTTTGCGTAGTTAGTAAAAAACAAGGCATTTTTTCAGAGACTGTTTTAAAAGACTGTAAGGTACTAATAAAGCAAATATTTTCTAAAAAATTGGTTTATTTATTGCAAACACATCCCTAAGTAATGATAAAATATAGTTTGAGTAAAGCTTTCTATTCAAAATACAGAAAAGCAAGGACTCGAACTTTCGGTCCCAAGCACCGTGCGCGGGTATATTTGTACTTTTTTTTGGCGCGGGTATAGAAAGGTTAACCTTATCATTTTCCTACAATTAAAAACAATGGTTAATTAGTGTAGCCTAATCCATTCCAGCTTTAACATTAGTAAATTACCAAGGTACTTATATAAAATTCATTAGCTGGAACAGTATCCCGGTAGTATTCTCATAATCCCGGGACGGTCAGACAGTGATAAAGTGATTATCGCCCACCTCAAACGTAATTATAGAACAGACGTGTGTCTATCATGGACCTATGCTATAGCTATCTCGGTGATATGGTGTACAAGAGACAAGGGTTTTATAAATGACTGTGATAAATCGAAATACCAGTTAGCTACGAAAATACTCAAGTGTTATTAAATATCAAATCCTTTAAAACCTTTGTTTAGCAACAAGAAAAAATTAAAAAATTTAAAGACCCGCCGACAGACACCCGGCTGAACAGATTTTCATGAAACATGAATAAGAACACTTGGGATAAAATTATCAATGACACAAAAAAAACCTAAACGAAAATCAGTTCATCCGTTTGGGAGCTACGATACCACAGACAGATACACAGATACACAGACAGACACGTTAAACTTATAACATCTCTCTCTTTTTGCGACGGGGGTTAAAAATAAGGAAGTGAGAAGAAAACCGAAGAAACACGTGAAAAGAAAATTCTCGAAATGTATTTTTCCCCAGAGCGTAAACGACATTTAGTTTACAAGCCCGCTCAAATAAAACTGCAATTACCTTCCTTGGCAGTCGAAACGTTAAGCCTTATTTCACGGCAATAAACGTTTGCAACAACCAACAACCGACGCAAGACGTCCACTCCGCGCGGCGGCCGGACGATAAATGACCCCAGTGGAGCAAGACGACGGTCGCGCTCAAATATTAACAAACTACCCACAGTAATGGCGATTCAAATGCAGCGGTTTATGGCTACCCGCCTTTTGAGATTTAGCGTTTATGGCTTCCCGGGCTGATTGTAAGTAAAATGCCGTTGAGCACGCGCGCGTTCAAATATTTACGAACGCTGTTGTTGAGACGTGTCTTTTACTTCTTCATCAAATGTAAGGTGAAGTCTTTTAACTATCTGCACTGTTTATGTCCTCCTTCAGATGTACATGTTTATTTATAACTACAAGCCTTTATTCACTAAGCAAATTACACTAGTATTTACAATTGCAACAACTGAGCAGACTACAGACTGTTGCAAACAATCTACAGGCAGCCCAAATGATCCATATCAATACCTGTATAATAATCTGTGTGCATGTGCTGTGTCTGAAATAAATGATTATTATTATTATTATTATTAATACCAGTTGGAAGCGTCCCCAAGACGCTGACTGCATTGCCACGCTGTATGGCAATGCTGATGCGCTGTGACAGATTCTCACCAGCTCTGAGGTCACGCGTCACTTCGACCAGATGCTTAGATATTTTTTTAAAAAACCGAAGAGCCTCGGTTTCCCACGGACCTAGATCGGTGCGGTACCGAGGCTCTTCGGGTTTGCTCGTGTAGGCTCAGTCGTGACCTACATATTTGCGCCTATTGATATCTTCGGCCAAATCGGCCGCCGCACCCGCCCTCACGGCTGTCCTCGGAAGATGGGAAGGCGCAAGTGTTTCGACGCATGTAGCGTCCCACACAATGGGCCTCCAATTTATAACTTAGTTAAATGACAAAATAATTAAAATGAGACCGGGGATCGGTTCCTATTAATATTGAAAGGACAACCTTGTTTCGCAAGGTCGGTCGCAGAAGGTTTTAGGTTTGGATCCCGCCGTGGGACATACGTTATAATGGAAACATAATTGGATAATCTGTAAATATTTGTTTCGGGTCCATACCCGAGTTTGATTTTTCAAAATCTTTATATTATTAATATTTTAACAAAACTTACATAGAGTTGCTTGATTGGTGTAGTGTAAGAATTTCTAAGAAATAAAAGGAATTTTGTGACTTGTCTAGGTTTCGTTTTATACATACGCTTCTAATTTACGACGACCTCTGCGGCGCAGCGGGCGAAGGTCCGCTTGCGACGCAGGAGGTTGCGGGTTCGATTCCCGCCTCGGGACAAATGTTTGTACGATCTGCAGATATTTGTTCAGGGGTTCTGGATGTTCTTCTATGTATAGTAAAAAATATCTATCTATGTAGTGTATTTGTATTATGTATATCAGTTATCTAGTACACATAACACAAGCTCTGCTAAGCTTGGGGCTAGATAATGCTGGGTGAATTGACCAGAATTATTTATTTATTTATTACTAGCTGCGCCCCGCGGCTTCGCCCCCGTGGAAATTTATGTTTCCAACTTTCTTAATTTTTACTTTCATAAGAACCTTCTCCTGACAATAACAAACACAACAAAGAAAGAATTAGCGAAATCGGTCCAGGCGTTGTTGAGTTATGCGCTTACCAACACATTTTGCGATTCATTTTTATATTATAGATTATTTATTTTTTAGTTACTCGCTGTGTGATTTGGAATTCCAGTTCAAAGGATCATATGGCTCATAACGATCAAAGTAAAGGGTCGAAACTTTCGCTTGAAAAAGGGAAAACTACCGTTTCAAATTCTACCTAGACCGCCTAGATTGCTTATTGGTTACAAAGGGGACCGGAACTTCTCGCGAAATCTCTGGAAACGTTTTGAAAGCTTTTATTTTTATTTTACGAGTCCTCGAAGACTAAGTTTTACCAGCATTTAAAGTCAGGCAACTTCTTTGTGATTAAGTTACTGAAAGAAATGAATCTATTTACAGAGTTCGGTGCGCAAGTTGCCAAATTTTTCTTTTGCTTTGTTTGTTGGTGATGTTTTAAAGGTTTCTGTTTAAATATTTACAGCTATTGTTGTCGTAAAAGCGTTGAAAGTTTATTTTAGGGTCCAGGTAATCGGATCTTTACTAATATAGGGCATTAATGGCAGGTACCTTACGCGGTATACCTACCGGAAAATGGTCTTAGAAGGCTATCCATATTTTCTTAATAAAATTCATTCCCATTCTTAGATTTTCGAAAAAATACAGTTAGCAAAAAAATGGGCACTTTACACTAAAATAGATAGAAAATTCTTTATTGCACACTTATAGGATAGAAACAATACAACAAAATAGCTGAAAAACTAAGTGACAAGAAACGGTCTTATCGCTCAACAGCGATCTCTACCAGACAACCGTGGATGGATAGGATCATTGGATAGTACTAGGGGATCTGTGTGCTCATGAAGGTTATATAAATAAATACTTTTAATACTACGCTTAAAATATACTATACACATACCATTATATTATATACCTACATATACTTACATAAACTAATTATATACGTCTCTGAACATAAATATCTATATTTTATAAAGGGAAACGAGGGTGTGGTCAGTGAAATAAACTCAATCTTTTTTTTAATGCCAATAAATCCTGTTTCTTATACCGCTCACTGTTCTGTGCCTTTAAAAACATAAAAATCATTTATTGGACACAATTTTAGTGTTTCAGTATAATATTGAATCCGTATCGTCCTAAACTAGCCTGGGCTGTATTTCAGGATCCAGGGCTTCTTTTAAAGTTTTGCACATATGCCTTTAAGTAAAAAATAAGAAAACAATAACTAAAAACAAAATAGAAGTGATTTTTTTTTTAAAATAAAACCTATTCATGTAGTAAAATGTACGAAACAAAATGTGAATACAGTATTAGAGTAAATTTTACAATGAGCATTCTACCTCCTTTACCTATTGTTAAGAAAAGAATTACATTTATGAAAATACCTTTTTTATAACCCGACAAACACCGCATTGCGATCAACTGTGCAAAGTAAGACGGTGATTTTTTTCAAGCTAGCTTACAGAATTCTCCTGAAGTGCCTTCTGTATCTTTTTAAACCAAGATTTAACACGCATTCTAAAATCTCAAGGTTTCGGCTACTTTCAAACTACAGCCATTAAAACTTTGCAAAGCCTAAGAAAGGCTTTTTCAGCACGTATCTAGGTACCTTACCAGCCTCTTATCTAAGCCGCACATTCAAACATTATACCGTACACAGGTGTAGGTACTATTACCTACAGTATAGTACCTACCTACAGTATTATGTAGATGGGTTACGCAAAACCAAAGTGATTTTACAAAGTTAGAATGTGCTACAACCAGGTTATGACAGCCAATGTCGCGTTAACCTGGTACGGGTGTGTATTCATGGACAGGAAGGGGCAAATATAACAGTACGATATCTTTTTACTATAAAAACTATTGTAGTTTGGCTAATTCATTATTTATTTTGTATTATTTCTATCCCGATGGCCCTCGTTAAGGCTCCACCTCCCCGAACACTAGCGCCGCCACATATTTTATCTTATTATTACGTCGAAGAAAGGAAATTCCAAAAATTACGTTGGGCAATTTGTGATACCTATCATAAGCATTTTTTTAATGCCTCTATAAATTTTTTAGTTTGTATAGTGTAGGCAGAGATGCGAAGTTGCTCTTTTTTGCCACCATGGTGGCCAAAAACAGCAACTTCGCAACTCTGCTTAAAGCATTAAAAAAAAGCTTATGATAGGATTCACAAATTGCCTAACGTAATTTTTGGAATTTCCTTTCTTCGACGTAATAATAAGATAAAATATGTGGCGGCGCTAGTGTTCGGGGAAGAGGAGCCTTAAGGGATGAAACGTTAGTATCATCTAACACAGGTTCGGTGTTAACCGATACGAAACTACACATAACAATAATAAAATTGCTGGACAATCCACACAGCATCATCTAGCCCCAAGCTAAGCAGAACTTGTGTTATGGGTATCAGATGACTGAGGCCTTTTTTTTTGTCTCGTCGAGGAAATTCATTCACGAATAAACTAGTCTGGGGGGACCAGAATTATGTGGGACTCGACGCCCTGCAAAGGACGTAATACCCACTAAAACCTCTCCGGTGTCCCTCTCTCGCGGCATTTTCGCCGAACCACGGGAACATTTAAACATTCGCGGCCAGATGACTGAGGCCTAATACAATATTATTACATAAGTACCCAGATAAATATTTTTTATTATACATAGAAAATACCTAGAACACCCGGAACAAATATTTACAGATCGTACAAACATTGTCATAAAGCGGGAATCGAACCCGCAACCTCCTGCGTCGCAGCCGGACCTTCGCCCGCCGCGTCACATCGGTTGTCGATATTGTACTGAATTTATGTTTTCAGTATAATATCGTCTTTTGTCTTCTTTTTGTTTCAGTTATGCGCGACCAACGATAAATATCTATCGACGCAAAAATATTTGCTTAGTTCGAATTTAAGTAAACTTCTAGCAAGAGCCAGTCCTACAGTCTGAAATAAGTAAGAGGCCCAATTTATTTCTCCTTCAAAAACGAATTAAATTACATTTCTTTAGGGCGAATAGTAGGGGTGATAGTGGCGCCACTACATATTTAATTTAATCATTAAGTTATACCTACAAAGGAATTATCAAAAAATCGGACCGCTGGTAGACGATACCTATCACTAGCTTTTATTTAATGTATCTGTAATAGTTTTGTTTTGTGTTATTCAATCAAAAACCCTGTTTGGAGAGCTTGGTGGCCACCAATAGGAACTAAACTCTTGAAACAAGTATCTGCCTAAATAATACAGTACAAAACTATTAAAGATACATTAAAAAAAACTTATGATAGATATCGTCTACGCGCGGTCCGATTTTTTGATAATTCCTTTGTATAACGTAATTATAAAATTAAATATGTAGTGGCGCCACTATCGCCCCTACTATTCGCCTTAAATGTCAAAATGAATGTTGTTCAGTTAAAATTTGATTTGATAAAGTTCCGTTGTACGTAGCTGAACTAAACTTACATCAAGTTTGGTACTTGATTTTTAGCCCCTATGATTTTATCTTTCAGTTAACCCCCTCGCAAAGTACTGGACCCACCCCTGCCATAGTACTTTAAAATAATACTAGCACAGCTTTAAGCCCTAACGTCAGAAGCATAAATGAACTTGCCGAAATAGTTTTGTTGGTTTTGACCGCGTGAGAGGGTACTCATGCCCAACTTTATGTCCTACGAAGCTCGCATGTGTGCTTGATGAACTTTCAACCCGTTTTCTAGATTTTGCTTATTATTATAAAGTGTTCTCTTTAGTGGTTACTGGTTTCCTTCTGCTTTATTACACCTCTTAAAACAATTCTATAACGTCACCAAAATAAAAATCTCTTTATTTTCCATACAATAAATGTACACTTAGAAAAGATCAAATTACAAAATTAAACACTGACACTGAAATAAAGTGATAGCTATGATTTATGTCGCTTCGGGATGTAGAATAAAGTAAAGAAGCGACGAAGAAACCTTTAGCCTGTTAGTTGTTATTTTTCGAGTTGAATAAAACCCGTCCCAAGCTTTTTTCTCCTCTAGATAATTTGTTATTTTATGGTAAACCTTTTTGCACAGAAAGATTTTAAGTGGATATAAAATTTATATTTCCTTAAAAACCGATATATTCTCTACTGATCATAAAGATGATGTTCTCCGCGTGGTATCCGTCGACGGCTAACTTATCTCGTTCTTCTTCGCTGATGTGGACGAATAAGACATGCCCGAATTTTCGGTAAGTACTGTTTTATTTGTTTCCATACTGATACATGGTCCTTTCCCGAACTAGATAGATAAATATACACTTGCGAGCTTTAAGATGGAATCGCTTCATCGCGAGTTGATCAAAACAATTTTTTTACTATTTATGTACAATGAACTATAGATTGTGGTATATCATTTGAAAGGTAATTTTTTACCTTTCAAGTGATATCAAGAAGATTTAAAATTAATTAAATTGGCAGTTTAAAGCTCGCCAGTGTATAACTATTTATTGTCCACACAAACACAAAATACAATACAGAAGGAAATGCTGACAATCAAGGATGTACAAAGGGCGGCCTCATCGTTTTGAGATAGTTGGTAGATATGAATGGATGGCAATTCTTCCTATCTCTACCGAGTGGAGTTTATAGAGTTTAGACGTTGCCAGTTGTGTCACGTAATTACGAGTACCACGCGACACGTCCAGCTCATTTCCCCCGTGATGCAGCGAAACACAAAATTGTTTACTCTAACAGTTTCTGTTATACTTAGTGAAATTTTAGATGAGGTGGTGTGTAGTACTACAGTGCCTCGATAAACGTTTAAAATTAATAATACTGGGCATTTTGACCCAGCATCATCTTCTTCTTCTTATAATGCCTCTCCATTACTGAAGGTCGGCGATCATCCTCTTGAATTTTTCCTTATCCAGGGCTAGCCTAAATAGTTCTTCTGCCTTCTTAATGCCAGTCCATTGTCTTATGTTGCGCAGCAAGGAAGTCTTCCTCCGACCAACCGCTCTTTTACCCTGTATTTTCCCCATCATGATCACTTGCAGCAGTTGGTATCGAACATAAATAATAATAAATAAATAATGCTGGACAATCCACACAGCATCATCTAGCCCCAAGCTAAGCAGAGCTTGTGTTATGGGTACTAGATGACTGATATACATAATATAATACATTACATAGATAGATATTTTTTATTATACATAGAAACGACCAGAACACCCGTAAAAAATATTTGTAGATCGTACAAACATTTGCCCCAAGGCGGGAATCGAACCCGCAACCTCCCGCGCCGCAGGCGGACCTTCGCCCGCCGCGCCACCGAGGTCGTCATGTCGTAAGACAAGTCCGAGATAGGGGAAATAGCATCATCTGCCCTAAGGTATTCAGAGTTTGTGTTCTGTCTGAGTATCAGGTGATTATTAAATTGTTGCAGAGGAATACGAGCTACCAATCAAAAATCTTTGAAAACCACTTTGATTTTTTGTAAACGTACTCATATCCGGTAGAAGAAAAGATACAACTTTTCAGCATAAAGTATACCAAAGAGTTCGGTTGCTTCCTATATTTATGAGGTTTACATACGCCATATTAAAAAGTTAAATCTGATTTTATTTCCAGAGCAGTCGGGAGAACGAATAATATTTTTGCTTCTGTAAGCGGCGAGAAAACTCGATTTAAAAACTCGACGAGTGAGATTTATTTGTTCAGAAGACCTGCGAAATAAAAATAATGCTTTATGCTGTTTTAAAATATGGTACATGTGAACACATATTTTAACTTTTGGAATAAGTTACCCCGATTTCCTATTTTATATTCGCTGGATTTGCGTGAAGGCTTTCATTTTGGACTGTATTACGGAATACCGGCAGTCGAAATACCGGATAACGGTATATCGAAAGTACACGAAACCGCAGATCGAAATACCGAAAGCACATGAGGCCGCATAACGGAATACCGAAAGTGCACAACACCGAAAAACTGTAAACCGGACGATCACAATCTCGAATGCACGCTATACCGAAAGATCACCAAATCGAAAGAACGCTATGTCGAAATTTTCTTCAGGGTTGTACGTTAGTTTTGTCATATCCGGTATTTCGACTGCCGGTATTCCGTAATACAGTCTTCATTTTGCTACTGTGGCTGCAGCTTCATATTAACTTTAATAATAATAATAATAATAAAATCATTTATTGCCTGAATTATTCAACAGCTTATGTATATAAAAAGCATGCAAAGGTATACAGTATACTAAAAGAACTAACAACATATTAAAGAAGAATTAAGTTGGTACATAATTAAAGTAATAATCTAGTTAGTCTACTAAGACATTAGCAGCAATAGCTTTTTTCAGGCAATAGGGATAAGCTCAGCTTGATGCCGACAAGCTTAACAAGCATGTGCGGCGCAGGTTTTCAGTTTACCCCTATGCACGACTGGTGATCGTCGGCAAGATTTCAGTGTTTTTTTGCGGGTTTTTTTTTGGTTTTCTCTACTATACTAAGAATGGTGCATCCAGATAAGGTGTCTGTGTGTGTTTACTTACTGCTGTTTACTTTACCAGCTGACAATTGTTTAAAAGATTACCAGTAAATATAAGTGTAACCGACTTTAACTTACAAAAAACACCACTCCAACTAGATGTGGGTACCCATTGTAGCATCATAGCAAAGCTGACATATAATGAAACCCATAGGATGCGTGATGCCCACAGAATTAGCAAGCTGAAGTGGCAGTGGGCCGGCCATATCTCGCGAAGAACCGACAACCGCTGAGGTAAACGTGTTCTTGAGTGGAGACCGCGACTAGGCAAACATAGTGTACCTTTAGCAAATGTTGTGCATGCCTGTTAGAAGCACACATTCTATACTAAGAAACTTTAGACATAATTGTCTTATTAGAATGTTTCATTATGAGTATTGCTGGCATTGCCTTATAAATAAATAAATAGTGTAGGACGCCCTCCAGCCAGGTGGGTTGACGATCTGCGAAAGACTGCTGGCAGATGCTGGATGCGGCAAGCTGAAGACAGGGCGCTATGGCGCTCATTAGGGGAGGCCTATGTATAAAATTTGATTGTTTTGAAAAAACTAAATAATGGACTTTATTTTTCTTAGTACTTACGCTGTTAGTTTTAAATTTAGCGGGACAAAGAACGGGAACCTGAGATCATTCTCCGTACAATGGCGAAAGTATAAAAATGAATGCATGAATTAACACTTTATTGTACAAGTAAATAAAGTAAACAAAAGTCTTAGGTATATCTAAATGGGTATCATTTAAACGATCAGCAGATTAAAGAGAATTTGGGCAGCCGAAAAATTAATTTTGCAAGCAGAAAAAATATTTTGAGCCGCAGCTAGTGGTCGGCAAAAATGACTGAATTGATCAGCAACTAATGTGCCAGTGGGCAGCCTAAAAATTTATGTCACAGTAAATTAAATATTTGTGCAGCAATATACTAGTGAAGGAGCAGCAAATCGTGATTCGTATTTAATGAAATTTTGGCATGCCTTTAAAATGATATTGCAGCATTAAATGAATGAAAAAGATCAGCAAATCCTGGTTCGGATTTTATAATGTTTTGGCGAGCTGTCAAAATAATTTTGGTTTGCTAATCTTAATACACCCTTCATTATTAATAATCTTCTGTAGCTATCTATCTACATGTTGTCTCTGAGCTCCTCCTCAACGGCTGGACCGATTTCGATGACATTTTATTTAATGGTGTGTTAGAGTGGGTCACTGGATGGTCTAGATTTATAACTTGACCCGGGAGGTGGCGCTGTACCCGGCCGGGTTCTAGGATTTTTGACTGGGAAATATTTGTCGGAAATATGTAGGTCATAGATAATGTTCCTAACGGCTCTGCTCGCTGAGAGAGGCGGCTCGCTCAAAACCACCCATGCATGCCCTGCTACCTGTGCAGTCACCTGGCCGCCGCCGCCGCGCCGCCGCGCCGGCCGGCGCGGCAGCGTCGCGGAGTCGGTAGGAAGGAGGAGGTTGTGGCTTCGATTCCCGCCATGAGACAAATGTTTGTATTAATACAATACACTACATACCTAGATAAATCGTACTTAGGTATAAATAGGACATAGGTATCTTTAACGATATAAATCTTTGGGAGTAGGTACTTAACTCGTTAAAAACTGGTTATAGAAATGAAATGGAAAGAAATAAAAACCTACCTACCCAGGTAGGTATCTACCTATAAGTACCTTCCTAATGCTGAACAATTCACACAGCATTATTTAGCACCAGGCAAAGCAGAGCTTGTATTATAGGTAGGTAGGTACGGCTAGATAACTGATATAAGTACTTACTTACTTAAGAAAGTAAGTACTGATATACTTACTTACCTAAGTAAATATGTACGAACTTTTGTGAAAAACAAAATTAAATGTACTAATAGGTACCCTGAAATCCAAAATGTCTGAATGAGTGAGTCAAAATGCCGACGACACCCGCAAACTACCTACCTACCCAATGAGTCGTGAAAAATAGTGTTATTGCTTGCCTAAATGTTTTATGTAGGTACTGATGGTGCATTAAAGTCGTAATCAATCTATCTAATTGTTATTATTTTCATTTATTGTGCAATCAAATTGAATTGACTTTTGTGAAGTGTAAGTAAAATTCAAGAGATTGGGTCCAATTAGGTCCATCCACCTCAGTCATAGATAGACCGGGGCGCCATCGCCGCCGGCATTCGTGTTTCACGTGCATATTGTGACGTGACGTATTGTGACACGTGCATAGAGTGTGTCCATAGCCAGTGACGCGCTCTACGCTATGGTGCCACGAAAGACCAGCGCTGCAGCTGCTCCCCGAGCTCCTGCAGCACACGCTGAGTGGCAACCTTTTAGTCTCACGTTGTTTTTATTTTTCTCTTTGTAATTCTTATTTATCGATGTGTGTATTTTCTTGTGAACCAATAAAATTTATCTTATCTTATATTATTGTCTCGGTCGCACTTCGGTCTAGCTACGTCTTTCCATCTTTGTTGTTAATTAGGTAGGTAAGTATTTCGTGTAGGAAGGAACGACTACACTACTGCGGCGGCGAGCGAGCACTCACACTAATTTACGGCAAAGTAAGTGTGAGTGCTCGTCGTCTGCGCACCCTTCCGCGTCCCTTTGACCCATTAAAATAAGGTAGGTGGTACCTACACTGCGCAACCTTTGCGCGTAGGTAATAGGTATGTAGGTAAGGTACCTTACCTATCTTATACGCTCGTTTGTACGTACCTATGCCACTACCTATGCCACCACACACGGACAGATATGACCAATAACAATCAAGGGTTCCTTCAGTTGCTAACAAGAACGCGAGGTAAGGTAGGTACCTACCTACCTATCTCCTACGTACGTTTGTTTGTCACTGCCGTGCCGGTGTCACAAACACAGGACAGACATGACCAACAACGAACAAGGGTCCTCAGCACATTGATACCATTTTAGAAATAGGTACCTTACCTACCTACCTCCTACGTGCCTCTGTATCAACTCGACTATGAAAACCCCACCTTCTTTAACGCATTCACTGCCCAGCCTCGGCGGTGCGACTCGCAGGGGTGCGCCGCCGCCGCCACACTAGGGTCGAGAGGCTCGTCTGCGTCTTGGGCCATGAAAGTGTTAGTGTATTGCATCGCATTCACTGCCCAGCCGCCACACGAGGGTCGAGTCTCGTCTGCGTCTTGGGCCATGAAAGTGTTAAAATGCTCTTTTTCCATAAAATCGCAGTAATATAAAGTTTTAGTTGACCATACATTTAAAAGCAAACCCATTGATTATGGCTTATACCTATTTTTTTTTCAGCTCGTCAATTTTCTTATTCGGCTGACCAAAACATTAATTTTGCTGCTCAAAAAATCAATTTTTGGCTGATCAAAAATAATTGTATAATCCTGCAGATCATATAATTAATTCTGCTGATCAAAATATTAATTTTGCCGATCAAACAGCTATTTATTTTCTGACCAAAAATAATTTAGTGGCCGACCAAGTGTTGCTGGTGGTTTTTATTTTACAGCCGATCAAAACTTAAAATGCTGCTCAAGTAGTTTTTAAGCTGAATTTTCCAGCTGATCAAATATTTAAAATAAATACCAATAAATTTACTCCCTATCTAAATGACAAATATTAGCATAGTTCAAAATACGGCCTTATCGCTGAGAGCGATTTCTCCCAGGCAACCTCGGGATGGAGAAAAAGATATCTAAAGATATCCTCCTACTTTTTGGAAGTCGGTTAAAAACCCACCCCTTGTACCGAAGCTGACCATAGCTAATGTGCCATTACTGCTAGATTACTTCAGCGCTTCGTTCATTCAACATGCGACTAATTAAGATAACAACTTTTGTTGAGAGTCTTGTCTGCTGATCCTGAAATTACTCGCGATCAATCAAGAGTGACGGCCAGCTATGATAAATGGGCCATCGTGCTAGTTCGGACAGTCAGCTACGAAAATAAATGTAGAGCATACATTATCAAACATTAAGAAAAAAATATTTTTGATTGGGTCGGTATTAATTCTAAAACCTTTAAAGTAAATAGAAAACGCCGTCTCTCTCCCCCAAATCGCAATAAGGTTTGCTGGAAGATATTTTTTTAAGATTAAGTTCGCTTTAGTTTCTGCTATTACGCTTATTTGGGGCAATGAAGAACTTAGAATTGAGAAAATCTAATTTTAGGCATGAATGTTTCAAACGACTTTTCTTCGAGAAGAGGAAAGCTGACAACTAAAATCGTCACCTTCACATTTCTTTTACGGACCAAGGTCTGTAAGACCACACACACAACACTAGGCATGTGTCGTTCGATCATTCACAAAGATCGATATCAATCACGACCCGTTATGAAAATGATCCGGTTCATAAGACCCGATCATTTGAATGATTGTTTTTGGGCGGCCTATCATCGCCTCACTTCTATTTTTCATTTCATTTCGATCTTTTCGATTTTGTGATTGATTGCAATGATTGCTTGTGCGACATCGGTTCTTTGCGGCATCGTCGCGTCGTTTCGTTACTGACTGATTTGGTTCTCTCAAGATTTTTTCGAAGTCTCGGTTTAGGTATATCATTCATGATCATATAAGGTACCTAGATTATTTGATATTTATTTATATTTTATACGGAATGTTTGGTAAGGAATAAAGGAATTAATACCAAAGTACCGTACTGCGACAACAGACTCTATTACGTTACCTTAAGTTACTTTTTAATCAGGCTGTGAGTAGATGAGAGAATCCACAGAATGTGTCCTATTCTCACGCACCACTCACGGCCTCGCGAGAGCAAGACGCTGCGTCAGCCGATCTTCGTGTAATGTTACGCGCGTCTCAATCATTCATTAAAATTCACAATGAGCCGAACATTGAAATGATCGGGTCTTTTCGTCGAGACTGTTCGGAACAATCACGCACGGCCCGTGATTGCAATCATATGAGCCGATCGTTCATTTCATGATCGACACAATCCTACACAACACGCAACAGTTTTTAACAAGTTAAAAACTAATCAGTAGTCACTGCAAACATTTTCATCATCGACAGTACAACTAACCCGTTTTAATTGCTTTATCCCACGTAGAAACTTTGCATGAAAATAGGAGTTTGTATGGGACCCGCTGACATTTTGATGGATTGCCCATCTTACTGATTGGTGGTCCAAATTCCATTTGTCCACACGCTCCGAAATGGATTTTTCGTACGTCTGCGGCTTTGAAATGGATTAGAATTGCAGTTCCGAATATTTTTGTGGCATGTGCGTTTGTAGCCTGTAGAAGCTATGACGCATGTTGTGACAAACGACGAACGTACCCACAAAACTGGATGAAAACAGGTAAGTATTAAGTTGAGCTTTATGGTGCAGCAAATTTTAAGAAGTAGCGTACTGCCCATAATCCCCAAGCTGAGCATGCGGGTTGGGGATCGCAGTTCGGTGGTAGAATTGTTTGGGGCGCTGCTGCCCGCCTCCGGTGGATATCCCTTAGTCGCCTCTTACGACACCCGCGGGGAGAATTAGGGTGGTGTAAATTCTAAGCTGGCACCACTCAGCTAGCCGGCACCACGCAGCTAATCACATCACACTCATATAATAAATGCGAAAGTTTGGACGTTTAGATGGTAAGTTCTATGGATGTTTCTTACCTCTTCACACCAAAAGTATTGAGCTGAATTTTGTTTATATGAAATTCTATATCTGAATTACTTATAGACTTGCAATTTTTATCGTGGAACAACGCGTACGAAGACGAGGGCAGAGCAGTAACAATTAATTATGAGTCAACATTCAAGAACTACTTATACATAGTAATGAGTCGTCTAGCAACCGCAACCAAAGCTTTGCTTAGTTTGAGGCTAGATGCAGTAAGAATTGTCCTGCATTATTATGAAGTAGGTACTTATTACTTTTAGGATGTTCAGAATTCATTTTATAATGTTTCCTGCGCATTTCAGATTTTATCTCGAATTTGAGGCATTCCAAACCTTCAGCATCTATTGTGTTTCTATAAACGAGAATAAAACTTTTGGATTGGTGCTGGCTGAGTTAGGCTTGCAATACTTAGTAGAAATGAAGGTTATTTCACAGCTGAAGATTTTACCATAATTAATCTTACTTTTAAACCTTTAAATGACAGTTTCTCACCACTCACGCCCTGTCTTTTCAAGAGCCGTTGAACTTTCAGAACGCGATCAGCGTAAATCCATTTATAATCCCAGTCTTCCGCCATTTTGCCGATCAAAAATGCGAAAGCTCTCGAATTTGCGTCAAAAATCTGTTTGGGTAGATCTCGATTGGGAAAAGGTGCTGTAATAAATTGATAGGAACCAGTTTTCTGAATAAAGAAAATTTTATTCGCAACGTAGGATTCTGGGAAATTATACATTTTGGGATGTCAACATTTTGCAAAGTCAACCGAATGGTCCTAAAGGTTTTTTTTTAAATGAGTTCACAAAAGACAACGTAACTAAATTTTCCCTTATAATTTTTTTAATTAAATACAAAACTTTGCCTGGCGTGATATCGTTTTCTTTTCTTAGCTCCATAGAATAATTAGCATTCTTGCTTAGCTTCTAGATACAAATGAAATTATCATCATTAAGCCTGTAAATTCAGTTTGTAGCTCGCACACCGCTAGTACGAAAGCAACATTGAAAGCTACAGGGTTCCACAGAATAATTTATTAAAAGCACAGCTTTGAACACCGCAGGGTTGTTAACTTCTACCGCAGAATTCGAAACTGAGTATTTCAGTTGAATTGTTTTTAAATGAATTTACGAGTTAGAATTTCCAGTGGTCCGTAGCGGTAAGATTAAGGGATTATCTATTGAGTTTGAATTCAATTATCAATTCTCAAATCAAAACTATGCTCTTCACAATGCATGGTGAATGAATGCCACATTTTACTATGACTCTGCTACACCAAATATGCTTGAATATTTTCTATTACGTTATTATTTTAATGCTGTATTTTGTACTTTTTATTCGGAAGCATGTACAGCTTGCTTTAAAACATGTTTTTTTTAGTTGCTTGTAGTTGCTTTAGAAGATAGCTAATATAAATTTATTCACAAAGACAATTATACTAGTATTTACAATTGAAACAATTGAGCTAACTGCTGACTGTTGCAAACAGTCTACAGATAGCTCAACTGATCCATACCAACACCAGTCGGAAGCGTCCCCAAGACGCTGGCTGCATTGCCACGCTGTATGGCAATGCTGATAGATAAGATAGCTTATGCCTTTGTTTTAGCAGAATTCAAGAAGGTTGTCCAATGACATAATTATTATTCAGAAAAAAATCAATTATACATTATTATACTCTTATGAATTCACGTAAGCACCTCACTCGCACCTAATATTAATACTGATAGCAGCATTAATATTATCCTACCTAAGTTCTTTATAGCATTTGACTGGCACAATGCCAACCCTAGCCCCTGTGTCACAGTCCATCAATCATGCAAAGATGGCGCACTGTTGTGGTCCCGTACATTTACAATACCTATACTGTACATTACAGCTTCTGTATAGCTTTAGCAGCTACTACAGCGCATGCACGCGGCCTTTCCCGGATAAAAAACAATGTACCCCCAGAAAATATCTATGTAGACAATTTTTCGTAGAAAAACATTATGCTGAGGTGGGGCCTATTTCTCCGCTGGGAAGACAAGACATATATTACTTTAAGGTAGAATTTCTTCTTCTTCTTCTTATAGTTCCTCTCCATCATCACCTTCTTGAATTATTCCTATCCACGACTAGCGTAAATAGGTCTTCTGCTTTCTTGATGCCCGTCCATTTACAGAAGGTCGGTGGTCATCCTCTTGAATTTCGTGTCCGAGATAGGAGTAGGTAGAACATAGTAAGTACCAAGACATTTTTTGAGTTTTAATATAGTGTTTGCAAGCTGTTTATCTATTTGTGAGCTAATAAACTGTTTTTTTCAGCGAGTTGACTTTTGCGCAGCTAAGATCTTCTGTGTCCTTAACAAATTTCAATAACATCCGTTCAGCCAATGAGTCTCGAAAATTTATATTATTTAATACTATCGATGCGAAAAGGTCACAGACATTCATTATCTACAGACAGTGACAGACATACAGACAAACACAGAGAGTTACTCGCACAGTAATAATATTAGTATGAAAGTATGGATAGCGTTGTGAAGCTTAAGCTTTGGGTAATTATAAAATTTAATATTCTGGTAATTAAATTTCATAATGTGCTGGGTTTACGAGGTGAGGTATTGTTATGTTAATAAGTCAGGCTTTCATTATTTATGGGAAAGTGATGTCAGAAGGGTTTTTAGAATAGCCTGATGTAATTCCCGATTCATAAATTCATAACATTTATCTATGCAAAATTTCAGTGCGATCCTAGTAACGATAATACTTAATTGGATACGTGCCTTTATCAAGAAGTGTTGTTTGTGAGTGCCTATCGCGATTGCATGTTCTATAGTCAAAGATTGTAGCAGTAGCATCCGAATTCCTTTGCAGTTTTAATAAGGCAGGGCCAATCGCTTTACTATGACAGTGGTATGGTCGAAGAATCGTCCATAAATGAAATTTTAATGAACTTTAACGTGCGGCTGTTTGCACGGAGAACAATAAGGACCATTGTAGTGTCACCGTAGGTGTCACCTATCTAGCGGAAATTTTCATCTTTACCTTCACACTAGAGACAGAGCAGGGTAAGGTGTGAAGGTTAGGAATAAAAATTCCTATCCGTAATACTAGTGTGAAGGTTAGGAATTTTTATTCTTAACCTTCACACTAGAGTGAAAAATCGTGTCCGGTGTGAAGTATAAGAATAAAAATTCCTTTCCTTCACACCAGTGTGACAGACAGTACGATGGTTAGTCGGTCGCCATACCTATTGGTTTTAACCTTGACACTTTTGACACGCGTCCCTCTGTAGTTTCTATAATCAAAGGTAAAATGCCCGAATGTATAATTATAAGACGATACCATTGTTATGGTGGAGTAATTAATGTAGTGGAAATAGAGCCCTGCATAAAACTATTAAGAAATCAAATAATATCGCAAAAATTTTCGACATAGACGAAAAAAAAAATTGCGATATTATTTGATTTCTTAGAAATTACCCTGAGTGTGGGGTTACGCACTATATTAACCAAAAAAACCCTTTAAAACTATTAGTTTCAAAAAATAGCTCGATATATGCATTTGCCAAGCCATGGCGTCCTATTGCCAATATGAAATTGAAGGAAACTTGAAAGATCAACTTCGCATGGACGAACAAAATTACTTATAGAAACTCGAACCTTCTTAGATTATGGAGAAGTATTTTTTTCCACGCAAACTTCATCTTTCAAGTTGGTTTTCCTTCGATTTGACGTTGGCAATACGACACGATGGCCATCTATCCAAGCTGTTTCGAACTACATAATGTTTTAATTTTTTGCGAACAATCCTTAGTGAATAAGGGGTTCTGTAGTTTTGGCTTTTTTCGCACCTAAACACGTTTAATACTTACGATTCTAAGACAAGTGGTGATAAAACCCACCTACTGACGTGTAGGTAAATTTTTAAAACCTGACGCGATCCCCTTTTTCTTTTTGTATACTGGCGGCCTGGATTTGTGAATTCAGCGTGGATAATTGTATGAAAAAACAAAAGACAATCACTTCAAATAATTTATCTTTATCTACTGACATTGTTAAGGCATTACCCCGACCCAAATCAGCGCCGCCACCTATTTTACCTTATTATTCTGTTAAACGAAGGAATTTTAAAAAATCGATTGGCCAGTTTGTGCTTCCTATCAGAAGCATTTTTTTAATGCCCCTGTAAAAGTTTTATTTTGTATACTTTATGCAGAGATGCGAAGTTGCTCTTTTCGGCCACCATGGTGGGAAAAATGAGCAACTTTGCATCTCCTCCTACACTATACAAACAAAAACATTCATAGAGGCATTAAAAAAAAGCTTAAGATAGGAAGCACAAACTGGCCAATCGGTTTTTCGAATTTCCTTCGTTTAACGGAATAATAAGGTAAAATAGGTGGTGGCGCTGATTTGGGTCGGGGTAGGGCCTTAACAAGAGCAACTGTCCCAAGAAAATAGTTCCTTCGGGTGTTTAATTCGTTAACTTGGACACTTTAATCGCGAATAGAAGGGCTCATTCAGGAGATATATGCGCGAGTAATGACCCTTGAAGTTGAGCGGATGGTAGTTCCTTTGGTGCTTTCATAAGATCCGGGTGTGGTACAAGGTACAGCGTTTAAGCTTGCTGAAACGTCGGGAAAGTCAAAGGTAAATAATAGCGAGCAATAATTTCCATTTATAGAGATTACTACTCGCTAAACTATTTATAAATAGTTTAATTCAAGTGAATTCCCGTGAATTTTCAGTTGATAGATGCAACAAGCAAATAGGACAAACTACATAGCTTCTAACCAAAGTAAAAACTTCAGGTCAATTATTATCAGTTTAGTAGTTTTGGCGAGAAGAGGTAGCAAACAGTCATCCATCTTTTCATCTATACAGACTTTGGCATTTATAATATTAGTGCGAGGAGATGAAATATTTGGAAAAATGAACTCTCAAATTATAGCAGCCTGAATTACTAGAAATAATCAGATTTCTGCTAGATATTATATAAAAAGATCTTAATCTTAACCTTGAGTCTTTGGTCTAATCTTATCAAGATGCTTAAGAGCAAAAATATGGAATCTTTAAGACAACGGAGCTCCATCCAGTTAGTTCCTGTGAAAGTGGATTACTTTCAGTAGGTACAGTCGGCTGCAAAAATATGTATACACTCCCAAGTTTTCAATTTGACTAAATAGTAAGTGTATAGTAATTGTGATAATTTATGTACCGCATTCTGACGAAGTACGATAACTACTTTGTACGAAAAACGTGTGCATGTCCTTTTATTTGAAAAGTTCCGAGTAAAATAAAAGTTAAACCTTGGAAGTGTATACATGTCTGTGCAGCTGACTGTACCTACCCGTGGCTGAAGAGAAATTCATGATCAGATTAGCTCATCTGGGAACTTGGAAGGTTTTCTTTTGTCATGTTTGAAAATGGTTTTTATCGACATAAGATATCATCATATCATATCATCATATAAGATATCATATCATAATCGCTCTCAGCGATAAGGCCGCCTTTTGTACTTTGAATTTGTCATTTAGATATAAGACTTTTATTAACTTTATTTACTTGTAAGTACAAATAAAGTGTTCATTCATTCATTCATTCATTCATGTTCATAATCCTATTTTAATAAATAGTGAAAATTATGATCAAATAAGAGAAACAAATCAAAACTAGTACTTACAATTGAAACTATTGAGCTAACTGCAGACTGTTGCAAACAATCTGCAGGTAGCTCAACTAATCCTTACCAATACCAGTCGGAATCGTCCCGAAGATGCAGGCTGCATTGCCCGTAATTAACTAATTCAGTTAATTTCTCACCAAAAAATTCGGTATTTTTGTAAACATTTTGCACTGATCCGTCAATAAAATGAGCTTTTCGTATTCCACCCAGAAATCATCCAAAAATTTTAAGCTTTCCAGCCAGGCAGTAAAATTTTATGAAAGCTGTAAATTCGTGCAAAATATACGATTTCCAAAAGTAAAATTTCAATACAGCCGACTTAATCAGCGGAATTTTAACTTTATATGCTAAAAAACAGGCGGGCAGCAATCTACACAAATGCATACTAATGCACAATTTAGCGTAAAAAAGTCCATTTCGGCGTGCAACACTCATTAAGAGTTTAAGTCTAAAATGTTAAATTTCCTCTTTGGACCTATTTAAGTCCTACAAAGCTCTTTATGCATCACTTTGATGCATCAAAGAGGGGTTCCTGGTAGAGGCACAGTCCTATTAGTGAAGCTAATTGATGTATGTGATGTTCTGTCTGCAATACCTAGTCTGCTGAAGTGAATTCTACCAGAGAATATGTATACTCTACCACCTAAATGGTGACTTTACCGTAGATTCTCCATAGTTCGCCGTTTGTAAATATAGAAAATAATTGAATAGAAAACTATTTACACCGAAATTCATCATCATCATCATTCTCGGTATTAATTAGTCCACTTATTTGAACGAACTCGCTAATATTTAGCTAGAAAGTAACTCGATGGTCATAGGCATAGTGAGTACCATAGCGCCCTGTCTTCAGCTTGTCGCATTCAGTATCTGCCTGCGACGAAACAACGAAATCCAAAAAAACATAAATCCAATTTGGTCAACGAATTAGCATTACCATTGCTGGCAGCATTGCCACGTTGGCAATGCTGCCAGCATTCTGGGCACTCTGCCTTCTGGTGACAACTTAGATTGTTAGGAAATAGATATAAGAGATATGTTCTGTTAAAAAAGTAGATATGTTCTGTACCTATTAAAATCAAAGTCCAAAGTAGATTATGTCCTGTACCTATTGTGCACTCTTTTTGATTTTTCATGTGCTTATTTAAATTTGTTTTCGAATTACGCGCTTTATTCTGGCCTCCACGGAAGATCAGCGCTGTGGCAGGTTACATCCTGCCTTAGCATCTGCTGAGTTTTGGCCATTTTTGTCTTTATCTTGTTACTTTTATCTTAACTTACTTTTATCTTTTGTGGTATACAAAAGATGTATGTACTAAGATGTATGTATACTATGTACGTGTTGGTTAACAAAATAAACGCTTTTTTACTTTTTAAGTAATCCTATAAACTTATTATTATTATGTAAGTTGCAGGTGTTTTTGGCATAAAAAAATAGTAATTGGTCACACTATTAAACAGTAGAAAATTTTAAGGTGCAGGCCAGTTTTTAATCGCGAAAAATATCCCCAAATTCTACTACTTTACGTTATTAGGATAAGGATAATAGAAACCTACCAAGTGGTCGAAATAGCTAGATAGGTTTAGGTACAGATTGTTAAAATAGAGCGGTACCTTCGGGGTACAAACCAACTTGTACCGTTGAAATGAAAGCAAGTTGTCAACTACCCAGCGTGCCTCTGTTTTATAGTTTTCAATCTATGCTCAAAACGTTCAAATCCTGCACATGTCCGTATATTGTGATCCTCTCACATGGTGCGATTAGTTTTGGTTCTTTTATTCTGCGTTTTAGGGTACCGTAGGATGAAGGCTTTTTGAAGGGAACTGTCATTGCTGGCTACGTCCAGACTCGCGAGGCAACCTGGAAATTAGATAGGTAGTTCGTCTGGTTGCCTCGCGCGCTGCTAGCCCAAATTGGATTCGGCTATTGATGGAACCTACGATTTATCAGGTTCGACTTTACCTGATATTTTATCTTTTGTAGGGACTTTGTACTGTTATGACATATCTAATAAGGTTTGTTAAAATTCTACTGTAAGAACCTACAGGTAAAAATTTTATGATCGTCATAATCATAAGATCTATCAACAATCATCACCTTGGGTTTTTTGTTATTATAGTGCGTAACCCCACACTAAGGGTAATTTCAAAGAAATCAAATAGTATCGCAAAAATTTTCGACTTCGACGGGACTTGAACTAGGGGAGGACGCGGGTTCAAGTCCCGTCGAAGTCGAAAATTTTTGCGATATTATTTGATTTCTTTGGAATCATCACCTTGTAGTGTTTTCTTTGTTATTCAACGTACTTAACTCATTATATGAATCACCATTTACATTATCCTTTTATCATTATGCATTGCTTACCTTAAATACGGAACTTTTAAACCAATGGGAGACTTACAACTTTTATTTGCATGTTTTCGTCCATCCGTTCGCAATGCCCAGCGATTATTCAGGACGACTGTGGTGCGACTTATATCTGCAGCCGGAAGCTGTATTAAATCGTGTGCACTGCTGATTTGTAGGTGCGGTCCGGTAAACGGGTCTGCTTTGTCCATTGCAACTTTATTTTCAAACTTTTTTGCTGAGGAAATCGAAATATTTATGTGGAAGACTTTTGCAGCATTACATTTTATACTTTTTTTGTTAGGATTAAGTCTCACAACCGACGATGATGATATTTGACCTCACAAAGCTAATGTTGGAAGGTTATAAATTGACTGACCTTAAAACTTAACATAACGGGTAAAAGTCCCATTTCGGGTAATCCAAAAACAGCTTTTTCCCATTACCCGCCCTACCTTCCCGCATCAAGAGGTCAGCGCATTTTTCTCTCCCAAATATTCGTTTTGGGGTATTACTCAAAAAAAAATCCGGCGAGGACCGGTATAATCCGGTATTTTCCGGGGAAAGTGCGGACACAGGGTGGGCGTGGCGATCGCCGTGACAAATGTTCAGACGGGATGATGCCATTGACAGTAATGGGGTTGCTGCTATGGGGTGCTTAATAAAACCTCCCGGGTATATTTAGGTACGAGGCTGTTACGAAAGTTCCGCCTGAAATTGTGTAGCACTGGAAATTATGGTTGTTTTTGTACCGACATTTATCTATCTACTATTCGACCCATAGAGGAACTCCGTAACTCCTCTATGATTCGACCTTAACCTTTTTGAATTTGACAATTTACTATGTGAGGCATACGAGGTTGCTTTCAGAATGCTGAATGGTATTTTAGGGGCTTCTATCCTGTATGATGAATACAAGAATTTAATCATGCCGTTTTTATTTCATGGATCTACATATGAATTAAATATGGATGGATGGATTTTGTAAAAGAAGACACGGTTGAGAAAGGTGGAGATGGCGGCTGATAGAGGAGAGTGGAAGAAAAATACATTTTGTGCCGACCTAACCTAGCGTGGGATAAGGACCAGAAAATGATGATGATGATGGATCTATACTTGTTTGATCTATACTTGTTGAATGTTGGTACTATCTATTTAGTATCTATGTAGTATATTTTTGTTACTTATATGCCTTGAATGTATTATTTGTATACGTTTAGTATGTACGTATATAGTTGGGTTTTTATTAAGTTGTTATTATTTTTAGGTATTTATAATATTGTCAATATTTATTTAAGAATTCATATAATTGGTACACCCCTGCCTTTCTTAAATTCACATAATTCTTTCCATCCAAAGGTTGCCTGGAAGAGATCGCTTCTAAGCGATAAGGCGGCCCATTGTACTTGTGTCTTATGTATTTTTTTTGTGTACAATAGTAAGCATTTTTGTATTGTATTGTATTGTTTTTTTTTGTATTGTTTTGTGTAAGTTGCGTTTAGTGTGCAATAAAGAACTTTTAACTTTGTATGCCTACATAAGTCTATGCTCACTGCGAATATTTAAATTCCAAACCCAAGCTACAACCTCAGCAGAAAAACTCCCACTTTTAAAGTCACATTACAAAAAACTCAGATTTTAGTTCCTTCGCAAAAGCCTCCCCGTTGTCCTACTTTTAACTAATTCGTTTCTAGGGGAGTGTTTTGTAAAAAGTGTACTTTGCGACACATGTGTTACACTGTTATCTTGTAAATGGTTTGGGTAAAAGCCTCAGGTAATTTACCTGCCGTGTGCGCTTCCCCTAATTTAAGGGTAGGCTCATCTTTAGTAGTGCAAAGTAAATTAGTTAATCATAGTAGACCTACCTTGTTTTGAGAAGTTTGTGTTAAATTTTGTATGAAAGTGACTCGAGGTAAGCCCGCATATTAACACAATTTTCTAATAGGTCGGTGATTTATAGGACATATGTTTAACTAATCCATCGGTGAATCAGAGTGGAATTTGAAGTCGTAGTAGTCCACCGATGGTTTAGTTTCGCCTTCAAGTTCCACTCTGATCCACATCAGAGTGGAACTTGAAGTCGATCCACATCAGAGTGGAACTTGAAGTCAATCCACATCAGAGTTTAACTTGAAGTCGAAAATAATCAATCGGTGGATCAGAGTGGGAAAAAAAGTGGAAACTGATCCTAGTGAGCATAGATTATCAAAGTGTGTTTGTGTGTCTTGTTCCTACCTTTCTTACAACAGTTTTCATTTTTCTTTTGCAATATTTATAAGAAACAAACAAATGACTGATTGAGGTCAGACTTTCCGCAAAATCAATAAAACAATACACAAACAAACAACCGGAACCGGAAGAATATGGCGGATATGCTAATGGCGACCGGAAACATAATCTCCAATTAAATATCCCGACGTGCAGGTTAAACTCGCGTTTTCCGTTTGAATCATTCATTTATTTCAACCTATAAGTAGCCACAGTCGCTATGATCTGAAAACATAAATAATCTATCGATCGACAATGTATTTTTGTTTAGGCTCAGAATGTCTAGAACGGATCCTAGAATGTATAACATTTAGCTATTAAAAGTCCAGTATCTTTTGTCGAGTCGTCAAGTTGTGTGTCGGCCAACTACAACATGGGTCTCTTTAAGTCGAGAGTATGTGTTTTCTAGACCTTCGTGATACATCTTCGGCCACTTACCATCACAGGTGAGATGGCGGGCCAACGAAGGCGAAGTATTGACTATAAAAAAGTCTTAAAAAGTCCAATGTTTGATACTGATGCATGCATTACGCGCCATGAATGCATTACGCGCCAAGAAGTCTTGATACTTGCATACAACATGACAGCACCAAGAGGCATACTTCATTCTAAGATATCCTGTTTGCTTATTAGGCAGAGATAGCAACAATACTGTCGTTTCGTTTTTGTTTTTTCTTTATTGTCTATCTATATAAAAATGAAACCCGTTTTCCTTGGTCACGGCATCACGCGTGAACGGCTGGACCGATTTCGCTAATTATTTCTTTGTTGTGTTTGTTATTGTCAGGAGAAGGTACTTATGAAAGAAAAAATTAATAAAGTTGGAAACATTAATTTCCACGGGGGCGAAGCCGCGGGGCGCAGCTAGTATTCTATAAAGGTACAGATGATTTTCACAACGTTAATAAACGTTTAGCAAGGGGGGTTTTGTTCACCACGCTTTGCACGCAGGCAGGATTGGAATTGTTAGGAAATATACGGTAAACATACAATAGTAGATTGTATATCTAGGTGTGAAAGTGCCCAACTCTTATCGAGTGTGTCAGTTGAGATATATACGACGTAGGAATCGCACTTTCTCACGAGTGATACATAGTGCTTTATATTACACCTTCGAGAAAATCATCGTTTTAGAATCTTCAAAATCAGTCGAGTAAATTTAAATTCCTTATTGACAAAGAAAATTATAATCAAATAATGGAAACAAATTAGAACCAGTATTTACAATTGAAACAATTGTGCTAACTGCAGACTGCTGCAAACAATCTACAGGAAGCTCAACTGCATCTGCAACGTGCAAAATCACTTCCTATCTTCAAAAAACTGCTTCATCAGCATTATATATCCTTGTAAAGAGTTAGACAACCTTATTTTATGTTTGTGTAAGTTTATCATTAATCTTTCTAGGTATTATGGTAGGTATGCATGCAGTGTAAGTATTTGTTTCCTTTTCTTTAAGTACTCGTAGGTATCTATAAATTTATTCAGTGCCACCGTCTATTTTGTTCTTTCATTTCCAGTCCCTCCCAAGGTTGCCTGAAGGAGATCGCTCTGAGCGACAAGGCCGCCCTTTATACTTAATTTTTTCTAAGCATTTTCACTATATTGTTTCCTGTATTTGTGTGGTATAATAAAGTGTTTTCTATCTATCTATCTCTGCATCTGATCCATACCTGCATTGCCCTGCTGTATGGTAATGCTGATGCGCCAGATACTTGTAAATTGAAATTGTAATCTCAAACGTAACAATAAATACGCGCACGTGCGATTTTCACGTGGTTCTTTTTTTTAAATTATTGTTCCGAGTATGGAAAAGGCCGATATCATATGAAGGATTCTGGATAATTTTTTTTTGTTGTTTGACCTGTTATGAAAAAGCTACCGGCTGATATTACAGAAAATGAAAAAAAAATAACACGTTAGAAATGGATTTCCATACACTTTTCTCTCCCGCTAAACGCGTGAGAAATGAAATGAGTTTTCCGTCCCGCATATTAGTACGTCTCCAATGACGCACTTTCTACCTTCTGTTTGGCAAAGAAATAAGCAACTTTCTGTGCAGGTTTGGTATAAACGAATAAAAAGAAAACAGTAAGTTTTTTTAAAAGAAATATGTCTTGTATTAGAACGTCGTGTGCGGTTCAGATGAAGGTTTAAATAGTCATGAAAGCATCTATCTGACCTCACCCCATATTCATAACCTAAAAGGAAATGTATGGTATATTTATGTCCCATGCCTCGATGAAATATTCATTGGAATTATCTGGCGAACGGTCCAATTCGGCATGTTATGACAGAATTCATAATTTCTATGTATTATGTATGTACTCATACATTATGCATCTATCAGAAATTACAATGTTGTAGTTTTTAATTATTATTGGTCTTCATTATGTTATGAAGTGAGTAAGGCTTGTTTTTACAGGAGTACAGCTTTGAGCTCATTAATCCAATACCGCTAGCGCACAGCCCAAAATGCATTCGAGACTCGATAACCTACTAATATTATAAAGCCGAAAGTTTGTGAAATCTGAGTTTTTGTTACCTAGGATCTCCTAAACTACTAAACAGATCAAGATGAAATTTGCGGTACGTTTAGAGCAAAACCTAACTTAGATAATAGGCTACTTATTATACCGAAAATATGCGTGCGAAGCCGCAGGTTTCTACCCGTAATACTGTAATATACAAAAATATAAAATCGTGTATTTAAAAAATATTTGTAACAAATAAAGTTAGAGCTCTGTCTCCTGTGGCAGCTACAATGTAGCTGTGTTACAGAAGAACAGCTTCTACCCATATTTTAACTAAAAGTAGGTACTTATATAATTAATTAATATCTAGTACAGTTACTATAGCATATAAATCTAAAGACTAGCTTCTGCTAGTCTTTAGATACCCTCCGGCTGATAATGTACAATACGCAAAATGAGAACAAGAAGCACAATCTGTCTTGTCCTGGTCCCCACCTTGAGGTTGCACATTTTGCGTATTGCTCAATGTGTTTTTTTCACATTATGCTTACTGTTCATTTAGCGTATTGCACATTCTGCCCGTTTGTACATTGTGCTATGATATGTGTTACAGTGACAATGGATTTCCGCAAGTTTCAATCAAGTGGTCCGCGAGTTGTCTGTCATCTGATGCCGTCAATTTAAGATTCATCTAAATGTTACGAGTTAAAACCCATATTTGAATGCACATTTTTGTATTATGCTGCAGAGGTGCTTTCCAGGACAAGCTTTATTCTTCGGAATGTGCGTCGTGGGCGCGTTTTTGATGAATGAGAGAGAGGGTACCTTTCAAAATTGTTTGCAGGCTGGATTTTAGGCTACATTTTAGAGGTCGTCATTTTCTGGAAAAACACCAAGTAAATCCCAAGATTTTAATCGAATATTTTCTCAAAGGCATCAGAAAAGCGTTCCCATGGCAACCTTTTAAAGCTTCCGTTTTACAACTCCTGTTTAGTGGTCAAGAATCTCTAAAATCGCGCGTAAAAATCCATACTTTACCGGATAGCACGCAATTTAGGATTTTACTACGCTTTTTACTGGCACTCGTTTATTATAAACTTTATGGTAGCATAAAGCGTAAAATAATGGCACAGGCGATACTAAACAGTTGGTTTACTAGCTGGAAGTTTTGATGTGGAAAGTTTTTGATTAAGAGTTCCACTAATAAGTACATTAGAGTTCCACATTTAGTGAAAGTTCTGATGACAAGATAACGAAATGTCTACAGTAATAGCGCATTTTAGAAACTTAATTGAAAGGTGTACCTACCTACTGTAAGTTCGATACGTACCTACCTTGACTATTACTAGTCGCAAGTGCATTGTTGTATTTTCTTTTGAATTAGGTATATCGCAATACATAATTATGTACTTACCTAAAATTATTGTCGGTGAAGATACGTGCTCACGAGTGATATAAATTAGTTCCTAAGCCTCGTTAATCGTGAGGAAGCGCGCTGTGTACTTCGATACTTTTCGTATTTCAAATTGATGAAGCCTTTCCATGCACGATGCTAAAGCAAGATAATTAAAATATAGGTTATTTTATTTACATAATTATGTACCTACCTATGCATCCGTTCTTGCCCCTTGTCATACAACCCACCAAATTACCCAGCTTTTTCCGTGCAGCTGTAAAAATATCGTATTTATATTCTGAAATGCAGTAAAAGTCCTTTCAGGCGAACATTTATAACAACGATATTGCATTAGCTTTATACCGCTGGATTAGATTATTTATTCCACAAATTAGAAATTACTAATTACCACCACGATGATTGCTAGGTAGATTTGAATTTTAGAGAGACTTGTTTAACATGAGTGGAAATTACAAATCTAGTCTAGGTTTATGGTCAGGTGAACGAAAAAAATATAAACAAAACAATGTATCAAGCAACGGCATTTAACGCATTAAAGTACAGAAGATAGAAAATTAGAAGTGAGATGAGTAATTTAAATGCCATTTCTTCTAAGTTAGAAAATACAATGGCAAAATCTCTCTCGAAACACTTCGCCCTAAAACATAATACTAGCGATTAAAAGAAATTTCTCAAGAACGTGTTTTGTTTCTGGAATTGAAGTAGAAGCAGCTTGGTTATGGCAACTTCTTTCCAAATTCGCCCAAAACATTTTCCGATTCCAAAGAATGCCTGTTGAAAATAAAGGATTACGAAGGTACTTTAGTCCTTTGTTTCAGGATATGCAATGTCAGAGTATTTCCGTGTATTTCCTTTCAGCTGTCTTCTCGCTTCATTAGTTTTGTAGAAAGACAGCGGATGAGAAAATTTTCTACGTAAAACAGATGTAGAATAGGTACAGTATGGTTCTTAGGAAAACATGCCAATGTGTACCTTAATTTTCATAGAGGCTACAAAATTTGGCTTTATCCCACACATAATGCTTGTTAAAACCCAAGTTAAACTTTAAATAATCTGCATCAAACTTAAACTAGAAAATTATTTAGTAATCTGAAGTATGAAAGCTAGCTAAAACTAAAACTAAATGCAAGCCAAACTCTAAGTGCCTATCCAAAGTTTGATCAAATGAATTAGTTGTGAATCATCAGAGTCTGGTTCATAGATTACGGGCTAATATTGTTATCGAGTTAACAGCTTGTCTACAACCTGTGTTGAGCTTTAAGGAGCACAAAATGGGGCTTTGTGGTCTATTTATTAATAAAGCAATATTTTATGATCAAACTAACTTAACTTTTCACTGCTACGATGATAGAAAATGTATGAACGGTGTCCATCAAAGCATTCATTAACTTTATAATAAATGTTGTAAAAAAATCTACATAATCATTCCTTAGAGAACTGTTTTTTTACTGGCTAATAAATTTTTGCCTTAAATCAGAGGAAAACATCAAAACCTTCATAATTTTTTGTGCTTCTGAAATACTTCTTTAATTATAAGGCGCTGCTGGAATAGTGGAAGGTACCTACTTCTACAACACCAAGATCCAATTTTATTCGAAATGGTGAATTCAAACTTCATGGCATAAGTAGGCGTCTTACAAAGAGTAACTTACTTCAAGTCTCAAACTGAAACTCAACTTTAAAGACTCAAACTCATCTAATAAACCGTTTTAAAATTCCAGTCACTGGCGCAGAGCTTGAAGATTTTCACCCATTTTCCAAGAATAGATTTCTTTCCTAGACAAATACGAGTAGATACCAATCGTATTCGACTGCTCTCAAACTAGGTAGTTTCGTTGGTGCTACATTCGATTGACGGAAAAAGGATTTTCTCCGGAACTCTGATATTTTTAGGTGCTAAAAATGTAGAGCAAACTTTGCATACTTTGTTTGTGGCATCTACCGCAATGGAATACCTCATTTGACGAAATCGAAATAGCTTTTTCGATGCTTCTTGGAATTTGAGTGCGAAATACAACCGTTGCTTTGGTCTTCGGATAAAAATGTAGATAGACAAACTTCGGATATTTTGGGCTAAGATCACAATAGACGCAATTCGACTAAAATCATCGTTCACTACCTCATTTTCTTCAATTTACGCCACAAACGCTCCAAATAAAATTACGTAATTTAGTTAGGGGCCCAATTCAATCGCTACAAGTTATATAACCTCTCAATTTACAGAACCTTTCTCAGATAAAGCATAGCCTTATTTAATTTGTGGGACACATGTTACAGAGTGCTTCCATGGGAAGTGAGTGCTATGGGACAGGTCCGAAGCTCGCCAGGTGAATAACAATCGTGGCTTTCTCACTAAGCTTTTGTTGGCAAATGCATTTTTGCGGTTTTCAGAGCTTAGGCCGATAATCCCTGCTTTGTAGGTATGCTTGTGCTTTCTGTATGTAAACGTAGAATGTGTGTGTGATGTACAAATACTGAAATGTGATTTGTTTTGTCGTCCAGCGGTATGCTGGCGTAAAAACTCTAGCAGCTTACGAAAAACAAAATGTATTTTGATTTGTTTTTCGAGCGTGGTTCTTGTTTGTACCTAAGTTGCGAAAGCTGCTATTTTATTCTTTCTTTGCCTATAGGAGCATTGGAGGTAATTAATTCTTGCACTACTTGTACCTACTATTTAAGTATTTTAGGCCACTCTTACCCTTCGGTACACCAGCGTGAAATCCATTGTTCATACCTGAAACAAACATAACAAAATTAGTATTATTTTCTCTTTTTACCCGCGAATCGTCACTAATAGTATAAATGCGAAAGTTTGGATGAATGGACGGGTGTTTGTTGCCTCTTCACGCCAAAACTACGGAACGGATCGGGCTGAATTGCTTACCTGTATGCTGATTCTGCATACAGGCCTGGGGGTATTCGATTTTGGCCTGTAATAAAACATAGGATACTTTTTATTCAACACCTAACCTCACCCTGTGTAAAACACACAAGAGAAATCAAATATAACGTGCACCGACAACCCTATAATTGAATGCTCGCTGATTGGCTAGTTCATATCACGTTCGATGAAGTCATGTCCGGTTGTGTCACGTGGTCAATTTCCGGTCCAATTTCCTATGCAGTCACGCTTGTCATTTGGGATGGAGGTTTGGGAAGACGAACGCATTTGAGAGTTAAGATTTTCTATCGTAACATAATATGTAACTGATGGTGATGACAGAAAATGATGAAGGTCAGTTTTTCGTCGAAAAAGTCGAAATCACCAATGTTACAATGCTGTCATCTTGTACACTTTGCTTTTTTTTCAGTTCGCTTTCTGAAAATGTATATTTCCATTATGTACTTACTTACCGAAGTATATTATTCATAGGAAAATCATAGGTTTCTAGTTTACGATGGTAATAGTACCAAGTAAGTACATAAAAATACCCATTATTTATAGGATTACTACCATGAAATTCACCTGATCACCTTTTGTCAAAATACTCAAAACAGCAACTTGAAAAACGTAATCAACCGCATCGCTAAAATGGCTGCCATTAAAACTTCTTTTACGCGCCATTATTCGACGTCGATAAATTAATTGAATTTTCAACTTCACGATCACGTTGTTTCATAACTTTCCCCTGAATGTCGTAAATTACGTGTGATTGATTCATATAACCGCATTTTCGAATAACGGACCCTAAAATGATGTGATTTTTTATAAATCTCCAAAGGTCCATGAGTTACATAAGACGGTAGGTACTTAGGAACATTGAATCATTGTATGTATTCTTTTGAAACATTTCGCCGTACACATATTCTAAAATCTTCAAGCTACTATTAATAAACATAGCATACGAATAAAGCCATAGCTTGCTTATTAAAAATAGTATATTCTACATTAAAAACGGAGACACGCAATATGGTAGTTAATTAACCCTGTCGGAGCGGCGCCCGCGGTGCAATACCCGGCCGCCGTCTCTTCGATAACCCTTGCAACCCGGGTAATAACGTAACCGGATAAGATGCTTCCTTTCTTCAGCATGTGCAGCTTATAAATTTCCGGTTTGTGGTTATAGACCGCGATCAGAACGGGATAGAACCATTTCGAAGTAAAACAAAAGCGGCTGGACATTAATTTTGACATGGTGCCATTCCGTTTTGACAACGCGTAAATAGTATGAGAAATGGATTGAACAATATTTAATTGACGACCTCTCTGGCGCAGCGAGCGAAGGTCTGCCTGCGAGCATCTTCTTTTCGTGTATTCTTACATTATTTAGTTTGTTTAAAGATTGCAAAGGATAACGTAATTTAATTTTTAATTTAAAAAAAATATATAAAAAATGTGTAATTATTTCATGACAAAACACTGGTTTTGCTGAAAAAACAAGCATTTGTCAAATATTTTGTTGAAATATTAATACAAGACTGCGTGTGAAAGAACATGAATAAAAGAAAATAATAACTTAATTTTTGAAAAAAGAAAAAAAAACCTAAATTCAAAAAGTTACTTATTCAAAAGATCTACTCGGGGTCCAGATCGCCCCCTTTCGGCTTAGTACACCCTTTCCGTGGTCCAATATTATTAATATATTTGAAGGTTCCATCCTATTCTGGTGGCGCTCGGATTATATCATCGAGACTGACAAATTGCAGTAAAAGTCACGGTAAACCGTTAACAACCCAAGCGATAACATAACCTTTCAAAAGTTTATGAAACTCGTCCCAAAACCCCAAGTTTTTGTTTATAATATTATCCTCAATAACGCAAAATGCTTTAACTTTTACCGTTTTGAGAATCAGGGGTATCAATTGCATGATCAAAGAATTCGCAAGGGGCGCTGAAATTGAGTCGTGTATTTCAGGAAACTTTTATCTTTACTTCATTATATTTTATTCCATTTGCGAAACTTCAAAGGTTTCTCTAGAAAATGTATTTTTAACGCGGAAATTGTATATTTACCGCGGGATTGGCGCTATACCACTTACAACTTGAATCCAGTTTGCGAGATGAAAGAATTTAACGTAATTTTGTTAGCTTGTAGTAAAATATTCAGTTTAAATCTTCTTTTCATTTTAACTTCACTCTTCGTGGATTAAGAGGCGAGCTACTGCCGTGATTCTAAAATGGTTGAATAATTACTGGGATTTAGTTGGTTAGCTCGGAAAACGTAGGGTAGGACGCCCTTCAGCCAGGTAGGACGACGACCTGCGAAAGACTCCAGGCAGATGCTGAATGCGGTAAACTGAAGGCACTTACTTTCCTGCAAACTCATCATCATCATCAGCCTATATTAGTCCACTGCTGGACATAGGCCTCCCCCGAAGAGCGTCATAGCGCCGTCTTCAGTCTGATGCATCCATCTGCAGTATGCAGTCTTTCACAGATCATCATCCCACCTGGCCGGATGGCGTCCTACACTACGTTTTTCGAGTCGCGGTCTCCACTCATGAACACGTTTAGCCCAGCGGTTGTCGGTTCTTCGCGAGATATGGCCTGCCATTTCAGCTTGCCAATTCTTTGAGCTATGTCGAGCTTTGGTATTCGTTACGAATACATCCTTCAGAAAACTCCGAGCATGAGACAGTTTACATTGCGTTCTTCTTTTTTACATTCTGGAACAGTTCCTTCGTGAAATATACCTAAAGTTAATTTTACGCCCGACAAGCAAGGCGGACATTATTATTATTCCTATTTCTCGCCGCGCAGCGCTCCCGTAGGTAACGTAATGTGTTATCTTTTTCAGAATCAAAGAAAAATCCAAAGATTAAACACGACAGAATTACGTGTAACCAGGAAATGCAGATAATCATGTGCTCGAAATACCTCGAATAAGCGGATAAACCGGCAAAATCTGCTAATGTATTCACTTCACGCGCAACGACAACCGGTAAAATCCGGCGAAGTTGAAGATATGCCCCGGTTAATCTTACCGGCCTTTGATTTATGACCGGGTTATTTTTGTTGTTCGAATGCTAATTTTGAACACAAAACAGACTCGCGGTTTGTTTGGATTAATTATATCCGGGTATTTTATTTTTATCCGGGTTTTATAAATAGCTTCAAGTTAAGTTTAATTTTAATTTATTCGTGGGTGAGCGCGTCATGGTTGCCTTGCAACTTTGTTCGAGATGCCCTTGTGGAGTTAGGTAGGTACTTCATACTTGTCGGATGCTTGGCCTACTTTTCACCCTGTCAGTATTGATGACGGTTTAAAAGGGGACTTTTTGAGTTCAGACTTTTCTACAGCTGTTTTTAATCGTTGTTGTTGTGTAATTTTGAAGTCTAGCTATATAACTAAAATAGTTTAAAATGGCAGAAAATAAGCACAGGCGGCCACAAGAATTCCTTTGTAATTATAATAATAATAAAAATAGGAAACTTGCCAAACAAAAAGTCGTTCTTTAAAAATATACCGCTGCGGGTATTTGATCCAACTGCGTCATAATAACGGCCTCTGTCCCTGTACTTTTACTGGGAAACCGGATATGGCGCGCATGTTAGCGCTAAAATTCTATTCCGTTGTCAACATCTCTCACATTTTAAAATATTTTGAAATAGCTTTAAACAGAGCACAGTATAATAATCTTACACAATTTAATTTGTTTTTTAAGATTGAAGTTCGTTGTACTGATTTTTGGTCGCTAAGCACGCTTTGCAATTACGTAAGCTTTTTGTAATTGTGAACAAATAAACTGATTTTCTGTCGATATAACTTTCAGCTTAAATAAATCCTAAAGTCGAGATATGCCGGCAACCAAATAACTAAAATATTGATCATCTGAATTGAGCCGTACTTCGAGCTTGGCATTTGATCCGGCTTTGTAATAGCGGCTCAATTTGCTCGGATATCAGGTAACCTTGTTTAATTGAAACCTTACACCAAAGTTCATCCATTGTTTCATGGTTTATTACTTACTTGGTTAATTGGTTTACCGAAAATGTTCCTTTGTATCAGAATAGCCTAATACATGCATATGAATGTGTAGGGAGAATTTACCTCGTTTTATCAAGATAACGTATTTATCTAGTCTTTGCGTTATTATTTTGAATTTAGGCAATTTATATAGGTAAACCTTAGCTACTATGGCGTGGTTTTTACTATAAAGCCTTCTAAATTGTTTAGTAACTTAGGCCTAAGTTTATAGTAATAACCCTTGACCACCTACCTAAAATACGCCCTGTAACCAAAACCGATCAAAACACACATATCGCCATTACGGCGTGGGTGCTGACTGCGAACTAAGATAAATGCTCTCCGCTGCTAATAGGAGCTAAACGATAATAAATCAATAGTTGCGCGAAATTGGCAGTAGCTAGGTACCCGGATATACCTGCAGAATTGTCGGGAAGCCGGATTTAGTGGAATATTTTATAGAAATAAAACGTCTTCTTCAAAAAGTGAGAAACTGGGAACAGAGTATTATTTTATGTTACTAGACAACTTTCATGTGAAAGTTATCACGCATAAACTTATTTTACCTGTTTTTAGCTTTTAATCACAACACTTTTACTAATTATGATAACGAAAGGATGATTGGATATCGTTTGATGCAATGACTATTGATTTTCAGGTAAACCAAAAATATAAATCAGCACTAACAAGCATGCATATTCATGAGAGCAATAATACGTTATAAACATAGCTCCGGCTTTCGCTAAGGCTTTAATCCGTATATCCGGGTACTAATAATATGCGCGGCACGGCAGCGCCGGGTGAGGCGGCGCTATAACCCGGTTAAGCTTTACGTTTGATACTTCGATTTAAGCTTTAGTTATTGGCTGCCGTTTTTTGTTCAAGAGATAGTGATAATAAATGGCTCATACGCGCTCGAAGCCAACATGTCTACTGCGAATATTTCACGAGAAAAACCCAACAACCTCACAGTAAAAAACTAAAACACGCTTCACTTACAACATTAAACGTCACACCCGGATAAAAGCATTCCACGAAAAACCCGGATGAAAGCAAACCGTAGTGTTAATTGAGAATTTCTCGGCCAGTTAGTCAAGTTGGAGCAAGCGGGGAACATTCCGTTTGATTCGGACACGACCGCAGCGTCTGTCATTTGCACTGATGACCGAGGGATGTTCGACTGAGTGGTTCGGTAAATCGTGAGTGGACAACCATTGGGCTGAGAGCTGAGACAGCCTTGCGACTAATGAACGTTAACTGCTGGTATTGGTAACAACTCAAAGTAATTAAAATCCATATACTGACAAGTGGTACATGTGATGTACCTACCTATTGTAGATGAGGTGGCAATCTAAGGCGTCCATTCATCACAAAATTACTAAGTATACTTTTTTGAATTACTTTCTTTCCTCTACAATGCATATGAGATTTGAAAAATTTCAGTATACATATTATGTAATATTTTACAAAATATTTAGATACCCACATAAAAACCCGGATCAAGTTTGATCATCCGGTGTTGATTGTTTGTGGGTTAAGTTGACTAACAGTTTGCTAAGCTCGAACCGAGCTGTCATTTGCACTGCCTGGCTGGAATGAGGCAAAGCTCGATGCTCCTTGGAAATTCACTTTGAACTTGTGATTAATTAATCATGTAGAAAATTAACAACAGTTCTTCGTCAAGAGCCAATCAAATAGTGGCAATTAGGGGCAGTTTTTCAAAGCGTGATGAGTCAAAATACCAACAGCGTGATGTTAAAACAGCGGCAGATGACCGTAACAACATGTTTTCGAGATTTCATTTCATCTTTACTTCTCCGCTCCGCTCCGTTCTGGTGAAACCTGGCCCTTAGCGCTACGTGATGGTTATCGTAGAGTCAGTAGAGTCTTTAAGTATTCTCGAAGCGTAGAGTAGAAGAGTATCTAGGTACCGTAATATCCGCGAAACAGGCCTAGCCTAGTGCGGGGATCATAGGAAATCAATGATCTCAGATTTAAGGTTAAAAGTGTCGTAGAAATAAAAATAGAATAAGTTTTTGATGAACAAAGAAATACAAGAATACATTATATCATACAAATGTAACAACTAAAGTCATGTGTTTGTTATCCTAATGACAAATAAATTATCTTGTTTATGTAAGTTTCTATAAAAGTTGTAAAATAATGTTCTATCCATCTTAAATTTGCTACAAAATATGGGAACGGTGGTGGTGAAAATGCTTCAAGTATATTCTTCGGAAAGGCCGCAGAATTTGAAACTCAGTCCGGTAACTACGTGACCGACTCGGCCTTGGCTGATTTCGCAAGGGACGGAGATATGAATGTGTTGAATAAAAGTTTCGTGAAGGGTGTGATTGTGATAAAGGGATGAATGTATGGTTTCGAGGTCAGATGAGAATAGCCAAAAGATGAGCACTGTGAAGATTATTTGGCATTTCAGAATAATGCAGTAAAGTTTAAATCAATCATGATTATTAGCACTTAAGTCATTTACAACCATTTATTAACCTCAGAACATGGTAAATATCCCATCCCACAGTAAATGACTTTAAAACTGAGAGGAAATCAAAAAGTTGATAAATTAATTTGCTGTCTTTTACGACAACTAAAAACCGACCTCGATTCCTATAAACTTAAACTGTTTTTTTAAGTATTGCGGGAAAAAAAGTATAACCCTTGGAAATAAAATTCATTATGGGACCTCCCTAAAATCATTCTCTATCTATACGAAACCAAAAGAATTATTAAAATTGATCCACAATTAACGGAGAAATCTGCGAAAAGACTAATAAACACACTTATAGCTGAACATAGAACTTCCTCTGTTTTTCGAAGTCGGTTAAAAGTAGTAAGTACGAAGTGGTTTTATTTGCACATCAATAAGATTAATTGAACGTTGGTGTTCTTCCAACACAAACTAGGTTCGTAGTTAACCCGCTTACATTCTTAATGAAGATTAATTGAATGTTGTAGAATAGGTAAATTAATATAACTAGAGCTTACCTACCTTCTGTCTGGCTTTGATTATTCTGCTAAATTATGAAATTCTCATCTAGGAATTCATGGAAGCTCCATCTGGAGATAAGATCTGAATAGTGTGTCTAATTAATTATTAGTAGTCAAAGGTAAAACCTTCCCAACGTTATCAAATAAGATTTGTGTAACTATTCCTTAATTTCAGCTTGATAAGGTTTATTTCAAACGAATATTTCGTATAGGTCGCTTTCTAAAACTGAATTTTAGAAAACTCAAAAACACGCCTGGATCTGTCTATGAATACTGAAAATTTCCATTAGCGTTAAACATAATTTTAATACCAGGAATAAACATAAACTCGCTGTGCCAACAACTAGACTTCACAAAATTATTGAATCCTTTAAAGGGCAATGTATACGCTTCTACAACAAAACTCCTAGTGAGTTGCAAAAATTATCAGTAAATAAATTAAAACAAATTGTCAAAACCTTGCTGTGCTTACTATAAAATATCAGATGATCTAGCTAGAGGATAAAAAAGGTTGGGACGGGTTTTGCTCCAACTTAAACAAATAACAACTAACAGCCACAAAAATCAAAACGATCACTTTATTTCCGTGTCAGTGTTTAATTTTATAATTTGACCTTTTATAAGCATACATTACATTTATTTTATTTATGGAAATAAAGAGTTTGTGTTTTTGATTTTGATTCCAGGAAGCGCCCAACAGTGTCGATTTACACATCTCCATTTCCCTAAAAACCAGCAATAAAAAACAAAACCAATCTCCCTTGCAAAAATCACTCGAAACTAACTATAAACGGTTTTTCCTCACTTTGAAGTAGCAATCTCAGTTGGCAACTCCCAGTTGTGTTTACCATACGAAACTATTTTATCTAGTTCCTATGGGGCACTAAAACGTTCCAAGTTAAATTTTACACTTGTCGAGTGGAGAGCACAAATAAATCGGACGATTTAGACGATCTCGTTGAAAAGGACCTTTAGTGCCTGGTTTAAGGCGAAGGCTGCTGTAGAAAATATAATAGGGGTGTCTAAGCGGTATGGTGTAAGCTTTCTTCAGCGTTGTATTAGCTGGTGGTTTGCGATTAAACAAACGCAAACGCAAGGTGAATAAACTAGCTAAAATGGTAAACAGAATCAGCAATCTGAAACATCTGTGTATAATAATAAATATAATTATATACAAAATTAACACTAATATAAAATAAACAAAATTACACATATATGTAAGTATACAAAATTAAACATATGTAAAGTTAACAAAATTAAACATTGTATTGTTTAAATAAAATTATCAAAATTTAGAATATAATAAAATTTAAAAAATTAAACATATATAAAACTAACTTCTGCCCGCGGCTTCGCACGCGTATTTTCGGTATAATAAGTAGCCTATTATCTAAGTTATGCTATGTTCTCAATGTACGCCAAAAGTAGTTCTGGAGATCTTAGGTAACAAAAATTCACATTTCACAAACTTTTGGCTTTATAATATTAGTAGGGTTAACAAAATTACACATAATACAAAATTAAGGCTATTCTTGATGATTAAAATATACTTTTAGACTAACTATAAATTTAAATGTATTTCACACTGCAGTCGTGTAGTACCTTATTGTCTGGGTACTACGGTGGAAAATGCAGGGTCAACATTAGTACAAAATCCATAGGTACTTAAATGTTCCGATAGATACTAATCGATATCTGATGAATCCATATTATACTTTAACGATTTGCCAGAGTCTTGGAGACGCTTCCGACTGCTATTGATATGGATCAGTTGAGCTACCTGTAGATAATTTGCAACAGTCTGCAGTTAGCTTAATTATTTCAATCGTAAATACTCGTTCTAATTTATTTCCATTATTTGATTGTAATTTTCTTTGTAAATGACTTATACTTTAACGATATTATCGAAATCTGTTGGTCGCCTAGTATAAACTAGAACTGCATCCTTAGCCACCCCTAGATGCAGGTAAGTAGGTACTTCTCCTAGCAATATTTTACCAGCACCAGCGGACGGCGGCGCCCGACCCTGATTGCAGGCTTTAGCGACGATAATTTAGATCGAAGAATAGCTGGATTAAGATCTCCAGTGCCTTAGCAACAGGAAAAATGTAGTTCAAATTGTAAGATGATGATAGAAGATAACAAAAAACTGAGTAAGTGGTCATCTTATCCACTTAATTTCATCCACTTCGGATGAGTTGGTCAATCCAAAATGATTAGTGGTCAACTCATCCCAAACTTTTTCATGCCAGTTTTTTACCAGTATTTTCAATAAGTAACATCAACCAAAAACTATTAGCGATGTACTTAACTGCGAACGAGCCGTCACTGCTTTGTTTGTTCCTTTTTGTTTGTTTGTTATAAAAAGGTAAAGTAAAATAAAGCATTTTAACTTTACCTTTTCAAGGATCCGTACCTCAAAAGGAAAAAAGGAACCCTTATATGATCACTTTGTTGTCGGTATGTCTGTCTGTTTGTGTGTCTGACTGTGCATCTGTCAACGCACTTTTCTCAGGAACACGTGGAGGTATTGAGTTGAAATTAATATCAAATATCCACGTCAGTAACCTCTTGGAGCTTTGATATAAATAAATCTTCTAAGTCAACGCAATCAAAAGTTACAGCCGTTCATGTCCGAAAATTTTGAAATTTCCATGGGAATCACACAAAGCGTATAGGGTACTTCCCTTCGACCTAGAATCATAAAATTTGGCAAGAAGTAAGGTCTTATAGCACAAGTATGTATAGGAAAAAATCCTATAACCGTAAATCTGTAGTTTATACACAAAAAAAGTAATTTTTGATTCTCGCCATGGACCAAAACCTACAGGGTACCTACTTCCCCTTGACCTAGAATCATGATATTTGGCAAGACACAAGGTTATACGGAAACGGAACCCCCAGTACACGAGTCCGACTCGCACTTGACGTTTTAGTATTTTATTAATGCGCCAATCTCAGCATTTGATAAAGGTATGGAAATGAAGAATTAATATCGTAGATTGAGAGATCATTGCTAATCAAAACAATACATAACAGAACACATACAGTTTCATGTAGGTATTTGTAGTAACATACTTTTTTTATAAATAAATCAGGAAGGAATAAACACAAAATTTTACCCTAAAATCTAAGTCACAGAAAAATTGCTGCTAGTGAAATAATTGCTACTACCATAAGCAAAAAACCCGCTGCTGTTTCATGTTATGCCAATACAATGCAACGGTCAAAACTATTAAAATGTCTATGCAACTTTTGGAGCCTTTAAAAACTAACGTCGAGATTGAATTTCGGAAATAATGGACCAATCAAGGACCGCAAGGGATGTACAGGGAGGGAATCAAGGGAGGTGCCATACCTATAGTTTTGTCGACTCTAGTTGGACGCCAAAATCATGTGATCAGCGCTAAGACAATAGATACACGAGAGTAGTGAGGTTAGAGTTAATAATTAATATCATCATCATCATCATCAGCCTATATTAGTCCACTGCTGGACATAGGCCTCCCCTAATGAGCGCCATAGCGCCCTGTCTTCAGCTTGCCGCATCCAGCATCTGCCTGCAGTCTTCATCCCACCTGGCCGGAGGGCATCCTACACTACGTTTGCCGAGTCATGGTCTTCACCCATGAACACGTTTACCCCAGCGGTTGTCGGTTCTTCGCGAGATATGGCCGGCCCACTGCCACTTCAGCTTGCTAATTAAAGAGATAAGATAAAAAGATAACAAAAACACAGGTGCACTCTCTATTCCTTCACTGTCATAATACGATGGAACGAGAGATCGACACGATGTGGGAGAGATCAGGCGCAGGACCAACGGCTTAAAGTACTTTCCGAGGCACGGGGGTGTAAAACCACCAACTTCCTGACTCCGGGCTGCGACTGTGAATTTTCCTTGCTAGAAAAACCCCAATAACAACTATTGGACCGACCCGGGATTCGAAACCAGGACCTCATAATCAGCGGCTGAACAAGCTGACCGCTAAACCAACGAGGCAGAAAGGTAAGAGTGAATATACGGAATCGGAGCATACGCAGTCTAAGGATTTGTTGCTCTGTATTGATTTCTATGGTACAGCGTACAACTAGATCGGCAAATCTGCCGATGCCAGGCATATTGTAAATACCGACGCCGCGTTCGCTGCGTAAGCTCCGATTCGGATCCCGTGAACGCACAGCTAAAGTCTTTGTCATTGCACCGTTATCTCTTCAAGTTTTTTATAGTGGCAAGCAGTCGTTATGTATAATTTCCCCGGTCGTGTCAGTTCTTACCTCCCATAGGATGATGAGAGTAAAAATAATAATAATAAAATAAAGATAAATAATGTTGGACAATTCACACAGCATTATCTAGCCCCAAGCTAAGCAGAGCTTGTGATATGGGTACTAGATAACTGATATACTTAATACAATATATAGATATTTTTTTATTATACTTACATAGAAAACATCCAGAACGCCCTGGAAAAATGTCTGCAGATCGTACAAACATTTGTCCCGAGGCGGGAATCGAACCCGCAACCTCCTGCATCGCAGGCAGACCTTCGCCCGCTGCGCCACAGAGGTCGTCAATGGGAGTAGTAAAGGATTATATAGTAGCATCTGTGTTTGCCTACACACTTGTGCACTATAATAATTATTGTCTTTCGCACATGGCCAGTCTCTGTTGAGACTGGCCGCCGCTGTGGCCATATTCGGATATTTTCGCTATTAACAACATAGATATAAGTAAAATTCTGTAGATATGGTACGTTCTCCCTGCGCTAACCCAAAAGCCTGTGTTGTGTTACAACTAAACGCAAAGACACGCTATTTCCAATCTTTTGCAATAAACCTAATTAACAACAAACATTGATAGACGTAGGTACCTAAACCCAAGTAGGACAGAGACAACAAAACGCACGCGAAACATGAACGCCGGCCCCGGTCTGACTATGACGGAGGTGGGTGGACCTACTTTGATAGAGCTTTTAAGAAACTAGTACCCAATCTCCTGAGTTTTACTTACATCGATGATTAACAACCTCATAATTTAGACGGAAGTCTCTAAACCAACGGTTTAGAATTTCAAGTCTACTCTAACTGGCGGTTTGTCAAGCAGACAACGACATAACATGAAAAGGGGCCAACATTAAGGATACAGTTAGGTTCAAGAGCAGAGCACCCACATTGTCTGTCCTAGTCACAATACCGTCTGTACCAAAATGGCTGCTAAAGTTGGAATTGTGTACCAGCCCGCGGCGAACCTTTTATGAAGGTTTCGCTGTGACAATGGGGTGCTATCACAAATTAAAATAAAGGAAAATGCCGGGGTTGTTCGGTTCTGTGTAATATTCAGTTTTGTATATTTGCTTGCTTTCATATTGTAGGTGTACTTTATGTGGATGATGAATCAAAATTCCTTTGAATAGAGACGTATCACAAATTAAAATTAATGAAAATGCCGGAGTTGTTCGGTTCCAGGTTATATTTAATTTTGTCCATTTGATGTTTTGGCATAATCTTAGGTACGTACATATATTATTATGTAGTAGGTAACTTTAGTTAAGTACCAGCAAATGGATCAAATCGCTGTGTGGTGCCGGCTTAGAGTTTGCACCACCCTAACTCTTCCCGCGGGTGTCGTAAGAGGCGACTAAGGGATATCCACCGGGGGCGTCAGCAGCGCCCCTGCAGAAAAATTCTACCAGTGAACTGCGATCCCCAACCCGCGTGCCCAGCGTGGGGATTATGGGCACTACCCCCATGTGATAAAAGCCAATAAGGCGCTTATCAGGGGGAGGCCTGCGTCCAGTACTGGACGAAAACAGGCGGTTGAGGTTGAGGTCGAGATGAATCAAATCGTCTTGTAAGTTGGGGCCTATCTCAAATAAAATTAAAGGAAATGTCGCAGAAAATGGTTGTAAACATGTTGTAAATTTCAGTTTTGTCTATTTGCTTGTATTCTATTTGCATGTATTGTATTTTAGGGGTGATAAACAAAAGGATAATTCGGCATCTGTTTTAGAAGACATGATAAATCTCTATATCATTCTGAGCTGGCTAATCGTTGCCTTAAAATAGTAAACTCCTCTATTTTAAGAGTCATATTAATCTGAAACTCAATTTTAATCTTCATTGTATGCATGGACCTTATGGACCTATTTGGTAGACTGAACAGAATTAGTTTGTCCTGAAGTCCATGATAGGTAGGTAAAGAATTATACTGCATACTTTTTCTTCACTGTTTATAAATATTTCCAAGTTGCGTCTTCATCGATGAGTTAACATTGTAGTTACATAAGTATAAAAGCCATTCGCGATGAAGATGCAGAGTGAGACAGTTAAAAAGAGATTGCCGAAATGAACGAAGCAATCACTATGGTCATTCGCAATCCACACTTCCAAACATTACAAAAAGCGCTTACGTATTTACGAGCAAAACGTTCCATTTTACGGTACCCTAAAACGAGCCATATTACCTAGAAAATAGAGCCGGATATTGAATTGGAAAGCCGGAAGTTTCTAAAAAACCTTCACTTCGATGAAATAAGTAAGAACGTAGCTAAGATTCGCACCACCGGCAAAAGCTAATAACTTAGATACTATTTCTATGTTTAGAATTTGACCTGATTGGACTACGTGCTTATTTTGTAAACTTAACGAAATACTCGTTCATAATTCTGATTTCGTTGAAAAAAATAAGACGAAATCAATCCATCCATTCATGGCAATAGTACGCGCGCGCGGCCGTGCATCGCTCATCTTTGTAATTGCTTTTCAGTAATAAAATAGCACGCACCGCGACTTTACTTTACATTTACATTTTTGCACATTTACTTTACATTTTACATTTACCCTATGGCCTATACATTCCACATACCCAGATTGTAATTATCAAAAGAAAACGTAGACTTACTCATTAGAGATGTAGAGTGATCTCAAATTGCAGCGGCGAATACGTGAAAATATATTGACAGAAACGTAGCTTGTGTACATGATTCGTTAAGGGCAGGTTCACATTTCACTACACCTACATTTTTATGCACCGGAAATATATTTAGGTAAGAATAATCTTTATTAACAAAGAAAATTACAAATGAGGAATAGAAACAAATTAGATCTAGTATTTACAATTAAAGCGTTGAGATAACTGCAGTCTGTTGCAAACAATATTCAGTAAGCTCTGATAATCCATATCAATACCAGTCGGAAGCGTCCCCAAGCCGCTGGCTGCATTGCCCCGATGTAGGTCAAAGAATCTAGAAAGATCCCCAACCCGCATGCCGATCCCCAACCCGCATGCCCAGCGTGGGGATTATGGGCATTACCCCCCATGAGATAAAAGCCAATAAAGTGCTTATCAGAGGGAGGTCTGCGTCCAGCAGTGGACCAACACAGGCTGTTGAGGTATGTCAAATAATCTAGGGGTAGCTATTTATTTATTTATCTAGGAAAGTATTTTTTTTCAATTTAGCCGGAAAACAGCAAAACCTGACCGGACAGGAACCACCCTAAAACCAGTCACGCTTCTGGCTGCGAAATTACAAACTGCGTTTTGTAACGTAACCATTCCGTTACAGTTACGTTAAAGTCACATAAATTGGAACGCCTATTAACTTTTTACGATTGTGAGATATCTGTAAGGGATCGCGTATTGGAGGCCAATGATTTGACGGGTAATAGTCGAGGTGATAAAATGTTATTGGGAATGAGCTTGTTCGAGCGATTGGAGTTGAGTACATTTCTACCTACCATGTACAAAGAGAGAGTACATTAATACGTCACACGTTAAATTACGTAGCAAACGTAGTTCTCAGCAATATAATAGTGTGTTATCTTATCAGTGGAGTGGAGTGTAGGAATTTATTTTATTTTTATGTTTAGGATATATACTGTTTTTATAAACCAAAAATTACACGTAAACTAGCAAAGTTTCTACCCTTAAAAGAAACATTAATAGAAAACAGACAGTTACACAATATGCAACTAAAAACAAATAGGTAAATCAAACAAAAAACCATTAATCTAGCAAAACGTAAGAAAAGCAAAAAAAATATACTTATATTTAAACATGATTGATGATTAAAGGCATAACAGTTAAAAAGTACCCACTACTTGAACCGTTAGCTTCTCTTCATCTTTATATTTTTACTTATTTAATTAATTATGATTGGTGTTTTCATCATCCTCTTAATAGCCAATTAAGTTCATAGTAAGTAAAACCACGGACTGTAATTATATAACCTTGAACTTGACGACCTCTGTGGCGCGGTGGGCGAAGGTCTGCCTGCGACGCAGGAGGTTGCGGGTTCGATTCCCGCCTCGGGACAAATATTTGTACGATCTGCAGATATTTGTTCAGGGTGTTCTGGTCGTTTTCTATGTATAATAAAAAATATCTATCTATGTACTCGTATATTATTATGTATATCAGTTATCTAGTACCCATAACACAAGCTCTGCTTACCTTGGGGCTAGATAATGCTGTGTGAATTGTCCAGCATTATTTATTTATTTATTTATTTATTTAACCATTTCATATTAAATTGGCGCAGAAGCGACTATCAGGTCCAGCTCCATAACCGTCTAATAAACCAGCAAAACACGTACTTCCACGGGTACATGGCATTAGGGGCTGGTGGGATGGTGCCGTGGTCCGGAACCATTAATATTATCTTTTGATAATAACGGTTAAACTAACACTTTCTTTGCTACAGACACACATGGAAGTACCCCTTCTCGTACAGCGGCATGATGCGGATCGAATTCCAGACGTATGGCAGCGAATGAATAAAAATAATTTTAAACTAGTAATTTTAAACCTAACTCAATGAACGACGGGGACCAGTTGTGTGCGTACTTTAGATGAAACAACGCCTCGTTTTATCCAAATTATGTAAATCATTTTATTCAACGGCAAAATGATCACCCAACCACCATGATAAGCTCAAATTCGAAAAACAATCCAGTCTTGCACCCACAGTAGCCATACAAAAAAAAGAAAAAGACTAACAATCAAAGCTCTGCTCAAAGTATCGAAAAAAAAACGCGATCCATGTCGATGGAATTATTTATGAAAGAATAGACAGTTCATAGGCTGATTTCGTCTCGTAAACACCAATTCCCATTCACGCTAGGTTAATACATTCATAGCCCAAGACGCAGATGTCAGTCTTCTCCCCCGTATATACTAAACTTTAAAATAAAAAATGCTGGACAATTCACATAGCATTATCTAGCCCCAAGCTAAGCAGAGCTTGTGTTATGGGTACTAGATAACTGATATACTTAATACAATACACTACACTACATAGATAGATATTTTTTATTATACATAGAAAACATCCAGAATTCCAGAACGCCCTGGACAAATGTCTGGAGATCGTACAAACATTTGTCCCGAGGCGGGAATCGAACCCGCAACCTCCTGCGTCGATAAATATACTAAAGACTCTCCCCCGTATATACTAAACTAAAATATACTAAAGACTATGGTACACAGCCATCTATCTGTCCCCCAGCGTAGGTATACACGTCATTACAGACACTTGGAATGCGTCCAGAACACGTTATTGTACCACATCACATTGCGTCGATAAGGGACTGCGAATGTACAATATTGTAAACTTTATAGGCAATTGGGGCCTTCTTTATTAGGTTTTAAGTACTGCGCCTCGATATTGTTGCTTGGTATGGAATATGCGCGTTTGGCAGTTTCGGTATAAACTATGTATGATGATATGGTATTTGTTAGGGATGGTGTCATGTCGAATAGATGGAATTGATTTTACGTGACATTTTGTCTCTTATAGTATCTACATACTTTTTATTCACAAAGAAAATTACAATCAAATAATAGAAATAAGTTGTTGGTCCAGTGGTAAGATGGGCAGATGACATCTCTAACATCGCAGGGCGAACCGGGATGTGATTGGCGCAGGACCGTGTGGAGTGGCACAAAAGTTTGGAGGTCTATAGCCAGCAGTGGGTGAAGTCGGGTTGCGGATGACGATGATGAATAGAAATAAATTAAAACTAGTAATTACAATTGAAACAATTGATCTAACTGCAGACTCCTCAACTGAATCAACATACTTAAATTTAGTAAATGATAAGCTTGATAAGGTAGCAGCATATATTCGCTCAGCAGTGGATGCTACTGGCTGGTTAGATGAAAGATGAACTAGAAGACCGATTGGAAATAGCAGGACACTTACCATGGGCTGTGAATTATGAGCCATGGCCCGCTGCTGGAGAAAAATCGTCGCTGATGGCGTAGTAGCGCTCACAGGTCTGAGAAAATTATTGTAAGCAGAGGATATCCTAAGCCCAACAGTTGGTTACTACGGGCTGTGAATGATGAGCCATGTCCCACTGGAGAAAAACCGTTGCTGATGGCGTATTTGCGTTCACAGATCTGAGAAAATTCTTGTAAGCAGAGGATGGCCAAAGCCCAACAATTGGTTAACACGGCCTGTGATTGATGAGCCATGTCCCGCTAAAGAAAAACCGTTGCTGATGGCATAGTTGCGCTCACAGGACCGTGAAAATTCTTGTAAGCAGAGGATGGTCTAAGCCCAACAATGGGTTACCACGGGCTGTGAATGATAAGCCATGTCCCATTGGAGAAAAACCGTCGCTGATGGATAAGTTGCGCATGAGCAAGCTGGCTAGAACTGTTTGTTGAAAAGCGGACACGAACGTGTCGTCAACCCGTTGCCACCCGTGGGATTTTTTACAAGCTTTTATTCAACTTGCACTGTTAGTATATGTGAGTCGAATCTCGCAACTGAATTTCAGATCAGTTATCTTCAACCGATTGAGCTGAAATTGACCTGTAGGCGACCCACCCCCGCCGTGGTGGGTCACCTACAGGTCAGGTCAACTCAAGGTTGAATTGCTTTAGTCGAATTGTTACTAGTCGAAATGTTTTAAGTCGAATTGTGTTTTAGTCGCATTGTTTTAGTCGAATTGTTTTAGATGAACTGTTTTAGTCGAATTTTCCGCAATGCGAAATTTGGCATACTTATGTAAGTTTGGCGACAATGCTATGTCATGGTATCATCGAGCTGGTCTGATGATGGAGAGAGAAGGTGCTCACAGGAACCCCTAAACGAAACGACTTAACCCCGTCGAGTTTAGGTTCGTTGGATTTGTCTTTCCAAGCACTTTGGTCTTGGAGAAGCTTGTTTTTAAAAAAGCGTTTTTTATATTTAATAATATGTATAAAATGCGGAAGCGGCTGCCGCTCACGAATGTAACTTTTCAGCCAAGCACGAAAATGTGCGGCTGATTCTAAACCAAACTGATGCGACCTACATCATCATCCTTAGATATCAACAGGCGAAAAGGCCTATGATGATGAATGATGAGTACAAAGAGTACTTTGCACTATTGCATTGCACTAATATTATAAATGCGAAAGTTTGGATGGATGGATGTTTGTTACCTCTTCAAATCACGCCAAAACTACTGAACGGATCAGGCTGAAATTTGAAATTTGCACACAGGTAAGTCTAACGCTGGAATCAAACATAGTCTACTTTTTATCCCATAAATCAGTATCCCATAACGCGTGCGAAGCCGCGGGCAGAAGCTAGTATTCCATAAAGATGGTCTTAAGCCCGTACTTCTAAACAATTACTTTAAGAGCACCACTTCCGTACTTAATGTTTCCTATTTTACTTTCTCTCGTAAAATACTGTGTTTTAATTGTTTAATACTCTGTCGCGAACGTTAGTACAAAGTTGCTTCGCTTTTAGGGTTCTTCACTTCATTTAGTAAACGGGCGATGTCTTTAAAGAAAATGTTTCGCGTAAAATCCAATTATTTTCGGCTTGCGACTTCAGTGGCTGTTATCATTTGGCGGGAGTTACTCTAAGACCTTCATAAAGCTTAGTAACTATTATAGTACCGGCTGCTTAATGTACTCTACAAAACCTTTTTACGGCTTTGCTCTAGAGCTAACTTAACTTAACTTAAGTGCGGTGCGTGGTACAAACATAGAGGGATCATCGAGGGTGGGCAATAGTGATGAAGATGGTGGACTTGGAATGAATGAATAAATACTTTATTGTAAGTACCTACTTAAAAATGCCTCCTTCGGTTTTTCCGGCCTACTACAACCTGGATCTTTTCAAGATAAGAATGAATAGATGTCTTCTAGACCTTTGTGATATGTCATCGGCCACACCATCAGGTATGACGCCATGGTGACGACGACACCATCAAGTGAGATTGTGGTCAATCGAAGGTCTATTACAAAAAATAAAGTCTCAACTAAATCTTAAATGCATGGTTATAATACAAGGTATGCTACTCCGAGAAACAACGGACACGTGGGTTTTCCCAAGTCTACGTCATATCCGCTACGGTGGTGCTCAAACTTTTTAGTTTTGGGAAATTCGAGATCTACATCTAGGTTTTTGGTTTTCCATGAAATTTTTCAAACGTAGTTTCCATAATTTGAGCAACGCTAATGAGCTCTGCACATGGATAAATCAATTTCTCCCTTGAAATGAAATTTATCTAATCGCAGGAACATTTTTCAGCTACAGATTCTCCTTTCGGAAATTTAAAGAACCTTATTTTACCGCTCTTCACACTTACAGTTGCGGATAGAGTAACCGCCCATTTTATTTTAAAGTTTTATCCGATCAATAACGCGAGTCGTCAATAAAAGTTTGATAGTCACCGGCAAATGAACGTATTTTTGTGGCAAGTGGACAGTGACGTAGGCTTGGGAAGATCTCGGAGTAGCATACCTTGTATTATTTTACCATGCTTAAATGTAACTTGGCTTGGCTGGCAGACACGAAAGAGATTGCATGACCATGGTTGGTTAGCCAATCCCTACGCATGGTAGGTTGGCCAATACTAACCTACCATGCGTGGTAGGACGTCAACTAGGATATAACTAGTAAATACTAGGTTTGTGGTTAATATCTTAGTTACTAAGCATCTCCCGGAAGCTATGATGACTAAACGCTCCTTCCTACTTTATGTTCTGAAAAATTGTCTGTAGAATGTTGTAGGCGGAACCATCTCTAATGACAACACGACTCTTTCTTAACCAGTTCTTTAGAATTCTCTACAAAGCTGTAAAAACTTAAAACGTCTTAGCTACTTAAGAATTTTAAGTTAAGCTCTACGCCTAAGATATCCCCGTAAGCGTTAATTTTATTCATAACTAAGCGCGGAGACCATAGATTTTATTCTATCGCTCTTTCTACTTAGCTGGGTCAACATTTTAGAAAGGTAAAATGCGAAATTTTTCTTTTAAGAACCAGAGACTTATAGGTAGTTACCAAAGACAAAAGTAGAAGGTTACTAATGAGTTTCGAGGCCAGGATGTCGACATTAACCAATGCGTTCTTTCATTTTAGTCTAGTTTTTTGTAATTTTTTCCGTCGTCATTAATATTTATAGCACTATCATCGTAAACAGTGAAAAAATAAGGATATGGAGATTCAGGAGGTAGGCCTTCTTTAACCTATTTTCCTCGTAGTTAATATTTATTGAAGTGGCCTGGAAGAGATCGCTTCTAAGCGATATGGCCGCCCATTCTACTTGTGTCTTATGTAATGTTTCTTGTATTGTATTTTTGTTGGCGTACAATAAAGTTTCTTGTATTTGTATTTATTAAACATACCACTTTCGGTACGCCATTATAATATTTTTGGTAATTCAAACAATATCCCATACCAGAGAATATAATGTAGTATAACAGTACTTATGTACCTATACTATACTTTGCCGCTTCCGTAAACAATACGCAAAGAAACTTAGAAGCGCCAATTAGATTTCCACAAACGGAAAAATAAGGCACATTAAAGGGTAGCGTCCACTAGGGCACAAAAAGGTTACATTGTTTTCTTTATAACGAAGTACATCGATCTCATAGGTAGCTCATTTTATACCTTGTTTCTATTAAAATTAAGTACTATTTCTATTTCCAGTGCAAACAGGCATATATTGCACCCGCATTGCAGTTCAAAACTCACTTGGAGAGTTATAAATCGGCAGAACGCACACTTTGCGTCGAAAGCGATTAATGTTTTTTTGCCACGCAACCTTGCAATAAAGGACGGCTTGGCAAGCGCGGGTAGATCTGGGGTTCTACAGGGTTCCGGACTATATATTATAGATACAGAGTCCTGTGTTTGATAGTACTAGTATAATATTAGCATGAAAAATATAACTCGGCAGTATTTAAACCTACCTTACGATAAAAATAATCTAGTGGTGATGACTGGTATCTAAACTGTGTATTAGTTGTAGGTAATATTTGAGTCTTTTGACGTAGTATATTTATGATAATTTTTTATTTACATGTATGTATAATTTCATGCCAAATGTACAACACGCTGTAACTATCGACACTAGACAAAACTTATATGGTTTAAAGTGTCGTAGGAATAAGAATAGAATAAGTTTATAATTAATAAAGAAAAAAAATGCAAATACACTATCCACGAATACTAGACATTTCTCCTGTGCGGGAATCGATCTAATGAAATTAAATTCTTTATTGCCATTAGTACAATAAATATTTAATAAGAAACTCGCCACCTTCAGCGTCAGACTTTCCCAACTTTACAAATCCATCTTTACAAAAAGGAAACCTTGGTGTTAGTTCTTACAAATTTCTTAGAACAAAATATTAACCAACGAATAACTAACGAGATACGGAACCCTGAAAAGTTCACCCCCTCTTGGAGTTTATAGTTATTAGCCGGGCTTATTATTAAATAGTTAGTACGCACCGACGCGGAGGAACTTTGTAGGACTTTTTCGAAAATGGCACGAGTTGAAAGTTTATTTGTAAATCAGCAGTTGATACTACGGCCCTTTATAATCAGCGCGCAACGAACATGGGATGGAACCATTGCGAACTGAAATATAAGCGGTCGGACATGATAAAATAAATGAAATAAAATCATTTATTGCTAGTGATTCTGTAAGCACAAAACATAAACTAAGCTTGTGTAAAATTAAAACACAATATTCAGGCGCTACTTTGCGGAAATCCATTGTAAATATTACGATGAAAAACGGACTCGATTCGGAATCGATTCGAATTCGATTCGGAAACGAGTCGAATGAATTAAAGTACCCCGGCGACATCACACCATTATTGTCAATAGAATCAATACTATTGCTACAAAATTAGTTAAGTAAACTGAACTTAACCTACCCTAAGACAGTGATGATGATGATGATGCGATCCTAGCCGAATTTCGACCACGGCGGCCAGTCTCCCAGAAGACTAGCCAGGTGCGCAGGACATATTATACTGCACAAGAGTGCCCGCAAACACAGGTGCACTCTCTTTTCCTGAGACAGTATTCAGTGTATATGAGAATAGGAGCCCGAAACTAGGCAACACCAAACAACAATATCACGTCAAATGAACACTCGAAAGAGCTTTTAAATATTCAATAGAAAACCTTAAAACATCATAACGTCTAACAGCTAACCGACAGAGCGAGCGTTTTTGCATGAATAAGTAATCAACTTTTGGAATTTGGACCAAATCTTTCACGTAACGAGTTGGTAGAACAAATAAAGGCTGGAGTTGGATGGTTCTTATTATACTGGACGGTGGACGTACTAAGGCCCATTAAAGGTGGGCGCATATTATGTGCACGCGACGCGACGCAACGAGTCGACACCCGATGCGACGAAATGCTCGAATGTTATTGACATTTGAGCATTTTATTATGCATTTCCTAAAAAAAACTTTTTTTCATAATTCCTAATTCTTTATTGCACAAAATTCTTACAAGTATAACATTTTCCAGGAAAAAGAATGGCAAAGGCGAGCTTAACCCTATAAAGAGTACTTTTGATGCCCGTCAGACGCCATTTCAGTAAGTTTCTTTCGCACGGCAGCGATCGGGATGACTGACTCAGAGTTACCGACAAAAATTTATCAGACAAAGTAGTCTCCAGATATTATGAGCGTGAAGCGAGAAAAGATGAAGATAAAAAGTATTTATTTTCTTATGAAATAGTGATTAAAATTGTAAAGATAAACTTAAAAAAAACTAAGTAAGTTAAGTTTATAAACAAATTAAAAAAAGAGATTCAAAATTCAAACTATTTAAACAATTCAAAGCAAGATACCATTTGGAAATCGCTAGCAGAAGGAAGTTCGCCCCTTTTCATGCCTGTGCATGAAATGAATATAATTGGGACTAAGACTAAGTTTTTATATTTTTATGTATGTTAGATTTAAGGTATATATTCATATGGACCGTAGAATAAGTTAATAAGATCTATACTTGTTCTAATGTTGTCTGAAATAAATGTATTATTATTATTATTATAAGAAGAGCTACCACTACATCACATTCCAATCATGCAGGTTTGTTCATTCCCCTTTCTTTTCAGTCCTTAATCCGTCTCTGCCGTCGGTAATAAATAATAAAGCGCTCAGGAGCGCCCCCACTCGAGTATGCGGTAACTTTTAATACAAATGTTGTATGGTGACGACAGCGAGTCCATTTTATGAATTACATGTCAAGTTTTAGGTAATGTTTCTGCCCTTGGCTTCGCACGCGTTGTTTCCATGGAAACGTTTAAAGGTTATTTCTATCCCATGGGAACTGTTGTGTGGGATAAAAAGTAGCCTATGGTTGATTCTAGGCTTATAGCTACATCTCTGAAAATATTCAGCCCGATCAGTTGAGTCGTTTGGCGTGAAGAGGTAACAAACATCCATCCATCCATACATCCAAACTTTCGCATTTATAATATTAGTGTGATAGTGTGATTCAAACATTATGTTAGTGATTCTCACGTGTTTAAGTTATAATCAAAGTATGTACCGATTTAGGGTGTTTAATGGACGACCGGCCAGGTATCTTGACTTAATTAGTATTTGGTAGGTACCTATACTTATTTACATATTACAAGTCTAAAAGTTTCGTTGAATATGTTTCTTACCAGTGACTTACGGATCCGAGACGTGGTCGCTGACTAAAGACCCCGTCCATAGCTTAAAGTCACTCAGCAAGCTATGGAGAGAGCTTAGAGTTTCTCTACGCGATAGGATCCGGAATACGGGAAGAAAATCAGAGTCTTGATGTTTTTGACGCGATAACTTTCGCAGGAGACCTATCACCTTTCTTAAGGACGGGCCATATTGCATCCATGGCGTGTATGCTGGCATTGGTACGCATTTCATGTCTTTACCAATGGATCTGGTACACTTGCGCGAAAGACACTGTCCACTCGCGCAAACGTCCTTCGTGAAAGTGTCCATTCGCGCAAATGTCCATTCGCGCAAATGTCCTTCGCGCAAGTGTCTTTCGTGCAAGTGTCCTGATATCTTTATCAATATGTGGACGAACCATAACACGAGTGACGTTTAAAATATAAATGTATGACAGACACAACCAAAGTCGCCGGCCAGCGACGTGTTGACAAAACATTGTCGCCGCGCCGCCTGGAAAATACTTTATTGTACCTATTTTAAAAATGACGCAACCAGCCGAGCTATGTCGCCGGGTTCGGTGTGCAGAGTCCATAAAGGGCGAAGGTCCGCCTGCGACGCAGGAGGTTGCGGGTTCGATTCCCGCCTCGGAACAAATGTTTGTACGATCTGCAGATATTTGTTCAGGGGTTCTGGATGTTTTCCTATGTATAATAAAAAATATCTATCTATGTAGTGTATTGTATTATGTATATCAGTTATCTAGTACCCACAACACAAGCTCTGCTTAGCTTGGGGCTAGATAATGCTGTGTGAATTGTCCAGCATTATTTATTATTATTTCATAATGTGAAATCATCGGTTCTTCAAGAATAGAAATGATTTTTGTGAGTTATTTCGCTTTCGTCTCACTGATAGGTAGATAAAAAAATTATTTGGTACTACAGACATACATAGAATTAACAAAGATAAATTACAATTTTATCCACAAGTATAATAGGTTTAATTAATTCGTCCGAATGGTCTGTTGCGTGACGATGGTAAGAGGCTGGACGGTATGACACTAGTCCCATGGGAGTTGGGTAGGCCCATTGTGTGGGACGCTACATGCGTCGACACACTTGCGCCTTCCTATCTTCCGAGGACATCCGTGAGGGCGGGTGCGGCGGCAGATTTGGCCGAAGATCTCAAGAGGCGCAAATATGCAGGTCTCGACAGAGCCTACACATTTGTTCCCCTTGGAGTCGAGACCCTAGGTCCGTGGGGTACCGAGGCTCTTCGGGTTTTTAAAAAAATATCTGAGCGTCTGGTCGAAGCGACACGTGAACCGAGAGCTGGTGAGTATCTGGCACAGCGCATCAGCATTGCCATACAGCGTGGCAATGCAGCCAGCGTCTTGGGGACGTTTCCGACTGGTATTAATATGGATCAGTTGAGCTACCTGTAGACTGTTTGCAACAGTCTGCTGTTAGCTCAATTGTTTCAATTGTAAATACTAGTATAATTTTCTTTGTGAATAAAGGCTATGTATAGTATTATAATATCTGTGGCTATGTTAAACTGTGAAAATGAAACCGTCAAAATTATTTCCCTTGGATTACGAGACCATCTGTGCTTTACCCATCTGAGCTTTTTTCGATTCATTTAAAACTTATTCTTGTGTTTCCAACGTGATGGATTATGATAGATTTGGACAAACAAACTTTAGTAGAAAACCGTGAACTGAGAACCACCGGTGTTTCTCTTAATTAAAGTATTTTTCCGCGTAATTATTTAGTAAGCTTCATAGCTTGCTCTGTTGTTCAACGTGCAGTAGTTTCGTGCTTTAAGTTTGCTGGGTCGAGTCCAGAGTGGTGTCGCACATTGGTAAAGTTTGAAAATATCTGAAACGTCTACACGTCCAATGAAATATAATTTTTAACGTTTAAGGTACTTGCGTTACCTAGGATAAATACTAATTTTTGTTTTTCAGAGAACTAAGATTATTCAGCTGATTTCCATCAAGGTTGCCATTTGACAAGGCCATTTGCCAGGGCTGTGCAGCAGAAACGGTCTGGATCAGCATCTAATGATTCAGTTTTAGTTTATTTATTCCCAAACGTGTAAATTTGTATCGGAATATTAACAAGTAATAAATAAGAACAAAATCAAAATATCAATTAAAAATCAAATCATAAGAATAGTGGAAATAAAATAAAATTATACATTACCAGAACACACACATAAATGTATTTTGTTGTAGATTAGGCCAAGCACAGGGATTGTTCTTTAGGGTAGAATAGACAATGTCATCGCATCGTCATACATACATTACTGAAGTTGAAGGAATGAATTTCAAATAATTTACGCATTCGATGACAAAGTGATGTAAGTAATTTTTCTACTATTCTACACTAGACAACAATCCCCGTGCTTGTCCTACAGGTTTAGTATACATAAACGTAACGGAGAAGTCGCCACTCACCTCGACTGGAGCATAATGAACTAGGTAAGTACTTGCCTAGTGCAATACCTAGTGCTAAGTTCAAGCAACCTAACACAGATGTGTTTAATATTTGACTTCAGCAACTTCTACTTTGAAGCTAGTGAACTCATATGAACTGCTGGCAAAGTTAGGAGATGTATGAAGTCATCAGTGTGGGTAAAGTTAGTAGATGAATGAAGTCATAGGGGAGAAGTACGGTGTTTTTGGTAGATATGAAGGAACGAGAATATTGTGTTTGTTTCAATTTGCAGGGATAATGGGTATCTAACTAGGTATTAAGTCTTTTGTTTTTCACAGTAGACATCTTAATAGATTGTATTTTTTTTCTGTTTTCTAGACTTAACTAGTTTATGCCCGCGGCTTCGCACGCGTTGTTTCTATGGAAACGTTTAAAGGTGATTTCTATCCCATGGGAACTGATTTATGGGATAAAAAGTAGCCTATGTTTGATTCCAGGATTAGAATTACCTGTGTGCAAAATTTCAGATCGATCCGTTCAGTAGTTTTGGCGCGAAGAGGTAACAAACATCCATCCATCCATCCATCTTAACTTTCGCATTTATAATATTAGTGTGATTTTTATCATAACTAAGTTATAGTCTAAGTTTAAGCACGCACTTTTTGTCGTTGTTGACCTTGTGTGGTTGGCACGCAAAAAATGCCATCAGCATTATGCCCACCATTTGTGTACTTTTTAAATTGAGTGCAATAAAGAATTAAATAAATAATAATAATAATAACCATACATCCACATAAAATGATGTTTGCTTCTATAACTCGCAGTTTTGATTTACTATAGATTGCATAACGTGAAATTCACTTGTTTTATTAACGCATGTGACGAATTTACGTTCAATGTATGGAGTTTACAAAGATGTGACGAATTTACTTAGTGGCAAATGTACCCATTGTAATGTTAGGAGTATTGTTGTCACTTGACAACTTGACAACATTATCACACTTTCTTTCAGTTTTATATGAATTCCTGTGAAAAAAATATTTAAACAATCTATTAAAGAAATAAATACCTACAGAATGTACATAATGCTTATCAATACAATGCAATTCAAGTTGGTGTTCTCTGAAAAAAATCGAATCTTTGACTATAATTACAATTCATTTTTAGTGTCCTTACAGAGGGTACCTATCAGAACCCCTAAGTAGGAAAACGACCGTTCAGTACAATTGACTAACATGCGAAAATGACCTTGTAGCAAAACGTCTGGAAATGAAAATAGTCTGCGTGTCTCAAACGACAAGTACAGTCAGTCTAGAATTACAAAAAATATTGTTTTTCAAGCTTTATTATAAAATAAAATCAACTTAAAACAATCTCCACTTAGAGTGCATGAAGGTTCTGTTGGCCCACGGAATTAATAAATTCCGTGTGTTGGCCCAATTTTTTATCTAACTTAGCTAACCTAAGCTCTGCAAAAAATAAAGGAAATGTAGTATTTGATGTAAACCACCCTTTCCACTAGATGTAATTTAATTATGAAACGTCGAATTTTGAACGTTGTTTTTAATCATTATGCAAATCCGAATGGCAACAGGATCGCTGCAAGTATCGAATAAGCCCCCATTTGCCGGTCAAAAGCGCCTGATCCGACGTCCAATTAAAATATTCAATTTAATTGAATTTTGAAGGGTTGCCACACCGTCAGGTTTCAATTTTACAATCAATCTTTCGGTTTAAAACGGCCACAAAGTTGTGGTAAACTGTAAAACTCAATTTTATGAGGCACGACGAATTTTACAGGATATAAAATATAGAGCACTTACGGTGGCTGAATAAAACTGTCAAAAAATTAACTTTTTAACCGAATTCGATAAAAGGAAAAGGTATGTGAGGATGTGTGTATGTTTTATTTTTTACTAGCTTCTGCCTGAGGATTCGCACGTGTATTTTCGGTATATAGTAGCCTATTGTGAGCGACGCGTAACCCGAGAGCTGGTGAGTATCTGGCACAGCGCATCAGCATTGCCATACAGCGTGGCAATGCAGCCAGCGTCTTGGGGACGCTTCCAACTGGTATCTATATGGATCAGTTGACCTACCTGTAGATTGTTTGCAACAGTCTGCAGCTCAGTTGTTTCAGTTGTAAATACTAGTGTAATTTTATTTATGAATATAGGCGCCTATTGTTTAAGTTAAGCAACGTTCTAAGTGAAGGTATGCCAAATTTCATCTTGATCTGTTCCGTAGGTTTGGAGATGGGTAGCAAAAATTTCACATCTCACAAACTTACGCATTTATAATATTTGTAGGATGTATGTGATGTATGATTATTATAATGGTATTCCTATGTTCTATTTAATCCAATTTTTAATTTATACTGTTATTTTACTATAGTAATTTTAACTAGCACTACTTACAAATTAAGTAAGTCTATGTACCACATGTACCACTGGTACCACTTGTTAGACCTGTAACTATGTTGCCAATAAAGAATCTGAATCTGTTCGTCGATTTCTACGTTATTTATGGACCTAATCAGATGATTATTTTGCAGTCGTATAGAATATTATATCGAGGTGATCCCATTAAAATTTCCCGAATTGATTCCCTAAGGAATAGTATTTATCATACAATCAGTATCTTAAAAACTGCGTGATTCAATTTTATGTCAGTTGAAAACTGTTGTCAGGTGGAGTCAGTTTTCACTTTTCTCGAAACGATCATATTATTGGAATGATCTCTTTGTACCAGTCACCAAAAAGATATACGTAAAGGTTTCAGAAAATGAGCCAAGAATCAAAATAAAATTCTTATGACAAAATTATTACAAAGGTACAATTACCATGCAGTGCTTGTCGTAATTGAATTGAATGTCTCTCTGTCACTAAAATATTGACGTGGTGGTGGCGGCGTTAGAATCAATTCCTATATATAGAATCAACTCCTCCGGGATAAGTTATCCCGTGGATGTCGTATGAGTCATATTTTGAACACCTCTACTCACCTGACCTATATTGGTCCACTGCTGGACGCAGGCCTGCCACATAAGCGTCTTATTAACTTTTATGTCATGATATCACCCATAATTCCCACGCTGGGCATGAGGGTCGGGAATCACAGTTCGGTGGTAGAACTTTTCTGCAGGGGGCGCTGCTGCCCGCTCCCGGTGGGTATCCCTTAGTCGCCTCTTACGACACCCGCGGGAAGAGTTGGGGTGGTGCAAATTCTAAGCTGGCACCACACACTTTAACTATAATTATCCTGAGTTTGGGCGCTGGGAGGTGCAACACAGTTTTTAACATATGCGCTTTCCAGTGTTCCATTGTATTTTTGCTACATTATGTATTTGTTCATAATAAATAAATAAACAAACAAATAAAATAAATAAACACAGCTCTACACCTCTACTGCGATCGTCAAGCCGTTTGTTGTTTGGGAAAGGCACGTCCAGCAATAGGCGATATCTTCTTGCAAGGAACTTAAATAGTTCTTAAGGTTTATGTTATTATAGTGCGTAAGCCCACTCAGGGTTATTTCTAAGAAATCAAATAATATCCCAATAATTCCTAGAGATATTCGACTCCTACGTCACATGACCTCGTGGCGTAGTTGGTTAGCGCATTCCCGTACTGATTGATGGAAGGATGCGGAGAGGATGGTTCAAACCCCGTCGAAGTAAAAAATTTTTGGGATATTATTTGATTTCTTATCGCTTTCAGTGCCCAGCGACACGGGGACGGATACTAGCATCTACGTATCGGGCCATGAAAGCGTTAAAATAATTCTTGTTAAAAATTGGTTCATTGTGTTTCCAGTGTAACCCCTTGAAGAAATATTCTGAAGGGGGAAAAGTGTAATAAGAAAATATATTGATGAGGATTTCTGTACTTTTTTCACATTCATAATCCAAAATTACCCTTGAAAATTCCCCATTAAAATCGAAATAAGCGATTGACAGCAATCACGATAGCAATCCTTACAGAATAGATCACGGCAGCATTGCAAAGCCATTGATCGATTTGGTTGTATTCATTAAATGTGGTGAGATGAAATTCACTTTTCACTGTGCCGCTCATTAATAAAATAGAAGCTAATTAATTTTGTCCTTTCATGCAATGTATGGGTTATTCGTTTATCATTTAATTAAGCTTTAAGTTACAATTGAATGAGTTTGTAGTGAATTTAGACATAATACGAGCTGTGTTATTTACTAATTCAATATTAATAGGACTTTCATGTTTATTGATGAAATAATATCGCTTTAGATACCTAAAACCAGCGCCATGCAAAACTGTTTAAAATAAAAAGGATGTTGAAAAGAAGCAACTTCCTGCCTGTCGGTAGGTATTAAGCAAAATACTGAGAGGCAGCAAATCGATTTTTCTATTAGACAAGACCTAAAGGTGGGTACCGACTATCGACCAGCGTTACGAGGCGTAATATTACGTGTCGCTCGCAACTCGCAACTCGCAACCAGACGCATTTGACGTATCATGCAGCAGTGGGAGACACTAGGTTATTGTTATTGTAACTACTAACGTAAAAACAATAATCTCAAAGCATTTAGAAAGGCTTCGAGATGGTTGATTAGATAAACTTTTAAAAGCCAGCGCTATTGTCTATTGTTTTTTCGTACAATTCTTTGAGCTATGTCGATAACGATAACGTCACAAGTCCAAGCCTCTCGTATACGAAAAACAAAAGGGGATCGCACCAGCCTTAAAAATTTACCTTATAGTTACGGTTTACCTACTTTAATGTGATTTGAAGTACATTATAATACGTTATAATATAGCAGGCAAACTTGCCCAATTCATTCGTGTGGGAGGCTATACTGTCCTGTCTGAACTTACGCAAGAAACGGAACGCTAACTTAGTAGCTTTAGCCGTAGTAGGTTCTGAATTGTTTTGTTTTTAGGCTAATGTTTCCTGCATTTAGGTTTATACTTTATCTATGTTTATGGTGCATTCTGGGCGAGTAATCACGAACATTTGTGGATAGCTGGATTGACGAAGTGGGAACCGTTCTTGACGAACTCGACGCTACTAGCTGACCAAAAAGACAGCTAAGACACTTATACTTACTTATACGACTTAGCTATCTTTTTGGCCGATATAACAGCCACCTCTGCATCGCGTTTTATTTGTCTAGGCTAAAATAATGATAATAATAAACGTTTATTTCAAAAAGTCGTAACACTAACATTACAGTGTTTTAGACCTAGTTAAATAGAGAAAGGGTTATATTGCGTAAATTATTGAAGTTGAAGGAATAAGTTTAATAGTAGATTATGCATCGTGGGCTCAAAGCAGTGTCTTAAGTCACGAGCGTTATTGAAACCAGAGCGCTGCTTAGGCTTTGCGGGAAATTCGACTATAACAATTCTACCAAAAACATTTCGACTAGTAACAATTCGACTAACGACTAAAACAATTCGTTGTAACAACAAAAAAATATTGAGTCAACATGTGGCTCTGGGTGCAATTATACATATACACACCCTTTCAGTCACAGGGTCGCCACAAACCCTGCCCCCAAGGTCCGTGTTTAAGAGCCCTTAGGATTCTAGTATAACTAACGAGCGAGCTAAGCGAGTTACTGGACTACTGAGTGCGAGAGGGATTTAATCACGCCCAAGACGCAGACAGCTTTGTGCACGAGGAGAATACCTACTTTTCACACTTTCTGCGTGTAAATAGTAAAAGTTTGGTTAGGTACGTGTTTCGCGACATTAGTTTTTTTATGCCGCCTTCTGAACAGAGGTTAGTTCGAATTTCGAAGAAGATCTCATTATACGGATCTTCTTGGTAAAAAGTTTCATACTTAGAAATCATTTGATGTTCCTAATTTAAATTCATTATTCCCTTGGGAGTAATGTTCATAAATCCCAAGGGAGTAATGTTGATTAATCCCAAGGGAGTATTGAGTTTGAATTTGGAACCTCAAAACATGTATGGAAATGTTGACCAAGGAGACTCGAACTGAGAGATCGCATTACATTTTTTTGAACTTGGTAAAACTTACCTACACCTTATTCAGCTCACAGGGCCAAATTCACTTGCTCTCGGATTGAGAAACATGACGTACAAAGTGCATTTTACGAGCATGTGTGAAAAATATTTTTCGCATTCGATGACGATGCGATGTCATTTGTATGTATTTTTGTCTATTCTACCCTAGACAACAATCGCTGAGCTTGGCCTACGGGAGAAATATTGTGACGGAGGCTATAATCCACTTTGGGTCTCCGAGCCACAAGCCAATGGTCAATAGTTTGTGACTACGACCCTAAGCTTGACTAAATAACTTTCGCTAAACCATATTCTGACGCAAAGATTTAAAGGGGCAAATTTTTGTACTCTGGTTACTGAAAATGAAACTGCAAGAATCATACATAAAAGATCACGAAAAATCCAGCCAGCAGCAGTTCCCAACTATAAGTGCATCAAACACCTTTCAAGTTCAAAACTTGCAGCTAAGTGTTCCTACTCAAACAGAAGCGGGAACTAGTTTTTAGTTTAGTTCACTAAGTTTTAACACCTTGAAGTAAATCTTGAGCTTCCAAACCTTCGTAATGCTTTATCTAATATTGAAGTTTCAATAGTTTTCAGAGAGAGAGGTTTTTTGCGGCACACTAAGTACCTAGGCTATTTTCAATCGGAAGGTGTGTATAAATTTTTAGTGTCACCTTACCTCCACAGCCTATATTGGTCCACTGCTCGACGCAGGCTTCCCCCTGATAAGCGTCTTATTGACTTTTTAGTCATGGAGGTAATGCCCATAATCCCCACGCTGGGCATGCGGGTTGGGGTTCGTAGTTCGGTGGTAGAATTGTTCTGCAGGGGGCGCTGCTGCGCGCCCCCGGTGGATATCCCTTAGTCGTCTCTTATGACACCCGCGGGAAGAGATGGGGTATTTCGAGTCTGTTGCGATAAAAAATTTGCAACGCAACCTGCGATTCATTTGACTACGCAGTACGCAAATGTCAAAACAGGAGCTCGTGCCTGGCGTCTGACTAAAGTTGCGCTACCAACTATTCTAGTAAATATTGTTCCTCGTCGCACCGGATTAATTCATCACCTTCCGGTCTATATCCCACGCTAGATAGGATCGGCACAACATGTATTTTTCTTCCACTCTACTCTATCAGACGTCATCTCTGTACCTTTCTAAGCCATGTCCTCTTACACACTACCCATCCTCTTTTCTTCGCACCGGACGGCTTGACTGCTGAAAATACCTATCAGTTATCTTTATCTCACCTTACGAAGCATCTCCTCAAGTGACTCCATGTCCATATCAGCTGAGGCGGGCTCGCCGCCAGCGCCTCCGTTAACGCCGTTATTGTTGTTCGTCATGGGGGCACCTCAGCGCACCGGGACATGAGAATCGGAGCAGGAGACCCGCCACTTTTAACACAACACAACACTCAACACGATAAAGTTTAACGGGTAAAAAAGCACGTAGGAGACCCACACTCTGTCGATCACAAGTCACTTACACTATTTACGCACTTTTGGCATTGAATATTAATTTTGCTAATATTATAAGTTAGTTAAAACTATGACTATATTGACTAGAATAGTTGAGGAAGACTGTATTCACTGAAAAATAAAATAAATCTCAGTTAAACCATCGCTGAGGAAGATATCCAACATCGCGAGTTTTCAAATTACCTTAACTTGTGAAGAAGTCAGCTCAATTTCCTATTTCTGAGGGAATAAAGAGTAAACTCTGTGACAAAACCAACCTATTTGACACGGCATATCACGAGGAAACCCTGGCTCATGTGAATAAAAGCTAAATTATGTAAAATACAAAACGCTTCCAACTTCTCCCGTATAAGATAAAAAGGCCAATTTTCATTTGAATGGTCCTCAACAAAACACAGCCACGAGTAAATTTATGCACAGTCACACACTGCCAACTCGCCACAGTGTGCTGAAGAGTTAGTACTAGTAAAACAAACACTATCTGTGTTTAAACAGGCCAGTCTTGGAAACAATTCGTATTATTTTAATTTAGGATGAGTGCACCGGAGTTACGAGGTTCACGTTGGCTGTACTTAAAAGGCGTGTATGCTATAGTTTCCTGTACATGTATTTATGCAATATTATGTTATATCAATCATTTTATTGTTTTGAAAATTTATCTGAGCGTCTGGTCAAAGCGACGCGTGAGCTGGTGAGTATTTGGCGCAGCGCATCAGCATTGCCATGCAGCGTGGCAATGCAGCCAGCGTCTTGGGGACGCTTCCGACTGGTACCTATTGATATGGATTGTAATTTTCTTTTTGAATGTAAAAAACTTTTTCTATATTTTTGGAAATTTCATCATCATTATCAGCCTATATTAGTCCACTGCTGGACGTATCCCTTAATCAGCCCCTAATTTGGAAATTTGCCGTCACATAATTTGACATTCGCTGTCACTTGTGACAGGCGCTGTCATTTTCTATATTTTGGAAATTTGCGGTCACATTTGACATTAATTTGCTGTATCACCTCATCATGATCATCCTGCTGGACCATCGATCAATGTGCTCGATGTGCTGGACATAGGCCTCCCCTTATGAGCGCCATAACGCCCTGTCTTCAGCTTTCCGTATCCAGCATCTGCAGTCACTTGATCAAAATAAAATATTTCGAAAGGACAATAAGCCAGCAATGTGTCATCAACACCGACATTACATTAGCAAAAAAGACTCAAAATCCGCAATTAAGCAACCGAACTACTGAGACGTCGAGCGACTCAGAAATCCGGTCCACTTAATTGTAACCGCACTACTGAGACTACAATCAAATTACCAACCAAAAACTGCCCATTGTAAATACTAGTTGTAATAGGTTTTATTTAATGAAGAACCCGTACCTAGATACTGACAAAAACGTAGATGGAAGGGCTTAGAGTGACCAGAACTTAAAAACAGCAGAGAGAAACGGAAAGAGGAAATGCAGGCCTTTGATTTGACGATTTGATAGTACCCATAACACAAGCTCTGCCTAGCTTGGGGCTAGATAATGCTGTGTGAATTGTCCAGCATTATTTATTAATTCATTATAAGCTGTAGGACTGTACAGCCTCAGAATATACATGTATTATGTTTGTAGGTAACATGGGCAAAGCCCTCAAGAATTGTTCAAAGCACCGCCTCATAGCTAGAGCCAAATGCAGAAATGTTTTTTCAAACATTTTTAAGACAACTTTAAATATAATCGTATCTAATTGACGGTTGAAAATAATAATTTCGCAGAAATAAAATGTAAGGAAATAAACAAGTTAGCTGTAAAACTTGTCACAATTCTCTGAAAGGCGCCTGTTCCGGCCCGAAGTCAAATTGATTAGCAAGCTCTTTGTTTGATTGAATGGTCCTCCGTCAATAGTCACCCTGTCAACGAATCGACTTGCGATCCATTACTTAGAATGTTTGCCTACTTTGTATCATAAGGCTGCATTTTGGGTGACTCTGTGACTAGACAAGGTGCCTGGAAGAAATTGCTTTTTTGCAAACAATTGAGTTAATTGCAGACTGTTGGAAACAATCTACAGGTAGCTCAACTGATCTATGATTAGTATTAGATTATTATTATGTTTTTTTTATACATTTCTATTTTTCTGAATATGCGTACAAAGAGAACGGTAATAATTGTATGTTTATATAAAAAAACGAGTTAGAACTCGTTAATTTTACAGTTTTTTTAAGCTTTGCAGGATAAATACTGATCCCTCGGGTATATTGTTGTTCATATTTTTTAATTTATGGTACCAATTTGGGATCATTGTCTATACAATAGTGAAAGAATCAGCAAAATCGGTTAAGCATTGACTGAGATACCAAGTAACATACACACACAAACAAATACAGACGAATTGAGAACCTCGTTTCTTGAAATCGCTTAGAAATAGCATGACCGAGTCACTCACTATACAATATAAAATCACAAACAGAAAAAATACCTTAATCAAAAATAGCGACAAACGGTTTTTTGTCACTGATAGTGAGTTTTTTTTTATTCTGATTTTAGGTACTTATGTGTAAAGTGCTTACGTGCATTGATTATTTCAGGATTATTTTCAGCGCCGATTCTGTTCCACTTTCGGCAATAAAATAAAAGCCTGTCGTCTATTTTAGAAGATTTGGATTAATGGAACAGTAGGCTTAACGAAGGAAACGTCAAAATAAGCTAGACGAGGAAAATCTTAGAAGGTAGTAAGCAAAACACGAACAGTTTGCAAAGAACCGAACAATGTACGTACATACCTAGCTCAAACTAGAGCTCCCATAAAGCAATAATCTAATCTAAGCCCCCGTCTACACAGCTGAATAGGCTTTCCTTCCCTTATCGTACATCACCCAAACAAGAGTATATCGTGCACAAAAGGCACAATACGGTACAGCGTATTGTGCGATAGTGTACGGTAGGCTCAGGAGGTCAATAACACTTGGCAGAGATGACAATGTAAGTACTGGGCGCCAGAGCAAGGCTAGATTGTGAACGGATATCTAACTATATACCTATTTTTAGTTTCTATAGGCTTATTATATAATAATAAATAAAAAATAAATAATGCTCGACAATTCACACAGCGTTATCTAGCCCCCAGCTAAGCAGAGCTTGTGTTAAGGGTACTAGATGACTGATGTACTTAATACAATACACTACATATTAGGCATAGGTTGTCGGTATACAGGGGTAACATGTGAACTAAGCCGAAAGGGGGTGTTTCTGGACCCCAAGAGGATCAACGTGTGGTCATCATCATCAGCCTATATTAGTCCACAGCTGGACATAGGCCTCCCATAATGAGATCATGCATCTGGATGCGGCAAGCTGAATCTGCGCTCAGCTGAGCTTGATCTGCGAAAGACTGCAGGCAGATGCTGGCATCTGATCGTCATCTCACCTGGCCGGAGGACGTTCTACACTACGTTTGTCGAGTCGCGGTCTCCACTCAAGAACAACGTGTGAATAACTTCCTGTTTTCTAAGCTTTTTTCTCTGTAATGTTTCCTGTTTTTTAATTAACCTCAAAAATTCACAAAAAAAGGAGTTTCTATGTTCGATTGTATGCTTTTTTTTACATGTATGTATATAATAAATAAATAAATAATGCAGGACAATTCACACAGCATTATCTAGCCCCAAGCGAAGCAGAGCTTGTGTTATGGTTACTAGATAACTGATATACTTAATACAACACACTACATAGATAGATATTTTTATTATACATAGAAAACCTCCAGAAACTTCTGAACAAATATCTGCAGATCGTACAAACATTTGTCCCGATTTGTCATATGTTCGTCGATTATGCACCGATTATGAATATTCTTTCGCTACTATAAAGATAATGATCCCGAATTGGTCCCATAAAAATGTTATTCCCGAGGGATTAGTGTTTATCCCGTAAAGCTTAAAAAACAACATAATACTTTTGAAAACTCACGACTAGCTACCTACAACAATTTTGGTGATATCTTCGCCAATTCTAAACAGATTACAATGATTGTTTCGTGTCTAAGGGTGGATTTTGAGGTGGTCTCATATAAGTATTATTCTCGAGGAATTTATATGTGCGCAGGGTCTCAATCTTCAAAATTGGTGGAAAGGGAATGATATTAGTATGTACCCCCCTCCATTCAAAAATCGTTAATTATAGGGGATTTCTTTAAAACTAAACCTAAAAACGGCTCTCTCCTGAATTATCAGTGTGTGTGTGTGTGTGTTTGTGTGCGTGTGTGTTCGGCTGTCTCCCAGCCAGGCTAATGCCACTTAAATCATCTTGCGTAGATGTAAAATAAGGCAATAATGAAGATGTGAATTTAAATAGGAGTGGGAGATCGGTATTTAGTAATTAATTAGGTTTCGGACATTATTTCGTACGTCAGGCGACTTACAAAACAAAATTAAAAATTAAGACCGCGTCTTCACTTGTTCGTGATGATGGGCAGAACCTGCAGTTTACGTAGTGTCAGTGAATCTATACTAATATCATAAAGAGGAAAAATTGAATGTTTGTTTGTTTGTATGGAATAGGCTCCGAAACTACTGGACCAATTTGAAAAATTCTTGCACCATTAGGAAGCTTACTTTTCAGGGAGTGACATAGGCTAAAACATTTCGACTAAAACACAATTCGACTAAAAACATTTTGACTAATGACAATTCGACTAAAGCACGAAGACCTTGATTTGACCCGACTTGTAGGCCTCCCATCCCCGCGAAGCGGGGGGGGGGGACGTTCTGGTGACTCTGTGACTGAAAGGGTGTGTATGTTAAAACTGAATTGTTTTAGTCGTAAGTCGAATTGTTACTATTGAAATGTTTTAAGTCGAATTGTGTTTTAGTCGAATTGCTTTAGTCGAATTGTTTTAGACGAATTGTTTTAGACGAACTTTCCGCAAAGCCTTCTTTCTACTGCAAGGGAGTAGCCAAAAACTCGAAATATTGTCGAACGCTTTCCTATATACATACGTCGTAGGTATATAACAAGGGCGCAGAAATCTCCGATGTGTACCTTGTATTCATAGGCACTCCGAGATGTGTACATAGGATAATTGTGTTTACCTACGCTGCCAGAGCCATGCTTCAGAGGGAATGATGAAATGAAGTGCAATAAATGGGTATGATGGGCTGGGTGTATTGAAAATTGGTGGGTTTGACTTATTTACGAAGAGAATCTGTTACCTACCCTGTTTTGGGGTATTTTGTTTGTGGAATTTAATGCAAAGGTACGTGCTATCGATATAATAATAAATAAATAATGCTGGACAATTCACACAGCATTATCTAGCCCCAAGGTAAGCAGAGCTTGTGTTATGGGTACTAGATAACTGATATACATAATAACAACCATAATAATAACCTATACAGGGTGCCACGGAACACGTGTGGACCCCGAGGGTTGTGAATAACTTTTTTAATTTAGATTTTTTCTTCCTATTTGTGTTCTTGTTCTTTTACGTATATTCTATTTCACATTTTTTTATAATGTTAAATAATGCAATAGTGCGTGTAAAAGATCACAAATGGGAAGAAAATCAGCTAATTTCTTCAAAAAAATGAAGGAAAATATATGTACTAACTTCTAATTATTTTCATCTGTGAATATCTCAGAAACCTGACACTACAAGGCATTATTTTATAAAACATTGTTTATTTGTTTTAGTGTCCTCTATTCAAAATACATATTCATACAACTTTTATTGTGCGCTGCGATTTTGAAAACCACCCCCAAACAAAATTCCTTCAATACCCCTTATTATTGTTCTACGCTTTATCGAGGTACCACGCGCGCAAAGCCGTGCACAGCCGCTAGTTAAAAGATAACTTTAATGCCCTTAATGACACAAAGTACGAGATAAAACATAACCTCCCATTAAACCACCATAAATCAGGGTAAACGTGGCCACTGTGGTCCGCCTACTAATCACTGAGCAATTACACGTTACAGGTGTTTAGCAGTCCAAGTCACGGGGTATCAGTAACATCCGTCGTCTGAACTGCATTATTCATTGACATGAGACATCCTGCGAGGTGGTCAGTGTTGGGATCATTACCCTATTGAAATATTTGTGATATTATTTATTTATTTAAAATCAAATAAAAAAACATTAGAACTAGTTGAAACGATTGAGCTAACTGCAGACTGTTGCAAATAATCTAGAGGTAGCTCAACTGATTTATTTCAATACCAGTCGGAAGCGTCTCCAAGGCCCGGTGTAAAGCAATGCTGATGCGTTATTATTATTTATTTAAAAAAATAAACCTTAAGCCGAATTGAGAACCTCCTCCTATTTAGAAGTCGGTTAAAGACACAAGAATTTTGAAGAACAATAGCTATTAACTACTACTCTTATACCTACACTAAACTTGTGCATGATCAGTGATCATATCCCTCCCAGGTTGTCTGGTAGAGCTTTTTAGAGATAGTGCCGCCAATTGTCACATATTTATTTTTGACCAGCTTTTGCCCGTGGCTTCACACGCGTATTTTCGGTACAATAAGTAGCCTATAATCTCAGTTAGGCTAAGCTCTAAATGTACGCCAAATTTCATCTTGATTTGTTTAGTAGTTTTGGAGATCCTTATGTGACAAAAATTCAGATTTCACAAACTTTCTTGGCTTTATAATTTTAGTAGGATTCATTGTTGAATTGAGATAGGTCAAAAATATGTCAGCCATACAAGTCACTCTTCTCTCTCGTAAGTAAAATTGTTTCTCTGTGTTAGTATGCAATTAAAAATTTACTGTATAGAATCTATTTTAAACTTAATAATATAATTTTCAAAGATGAACTAATTTATCCTGGAGGTAAAGACCAAAGTTTAAATATGAACTCTAACTAGCAATAAACAAGTTTTAAAATCGAAAACGCTATAACAAGTTTCAGGTGCAGGAAAGTTCAGGCAATTAATGTAAGCAAAGAAGTTAGGAGAGTTCCTTTGAAACTCACAAAACTAAATAATACGTCTAGTTAAATGTTTTGTGCTTGTAACTTCGTGTTTACCTTGCAATTTAAGTTTTTTAAGTATACAGGCTGTATTCGATTTTAGATTAAAAAAACTAAATAATAAAAAAACACAATAATGACGACCGATGAAGCGCGGCGGGCGAAAATCTGCCTGCGAACTACCATAGATATGGTAAAATATTTCTATGTATAATAAAATTTATTATGAGAGCCTTTATTCACAAAGAAAATTATACTAGTATTTACAATTGAAACAATTGAGCTAACTGCTGACTGTTGCAAACAGTGTACAGGTAGCTCAACTGATCCATATCAACTCAACCTACCAGTCGGAAGCGTCCCCAAGACGCTGGCTGCATTGCCACGCTGTATGGCAATGCTGATAAATAAATAATAAAAATATATTTATATTTATGTAATGTATTGTACTAAACGCAACTCAGACTTAAGCACGACTCAAATGGCGAATATTCGACAGATTTTCATGGAAAACTATCTTGACTTGAGACGTGCACAAGACGTGGTTTGACGCGTATCAAAAAAATCTTCCGGGGTGTGTTTTAGTGTTTTTAATTAGTGTATCAGTCATCTAGTACCCATGACACAAGCTCTGCTTAGCTTACGGCTAGATAATGCTGTGTGGATCGTCCAGAATTATTTCTTTTTTCAAATATTAAAAAGGGTGTTTTTTTAAATTTACCATGGCACAGCTCGTTTTTACCGTCACGGTGAAATAGGAAAGCTATCAGTGTAGGGATTGTACTTACAATTCACCATTATACCTCTAAAATCATCAGATCTCATGAAGATCTAAGCCCCTAACTCTACATCTCTTACCTAAATGCTACCTTTTACCTACCTAACCTACCTAAGTTAGAGATATATTTATTTAGCACATAGACCATTACATTAACAGAATAAAACAATAACAACTAGTATATACAAGTAAGTATATCTATTTCTTAAGTATTTTCTCAACTTCTCTTTTCATAATGTATGGATGAAGCGGGTTACTACGAACCTAGTTTGTGTTGGAAGAACACCAACGTTTCATTCCTTAACACGGAACAATATCAGGATGCGGTTAAAGACTTCCTCTTTTTATTTTAATTCTTTTTAACCCCCCACGCAAAAAGAGAGAGGCGTCATAAGTTTAACGTGTCTGTCTGTGTATCTGTGTATCTGTCTGTGGTATCGTGGCCCCCAAACGGATGAACGGATTTTCGTTTAGTTGTTTTTAGTAGTTAGTTGTTTTATCCCGAGAGTTCTTATGTTTCATGAAAATCTGTCGGGGTTTTTAAATTTTTAACTTTGTTCTTGTCTTCTTTTCAACTCTTAAAAAAAAATGATCGCACAATACTACCAACTCTAGATCATATTGTCTTCTTCAATAAACTTTCAAGTTCCGCGTTCCGTAGCCTGCACTTAGGACTTTCCCAACATATTATTTCCAGTCTAGCAAGTTTGTAATACAAGTGATGGAAAAATAAATTAATTTCCAGTTTTAACTTATTAAAATAGCCTTCGACTTTAACTGCAAAAAGTTTTTAACTACAACGGGTTTCTGTGGAATTATTATAGGCCTCTACGAATAGTTTAGGTATCTATTTGTCTCTTTTACTACTACAATAGAGCTACTTCCTCAGCAGCCTATATTGGTCCTCTGCTGGACGCAAGCCTAACCTGATAAGCGCCTTATTGGCTTTTATCTCATGGGGGATGCCCATAATCCCCACGCTGGGCATTCGGGTTGGGGATCGCAGTTAGATGATAGAATTGTTCTGCACGGGGCGCTGCTACCCGCTTCCGGTGGAAATCCCTTAGCCGCCTCTTACGACACCCGCGGGCAGAGTTGGGGTAGTGCAAATTCTAATCCGGCACCACACAGCGAATAGAGCTACATTTAGAGGTTTTTAATTATAAAAATAATTAATACTAAATAATCTAGACCACCTGGATTTCAGCAGCCTTAGGAGCTTTCTTATTTTATTTAATAAACAAAAGCCATCAGCCTTTATGATCGAAATTCACCAAACTCTGAAATCTACGGCATAAACAGTTTTTAGATTTTGTAAAATAATAAGCACACTAAACAGATTAGGTTATTTAGCCTAAAATTTTACCTAAACACGGTTATTGGAAAATTTAATGAATGCCAAATGGTTTGGGTAATCAATTCTCCATTACTGATGTCGGTATTTTGTTTCGGAAGCAGATAATTAAATCGCAACTGCACTGATTAAAATCGGAAACCAAATTGAATGTTAATATTATGTGTGAAGTATTCAATTAAGTAGTTGTATTTTCCAATAAAGCTGTTCCTACCTGTACCTACGTGTTACATGATGGCCGGAATGCGAAGGATTGCACGGCAGGTTCCATTACTTGAAGCTTTAGAAACTATCATAGTTATTTATAACCACAATAAGCATCATGATAAACCTTAATGGTGATAAAAAGTAGCCATTTTCGGTCATCGTTTACAAGAGTTTGAAATTCGGGTATGGATTACAGCTGAAAAATTCGGTCACGGATTTTCGGGGATGGATTACAGTACTTAACCCATAAATTTCCCCTATATACATACTTGTTAGGTAGAACAAAACAAGCTCTGGTTCAATATGGCAAATTCCATTCAAGACAACATTAAAAATTCCATCGCAAAACGACGGCTGAAAGACGACCCAAAAACGTTTCTTCCCCAAAAGTGAAAATGCCAAGTCCTGGCGCGACGTCCCGTTTTGAAGTTGAAAACAGCCCTAGACATGCTCAAAGGCATTGTCGAAAAGTCGCATGAAACGAAGGAGATAAACATAGGATGGACTCTGCATGATAAACTTCGACTCAAATTTATTTAACCATCATTTATTAACCATTATTTATTTAACCATCATGAGCACACAGATCCCCTAGTACTATCCAATGATCCTATCCATCCACGGATATCTGGTAGAGATCGCTCTTGAGCGATAAGACCGCCACTTGTCACTTAGTTTTTAAGCTGTTTTGTTGTATTGTTTCTATCTATATGTGTGCAATAAAGAATTTTCTATCTTCTATCTATCTATCTACCAGAAATAGTAGCTGCTGCCCACGGTTTGGCTCAGAAGGTATCAGGATAAAACACAGCACTCATAACTAACTACCAGTGAAAGAAGTTTTCGAATCGAACCAGTTATTCCAGTTCCATACCCATTACATCCAACAAATACCTTTATAATTTTTAATCACTTACACAAATAGTTTCATGTTTTTATCATTTTCAAGTGTAGAGTAATTACCTGATTCCGTGTAAAATTGTTTAGCATAGTTTCAGAAGGCTTATTTAATTTCTCCAAAATACGCAATCGATTGTTTCTTTTCGTTTTTTTGTGCAAATTGTTACCTTAATTCGGTGTATTAGACTAGAGTACACCAATTGGCCGAAACGAAACACGAAATTTCGTGTGGTAGAATTAAAATAGGCGGCCAGTTTCAGGAACAGCGCGCCGTCCTTATTTTCTTGTCAGCACAGGAATTGAATAAATGGCGTCCGGGAACGAATAATTAAATGAAACATCCCATTGTTATCGTTCTTTTAAATCGAGAGACAGAAAAGCGTTGTTTCGCAAAAAAACTCGGATCAAACGAAGTTTCATTAAAATGACAAAACGTTTTGGAATGACAGGGCTGGGAAAGCAATTAAATGGTTTTTTATTTTTCTGTTTTACTTTAAAAAGGGTAAGCGGGAATGGGAGATAACAGACTACTTTTTTTACATTTGAACAAGTGGTCAATGACTTCCTAAGATATCTTGAATGAAATCTTCGAAATTACTATGTAGGTAGTAATGTTTTTTTTGCTTAATTATTTTAGTGGTTACTTCATTTTTGAATAACCACTAATCATGTTCCTACTTATGTAAATAATAAAAATATATTTGTAAAGTTTGAATTTTTACGAATATTTTTTTTAACTTGAATACCTATATGTATACTTATATTTTTTAATTATTTCAATATACTTAAGTAAGAATATAAAAAGAAATTATTGGTTAAGTTTCACACTTTACGAAATATTTTTTTATAATTTCACACCACACAATAAAAGGCTACGAATAAATTAAATTTTGGTAGCATTTTTGTATTTAGGTCATTGTTCGTCTTTCAATTAGTCTTACAACCCTGTATGATTGACAAAAATGTTTCTCTAATGCATATTATGTTCTACAAATCTTTGTTGCAAACCCGTTAACATAACGAAGTACCTACCATTAAATTAATTATAGTTACGCCTATAATCTGTACTAAACAATAACACAAAACAGAACGTCCATAGACAAAGCCATTTCGACTTAGCATTGAATTCGCCGCCCACCTAGAGCCTTGGCCAGATATGCCTACACCTTGCACCTACATAAATAACATAGTCCCTTTGTGTTTTAAATCTCTGGTTCTTTTTATGGACTCATATGTAATCTTATTACGTATTTGAAACGTAGTATGTAGTGCCAATAGATCATTGTTGGTAGGAATTAAACGAATAGCAAAAAGGCGAATTAAAATTTACTTAGATGTTTATTATACACACTCGAGTATTGTGTTCTTATTTGTTTTATGAACTTCATTCAGGAAAATAACACGATTTGCCCGATAATGTAGTTCTTAAATAGAAGAAAACTTTCAAAAAGGAAAGAAATCGTTTCATAAATTCTTTTTATATCCTTAAGTTTTTTTTTGTACATGTCCAGCATTAGTGAACTTTTATGTGTGTGCAAAAAGAATTTAAGAAAAAAGAAAAAGTTTTAACATATTACCTTCATAGATTCACGGAGCATCTGTACATTTTTTACGGAACAATTATATAACGCAATTTTTCTCAAACTCATTTTCAAATAAACAATTTTGTTTGTTTACCGAATCACTTCCACACTAAAATGTTCAATGAACTAAATAGTTTGCCAGGCATCTATTCAATCGGTGTTTATAAAGTATCTCCCAAAAGACAATAGTGTATCAACAAATAAATTAGAAACCAACAAACATTTGCTTCTATGAAATCACCACAATGTTATCAACAACAATATAACACAGAAACGAAAATATTCTTTATGAATGAATCTTAATTTCACGTATTTTTTTTATCTTTACGCGAATAAATTAGAATTTCCAGAGCAGTCAGGCTACGTAGAAATTCGTTCTCAGAAATTAACAACGTACTAAGCGACAGAAGAACACATGATTGCCCGTTAGCAGAACCTAGGCAAGATCAATATCATATTCAAAGCACCCGCGAATACCTACATCATTACAGCCACGGTCATATTCACAAACAAAACAGCTACGAAATCACCCGATTACGATGTTAACGACGTATCACAGGCTCTCCTCAAATAGAAAACTAAGCTGACCTACATTATTCCAAGCGAAAATAATTCGATTCCTTCAAACCGAACTCAAATTCAAAAATATCAACTGCGAAAATTCGCGTCCAATTTACACGAACACCAAACCTCACCAAAAAAACTTGTACGCGTCACAAGATTTGAGAGCACAAAACATGCACCGTTAATTAAAAAAAATCCTTTCAAAAACGTATTTGCGGAATTGGCGGATTTGCGCGAGGACGTCGCACGTGCTTGCGTCACGAGGCGCCCGTGGTAACTGAACCCGGTTTCTATAACACCCGTCTACGGCGTAGCTGCTACGACCCGCCGTAGACGGACTGGGAACGCTGCGAAAACGACGCGATGAAAATATTTTGATTCATTTTCATAATACTGGAGTTTTCGCATAGCTTTGTCGATACATTATTGAAGCCTTGTTTTATAACATGGCTATAGCTACAATGTAACGTTACTGGTGTTACCCTGATTGATTTAAGTCTTGATTTAATTCTTGATTGGTTCTTGATTACCATTCTACTTAAGATGAAACAACGATGTTCTTCTGATTTTAATAATAACAATGATGTTCTAAGATAAAAATAGTTTCCTAAACATTATTTCTGATTTCACGCCACCGTATATACTTTTTCGATCACTTCTTGTCAATCCTAAAGTTGCCTGGAAGAGATCGCTTTTAGCGATAAGGCCGCCACAAAAAAAAACAAATACAGATAATGTACAATAGTACATAGTAGTAGACGTGAAAAAAAAACAAATACAGATAATGTACAATAGTACATTATCTGTATTTGTTTTTTTTTGTTTTCTGTCATTTTTGATTTCTTTGTGTGCAATAAAGAACATTTGTATGGTACATACTAATTTACATATTACGAGTCGCTAAAAGTATCGTTGAAAAAGTCGTCTAGTTCGTAAATTCATTTTATACGATACTGTAGGTACTATGTAAATAGTTCAGTTCAGTTATTTATTTATAAGAAATTTTTCTTACATGTCAAACTAACTTAGCAAGGTACAAAAAATGTAAAAACTAAGTACAAATAATTTTCCGTGGTAATCTTACCAGGAGTATTTAAATATTGTAAGTGTAGATCTACGACATCGGCGTCCACAAATTTGTCAAAGAAGAACTTTTCTAAGCTGTAGTATGCCCTGTCCTGTCCACACGGATTCGCTTCAGGTTGTTCGTAAATATTGCAGTCGACGAGGCACTAGTTATAGAGTCCGGCAAATTATTGTAAATTTTCACTCTATAGTCAATTTTGTGTTTTGCTTTCGCTAACCTAATAATATATAAGGCAGCTTCAGAGTAAACCTAATGATTGTAACAACTCTACACATCTTATTACGCGTTATTATTAGCTTAGCACGTTATGCATCGCAGGCTTTTATCTCAATCTATCCTACAACCTTTCTACATTTATATCTGACTAGCTTTTGCCCGCGGCTTCGCACGCGTTGTTTCTATGGGAACGTTTTGAGGTTATTTCTATCGCATGGGAACTGATTTATGGGATTTATAGCCTATGTTTGATTCCAGGGTTAGACTTACCTGCATGCAAAATTTCAGCCTGATCCGTTTATTAGTTTTGGCGTGACGAGGTAACAAACATCCATCCATCCATCTATCCATCCAAACTTTCACATTTATAATATTAGTGTGAAGTGTGATGTGATTTTCAATATAAATACGTAAACTTATTTATTTAGTTTAGCTTTTTATATTCAGTCTACCTAAATAAGGCTAGAGGTATTCCGGGATACGAGTCCGAAAGTCGCAAACTTCTGTTCCCAGCACGCTCAAGCTTTTCCTCTGAAAGTTGACACATTTTTCAGTGGTACATACATTATGGCTTCCACTTGTGGGTGGATAATATACTGTTGTTGGGACTTTTATAACGGAGGGTTCTGCATAAAACGTCTATAGCTGGGCTACACGGTTTGTTTCTTCGTAATACATAGTTATTTTGTTGGTTTGTGTTTTTGTATCATCATCATCATCAGCCTATATTAGTCCACAGCTGGATATAGGCCTCCCCTAATGAGCGCCATAGCGCCCATCATCATCCTATATTAGTCCACAGCTGGATATAGGCCTCCCCTAATGAGCGCCATAGCGCCCTGTCTTCAGCTTGCCGCATCCAGCATCTGCCTGCAGTCTTTCGCAGATCGTCATCCTACCTGGCCGGAGAGTGGCCTACACTACGTTTGCCGAGTCGTGGTCTCCACTCAAGAACACAAGAACAAGAATAAGAATGTTTTTGTATACCTATAATTATTTCCGAGTGTGTGGACATGGAACTACGCAAATCCCGAGACGTCACGATCTGTTTCTAACGTAAAAAAATAATCCCAAATAGACTCGCCCCTCAGGTTTTTGGTTGGCAGGATTAAAATGAAGCGGCATTAATATTTCAGTGTAATAACGTTTAAAATATCATACTAATATTAAATATGCGAAAGTTTGGATGGATGGATGGAAGGATGTTTGTTACCTCTTCACGCCAAAACTACTGGACGGATCAGGCTGAAATTTTGCATACAGGTAATTCTAATCCTGGGATCAAACATAGGCTATATACTTTTTAAATGAAATATTCTAGCCGTTCCATGAATTTAAGGATGATTGTAATGGGAAAACATGAAATAGAAATACCTATGTTTTTAGGATAGTGCAGGGAGCCGTTTACTCAAATTACCTATACCTATTGATTAACATATTATGGCCAGGAATTCCTGCAACAGTAGGCGTAAAGCGTGACTGATCGCGCCTGCCAAGCCGCCGCCGCGCTCGTGCATTTTGTAAATAATTATAATTAAATATAGTGATTAAGAATATAATTTTATCTAGTCAAAATCTGCGAATATGTTTAGAAATATTTAGTGTCCTTAGTTAAGTACCAAAAATATATGGAAAATATCAGTAGTTCAGTCATAATATTGAAAAAATATTAGCAAAAACAACGTAGTGGTTGGTCCGGCGAAAACACCGTGTATCTTGCCTTAATGATCATGGGATGTGTGTATGTTTGGATGTGTGCCGGAAGTACTGAGTGTTTCCATAGTGATCGCTTTGACTTCACGGCGGAAATTGGATGTCAAATGAATTTATAGGATTATTTCGGGACACTGCGATTTAATATAGCTTTCAAGTAGTATTGAATATTTCATGACAATATTTTAATATAGTTATTCCGAAGATATAGGAAACAAAAAAATCTGGATAGTTGATTTTTCATTTTTAGTTTTATTCTCACTTTTATTTTTATTCTTTGTTTTCTTATTTTATATAAGGAGAGCCTGAAATATAGCCTAGGTTAGTTTAGGACCCTACTGATACAATAATATACTGAAACACTATAATTGTGTCCAATAAATGAGATACATATTTTTTTTACGTTTCATTTTAATGTAGGTGACCCCCAAATACTCATTTGACAGTTCTCAATGAAAACCTGTCAAAAACTCTTTACTTGAGTCGCATAAAATTTATGTGACTATAATCTGAGTTGCGAGTCAGTACACGGCGGTAGTAGTTATAGATAGATATACACCATCAAAACATAAAAAAATCAAATAAAACAAGTACTTAATACCGACTATTGGCCTTATCGCTTACCGCGATCTCTTCCAGGCAACCTTTGGAGGGATTGCATCGGTAAATATTAAAACTGACGACGCCGGCGTAACTTCTGACGGTAAAAATATGTAAATACAAATATTTTTTTTAAAGATAGTTTTCATTTTTTTACTCTCAACTCTCACAAACAGTGAATTCAATATGTTTAAATTGCCTGTCTATCTTCGTTATACATAGAAAATACCCAGAACACCCGGAACAAATATTTGTAGATCGTACGAACATTTGTCCCAAGGTGGGAATCGAACCTCGAATCTCTTGCGTCGCAGGCGGACCTTCACTGACACTTCACTTCACTATTAATTGATGATGGAATATTTTATTAATTAATTTACGTTAATTAATAAAAAAATCCCTTAATACTAAGTACTAGATATTTATTTTTCATAAGCTTTCGCACAAGTTAATCAATAAAATCAATCATCAAAATAATCAACACCACAGTTCAACATTATCACTTACTCAATGGGTATTAATAGTGAATGGAACGATATCACGTTTACTCAAGGTCTTACAAAACCGGCTGCGTAGGCGCACACCGCCATTCATTCACTAACGCGTCTAGCTATCCTTCAAACGAAACAAGCTCTACAATCTATGACGTTAAAGCATAAAGTAGGGTGTGGTTTGCTTGGCGCCATAGATTGGATAATAGGTTGTAGGTGGATGGTTACTAAATTGCGGGTGACTCAGAGAAATAATGTTACAATTGTGTAATATGTTTAGAGAGTGCCCTTATAGGGCCATCATAGTAAAAAAATACTAAGAGTGGTCAATGCCCTAACTTAGCTATTATTACCTATTTCAAAATGTTCAGATAGGTTATTTATAGGATGGCAGCATAGATCTAAGTAAAATCTGTAGATATGGTACGTTTTCCCAGCGCTAACTCAACAACTGGCCTGTGTTACAACTACAAGTAAACCCTCGCTCACAGTTACATTTCCAATCTTGTGCAATAATTAACACAAACACGAAGGCATTGCTGTAGTCTTTTAGTAAATGAATCACACTAAACTACGTCGAAGCAAGCACCTCTCCTCACCTCACCTCAACAGCCTATATTGGTCCACAGCTGGACTCAGGCCTCCCCCTGATAAGCCCCTTATTGACTTTTACCACATGGGGGGAAAAGCCTAGAATCCCCACGCTGGGCATGCGGGTCGGGGGTCGCAGTTCGGTAGAATTGTGCTGCAGAGGACGCTGTTACTCGCCCCCCGGTGGAAATCCCTTAGTCGCCTCTTACGACACTCGAGGGAATAGTTGGGGTGGTGCAAATTCTAAGCCGGCACCACACGGCGAAGCAAGCACGCGAAACACGAATGCCGGTCCGACTATGACTGAGGTGGGTCGACCTAATTGCACCTAATTTGAGCCTTCCACTTTCGAGAAGCTAGTACCTCACCTTCCTTTTCTTACTTAGATCGATGGCTGGGGTAAATTTAGGCTTCAAAAATTGCCGCCCCAGTTCCGACTCGCTGCAAAATTTTGAAAGCTACGGCAAGTATCTCGTCTACATTTCGTTACAGGAAAAAGAAGCCTTCAAAATAGCATCTGAATGAGGCTAGCCTCTGCCCGTGGCTTTGCACGCGTTTTCCTGAGATACAACATATCTTCTTGGAAAATTTTATTAAGAACCGTAGCGTCGTCGTTTAGTCGAAATAGGTATATAATTCTATTCGAATGCATGGAATGGACGGACATAATATGGTTGATTTAAACGTGTACTTACTGTTTTACTTAGTGAATAAATAAATTATTTAAAAAATCTTATACACTTTTAATCAACGAAATGGCTCAACATTGTCAATTTTAAAAGTGACCGTAGGTACCTACTATTAATTAATCATGCAGTAAGCCTTATATAAATCGGTCTGATGCTGCAATGTAGACCATCCACTGAATGTCATTAATTAAATTAATACTGTTGTTTCCTCTATATGATACGTATATTATTGCATTTACTTTTCATGGGAAACTCTCCCTAGTCTCTATGGGAATAGAGAAGTAAATGGTTTCAAAGGACTGCAGCAATTAGTAGAAAAATGTTGCCATTGCAACGGGTCGCAGTAACATGTGGCGACAAAATTTAATGTTACGAGTCCTTTTATTGTTGGAGATAAAAAGTGATATTTTTCACTTTATTAGCTCGATTCTCAATTGTTTACAGAAATTATTTACATCAGACACAGATGTTATAATACTATACTAGATCAGACATTCTAGAAACACCCAAGACTAGTTTTTTTAGACAAGATTAGAAAAAAAATCCTGCCATTCGTAAACAGATGTTAACACTTTCATGGCCCAAGACGCAGACGAGCCTCTCGACCCTCGTGTTTCGGCGGCTCGCCCCTGCGGGTCGCACCGCCGAGACTGGGCAGTGAATGCGTTAAAGTAAAGTCATTTACACCGCCCGGTATAAATGATACTACATACTTATTTAATAGCCCTATTTACCATGATTTGAGTTTTGAGCATTCCAATATTTCGGCACAGTTACATGCGCCATGATCACGGAATAACTGACGGTTCATTTTTTGTCTTTTGCTACGAACGTTACTACTACCACCGGCTTTATTATCAAATCATGGTAAATATCCCGTTGTAAATGACTTTAGTGTTTATAAACATGATGGATTTAAAAGATGTTAAAGTACTACCTAGTTATAATAAAAATAAATAAATAACGCTAGGCAATCCATAAACAACATCATCTAGCTTCAAGCTAAGCATGTTACATACTCGCACTCAGTACATTAGTACTGCAGAATAGCCCACCTTAGCTCAACAGAATTGCACCCCTAAATGGAGTCCACTCGTGGAAGCAGCGACAACGTGACGCAGAGTCAGCACAACGTGACGCCCGCCACCCGCGGCCGCCTCCGGCCTGACCTACTGACACTCCACGAGGCACTCGGCTTTACCTTTACTTATAATTTGGTTCTCATATCGAACACTAGATTATTTTAGTTGTAATCTTTAAATGTAATTTCTTTTACTTTATTAAAAAGTCTTAATAAGTAAAAGCATTTTTTTGAAGCACCTTCTGGGAGCGCTCGTCCTAATTGGCGCAGGCGAGGATAATCTTTGTATAAATCGCGACGGGAACCGTCGGGATAACCGGGAATCAAGGACCTACGACGAGAGCTGCCTGAAGGAGATCTAGAAATCGATCTAGCTGATACCAAAATGCATATGTGAGTACTTTAGTTTCTATCTAGAGTTGCTTCCTTATTTTATCCTACGAATTTCCTTTAATTTCCAAGATTTTCCATCCAAGGCAAATTCGGCACCATAGGTTAAATAGTAGTAGTAGAATTTTAATGCAAGACGCATCTAGAGATTTAATATTAGATACGATTACTGAGGAACCGCAAGCACCGATAATGTCCGACGGGTTGGACCAGATTTATAAGGCCCTCCGCCTTTTACCCGAATTCGACGGTAACGTGAATGTACTCACGAGATTTATTAAATTATGCGATCAGCTAGTAAATGAATACTTAAAGGAAGATCCCGCGTACGCTTTGACGAACTTAGCCTTATTAAACGGTATCCTGAATAAGATAACAGGCCCAGCAGCTCGCCTTATAAATTCAAATGGAATTCCTGAGAACTGCGGCTGGCATTCGAAGTGCATTGATTAATAATTTCGCCGATCAGCGCGACGAAACATCGCTCTATAATGATCTTGCTTTACTGAGCCAAGGTACCTCGAGCCCGCAGGAATTTTATGAAAAATGTCAAAATCTTTTTAGCACAATAATGACATATGTCAGTTTGCACGAAGGGATTTCGAGTACCATTGAATCCAAGCGGTCATTATACAAAAAACTGACCCTTCAGTCATATCTGCGCGGTCTCCGCGACCCTCTTGGATCTCGTATCCGGTGCATGCGACCTGACACGATGGAAAAAGCTTTAGAGTTTGTGCACGAGGAGGAGAATACGTTGTACCTACAGCAGCGCAACGAACATCTTCCGGAGAGAAGACAGATGCAGCCTCAGGTTAGTCAACCTAAATATAATTTTATGCCGCCTATGGCCATGTTACCTCCGCGACCATTTGTCATGCAGCCTATGCAGGCTCCTCGTCCATTTAACATGCCAGGACCATCGCACGCACAGCCTCAAAGGACCTCACCGGTGTATAGGCCACCGGCACCCCAATATAGAGGACCGACAAGGACACAGCAGATTTTTGGTGCAGCCCCACCAAACTACAGACCTCAAACTAACGTTTTTAAGTTAAGTCCACGAAACGCGTCCACAGGTCCGCAGCCCATGAGTGGAGTAAGCCACTACGTGACCAAACCATTCTCCGCTCCAAATAATCAGGTACATGATTGGTCTAAGTTCGGCAATCCACCACCCTCAAACTATTTTAAGACACGGGAGGCTCACTTTAATGAATTGTACAACCAACCATCTTATGATGACCCCCAGACTGAGTACTATGATTACCACTCGGACTACTATTACCCCGACTTTGCCTATGACTTCTCATATGAACAACAACCTCCCTATGCAGGCGGCTACTGTGTAGAGGAAATCCAGGAAGCCACCCCGTCGACTGAAATGAAGGAGGAGGTTTTTCAGAAACCTACCACGTCAGACAAGCCAAAATAGAACTTAACTTGCAAACACAGCGACAGTTACCTTACATAGAAATATGTAATCCCCCACTTAAACTACTAATCGACACTGGTGCTAACCAATCTTTTCTTAGTCCCGAATCTGTTGAATATTTCTATCCGCACTTACAGCCAAATTACGACCCCATCGAAGTAACGAATATCCATGCCACCACTCGAAGTAATTACTCTTTGACAATACCTTGTTTTCGCGAAATTAATGAGTCGGATAATATTACTATGTTCATTTACAAATTTCATGATTTTTTCGATGGACTTATTGGCCTGGACTTGCTAGAAAAATGGGAATCCAACATTGACTTAAAAAATAGAGCGCTAGTGACAAGACAATCAACTAACCCCTTACTGATGTATGACTCACGTAATTGCAACTTGTATGAAGATATTATACCAGCCAATTCTTCCAAGTTAGTTAACATCCCAATTAACTTTCATGACGGAGAAGTGTATGTGCCAGAGCAATTATTATCTAATTGTCTTATAGGAGACTGTGTTACAATGGTTAAAAATAACCGTGGTATCGTAGAAGTCACCAATACTACGCGTCATGATTTAGTTTTTTCAATGGACCGCCCAGTGAGTGCGGAAGTATTTCATGCTCAGTGCACTAGCACCGAACCTATGTCAAGCCGCGCGAAAGAAGTGCTCTCGCGTTTGCGTATGGATCATTTGAATCCAGAAGAGCGAGCCAACTTAGAAATTCTCTGCTCTCGGTATGCTGATGTCTTTTACCTAGAGGGTGAGCCGTTAACTTTCACTAACCAGATTAAACACAGCATCCGAACCTCAGATGAATTACCGGTATACACTAAGAGCTATAGATACCCGTTCATCCATAGACAAGAGGTTAAAGATCAAATTTTTAAGATGTTGGAGCAAGGGATAATCCGCCCTTCACAATCTGCATGGAACTCTCCCGTATGGATTGTTCCTAAGAAGGTAGATGCGTCTGGGAAAACTAAATGGCGTTTGGTTATAGACTTCAGGAAGTTGAATGACAAGACCATAGATGACAAGTACCCTATTCCTAACATAGCCGACGTACTCGACAAACTAGGGAACTGTCATTATTTTACCACTCTAGATCTTGCCAGCGGATTCTATCAAGTCGAGATGAATCCCCAGGACGCACAGAAAACGGCTTTCAACGTCGAACACGGGCACTTTGAATTTTTAAGAATGCCAATGGGCCTTAAGAATTCTCCATCTACCTTCCAACGTGTGATGGATAACGTACTGAGGGACCTCCAAAACGTAGTGTGCCTCGTGTATCTAGACGATATAATCGTATTTAGTACGTCACTGCAAGAGCATATGGTTAATTTAGAGAAGGTATTCGATAGACTCCGAGCAAGTAATTTTAAAATCCAAATGGATAAGTCAGAATTCCTTAAATTAGAAACAGCCTATCTTGGACACATAATCAGTAAGGATGGAATCAAGCCAAACCCAGATAAAATTAGAGCTATTGAGAAATACCCAATCCCCAAAACTACAACCGAAATAAAAAGATTTCTTGGTTTAATAGGTTATTACCGCAAGTTTATACCTGACTTTGCTCGTATAACGAAACCAATGACGCAATGTCTAAAGAAAGGGTCTAGAATAACACCTGATGATGTCAATTACATCAACTGTTTTGAAAAATGTAAAACCTTACTAACTAATGATCCTATTCTACAGTATCCCGATTTTAACAAAGATTTTGTTCTGACTACTGACGCGTCCAACTTTGCCATTGGTGCTATATTATCACAAGGCCCCTTGGGAAGCGAAAAACCTATAGCTTACGCATCAAGGACTCTTAATTCTAGTGAGATCAATTACAGTACTATTGAGAAGGAACTTCTGGCTATAGTGTGGGGAACGAAATATTTCCGCCCCTACTTATTTGGTAGGAAATTTAAAATCATCACAGACCATAAGCCTCTTCAATGGGTAATGAATATCAAGGAGCCAAACTCAAGGTTAACGAGATGGAGATTAAAGCTAAGTGAATTTAATTTCGAACCCATCTACAAGCAGGGCAAAAATAATACTAATGCCGATGCCTTATCTCGTATTGAAATCAATAACGAAGAGTCAAGTTCCATCGCAGTTAACCCTTCAGGATCTGTTGTACAACATTCAATTACTGACCAATCCGCAACACTTACAGCCCACACCAGTGCGGAAAACCCAATTTTAGAGATCCCAATTTCAGATGACCCATTAAATAAATTTAATCGACAAATAAGCTTTATGGTAGTAGGAGATATAAAAAAGCGACCGACTGTGACAAAACCATTCGAAACTCACACTAAAACAACTATACAACTCTCAGAGTCTAATTTAGAAAAGGATATAATAAATGCAATCAAGGAGTATGTGAACCCCAAAGTAAAGACAGGAATCATCATAAATCCGCCCCTAGCTATGTACAAAATTATTCCAATCATTCAAAATAAATTCAGCAGTTCAGCCATGAATTTAGTCTTAACTAAGATTGAGCTAGAAAATGTTAAGAACTATTTACGACAGCAAGAAATCATAAAGAACTATCATGAAGGTAAAACCAACCATCGTGGTATTACCGAATGTTTCTTAGCTTTGTCTCATAGGTACTTTTGGCCCAAGATGAAAGATTCTATCACAAAATATATCAATGAGTGTAGTATCTTCGGTCAAGCTAAATACGACCGAAATCCAATAAAGCAAAGGTTTTCTATTGTACCACCACCTACGAAACCTTTTGAAATACTTCATCTTGATCTTTTTACCGCCCAAAATGAGAAATTCCTCACGCTGGTCGATGCTTTCTCTAAATACGCTCAAGCTTATCTTTTGAGAGACGGCACGGCTATAAGCGTCATTCAAGCTCTTCTTACTTTTTGTACTCACCACGGCGTACCCCTAACTATTGTGACTGACCAAGGACCTGAATTTACGAACGCACTTTTTGCAGAATTTTTAAGGCTTCATAAGATACAGCATCATAAAATACTTGCACATACTCCCAACGATAATGGCATAGTAGAACGGTTCCATTCAACTATCCTAGAACATCTCAGAATTTTGAAATTAGAACGGAAAAACGAACCTGCCGTTAATCTCATGCCCTACGCAGTATTAGCCTATAATAGCTCCATACACAGTTTCACGAAATGTCGACCTATAGACCTCATTACGGGCCATTTTGACCCACGTGACCCAGTGGACATTGATATGACTGAACATTTACTGCAACAATACTTACAAGACCACCGAAAACGTATGACTCAGGTTTATGACGTTATCAATGAAACATCTTTGCATAATCGGACTGAGTTAACTGAAAGTAGGAATAAAGACCGTGAGCCCGAGAAAGGATATACCCTTGATCAACAAGTATTCGTACGGAACCCTATGGCCAACCGACAGAAACTCGCACCACGCTACACGCAGGATACAGTCCTAGCTGACTTACCCATTCACATTTACACGAAAAAGAAACGTGGCCCTGTCGCTAAGTCTCGCCTTAAGCGAAGCCATAAGGATCCTGTTTTGTTGCAGGATACTACTATTGCTGGCGCTACCACTACAACTGACTCAAGGACAAGATGTAACGATTGACTCATTACAAGAAGGCCCTGGTTTACTCCCATTCAAGTTAGGCCAAACTAAGGTCGTATCCCACTATCATTCCTTCCTCAATTACATTAATCTTGATGACATTTTTTCTCAAATTGCATTAGTGAAAACTCAACTATCCGAACTCGGCCCACAATTAAATAATAAAACTTTTTCTATTTACGAGCCTCATATTGAATATCTTAGTGCTAAATTAGAGCGAATCTCTGATCAACTGCAAACATTTGAGCCTAATCGTAAGAAAAGAGGTTTGATTGACGGACTTGGTTCGGTAATTAAGAGCATTTCCAGTAACTTAGATTATACCGACGCGATTAAATACAACAATGCCATCAAAGTTCTCAAGGATAACGAACATAAATTAGAAACCGAAATTAAAGATCATATTAGTTTAAATAAAGAGTGGGTTTCGCGAAATTCTAAAATACTAGGTAATATTACTAAAAATCAAGAGAAGATAGCTAAAATTCTCAATCTTATAATGGAAAGTGATAGTAATAAGGAAACCGATCTAATCAAATACGCCCATATGGCACAAAATCTTCTAATTTTGAGCGATAATATTGATAGTTTGTCTGAAGAAATATTTAGACTCGAAAACGCTCTAGCTTTTATCAGGTTATCGGGGGTTCCTCATTCAATATTAAATATAGCAGATTTGAAGACGATTTTAGATAAGCTTAGGATTATGTATTCAAAGGACGAGATCCTGGACGTAGAAAATAGGTATTTTTACGACATCATTAAACTAGGATATTTTTATATGGGTAACGAAGTAGTTATAGTTTACAAAGTGCCGATTGCCTTTCCAGTTACCTATGACCTTTACAAATTATCCATTATTCCTAACAAACACCACCAAGCCCTTATACCTAACCAACCCTTTATAGCAATCTCTGGAGAAGACTCTATGTACATGGAGACAGAATGTCCGAAGGTACAATCATGGTATCTATGCGAAAAGAAGTCCAACAACATGGTTCGGGATAATCCTGACTGCATTCACCAGCTCATTATCCAGCAAGACCTTCATCCAACCTGCAGGCTGACTACCGTTATCCTGACAAGGGAAGCGATGGAACAACTCGACGATAAACACTACACCGTGAGTTTTCCCAACCAGACCAGAGTCAAGACATCATGTGGACAGGAGCAGCACAGAATCCTCCAAGGAAGCTACATAGTCACCATCCCGCTCAACTGCTACCTCAGGACTCCCGCAATCACTATCTCTAACTCAGGTGATCACATAAAAGGATATCCGTTAAAAATCATGGACTTATCCACATCTAAGGACTGGAAATCCGACAAAGTTTCACCCGTCATCCTGAATTCAATCGACCTTGGGGATCTACACGCCATCAATGAGGAAATTTCCCTGCAGACACCAATCAATTTAGAGGAAATCTCGGACAATAGCCTTTATCACACTACCATACCCATCTACACCATTATTCTAAGTGCAGCTGCACTCGCCCTTGGTCTCGCATACTATCGAAATATTCGAGCAAAAACCATTCAAGAACATTCAATGGAAAAGATCGAAACACCACCATCCACGGGAATCCATTCAGAAACAAAGGAAAGAAACTGCCACCCCCATGAAATCAAGGTCGATCACAACAACATTTCAGCGACTCTCTCGAAAAACGTTCCGCTATAGTCGCTGAAGTACGGGGGGAGGTGTTACATACTCGCACTCAGTACATTAGTACTGCAGAATAGCCCACCTTAGCTCAACAGAATTGCACCCCTAAATGGAGTCCACTCGTGGAAGCAGCGACAACGTGACGCAGAGTCAGCACAACGTGACGCCCGCCACCCGCGGCCGCCTCCGGCCTGACCTACTGACACTCCACGAGGCACTCGGCTTTACCTTTACTTATAATTTGGTTCTCATATCGAACACTAGATTATTTTAGTTGTAATCTTTAAATGTAATTTCTTTTACTTTATTAAAAAGTCTTAATAAGTAAAAGCATTTTTTTGAAGCACCTTCTGGGAGCGCTCGTCCTAATTAGCAGAGCTTGTGTTATGGGTACTAGATGACTGATATACCCATATAATACAATTTACATCGATAGATTTTTTTAAGAGTTTTGTTACAATAGTGCGTGCTTCCTCGCACGCAGGGTAATTTCTAAGAAATTAAATAATATGGTGTAGTTGATTAGCACTTTCTCGTACTGGGAGAAGGATGCGGGTTCAAATCCCGTCGAAGTCGAATTTCTTTGGGATATTATTTAATTTCTTAGATAAATTTTATTTTATTATACATAAAAAATACCCAGAACATCCGGACCAAATAAATAATTAATACTGGACGATTCATACAGCATCATTTAGCCCCAAGCGGATATTTTTATATTATTTAGAGAAAACACCCAGGTATGGTAAGGACGTCTTTTTTTTTAAATAAGTGTAACGTAATTTTTTTTCTTTTAAAATCATCAACACCTAATGCTAGTGCTTTTTAGAATACTGAACGAACCTACCAAGGAGCCTTCTCGTAAAAACGAAACCGAAATATCTAATTCGTTTTCCTACAATGCAATATTTATGTCAGTGACGTAAGAGTAGGTATTGCACGAAACAAATTAGAGGGCCTACTCTGAATAGCAAAATCGAAGCTTAGTTTTCGTCGTCGTACAAAACCAACTCTTATGTCGCTTGCATAAGATTAGCGTTTGCACGAAAACGAATCAGATACTTCGATTTAGTTTTTTAAGAGTAGGTACCCTGAAAATTCTATTTTCTCTTTCCGAATAGGCCCCAGATCAAACAAATAAAAAATACACGAAAATCCTTCCTAGCCAATATACCTTCAAAGTAAGCCTAGCCTTAATCATATCTCGGGGTATACAGAAAGATAATTTTTCCTTCCTTTCATCCGGCTTATGACCGACCTGATAAAAAATAATGAATTACCCCAAACCAACCACAGAATATTGTTCAACTAGTACAGAAAAACATTTCCAATTTGTTCCACTCAATTTATCGATGAATGATAAAACACCGACCAATTTTTGGAAAACCTTTTGATGGTTGATTTCTATCTATACATGGTTGGAATTTATTACGGCTAAACCGTGATGTATTCTTTTTATTCTCATGTTGAATTTGTTTCCTAATCAAAGAAATGCACTTCTTCTCGTCATTATCACATTGCTATGAGTGAATGAAGCGGCAAGCTGAAGACAGGGCGCTATGGCGCTCATTAGGGGAGGCCTATGTCCAGCAGTGGACTAATATAGGCTGATGATGATGATGATGATGATGATGAGTGAATGAATGAATTCATTCATTATTTTGCCTAATGTGATATTTAGAACCATCAGGACGCTTTATCTTGTAAAAAGCAAAAGAAGTTGTAAGAATTCTTTTTAAGGATTACCTTTCATAAGTTCTTTATTTGTCAACTTTTATGCATAGGTTTATTTTTCTACAATAAAGAATGTTTCAGAGGAAGTTGTTTGCTCCTATTATTACACTTTACTTATTCCCAATAGGTAAATAATAAAAACTTCAAAGATAACTTTTAACGATAAGTGCGGGCAGAAGCTCGTAAGTAGATGCATTATTATAATCTTACCTGTCGTTTACACCGTGTATCCTCTCCATAACTCTCCAAGCCGTTGCTTGGCAACAGCACGTAAATTCTTGTAATTTTACGCAGAATTTTACCCTTTACCAATACAGCCCAAGGTAAACAATTTTAATAGAATTTGAAATCGATTACACTTGGAAAAGGTTTTTGAAGCACCCACCAACAATGTTATGGTTTTTATCGATAGATAACGGTACAGAGACCTGTTTAATCTACGTTATAATAAAATCACGTTTAAAGTACTAGGTACAAACGGTGCTAATATTTTTCAAATAGCCATTAACTTTGGCTTGGCTTGGCCATTTGAAACACACATGCACTAAATCAGCAGCTTGGAAGAAATCGCAGGCTATAAAATAAATCAGATAAAGTGCTGAGGGTATTGAGAGGTGAAAGATTGGGCTACCTAAGACCACAATGGTAGCTACCTAGCCGGTTCCTTCTCTAAGCAGGTTAGATGGTAGGTAATTTATGGGTATTATTACTTTTCTAAGTAGGTACCACCTAGTTATAGTTGTAGTTAAGTACACAATGCCTAAAAAAGCAAGAAAAATAATACAGAAAATTAAAAAAATGCAAAAAGTGTGCTAGCAGAGCGTGGTTTCGATCCACGGACCTCTGGGTTATGGGCCCAGCACGCTTCCACTGCGCCACTCTGCTCTATGACTACATGCTCAAAATTATCAATTGTGTGCCGTATCGTGTGACGTTGAAAAATAACTAATCTGTGTTGCGTCATCCTAGCATTTACGTGGCAACGAACTTTGGAGCTGTGTTTGCTATTTTTAAGAATATTACCGACACATGAAAGCGTTGACCTGACCTTCTGATGTAGGTACTTACCTTACTAACATAGATAGCAAAACCACAGAGTCTGCCAAATTAGGATAAAAATAATAAATGCACAACAGTAAAAAGCGTACAAATGGTAGGTAAGTAATACCAAAGTAGTAGAGTGTCAGATACGTTTGTCTTTCTTAATCATCATCATCAGCCTATATTAGTCCACAGCTGGACATAGGCCATTTCTAATGAGCGCCATAGCGCCCTGTCTTCAGCTTGCTTCGTATGATAATTGTTACCTACTTAATAAAAGATAGATCATTTCATTATTGTACCAAAAAGAGTTGATTTTTAAGAACAGCTTAGAAAAACTGCAAAAGAAGGCAATGTACAATGGTTTTTAATCCAATAAAGGTTTATTCCCCTCATAATGTCAAACCGAAAACGAACTAATAATGGGATATCGTTATAAATGCAAAAGGAAAGGGTCAAGAGCGTGACATGCCGCTTTATTATGAAACTGGACCGTAGCCTCGTCATTTTAACCTGGTTTTAACGGGATAGCATTATGCAACGAATCTTTTTCAGAATATATGACCACCTACTCTTATTTTTTGTTGGGCTACGTCAGGATTAGACAGAAAGATGAAAGAAAATACATTTACATATTTGAAACCAGTAGTGCTCGAGAAAAATTACGTCATTTTGTCATGAAATGCCTAAATTATTTGAAATCCATTCCTTCAATTTCAATAATTAATAAATAATGCTTGACAATCCACACAGCATCATCTAGCCCCAAGCTAAGCAGAGCTTATGTTATGGGTACTAGATGACTGATATACATAATATTATAATACATTTAATAGATATTTTTTATTATACATAGAAACGACCAGAACACCCGAAACAAATATTTGTAGATCGTTCAAACATTAATCCCAAGACGGGAATCGAACACGCAACCTCCTGCGCCGCAGGCGGACCTTTGCCCGCCGCGCCACCGAGGTCTTCGTACGCAATGTATGACAATCCGATGTCATTATGTCTATTCTACCCAAGAGAAAAATCCTCGTGCTTGCGGCCCACATACTGCTGTTATGGAAGAATGTCTTTATTTACGGAGACAATAGGTAGTTTTTGGAACGAAGTTCCTTATCGCGCGTTGTGAAAGGGGGCTAGACGGAAAAAATTCATACGAAAAGTTGTAACGACACTTTTTGCTATAGTAAGCTATTGTAAGCCGTGCGCATGTTTCTCTGTCTGTCTCTCTCTCTCTCTTATGAACTTCGTTCCATCCGGGTGTCCCTTGACACCTCTCAAGTTTTTTCTTTGGAGTAGGTAAATTATTAATTAGGATGAACGATATTATTTCAAATGAATAAATACATAAATTTGTCCAATAGGAGATTGCCTCTGGACTGAATTCATATTCATTTATTTTCAGATAACTGTGATCCATATTTTGTTAGTAGCACAAAGAAAGCGCTCTATTAGTACTATTAGCCTACCTACTACATTTAATTTAAATTCGATCATAGAAACTGAATAAGATGGTAAACGTCGTTAGGGTATCGCTGTTTAAGGATGCTATGATCGTCGCCATTTTAAATCTATATGCGGAATGGACGCTATGATTCCTGTCTCATACGGCATAACCCCATCCCTGTATCAAAGTAATGTGTACGAAATTAAAAAGGCCGCCCAATTTCCTACAAGCACCTGCCTGCCCACCAAGCCCACCCCACGGGTAATGGCGTGAAGATTTATCCTCTGTTACATGGAATTTTAATGTTGCCATCTACAAAAAATTCAAGTGTTGTCTGCTGAAGTTTTTACGACATAATGGCACTTTCTGGTCACAAAATGGTTTAACAGGGGAGCACGTTAAAGTGAATGTTTGAGAATGTTCGAGTCATAAAACTCTGATAAGGAAAATAATTTGAGGTGAATATTTCGAGAAAAATATTGTTTCGTCCTTTCCCTGCTGACTAAATTAAAGGCCACAGTCACAGAAAGGCTTACTGCAAGTTTCAACCAAGTGTATATCTCAAGCCGTCAATATAAAATAAATAAATAATGCTGGACGACTCACACATGAAACTGTGCCGAAATATTGGAAAGTTCAAAACTCAAATCATGGTAAATAGTACGTTTATTTAGGGTCAAACTCTAGTTCTAAAAAGCGAGTTTATCTTTAAATTAAAAGCAAACAAAAAGGTATAGCAGTAGGCCTAGCACGGTTATAGTTGTCTAGGGTAGAATAGACAAGAATGACATCGCATTGTCATACATTGCGTAAATTATTGAAGTTGAAGGAATGAGTTTCAAACATTTTACGCATTCCATGACGATGTGACGTAATTTTTCTCTATTCTACCCTAGACAACAATCCCCGTGCTAGGCCTACTGGTGTTGATCACGATAACGATGATTCAACAGTGGTACCTTTATGTACAAAGAGAACAGAATGGACACATGCAATGAACACAACCTGAACAGAACGGACACACGAATGAGCATGTAAGTGATGCCAAAGTGACATCCCTCGGTTCATTTCTCATGTCAATCGCAGCCGGATCGGTCCCAGCCAGTTTATTATGAACTATGGCAATATCGTATGGGCGATAGACAATAGACTTAGCTTATATGGATAGTGACGTAACGAACGATTTTAAATAGCGTTTACAAGCAACCTTAGACTTGGATGAACAATACGAATATTCAATCAACTATATAGATAGATAATCTAATATCTTTATTCACAAAGAAAATTACAATCAACTGATAGAAATAAATTACAACTCATATTTACAATTGAAGCAAATCAGCTAAGTGCAGACTGTAGCAAACAATCTACAGGTAGCTTAATTGATCCATATAAATATCAGTCGGAAGCGTCCCCAACATGCTGCTAGCTGCATTGCCCCGCTGTATGGCAATGCTGATGCGCTGTGCCAGATACTTTCCCGCCAGCTCTCGGGTCGCTTCAACCAGACGGTTTAATTTTTTAGAAAGAAAGAAAAAAAAGACATTTATTTATAACAACAGTAGGTAAGTACAGAAAAAACACACTTATGGGGTATAGGTACATAAAGTTGCTATAAAAAGGCCCTAACTCAGCATAATGCTGGCTAAGCTCCCGTAGGAGGCCTAGCCAGCGCTGGTCTTCCGTTAGGGCCCGTACAAATGTAAAAATTTTAAAACCCGAAGAGCCTCGGTACCCCTCGGACCTAGGGTCTCAACTCCAAGGGGAGCAATGAATTATTGATTTCGAGTCATAAACATTTTGATAACAATAAAACCTAATAAAGTATCAGGTAGAGCAAGAAACCTAGAATATTCCATTGCAGAAAATCGAAAAATTTATATAATTACTGAACACTTCCATTGCTACCGACGCACATGGACGACTTCCACCTGCTGGAGAGAGATGGCAGTGAATGCATTAAAGCAAACTCCATCGTCCTGTTACTGAGAAGAAAGGAACTCGTACTGTTAACTTATCTACACTTACGTTTATTGATCTACCTAGAATAAACGCTTAACCCGAACCCGATTTATTTACACGGGAAAATAACTCAAACATATTCAAGAGGCACCCTTCGCCATTTCGTTGACACAAAGCAAAGTCACAAGCGGTAAGGGAGGTCTTCATAAATTGAACGACAATGGAACTAACCAGTTAACCGAGAACTCTCAGTTACAGAACTTTCTTTGACTCCTCAAGCAACCAAAGCTTTCGATAGGTCTTTGCTACTGGTCGACTGACCAGTGGTTCGGAAACTCACGATAATGTAGTTGAATTATGGATTTCAGATGCCTGTTCTTGAAATTAATTTATGTTTGTTCGCTTTAGTTTTATGAAGAGGAAATTCCAGTAGATTTCTGTGGAAATGTTGCGTGTGAACAAGTATTTTACGATGTTTTTGCCTAGTGGAGTGGGACCATTTGCCTGAAACAAACTCTATAGGTGCTTAGGTGCTCTTTGCTGTCACTTGGCTGCTCTAAAATCGATTGATACCGAGTGCTCCTGTTAGGTGACTCGTAAAATTTTACAAAAACGTAACGAAGTGGGAGTACCTAGCTTTAATGTTGATCTAAGCTAAGCGGTACTTCATAGGCACTTGCGTTTATTTCGCTTTGATTTTCCGACGTTTCCACAAATTTACCAGTTTTAAAACTAACCGATGGTTTGTCAAAATTGTATTCAGATGTAACTTTTAAAACTTTATTCACGCCACAGAAACAAACTACGTATAGGAAACATTATTTAAGCACAGATTAAACAGTCATTACAGCACCCAGACAAATGTTGCCAGCTAAAGCGCGCCGTAAAACGCCGCTATCCCCAAACATACTGCTAGTGCCTGAAAAAAATATGAATCCAATTCATTTCACTCAACGTTTTCACGTCTCACCCTCATATCCGTATAAATGGCACTGCTTGTAGTTCAAAAAATTGGCAGCTGGGACAGTATAAATTAAATAACATTTAGTAGTGGACCAAAATTGCAACGTTCATCTCTTTTACTAAATCGTCTGTAGGTAATGTTACGATGAATTAGAGATTATTTCACCGAATCTATAATAGAGAAAAAGGAAAAGAAATTGAAACAATGTTTGTAAAGCTGATGGAACATTAGGAAACACTTTTAAGGTTTTACTCATCATCTGACTGAAGTTCTAAAACAGCTTGTGGCTCATCTCACAACCACTCAGGCTTGTTTCCAATAAGAATAAATAGGATGGATAAGAGTTTCTTATTATTAATTATGATACGTAGTTAGGCAAAAACAAAACAATTCATAAAAAAAATTACAGATCGTTATTATTTTTTAGGAATTTAATTCGATCATTGTTGTGGTGGACTAAAAAAATCGGTAACGTATGATCCGCATGCCGGTTTTAACTAAATCTCCCTATACAAACAGTTATGTTTCGAAAGAAGTGACGTCACTCAAGACGCCATGACAGTCTTGAGCGTTTTCGAATGAAATAGAAATTGCTTTTTATCATGCGAAATAACTGAAAGAATACTTACGCTAAGTATTCTTTTTGTTTAAATATTACGTTTTTGGAATAAAATGGGTATTAATAAACCAATTTTTCAAAGTCAACTGACCTATTTACACATCTCAAAGTAATGCTCTAGCTATTCCCAATGTAGCTGTGGCAACGCTGACCGAGAGAAAGCCTACATTTACATAACTCTCAATTACATTTGGATTTAAAATGGCCTCCACGTGCGTGAAATAGATATAAAAACGTATATTGGCGCGGTGCGTGCGCGGAACGACGAAGCGCCGCGTTTTATGATTTTTGTGCATCGGGTTAAAACTGTTAACTGACGCGTAACTGGTTTACGGAAACGATTTTATGTAAATTGTAAGTGCGGCAGCGGTTTTGAGTGGAGCTGGAAATTCATTTGTTTTGTCAGAATTATTCCGTAAATACAAAGCGCGTTTTGTTTATTTATTAGTTAGTTTGGCTTGTCCAATGTGATTTGATTAGTGATGCGATTATTGGTATTGTTTTGTGATTTGTTTCAGTATCATGAACACACAGAAACAAAGCTTTTTTAAAGCTATTAATTGCACCGAAATTGAGTAGAGCACAGGGACGTTTTTTGACGTGACAACGTCTTATAAATTGGTTTGCCGGGTGACACTTCAAGAAACTGCGTTACGCGTTACGTTCCGCTCACGTTATGCGCTCACAATGTTTTACCACTCAAAGTCGTTGTCACGTAAAACTTTCGCCCGTATACCGACTTTACAGGCAACCAATTTTTCTTGAACAGAAGCTCTACCTTTTTCTCTCGAGCAAAAAGAATCGGCTTGGCTTTACATCATAAGCTATCAAACAAAAATAAACAAATAAATAGAGACATTAAGACACAAGCCTAGTGCTTAGTTTGGGTCTCACCAGAAATCCCTAAGTATGTACATATATATTCGGTGAATAAATGATTTATGATTTAAATAATACGTATTGGTGATTCGTTTTTTTTTTGACGTGACATCGTCTTATAAATTGGTTTGCCGGGTGACACTTCAAGAAACTGCGTTACGGAGCGTAACGCAGTTTCTTGAAGTGTCAAGCGGCTGCTCACGTTATGCGCTCACAATGAGAGCGAGTGAGAGGCACGCGTCCCTTCCACTCGGGCATGGTTAGCCCGCCTAAGAGCGAGAGAGACAGACATAAAAAGTGAAAGGAACTCAAAGTCGTTGTCACGTAAAACTTTCCCCCGTATACCGACTTTACAGGCAACCAATTTTTCTAATTATTTTAAGTCTTCTTCAGAACCTATGTTTACCTTAATATTATATAGGTATATTGTACCAATCTACTATATTTATATTTGAATGAATAAATAAATGTTTATGTATCAATAAAAGATAATTGCAACGACGGGCCAAAGCTGGCATAATGACCACGCTAGACAACTTATATGACTGTAGTTGCCGATATTTCGATTATTTACCTACTTCGATAGTTAACCTGCTTCATAGCGCAACTATTCAGTGCTCTATATCAATATTCAGGTTCACGCCATCTTGGACAAGTTTATGACCCCCACGAGACATAATCATCGCCCCCACAGGACATAATCACGGCCCCCACCGGACTTATGGACACGTCTGTAAACAATCAATATGCTAATCCGTTCCCAGGTGGGTAATGCCAATGCTCAATGTATCGGTTTTACGTAATGACACGGATTTGGCACGGGTATCCTGCAATCAGTAGAATGGCATTAGCGAAAGGATTATTCAATGGTGGGTACTTTACCTAATGCTCTTTGTGAATCCGTTCTACCTACTGTAAAAAGTCTTCATCATCATCATCAGCCTATAATAGTCCACCGCTGGACATAATAGGCCTCTCTTAATGAGCGCCATAGCGCTCTGTCTTCAGCTTGCCGCATCCAGCATCTACCTGCTGTCTTTTGCAGTTCGTCATCCCACCTGGCCGGAGGGTGTCCTACACTACGTTTGCCGAATCGCGGTCTCCACTGAAGATCACGTTTACCCCAGCGGTTTTCGTTTTTTCGCGAGATATAGCCGGCCCACTGCCACTTCAGCTGGCTAATTCCTAGAGCTATATCGATAACTTTGGTTCTCTGTCGGATGTATTCGTTACGAATCCTATACTTCAGAGAACAAACAACAAACTGTAAAAAGTACCTACACTAACTATCTCATCTCTTCCACCAACGAGCTTTGGGTATCGTTGGTACTGAGCACCGAAATCATAATGTGAAATATGTTATAAATAAGTAAATAAATAGATAATTAGTGCTGGACAATACACACAATATCATCTACGCCCAAGCTAAGTTATGTAGGTAGGTAGGTACACAAAATTTGCACCGAGACTAAACTTCACTGAAAAAGATATTGGAAAAGCGAACTTAAGCCTGAAAAGAGTACTCTAAAGTATACCTTTTTCAGCTTAACCTGATTAATTTGGTTTAATGTGATTGACAATAAAACTATAGCAACAAAGGCCTCGTTTTAACACATTGACGTTTAGAGCATGCGAGTCTTGGCTATCGATGTCAGTTTAACGAATCTATTCAAGCTGTACTCTCCTCTAGAACCTCAAAGCCCACTCTAGTCTGAATATCCAGCACCTACCTAGGTAGATACGGGTAGGTAGGTTCCTTTAGTTCGTAACAGGGTGCAATAATTCAACGCAATGCAATTAACGGCTAGGGTAGGCGATAGCATTGCCAAATGCCCTACGTATCCCTTCGCCTAACTAAAGGTTACAATGCTTGTAAAGTTTTTATGTCCCGTCAACGTTAAGCATTCAGTTTTTGGCGTTGATCGTATTGATTTATGAATCTTGTGCCCTGCCTGAAAACCAGCGCAGAATTACGCAGCAAATGCTTTAATACTGCAACATGCTAAGGCAGGGACCCATTTTACCCTTGACCACTAACTCTGTTAATATAAGTACCGACCTAGTAAATAACTTGTTGTCTGTGTTGTTGTCATCTGCCTAAAATTATGTACTTGTACGTAGACTTGTACATACTAATGTGTTTTTGTGGGTAAAATAAATTATCTCTCTCTCTCTCTCTTGTTACAGGAGGTACTTCGATCGTGACGTGAGACAATCGCTCTGCCCACCAATTACAGTAGCAAATGGCTGAGTAAAGGGCCATATTTGCCATAAACGCTGCTACGCACAAAATAAATATATTTTGTAACTATTTGGTTGTGTTTAGTAGTTTTAAGGTAAATAAAAACGTTCTCTCTGTCTCTCTCTTTTCTCTCTCTACTTATGATAGTCTAGTTGTGTTTGTTCTGTACTTTGCGTACAATCATTGCTTTGAACAAAAGGGGTTATTCCAGTTCCCGCATTTCCCCCTAATAGGGAAAAATTGAATTAAAAAAATGGATTTCTCTTCTCCCCCTTGAAGGTTCCGGTTTTCCCCTTCCCTTAACGGGGAAAAGTGGAATCGAAAAAAATAATTCCTGTTTCCCCCTATAACAAATTTTTTCATGAGGAAAAACGGAATAAGAAAAAACGTTGAGAGGAAAAAATTGGAATTCATTTTTTATTCTAGTTTTCCCCTTATGAGGGATTTGACAAAAGGGAAAACTGGAATAACCCAAAAAAAAGTACCTTTAAAATTCCATTAAAATAAGTAACGACTCAATCATCAGGGTAGTTCGTTTACTTATCCATACATTTTATCTTCCACTTATTTCAACTGAAAATTGCGACGTCTTATACAGAAACCACAAAATATAATCTTGACAATGTTGTAAGTATTCGTCTTCTACAAAAGAACTAAATTATAATTCCTTTGTTGCGGCAAGTATTGCATAATGCTATCCAAATTGCAGTTTTATCGCTAGTCGGGATCAAATACGTTGTACGTCGTTGATTTATAGCTTTACATTCTGCTGTGGAAAAATCCAGCTAAAGTAACCACCTAGATAATTCTAATAAGCTCAAAATAGATTAAATCTTTTGGATGGTCATATTTCTAATCATATCCAATCTAAGAAGCTCATGGATACCAATCTGTCGGGTAGGTCTATTTAATTCCAAAAGTCATATTCATCCTTAGAAAATCCCACAACCGCGTGCCTATCTGATATTGATATCTTAAAGTAAATAATATACTAAGTCTGGAATCTTGATTTCAATAGCCAAAATATTTATAACATAAATGTGCCGATATCTCGTTAAATAAGTTTGATATTTAAAAAAAACAAGCTTTTAATGCATTGTCATCCAAACTAAACGGGTATACAAAAATTCAGCTCAATTGGTTGAAGATATCTGCTACTAAATTGAGTTGCTAGATTCCACCCGTATAAACATAGTTAAATACTTGGCAAGTTAAATAAAAGCTTGTACCAAAAAGAAAACACGATAAATCATGACAAAATATTCCGTTACTGGGTTTTCAGAGGTCATAAATAGGATAAGGATTTGTTATTATAATTCGTAAGCCCTCACACTCAGGGTAATTTCTAAGAACGGCGCTAGAGTCCGTAGGAAGTCCCAGAGATTTTCGACTCCTACGTCACTTGACCTCGTGGTGTAGTTGGTTAGCATATTCCCGTACTGAGGGAAGGATGCAGGTTCAAGTCCCGATAAAGTCAAAGTTATTGACTTCTCATAAATAGGATAGTTAAAAAATTTAACTGTTTTATACTGATAATTGGTCTCACGAAATGGAGAGTATACCAATCCTCTTTGAATCTATTACATACTTTTTCTAGTTAGGAAACTAAAACCTTTGGAAGCACTCCCAGCAGTGGACATAAATGTCCCGATGAGGTAGTTAAGTAATCCATGCAAGTCCATCAAAAATCCATTCTGGTTATAAGTAAACGCAGAAGGCATGAGTATTGCCAACCATTCCTCGTATCACTATCTGCAGCAGGCAAGAGTAATAATTATATAGGTCCATTTGAAATGATAATCCGAAACGGCGGTCAATAAACACGGTATCAATGGCAAACGGTTCGGAACACTAGCCCAAAGCAACGGTGCGGCGGCGCTAAAACAGTATTGTACAGTGATATTATTGTCCTGGCGCTTTCAGAGTGCAACAGAAACTTTGACAGAGTATCAATGAGACTTTTTTTATACCACTAAGGTGGCAAAAAAGCATGCGGTCCGCCTGATGAAAAGCGGTTACCGCAGCCTGCAACATCAGGGACATTACACGCGTGTTGTCGACCCTTTAAATGTCTTAGAAGACCCTTTTTGAAGAACTCCATGTTGTAGTCCTGAGAGAAAACTTTAATAACTATGATACTTCATAATTGTATAGATTTTCAATCACATTTGCAATGCTCGAGTGGTCAAAGCAGGACTGAACGTTTTCAATGTAAATGTCTGATTGTGCTTGTTTCAGTTCAAAATGGTTTAATTTAGAAACTGTAAATCTTCATTGGTCTTCATTACACGTATTATCTATCACTAGCAGTAGTCAATAGTAATAACTAAACAAGTCCATTTGAAATGATAATCCGAAACGGCAGTCAATAAACGGTATCAATGGCAGACAGCTCGGAACATCAGCACAAAGCAGCGGCGCTAAATACAGTACTATTGTACAAACAGTACGCTACGCTATCCTGAGTTTATGCACCTGGAGTGGAGACCTACTGAGAAACGACGAAAACTATGCGTGTCTTCTACTGTGTTTTCAGAACCTTTTATATTGAGTTCAGCGTCAAGTAATCTTGACTTGACAAAGTCAACATCCAGCTCTCTATCTATTGTCTCTAAAGTTGTGATAACAGTCTCATACTCGGTTAGCAGTGTAAGTAGGAGGTGACACACTTTATCTGCTTCCTTTAGCCAATTTAGCCAATCTTTCCAATTCAGTTATTATAGTGTCTAGAAAAGCACGAAATAAGAACGATATAAATACTGATATTAAACTGCGGATACTGATATTCCGAGAAGTGGTAGGAATAAGGTACTAATGACTACTGCGTGCCTATACCAACTGCGTAACTTAGTTTAGTATTATTTTGCAGTCGCTTTTTGTGGAAATTTTTAAATAGCAATCAGTTTAGCCCTACTCATTAAGTTAGATGTCAGTTTCCTGAATATTTTTAAAATAAATAAGTACCACTGAAAGTACCAGAGTGGATTTTGGATGAACTTGCATGGATTATTTAACTGCATTGTAACTTTCGTGACACCTTAATAATAAACGTTGATTGTGTGTCAAGAATTTATAGTTAGGTATTGCTAGAAAAGGTGGCGTATATCGCAGGAATTAAATGGATCCACATACGAATGTTTGTCAAATTAACAAACGAATGTGTGTCCATTTAATTCCCAAGACCTACTTGTTGGAATTGGGATCAAATGTCGATAATCGGTAGTTGGCAGAAGACCGCAAAACTCAAAACAACACAAATACTCCGTTAAAAACTTTCGAGCTTTCAGTGCCAACATGTGGATGAGTGAACATTTACAGGCTTTCGTATCTGTTTGTGAGTGGATGTTAATCCAACCGGTGAGTCTAGCCTGGTACCGGACTAGACGAGATTAAGGTTTTATCTGGCACGGGTGCCCAAAATACATCGCACACCAACGTTTCCGGAATATGCGTCAGACTCCATACTTATTGAAGGAGGACATGTCGTGGAGAGCTATATGCGTGCTACGTTTCTTCCTTTCTGTAACGTCATCATCCAGTTTTTGCCACGTTACAACTGCTTAAAAGTCCTTATCTCTCGACTTGTTCGATCCTTTGCGGCAAGGATGCTACACTACAGTTCACGGTAGGACCCTCATAATATTGCAGTTTACCGCTACCCATTGTACTGCGGCTGCATTCATGTTTATGTTAATAATGGCTGCCATTGTTGCCGACTTAGTTTGATATGTTCAATACTAGGATCTGTGTTTGTTGAGGAAGTAAGTTTGTAAAAGTATCACTGGTTAAAATGTACGTTCATGAAAACGGTAGACACTTATAAATAAATTATGTTGGGCAATCCACACAGCATCATATTACAGCCCCAAAGTAAGCAGACCTTGTGTTATTGGCCTTATGGGTTATAGATAACTCTTAATCATAACATAATACTAAACATGATAAGTAATCGAATCTTCCTAAACCAAAAATTCAAAATATTCACTGAACTCGTTCTCTGTTCTAAGCATACCGTAAAACAATATTCAGAAGAACAGACCTACTTGTATATTATGATATATATGTCAATGTTCTATGGAACATTGGAAAACCACGTGTATAATATAGTGTACCCAATGTTGTACGGCACACAGCACTATTTGAGTTAACACTCGAACCAGAACATCAAGTATACTTAGTGCCAACAAACTGTTCACTATAAAATTCGGCTCTCCCCTACCCTACAATTAATACCTACGAGAAAAGCACTAACGAAGCAGACAATATTGCTCCACCAACTTCACATAAAAAGGATTAAGTTCACGAACCGTCCGTTTAACATTCGATCTAATCCCCTTAAATTTAAGGCTGGGTTTCAATTACAAGCTCAACAGGTGCTTACGCTGAGTTAAGAGGGTAGTGCGAATAGGAATCACGGGTATGCTTTCAATTGATAGTACAGTTTGTGGTTTGACGTATCAGGTTGTACAAATGAGGGCTTTAGTGATTTGAGGGACGGTTAATTTTGAACTTTATGCTAGTTTTATTGGGTCGAAATTGGAATTGGAGATGAGTCTGCGCTTTATTTGAGTGGTTTTGTATTTGAGTTTACTTCTCATTTGGGATAGAAGAGACTCTCCTGATTTTCGATTGAAAAATAAATGTTAAAGTCCAACCATTTTTCGTTGATGTCAATATTTAAAATCCAACCACATATCATCGCAGTAATCTATCATCTCCAAATCCTATTGAAGCTTCCAAAATATACTTAGTATTAAAAACACATTTCGCGAACTCGTCGCCCTTTTCACTGTAAGATCAAACTGATGCCTCATAAATGAAATGTTTTGAAACGTTCGATTTTATTTCCATATTTATTTTGTAATAGGTACGGGCCAGGCTGATATTTGGTGTAGATATAGGTGTACACATAAGTAACATAATTACAGGCTACCCCATGGGATAGGATGAACCAAAAAAACGTTTAAATAAAACAATAGGTACCTAATTAGATCTTCGACGACTTAAAGTATAAAAGTGCTACGTTAATCCCGGAAATAACGCGTGCGAAGCCACGGGTAGAAACTAGTCATATAAAACGTTTTAAAGGCGTTTAAAAATAACCCTTGCAAAACTAACGATCCCTTTACCAAGGTATTGAAAATTTATTCTAAGTACGCCTGGGTGTTAGATGGTTTTATATAAGATGTCGTTCTTGGGAAGAACCACTTCAAGATGAACTCTACATCTGTATAAACTTGGGAAGAACATTAGTTATGGGATGGGTTTTTGTAAATTGGAAGGCTGAAAGGTGGTTTGAATAAATATTGTATAAAATTTGGTGTGTAGTTGTGGTTTTTTGAAGTGTAAACGAGTATTTATTTTACAGCGGCGTTAACGTGAGTTGTTGTTAGTGTATGAGAGAAATGTTGAGGGTATTTGGAGAGCTCGACTCTAGAGAAATATACGTTTTGAATGCGAAAATATGTGTTGTTTGTATGAATTTTTGTACGGTCTACATGGGAGACTAGCGCAGTACCGTAGGGAAACTACCTTACTGCTAGTAAGCAGAAAAAACTTTTTTAGTTACGCACCACACCACGTCGTCCCCTCATAGGTAAATTGATGGTGTAGGTACTAGAATTATTTTTGAATCTTTTACCGAATTATGCATTTGAAACTTGTATTTTACGTCTAAAATATTAATTTAATTTATGCAGGTCTCGACAGAGCCTACACATTTGCTCCCCTTAGGTCCATGGAGTACCGTGTCCCTCAGGATTTTCAAAAATTATCTGAGCGTCAGGTCGAAGCGACCCGAGAGCTGGTGAGTATTTGGCGCAGCGCATCAGCATTGCCGTACAGCGGGGCAATGCAGCCAGCGTCCGATATGGATCAGTTGAGCTTCCTGTAGATAGTTTGCAACAGTCCGCAGTTAGCTCAATAGTTTCAATTCTAAATACAATCTAATTTGTTTCTATTATTTGATCGTTATTTTCTTTGTTAATTAAGATTTCTTATTAGCTTATGACGTGTAATGTAACCTGATTGTTGCAATTAAAGAACTTGAAACTTGAGTACAAACATTTGAAAGCATGTTCCTAGCAACTAGTGAAGTTGGGCAGTAGATGATAATGATGACATGGCTCTGAGGGTCAAGTCTATTTGACGATATTAACGAGACGTGATCGTTACGTCTCCTTTATGTGTGGGGATTTGCGTTAGTAACATTTGTTTATTTGTTTATTAAAAATACTTACACTATTTTTACAGGGGCCCCTAATGAGTGTAAAAAGTCCACAAAAAACAATCATACCATTATAAATATTTGTCAGACCAATATAAATACACACCTATGAACTACAAATTAAAATTACTATAAAAATTAAAATAAAAAACATGACAGCACGATGTAAAAATAAAATGAAAAATGAAAAATATTTATTTAGCAGCAAATACAATAAGCTTAACCGAAAACTTATGGGCAGGTACTTATATCTACGAGTATTTTTAAATGTACATTACATTAAATTGCTAAAATGAAACAGGATACAACAAAGGCTGAGAATATTATAAATACCGTTACATTTTTAAATGTTAAGTATATAGTAAAATATAAGTATATACCTAATACATAATATTTAAAATCACTATACTAAATCTATAATATATCTATTTAATAATAATAATATAAAAAAACTCACCCCTCTAATGTAGGAGGTCTTGCTAAATGTTCAATTTGAAATGAAAAAAAAAAAACATGGTAAGCTTAAGTATTGTTATAGCAAAACTAAAAGAATCTGGAAGAAGTAACCTTTACAAGATACCTAGTTTAATCTTCCTGGCTTTAGCTTATGGTTTTAATATATTTTTATTGTGTTAGAATAGTTTTAATAATGAGTTTACGGCCAACTAAGTTAACTATCTAATAAAAGTTTATTCTGTTTTAATTTAATGCCAGTGCGGTACTGCTGTCGAACAGCTTGGTCATCACGGATTATCGTGCACTAGGGCCGCCGGTCGGATATCTCGCCACACTAGCCTTAACGACATCATCCGGCGGGCCTTTGTCACCGCTAACGTACCAGCTATTCTCGAACCGAATGGTCTGTTGCGTGACGATGGTAAGAGGCCCGACGGTATGACACTAGTCCCATGGGAGTTGGGGAGGCCCATTGTGTGGGACGCTACATGCGTCGACACACTTGCGCCTTCCCATCTTCCGAGGACATCCGTGAGGGCGGGTGCGGCGGCAGATTTGGCCGAAGATCTCAAGAGGCGCAAATATGCAGGTCTCGACAGAGCCTACACATTTGCTCCGCTTGGAGTCGAGACCCTAGGTCCGTGGGGTACCGAGGCTCTTCGGGTTTTCAAAAAACTATCTGAGACCCGAGAGCTGGTGAATATCTGGCACAGCGTATCAGCATTGCCATACAGCGTGGCAATGCAGCCAGCGTCTTGGGGACGCTTCCGACTGGTGTTGATATGGATCAGTTGAGCTATCTGTAGACTGTTTGCAACAGTCGGCAGTTAGCTCAATTGTTTCAATTGTAAATACTAGTATAATTTTCTTTGTGAATAAATGTCTTTATTTAATTCTAACTAAATAAATAATGTTTGACAATTCACACAGCATCATCTAGCTCCCAGCTAAGCAGAGCTTATGTTATCATTACTAGATATTAATTATAGACACTTCTAGCAATAGTTACCTGTAAAAGACTGTTGACAAATGACACAATTTAAAAGTAGTTCTTAAGACCAACTATGTACACAGTTTGCACAATAATATTTCTAATTCTTATCTATACGCTTATATGATAAGTACAATACCCGTTTTTGCAGTTTGTGATGTCAATTTACGTATTCCGGTACAAAAAATCTCATTCCGATATAAAAAATACCCACTAAATTCAGATAGAATTCAGCAATTACTTTCCTCAAATATTTTCAGAGGTTCAATTCGCGGAACTTCGTTTAATGCGAATGCCGTAGGAACTTTGGAAAAATATTTGGTATGGAAGATTTCTTCTTGAAAGAAACTTTCCGGTCAAAACATATCTAACATCAACATTAGCTAGGTACTAGCAAAGATAAAAGGACTTCTATGGCAAGAATACCTTTCATCATCTGCTAATGGAAATGGCACTTATTTAATACCAATTCTTGTCCAATTATCGAAATTAAATTCTAAATTGACATTATCATAGGTATGGCTGTCGAATGTCAAATTCTTCTTCAATTTGGGTCTTTTGACCCAAATCACACATCTCCGTATTTAATCTAATAAATTAGAAAACTTGAAGCTCGACTTGAAATGAAATTTTCGAGATTTTTCCCCCAATTAAGGGAAATTAGCAGTCACGATGCGACGTTATTCACGTTGACCGTTTTCGTCTTTCAGTTACTTTTTGTCTTTTCAGTCATATTTTGCAATTTAGGCAGTCTAAGCTTACATAAAGTTAAAATATCATAATCCTACGTCCACTGCATTGGTCCACTGCTGGACGCAGGTCTCCCCTTGATAAGCGCCTTCTATCTCATGGGGGGTAATGCCTATAAACCCCACGCTGGGCATGCAGGTTGAGGATCGCAGTTCGGCAGAATTATGCTGCAGGAGGCGTTGCTGCCCTCTCGCGGTGGAAATCCCTAAGTCGCCTCTGACGACACCCGCGGGAAGAGTTGGGGTGGTGCAAATTCTAAGCCGGCACCACACAAATCTGTCCGAATCTCGTCGTTACTTTTCAAGGGTTCTGTATCGAAATGTTTTATATACACATCCAGCACAAATGCTGCCAGATTTCTAAAGGTAAATTGTAGTACTCGTCGAAATCTACATTTCGATGACAGCTGTCCTCAAATCATGATATCTCGGGAACTGACCATCCCAGAGCACTAGTTTCTGAAGGTAAATGACAGTATACGTCGAGATCTACAATTTTATCTAAAATAATATCTCAGGAACTGTTCATCCTAGAGCACTAGTGTGGGTATTAAAAATACTCAAGGTGATGTACCAACCGGGCCGCGTTCTGATACCGTCAGTGTTGGGTGTCGTGATCGAGTAGCGTCCGATAATGAAACCGGTGGTAGTAGTAACGTTCGTAGCAAAAGACAAAAAATGAGGGTAGATCGATACATCTGCCAATAACAACTCACTCGTAGTGTCCTCAGTTGTTCCGTGATCATGGCGCATGAAACTGTGCTGAAATATAGGAAAGCTCAAAACTCAAATCATGGTAAATATCCCGTTGTAAATGACTTTAATGCTCAAGGAAGTTAAAATATAGTTTGGAACAAATTAAATGTTTCTACAACTAGGGTTAAGAGCATCCACATGCAGACGTTATTTTAATATGAATTCTAATAATTACACTCGTAAGTTTATTTTCCTTTATACCATTTACACCAGCAGTCTAGCACAGCAGCGTGTGAAAGTATGGAACACCTTCCGCTTTTTGCGTTTTTAAAATAAGGTCATCTTCATATGACGGCAGTTAAATATGATAAGAGAGTCTCTCAAAAATTTAAAAGCATTTTTAACCAAATCAATGAAATATATACCTACTCTATGAAGGATCAAAATTAAGTAATATTACAAGTGAAATTTTATCTAACTAAATTATAAAATTTTATTACAAAATAAAATAACAATCAAAGAATAGAAATAAATTTGAACTAGTACTAGTCCTAATTTGTTTCTAATCTTTTCAATTGTAAAATTGCAATAGTTAAGCTAACTTCAAACTGTAAAAAAAAAAATATAGACGTAGCTCAACTGAATTATTGTTCTGGCTTTATCTTATTGAGTTTGTCTCTTGACATTTACAAGTCTATTTCCAAAGATATGTACTTATGATGCCGAAATTTAGAAAATTTTATAAATCAAGAACGTCATACCATTCTCCGCTTTGCAGAAACACTGGTTACAACAAATGGAGCGAAGTTGTGTGAACAAAACCACAGAACAAATAAAAGTTGCTTTGCAAAACTAACAACAAAGGCGATAGCCCGGTGGTTACGTTTGTTTTGCTGGTACATGACATTTGCAACATGGCTGTAGGTATAGTAGGTACCTATCCACTTGTCTAGGTGACCGTGTGTTTTACAAAATTAAAAGTTATCCAATATGTTTTTATAAATATGCTTTTGTAAAGAAAGGGCAATTACTTAATGAACGTAGAAGTGAAAGTGTCAGTGTACGATTTCATTTAGTTTGATAAAATTCAATTGAATAGTACCTAAACACAACAAACTCTACAATTTTGGCCCGAAAAAACATTGTGTATTGAGTTTACACAGTTTACAGTCTCTACTATACTCGTATAATTTCCTAGTTGCGGAACAAATGTTTGAATGTTCTGTAGTTAGACATTAGCAAGTTTTTGTTTTGTTTGTTCTCATGCAGGGCTGGTTTGTAAGAAACGAATACGGGAATAAAATTATATCTGAGATACTAAGTTTACGGGGTCCATCTATTCGTCCGGACCTTGCTGGATAGTAAAAGGTCGACTGCAATGCAAAGACAGATGATATGGAAAAATATATTTTTTCCGAAAAGTTGCAGTGGCCAAACTCGTTTGCAAGTTCTGCAAATATCTTTATTCTTTGTAACACAGGAAATAAATAGTTTCCTTCACTGTACACAAACTCAAGATAGCAACAACGCTAGCACAAGTTGCAACGTTAGCGTTTCTTTTATTTTTATCACTCCAGAGTTGGCAACCCAAGTTAATTCATTTTCATTTTTTTTTCTCATGAAGTAGGAACACAGTATTAAGTAGCTCTTAGTCACAGTATTACCCAGATGAAGATTTAAAGGGCCTGCAGCAAATTGATTTATTGGAGAGGTTGATGTCAAATTACCATTGCCGGCTAGGTCTCTTATGGGATCTTAGCAAAAAGGCACTAACTCAGCATAATACTGGTATTATGCTGAGTTAGTGCCTTTTTGAAACCACTTTATTTATGTATGTGCCTATCTTACAAGTGTGTCTTGTTTTTTAACTGTTGGTATAAATAAAGGCCTTTCTTTTCTTTTTTTATTAATACTTATACTTACAAGTTGCTTAAGCAATATTTATGTCTTATCCAGAAAAAAAACGCTGAATAGACAATATGACGGAATATGATTTTAATAAATTTTCGTCTATTCGTATATCTACTATATAAAAATAAGTCGGGTTTTCCTTCCTGAAGCTATAACTCCAGAAGGCAGGAACCGATTTCCACGGTTTTGCATTCGTTGGAAAGGTCTCGAGCTCCGTGAGGTTTATAGCAAATAAATAATTAAGAAAGTGGGAAACATAAATTTCCACGCGAGCGAAGCCGCGGGGCGCAGCTAGTATGTATATAGAAAGGCAGGAAAAGGTACTTTTCGGAAAATATATCTGTGCTAGCCCCACCTAGCAGACAGAAAGTAAATAAGTAAACTTATAACAAGCAAGTAACGGGGGAACTGGACCCACAAACTTAGTAATGAGGTAGCCTTAAGCTGGCTTACTGCAGATGTTTGTAAATAACTCTTTGAGAGTACTTATTCTTATACAGGGTGGGTTGTTTGTGATACTCGTATTTAATGCAGTTCACATTTTTACAAGCTTATCTAGCGTAACCTTATTTTAATAGTTTAACAGCTCTTTGTCATAAAATGTAATAAAAACACGCATTTTTACTAAATTACTAGCTGCGCCCCGCGGCTACGCCCGCGTGGAAATTTAAAATTATCACTTAGGGGTATGAAAAATAGATGTTGACCGATTCTCAGACCTACTCAATATGCTCACAAAATTTCATGAGAATCGGTCAAGGCGTTTCGGAGGAGTACGGGAACGAACATTGTGACACAAGAATTTTATATATAAGATTTGTTAGATACTACTAGCAATGAGGTGGCTTACTGGATATGTTTGTAAATTACTCTTTGAGAGTGCTTATTCTTATACAAGGTCGGTTATTGGTTGCCCGCGTATTTAATTCACATCACATCACATTTTAATAAGCTTATCTAGCGTAACCTTATTTTGATAGTATAGCAGCCCTTTGTCGTAAGATTAAAAAAAACCCATTCTTACTAGATTATTTGATCGACACTCCGAGTAATAAATAAATAAAAGCTTTATTGTAATGAGAGGGCTTATTGAATAGGTTGTAAATAACTTTTGAGTGTGTTGTTTTGTTATACAGAGCTATTTTGGATGAGAGTATTTAGTTCATATCATTTTCTTAGGGTGTTCATCCCTGAAAGATTGTCGGACGGTAAGCAGTTTCTTCTATTAACTATCACGTGGAATTGAAATTGAAAATTCATTTACAGACAAAACATCCATTTTGTTATAGATTATTAAAATTTAGAACGGTTAGTAAAACTAGAAAACAACTGTAATATGGAATGAAGAATTTCTCCCAAAAACGTAGGTACCTATATAATTTTTCGATCATCTTTTGGAAAAACACTTCCATTACTAAGTTTGCAAGACCTTGCTATGGAGCAGTCATGACAAATAACATCTTAGATGATATATTTGATAGCCCTTAGAAGCTGCCAAATTCGGCCGACATAATATACGAACCACTTGCTTTCCAAGACTTTCAGTTAGGGACATTAGTTACCTATATAGTTTTTTAATACACCTTTACAAATAAAATTATAGAAATATAGTAGAACCAGTAATTACTATTGAAACAATTGAGCTAACTGCGGACTGTCGCAAACAATCTACAGGTAGCTCTGATCCATATCAATACCAGTCGTCGCGTCCCCAAGACGCTGGCTGCATTGCCCCGCTGTATGCTTATGCGCTGCGCCAGATACTTACCAGCTCTCGGGTCACGCGTCGCTTCGACCAGACGCTCAGATAATTTTTTAAACGAACTTCGAAAAGGTTATATAGTTAACATACCTATGGTTTGCCTGTTGTTTTTGAGTTTAAATAATATGTTGTATCGCTAAAACTTTGTACAGAGAAATGTTTACATTTTAAATTACCGGTAACGAAATTCTTCGATATTTCGGAAAAGCAAACAAAGCCGCCTGTTTCCCCCCAAGGCCCCCCAAGCCCTCAAGCCCCCTCTGTGGTAAATCTCTGTGTTGATTAAGTGGATGCTGGTTGATTCCTTGAAATGCATGAGGGGGGCTAACGAGCTCCGATATCCAGCGGATATCCGGATTGGAAAGTGTTTAGGATTGATTGAATTGTTGCTGGTGGCAGATGTTCATTATTTAGCGCGGATAACTTGGTAATAGTAGCAGAAAATTCTATGCATTCTGCACTGACATAATTTTAGAATATTGGTCCTTTTTAGAACTAGCGGTCGGATAAATTACCCAAAATCACGAAGAAACATTGGGTATTGTATTGTGTACAGTAACTCGTATAATTCCCTAGTTGCGGACGAAATACTATGTAGTTAGATATTTGGTCTTGTTTTGCATGGTTGTGGTATTAAAAGAATTAACTTTATAGTCATCTAGCTTCTGCCCGCGGCTTCGCACGCGTTGTTTCTATGGAAACGTTTTGAGGTTATTTCTATCCCATGGAAACTGATTTATGGGATAAAAAGCCTATGTTTGATTCCAGGGTTAGACTTACCTGTATGCAAAATTTCAGTCTGATCCGTTCAGTAGTTTTGGTGTGAAGAGGTAACAAACATCCATCCATCCCAACTTTCGCATTTATAATATTAAAACGTGATAAAATTGAATTTACTGAACTTCCCGACCCCTGCAAGGTGGTAAAAGGTAATGTCGGCTGGGACAATAAAGACCCAGAATCAGCGGTCGGATATATATTTAAAAGCTAATAATTTCACAAAAGATAAGCATAACGAATTCGTGAGACGTTACAGGCTATTTCTAATTGTAAGTGATATCTGTCCTATAGCGATGTACCTACTCTGTCAAAAATCGCATGTTAAAAATTTTAACATATCTACTAGATATTTTTGACAGGTTAATAAACAAAGCCAAAACTTAAAATCCCCGGAACACGTAAACTTTTTAATCAAAGCGGAACAAGACTACTAACTTTCCCCGAAAATGTATCCATTTCCTACAATTTCCCACAAGTGTAATGAAACATGGGCCCGAATTAAAATGGAAACTCCAAGTAACGTGTACCTAAAGTTCAGATAATCCCAGAACTTCGAACGCGTCGATAAATCAAGTCGAGTTTCATCTTAGCGAGTGTCAGAACAAAACCTTTGCTTCTATCAGTAACGCAGTTTGATAATGATTAGTGGTTAATTATCTTTATAGAGCAGAAAACACCTTGTGTATAGTGGCAAAAAAACATTAATGGTAAAAAAAACATAGGAGCCTCTATGCTAAATTGATAAGCTAGCTAGGTTTAATTTTCATATCCCAACTCTAGTTTTTGAAGATTGAAGTAAGACAATCAAAAATAGCACCTAATTTACTCAGAATTATTTAATTTTAGTATATCTTGAGTACTTACAAAAGTATATTTTCGGAGCTACGATTTTCGGAATTACATAATTTTATTTTGAGTCACAGATATCGAATCATTGAATTATGCATATCAATAATCTCACACCATAACACAAGCTCTGCTTAGCTTGGGGGCTAGATAATGCTGTGTGAATTGACCAGCATTATTTATTTATTACACGAGTGACTTTAAAAAGCAGCAAAGTATGACTTAACTTATTTCATAGGCAATGTGACGGCACGGCACCCCGAATTAGACAGCTCTCACGAGGAAAGTCGGCTAGGTAACAATTTGCTCAATCGCGCCAGTATTTTCCAATGGGAAACTCAGACCCAACGAGATCTGAGCTGACCCTGACAGAGAAAACGTATTGTATTCTTTATTGATTTCGACAGCGTACCTCCTTAGATCACCGAGAACAGACAGGCAAGACAATTTTGTCTCTTGCTTCCTAAATTGATTGTTCTAAACTAAACTTACTGTGCGACTCTTGTGCCATATAAGTAACTATTCGATTAGTTACATCCTCACTTTTATATGATTTAGTTTAGAGGATGTGATCTTATTCTTCTTCTTATATTCCTTATTACATTTTATTTTTCATCTCATTGTTAGAAAGTAGTCCGAATTTCGTTAAGCTAAGTCAAATTACTGGTTTCCACGACTGTATCGTGGAAATCGTCCTAGTGTGGAGACCGCAGGAAAATTTCTGTAAGATTGTTATTACTAAATAAATATATTTTTAATTTTTTTGCATTTTTTTTTTCACATCTATATATATCTTAAAATATAAAAATGAATCGCAAAATGTGTTGGTAAGCGCATAACTCAACAACGCCTGGACCGATTTCGCTAATTCTTTCTTTGTTGTGTTTGTTATTGTCAGGAGAAGGTTCTTATGAAAGAAAATATTAAGAAAGTTGGAAACATAAATTTCCACGGGGGCGAAGCCGCGGGGCGCAGCTAGTATATATATAAAAATGAAACCCGTTTTCCTTGGTCACGGCATCACGCGTGAACGGCTGGACCGATTTCGCTAATTCTTTCTTTGTTGTGTTTGTTATTGTCAGGAGAAGGTTCTGATGAAAGAAAAAATTAAGAAAGTTGGAAACAATAATTTCCACGGGGGCGAAGCCGCGGGGCGCAGCTAGTTTTGATATAATTTAGGAAGAATCAGAATAAAGGACATTTTGTTCCGTACGCTAATAGTAAAGTTTTTGACTAAATTAATTCCGACATTAGATGCTACTCACATAAGTATTTTATGCTTAAAGTAAAGGAGATGAAAAAAAAATTAGGTAGATAAATAAAACTAAGTTTCACCGTGTTCCTACCGTTGCGTATAAAACGGAATCTGCAAGGTTTAATCAATGACCTATTTAGCTTTTGAAAGCAGGCCTATAATAGGGTGTTACAGCTGGCAACACGGTTATTTCTGTCATTAGTTACTGTCTAGTTCAACTTATTGATATTTATATTGATAAATGATGTTTGCAAACTCGTGTATCAAGCCCGGATATCGTCGATAACATGAGAGTCCAGTGGTGATATGTTAACCTCATTGAGTTATTAGAAATGGTTAAAGTATCCAACTAGGATGTTTTTCAAATGCGTAGCTATTTATGTCTGTTACTGAGTTAGACTCAGGTACATCTAGAAAGATCTTATATTGATCTTATCTCCCTCTTTAGATAAGATCTCTATCGATAGTAACGTAATTTAAAAACTCATTCACTTTATCGTAGAGCAAAGCTATTTTCCTAAAAGCTTGACCAGTACATATGACGAATACCTTTTCAAACTTTAGCTGTAGAGTAAAACATCCCCTGGTTTTCTGATCTAATATTGGAGGCGATATTTCGGAGAACTCGGTCACGACATTTGTCACGGCAGCCTATTTCATTTGCGAAATGGCGGTAAAGAATCTAGGTTTTTGTACGAAAATAGATGGTATTTTCCTTAAATTCATGGTCGAGGTGACTTTTTAGACATATTTGATAGAAAAAACGGCCTACGTTGTATAGGTTTTCTTCCAATAGCATAAACTCAGGTTCCATTGATGGAAAACCTGTCATGTCCCAATATAGGGGACAAGGTCCATTCTCTCTTTCCACTCTTTTCAATGTAACTAGAGGAAAGTCTATATTGAAAAAAACCGAACTTATCACGTCATTAAATGTCAGCCTGGGCCTTTCACGATATTTAAAGCTAAATTTACTAATTGGCAAACATTTATGTATTTTGGCAGTTATTTTTGGAACGAATCAAAAAAAATTGGTGGATACGTCCATACGCCAACTTAGCGTCAACCTCTGAGAGTAAGCTCCAACGCTAAATAACACAACAAATTGTGCATTTTAAGCCTTAATCCTTCAACAAGATTTTCTCTTTCGCTGAACATGCTAAAGTGGCACTTACCACGTTGTAATTGGATATGCCTGACAGGTTGAGGCGTCTATTACGGCCCGCTTTGTGTAATGGTTGTCACTGCCTCTTGAGAGGTGGTAAAAGGTTAAATGAAGAGGCTTATGCTTCAAATTATGAATATAGTTTCGTATAATTTAAGTAGGTACTGTCTAATAAGGGCTTTCTACCTTTGAAAATTAGCGAGACGAATAGGATGAGAATAGATGAAAGCTTTTGCCACCTCTTTGATGAAGCATCTATGATGTAGAAGATGGATAAAACGTTATTACGTGATACAGATTCTATCAATGAAAAGGGCTTGACATTTCAGCAATAAGAAAATCCTTTAAATATTTTTAAGCTGGCATTTCTTCAGTTCTCACTTATAATATAACGCTCCAGTAATAAGAAGCATAAAAATGGCCGTTTTCTGGCAACAAATGTGAGTGCATGTCGGCTCCATACCGCCTCGCATAATAACGTACGTGCAATTTATGAATTCTCATAATTCTGACGATATTTCCTCGGCTTTTTAACGGCGACATCTATATAAATCGTCGTAAGTTTTAGGTTCTTTTTAGCTCAAGAGTTCATGTCGTTTTCCTTATGACATTTCTTGCGAATGATTTGTCACATTCCTTGTTTACTGAACAACAACTGACAAAAGTATTTTAAACATAGCAAAATAGTAAAACAACGTTTTCAAGAAAAGGTACAGTAAGTTCATTCTGGAAAAAAGCTCACATGTCAAATCAGGGACATATTTCCGATACGTAGACAGGACCTTTTCTTTGATAACATTTGAATGTTTTGCAATGTGGTATGAAAACAAAAATCGACCCCCCTGCAAGTTATTTTCTTCTTTTTCGCGAGAAATTTCATTGTTCAAATTGCATGTCGCACGCTACTGTAGGAACGTTAACCATTACCTGTGTTTACTTTTATAATTTCTTCATTTTACGATCGTAGACGAACATCAACAATGGTGATGACGGTTTTAGAGACAGTTTAGTGTTATGGGTTGCAGGCATTGAACCTTTGTGAGGAGAATCGCCGAAAATTCAGTTAGTGCAACAGTGTTTTGTTTATTTAGAGCTGGATCTAGCGAACAGCTGCCAGGGGTTGCTGTCACAACCGTGATGTTTAGAAAAAGAATCGGTAGATGCAATTGTGTTTGTTTATCAAAGAAAGCTCACGTCGTGTACCATCACAAGCGTGATGTTTAGAACGATTAATCTCCGAATATTTACTAAAAGCAATTAAATTTAAGCACGTCTTAATTCACGACTTTATTCAGGCTTTAATGAAACTTTGACAACAAATCGCAAGAGACGTAATATATCTGAGACGCGTATGAGTATTCGTGCGTTAGTCTGTTCTAAATGGAAAGCGAAAATCTATCATTCAGCGTGAGCCTTGGCTTATGCCGATATAACGTTAAATAAGGTTTCAAATATTTGCAGTTGGACGGTTTTTTAATTGTATTGTATATAATGTAATCGTTTGATAAAATGTACTCGCCGCGGCGCAGCAATCTTCAAAATCAGTAAAAACATTAGCAGAAAAACCACCTGCCTCAATAAAAGGAAACAGCTCTCAAACATTTACCGAATCGATAATTGGAGTATTTCAAAACTCCCAACAAAGGGAAATCGTCGAAAAATCCTTAAGGGGGAAACTTCGCCGCTATCGTGGCCTTAGCACGAATATTTTGTGTTATGAATGTTATGATGTAGATTTTTTACAGTTTGCTAATAGAAATGGAGACGTAAATAAGTAGGAAAATTTTATTTAAAGCTATCAAATGATCATATCACGACAAACTTTCAAGTAGCACATATAAAACTTTGAACTTTAGCAAAGTTATCTATTACGAGGATTTGATTAGCAAATACTATGCTGATACTTTATTACTAGACAAATAGAACGATATCGTCAGATAGCGACGACTTGTGCTTAGGCTACATGCCTTTTCTATTCTTGCGAGACGGTAATAATTGGGGCATGATGTATAATAACAACGAAGGCAAGCTGGCATTGTAGAGCTAAATTAAAGTCAGCCCGTTTCCATGGTGACGCGCCGTAGGCTTTTGAGGGTTGACAGCGAGACAGGTTTTCACGAAATTTCAGCATATTTTCGTTGTTAGCGACGCAGTGGGTACTAAAATTGCGCTAGAACACTTTAGTGCTAGATGTCACGAACGTGTCACGTTGAGATTTTATTGTTTAAATATAGCATAAACTACGTGTAAACTTAAACTGTTGATTTTGTTTTCCTAGGAAGCAAAAATAAAACCTACCTTTTGCCCAACTTTAGACATAAGCAGTTATGTAGCCATTAATTTTATCTATCTACTTACAAATAGCGAAAGTTCCAACACGTACCTGAAACAGAGAGAAAAATTATTAGCAAAACGGAAACTCGGACCCCAAAATCCGTAAATAAAAAAACAAATAACGAAACACAAAAGCCTACGTCATCGAAATGGCCGAACTTTTCCCGGCCTACCCTCAATGATTCTTAATTAAACCTACTATTGTTGCACCTTGCAGGCGATTCATAACAAGTGTCAGCCGTTAGGGCTCTTGCACACGACTGCTGTACGGCTTCAAGGTCCGTGAGCTCCAAAGAAAACACGGAAGTAAACCATAAAGAACTCCACGAACAATTAGATAGATAGATTATTGATTATTATTATAAGCCTATAGGGTCCCACTGCAGGGCAAAGGCCTCCTTCTCCTCCTTCCACTTTTTTCTATCAATAAATGTATCTTTATCTTTATCTTATCAATAGCTAGATTTGGCCACTCTTTTTGGTACGAGTCCAGCTCGTAGATAGATAGAAAATATTATATAGCGCACTTAAAACCAAGAAACAATTTAAAATGAAATAATTATAATCTAAATGACAATTGGCGGTCTTATCAATTACCCCTAAAGAGCCTCCGATTTTTTTGTGGGCAGTCTTCTCTTACTAACATTACACATTTCATTTTAAAAGACAAACGTGACTACTATGCTTCTACGACTAAGTAAAGGGGCCTAGTTTAAAAGTTTTTGCAAACGCACCGGTAAATCTGAAGAAGCCGAAGAAATCAGAGAATTTGAAAAATATTCGATACGGCTAGATCAGCGAGGACAATCAATTCTTAACAGCAAAGAGTAAACACAAGATCCTCGCCGCACGACGCGCACGTTGCAACCTCGTGTGAATTATCTTAATAGCTCAAGTTGAGGAAAGAAGCTGTGGTACAGCTCCCTCGATAATTGGTTTCCACTCCCCTCCCCACGATAATTGAATGAGTTTCTATGATCGTTTCGTTTTTTGCACCTACTTATTTTATTCTTCCGTTGATAGTGCATGAGAAAAGCACATTTTGCACATTTCACACTAGCTTCTACCCGCGGCTTCGCCCGTGTTTTTTTGGAATAAAAAATAGCCATTATGTATTCCAGGTCTAGAACTTTATGTGTCCAAAATTTCAGCTCGATCCATTCAGTAGGTAGTTATGGCGTTGTCATCGCACCAACATCTTCACAACGGGACAAACTTTGGCCTTCACAGTACTTATTAGGAGGATTATAAGTAGATTTTACTAAAGTAGCGAAGAAACATCAGTGTACACAAGAATCGTACAATTTTTCAACGAAAGAAATCCCGTAATGCATTCAAACAGTAAGAGAGGCTTTTGAACAGCGGTCATGAGATTAAAGATAGAATACACGTACGAGTAGCTCTCGAAATCATTATAACCTTGTGATAAGCAGCGACTAATTTTTCTGTGTTGCCATAGGCATTTTAATATTTCAATTTCATCAAGTTGTTCTTGGTGACTTTATCCATAAGTGATAAAATCACAATCAACCATTAGCCGAACCAAATCAGCATCAATACGTTCCCATTTACAAATTGATTACCGCGGTCCCCAGCCGTCTAATCCACTTTGGCTCTTCTTCGCAGGTTATTTTTCACATGAACACCTACAGAGTTTGTTAACACAGAGATATGCTTGGAACACGCAAACATTTGTATAGAACTACTGGATGAGATAAGCTAAGTGCAATACATATTATATTAGTTTGTTTTTGATACTCTAGCAATTGTTATTTGAAATTGTTAAAATGTAGGTGTTTTTGTTACTCTAGGAATTGTAATTTGAAATTGAACCTACATTTTCGATTTTCAGTTTGCAAGAATATTTATTTTCGGTTGAAAGGTGGTTCAGGCATAATGGTTTTAAAAATTATGAAAGTTGCTTTAAAAAAGAAAATAACGCGGTATAAAATTCTAATAAATATCTATATTTACATAAATCGATTGTCGGCAACTTAGTTTCTTTACCAAATTGACAAAGCTTTTTTTGTCAGTTGCCAGTGTCCGTTCAGTGCTAGAAGCACTGAACGGACACTATTCCTACATCATTCATAAAATGTGGGCATGCATTTTGCCCTTTCTTCGACTTGTTGCAACTTGAAGTGTATCACAACTTGACTGTCAGTGAAGATGAGTTTACTGTAGTAGCATCGTAAGTATATCTACATATCCTGACACATCTAGACTACCATAGCACTTGTCTGACCAGCACGGAAAAGTTAAATTAACACGGCGACATCTGCGGCAGCTCACAGACAGACAGCTCGGGACTCATTGCAAATACAACAATACAACTTTCATGCACTTTTGATAACCTCCCTTGTTTTGTCCAGTTTGTTGTGGATGTGGCAACTCTGGGGGGACTGTGAATGAGAAGTTTTTCTCATTATTCAGGAAACTTTGACTAAAAATTGGTTGCCTGTAAAGTCGGTATACGGGCGAAAGTTTTACGTGACAACGACTTTGAGTGGTAACTGAAGAAACTGCGTTACGCTCCGCTCACGCGGAGCGTAACGCAGTTTCTTGAAGTGTCACCCGGCAAACCAACGCGGAGCGTAACGCAGTTTCTTGAAGTGTCACCCGGCAAACCAATTTATAAGACGTTGTCACGTCAAAATTACATTTTCTATTCTGTGTGACGGGATGTGACCTGTCTTTATTTCGATGAGAATTTTGATAGATGGGTTTAGAGGTAGGTAGGTAGGTAGTTGTCTAAGGCGGTGGTGTTCACCACATTATAATCGGGCAATTATCAGCTTCGTCGGTTAAATTTGAATTAAAACTTCTGTAAAAACCTTCAATTAAAATGTAATTTACCTTTTATCTTCTTGAAGAACACCTTGCTAACTCTTAACTGAACAAGTCATAATAACGAATAACAATAAACATACTTAAAGGAAAATAACACAAAACAATAATATAAATGGCGGCCTTTGCTCTACCCTTACTTTTTAAGTTTCAAGTTCTTTATTCGTAACAATAATTAGGTTTCATGTAATTTTTTTATCAATAATTCATTGTATATTGCGAGTAAAATACAATTTCTAAACACATAAAATAAAATAATATAAAAACCTTAGTACTCGTAGTACCAACACACACATACCAAAATTACAGAACTAAAGCTTATGAATATCTTTGAAAGTAAAACACACTCTAGATAGCTCTAAAGTGTGTTTTACTTTCCAAGATATGAAAGTAATAGCTTACTCGGAAATTTCAGTCACAAACCGAGGTTTTCTTTTAAATTGCCGTGGCCAGTGTCTGAGAGGTATTGTCTTCAGCATCCGAAGACATTTCTAAGTGTGCCAACTTTTGTCTTACCTGTCTTGCCCACCGCTTTGTGGTTAAGTAGGGCGGTCTACTTTTATAGACAATGCTTCTTGGGAATTAGGTTGCTGTAGGTAAAAAATCAGATTTTGTAAGTATAACTCTCATTTTAAGATATCAGGAGCTCTACATTAGTATCTACAGTAAAAATAAGTTACATTCGAGCGTTATTTTGCGGAAATCCATTCCAAATATTGGAATATAAAATATCTTGTAATGATTTCGTGCAAAACCTTCATAATCCGTGTGCACCAGGCGGATTTATTACTTTAATAATAACAATAAAATTTTATTTCGATAACTTATAAAAATTGAACATACAGGGACACGAAATTTGCTGGTATTAGAGGACACCGATCTTACCAGAAGTATTTACAGTTTATAAGTTAGATGCACAACTATTTAAAAATAAGTAAATGAGTTTAGTAAAAAGTAATAAATCAAAACAATACAATAAAATAGCATGATACCTAATATGAACAAACATTCAACAATTTGTATGTATGTAGAGTATGTGAGGTTGTACGTAGGTATGTGTTTGCAGTATGAGTTGGGTTGTCCTTCTCCAATTTAATATAAATGTTTATTTAGTAATTTATAGATATAGGTAAGATGATACTGTAGATAGTTTAAATTCTATTACTTAGTCTAGAATCAGTTCATAATTGCCATGCTACGAGTTTTCTTCTGATTTTTGCGTAGCCTGTACCACCCTGTACTTACGTGTAACGTAGGTATATTTAACATTCTCTTGAGTAAAACAAAAGAGATCTAGCTAATTCCTTTTATTCCCGCACATATGCGTACGTCAAACGAAACCTTTTTGCATGAATTAGGCGAGCTTTCAATAAAACATCAGCCAGTGCACAGAACAAATAACACGTCAGGGCGTACCAACCTAACAGAAACGCATTAATGAGAGCGCAGTGCTGCCAACATTTACATATCAAACGTGACGCGTGCTGACAAGATAAACGCGGGTTGATTGTTTCGTTTTGTCAATACGAAGTTTAAATTTATTGAGCTAGATTTGATGGTGTTAGCGACTTCTATTTTACATAAATTCTTCTCTAAAATATTTTAGAACGAATCTAATCACTTTACGCAACAGATAAGATTTATCTAGATTTCTTTTGAAGTATAAAATATCACTCTTTTTCATCACTAAAAATACAAACTGTGCCTTCGATTTTACGTCTTTCGGCCCATATTCAAATCCAAATGCGAACATTAATATGAAACTCTAGCTTCAAATTCTTGGCATGCAAGCCTGCAGTGAAATCTGGGTTACATCGAACCAAACTTCGAGTAATATGAAACGGTTCGAAACTAATACTTTGAGGTTTATGTTAACAGCTACTGGTTTTGTCTGCTTCCGCAAGGAGGTTATGTACCAGGCTCCTTGGTCCTTTGTCAGTTTCTGGTATTCCAAATTTGATTCAATTTCCTAGTTTCAAACAAAGAAGACAGAAGGGTGTTTGAAAACACTTGTCAATAAGGATTTTTTTATAAATAGGGTAAGGGCGGTTAACATGTCTGTAAATTCAAAAAGGTTTAATTGACTAGAAGCACGAATGTAAAAATGCACAATTTTGAGTGCATACCTACGATACAACCTACTACAAAATAGCACCAATGTCCAAAGTAATTTTTTTGTTTTATACATTGTCTCGATGAATGGAACTTACATTATGTAGGTAGTTGTAGGCCTACCTTCATAAGTTTTGCAGTTACATTTCCATCACGGACAGTCGGACAGGACAATCGTATTTACACAGAATTCGTCAGTTAATCCGGTTACGGCGCGCCGGCCCAGCTGTTTAAACCGAGTTACTGGATTGCGACGTTAACCTGTTTATTTTGAGTGAAACATCGATTGGATCTTTTGGCGGAGTTTACTCTCGCGTTGACAATCGGCGCGTACCTATCAGACCGAAACTGCAAACGGCTCATAATTCAGCTAATTAAAACACTTTCATTGCGTGACGCACATGTCGACAGCGTGTAGCTGCGGCGCTCCTTGGGGTCGCACCGCAGAGGGTGGGCAGTGACTCCCATATACTAACACTTTCATTGCATGACGCATATGTCCAGTATCGACAGCGTGTCGCTGCGGCGCTCCTTCGGGTCGCGCCGCAGAGGTTGGGCAGTGACTCTCTTAAACGAACACTTTCATTGCATATTTCCAATATCGACAGCGTGTAGCTGCGGCGCTCCTTTGGGTCGCACCGCAAAAGCTGGGCAGTGAATCCTATATACTAACAATTTCATTGCATGACATACATGTCCAGTATCGACAGCGTGTAGCTGCGGCGCTCCTTCGCGTCGCACCGCAGAGGCTGGGCAGTGACTCCCATATACTAACACTTTCATTGCCCATGACGTACATGTCCGGTATCACCAGCGTGTGTCTGCGGCGCGCCGCCTCTTTAGGTAGCACCGCAGAGGCTGTTCCATGAAGGGTATACGAGACGGTCATTGACGATATGGTAGAATCCAGGTCTAATCTAATTGAGATTCATTTTAATTCAATCGAGACTTCGCGATCTAGTCAAAACGAGATAATAATAACTAATACATCATTAGAGACGTACCTAATACATAGACATCAATCTAATTTTTCCACCAGTTGTACTAGTCAGCAACAATTCCATGAAAATTTACAAAACACCTTAACACTAAATCACTCCAAAATAAAAAAAAGTCGCTCTACTGTTACAAAAATCAATTAACTTGTTCACAAAGAAAATTATACAAGTATTTACAATCGAAACAATTGAGCTAACTGCAGACTGTTGCAAACAAGTTACAGGTAGCTCAACTGATCCATATCAATACCAGTCGGAAGCGTCCCTAAGACGCTGGCTGCATTGCCACGCAGTATGGCAATGCTGATGCGCTGTGCCAGATACTCACCAGCTCTCGGGTCACGCGTCGCTTCAACCAGACGCTTAGATAATTTTTTAAAAACTAACTTACTGAGATCTCAGTTAGACCATAGCCAGGCTGACTTACTGCATCAGGGGCAGAGACTTATTTATATACTGATTAAGTCATCTCTGAATAGAGTCTTATAATATGAATATTTCGTAGAGCAAAGGCCAATTGCCTCCGCAAATAGGGAGTAATTGAAAGCCTTATTAAATTTGATCTGCCTAAGCAGGGTCGCCAACCGCAACAAAATGACTTCAGCGGTTACCAACCTGGAGGTCGAACGACCTTATTTAGCCGAAGCCATAACAGAATTGGAATTAATTGAGTGAAACGATAGCTTGGCTCGTGAAGTCATTATGGCTTAGGTAATTGTGAAGGGTTAAAATATCAGATTGAGTTTTTCTGGTGAAAAATAATCATTTTAGATGTTCTACGTCTCTTTCTTGTTTTGTTTGAATGTTTTATTGATTTACTGGGTTCTGCCCCTGGCTTCGCAAGCGTTTTTCTTAATGTTACAAGAGGCTAAGATCCATACTTAAAGACTAACTAATGCTAGACAATTCACACAGCATTATCTAGCCCCAAGGTAAGCAGAGTTTGTGTTATGGGTACTAGATAACTGATATACCTAATACAATACACTACATAGATAGATATAAATTCCTAATCTAATAGGACATAGATAGAAAGAATTTTTTTATACATAGAAAAATCCAGAACGCCCTGGACAAATGTCTGCAGATCGTACAAACATTTGTCCCGAGGCGGGAATCGAACCCGCAACCTCCTGCGTCGCAGGCAGACCTTCGCCCGCTGCGCCACAGAGGTCGTCGAATGTTCATAGTATGACAGCGATCTAGTTTCTTACGAACTCGATTATAGTTTTTGAGTGATTTGTTGTACTTTAACAGTAAATCTTTAACAAATCAGCGGCAGCCGGTGAACGTTTTGACAAGCAGTAAGAATCATTACACAGAAAACGGACTCAGAAAAGTTATACTCAGATTTTCTTAGACAAACATTTGACTGCCTTTCCACTAGTAAACTACAAAGACTTACTATTACTTCTCGTAGACAAAACTAATCTGTTTAGGGGCCCAATCTCAACGACCAAGGGCGTAATAGACCCGACGATGGCTCCTTACCTCATGAAAATGTATCAGAAAAATCAAGTAACCGCCTTCACGTAAGTTGGGTGGTGCAAGATGGAAGCTATTAGCGATTTGCAGAGCTACTTCAGAATTTCTTAGGATTATGTTGTGTTGTATTGAGAATAGGTTTCTTCAACGTATTGGGTTTTGTTATGAGTTGCATTCTTATACATATTTTTATTTTTAAGGTTAATGACATTCAACACCTAGCGTCGTAAGAAATGAAATAGGGGTTAAAAAAAAACCGAATTCCTTTTGTAATTCACCTAGTCATTCTACAAACGGGCCTATTCTACAATCCGGCGGTGACATAGACATCGGGCAAGAGCTGGGTGCATGAAAATATAACTGGCAGCTAACGATAACCAAAACGTACGCTTTTGGGCCATAGCGTCTTCTCGCGTCTATAGACTACAACAAGCTTTTGACCTACACGACCTACAACATAAGAAATAAACAAGAAAATTGTAAATATAACTTCTATTTAAGATTTTTAGTAGATATGTTAAGCTTTCCTGGTCATTTCGTGTTTAATTATAAAAATAGATACCTTGTTACCCGCTGTACAGGCTGCAAATTCCTAGCGCGGGAACAGACTGTGTTTTCCAATTGGGTACAAATTAAAACTAAACCTTACTTAGTTATCGGGAATAGTTTAAGTTTAGCTTTTGAGTAAATAATAACTATGTTTTAGTTTAAGTAATTGTTGCTTAAAAAAACTCTAAACTCTTTTGTTTAAAATAACTACTTGTGCGTTTAGACAGGCTTTCTTTCTGTTATCCTGCTACACAGGCTGCAAAGTCCTAGTTCAGGAAGCAGACGGGTTTTTCTATTGGTGCAATCTGACTGTACTAAGTTTATAAACTTAACTTATGTACCTTCACAATTTGTACTCACTATTTCTTAAGAAAATAAATACTTTTTACTTTTACCTTTGACTATCAAATTCTTACTTCCAACTTGTACCACACCCCACCTGCATAAATATTCAGTGTGGGGCGGAGATCTCTTATTAATGAAAAAGGGTCACAAGGTATTTTAATTCAACTACGTGTTAAGGATTTCTGGGCTCGGGTTGGGTGGGTATTTTCTAGCCTAATAAAGGATCGGACAAAATGTTTCTAATAGAGCGAACTTGTGAAGTTTCTGAGAGGATTTTGTTGATTGTTTCCATAGGGTTTTTCAATCTTTGCTAACACCATGGACGTTGAGCTTTGAGTTCAGAACTGAGATGCCTTGGGAATCTTGTGTCGTAGCCTTTGAAATTGATCTGAAAATTCTGAATTTGATTCTGGATCTGAATTTGAAAATTGATCCATAAAACCTAAGTACAGTATCTATCTAGTCTGTGTTTAAATTAAAATCCCTTACAAACTGGAGCTTTAATTTCTATGAAAACTGAATGAATGACGGTATAAATAACGGTCAAAAAGACCCGACAAAGTGATTGATTTACTTGAAAACTAGCCCCTAATTACCAACATGCTAGCTGTAAAATGTAATGCATCCTTGTACATCAGATCTTGACACAGGTACTTCCGCCTTCGCTCGTTTTGCTTATTAATCATGACTTTGACGTTCACGCAAAGCTTATTAGAATTTTATACAGCTGAAAACTTGATTCTACCAGGATGGCAGCGGGTTTATTCGGTATTTGGCGACAGGTGAATAGCAGCAAAGCCACGACACCTTAATTTAAGCTGAAAGCATATCACTTCGTCAAGAGAGTTCGTATTTTAAGGTGGTACCCTACCTCGTTATTGTGTGAAGAGGATAGGCATAGGATTTCGCGTTCACAGGAGCGGGACAGAGCAAAGCGGCGTAAGCCCAAAAATCAAGTTTTTAGTAGTTATTTGCTCCCCACAAACATTAGAATTGTTAATTGAAAAAAAGGCAACATATAAAATGTTCTTTATACTTAGTTCAATTACTATGCTTAATCTCAAGATCGTATCATTTGTGTTTATTGAGAAATTAGGGTTTTAGTAAAAAATTAGAGGTAACTTTGCGATTTTTTTCTATCGAGAAAATTTTATGGAATCGTGTTTTCGAAAAAATATGATCGATAGAACAAGTCCTGAACTTTACCATATATAAATTTCAAAGTTAAATATTCAGTAGTTTGGAAGATATGGAGGTCCGACGGAGTTGAAAATAAGCAATTTGAGGTTGTATACGCCCTTAAGAGTATGTGGTTTCATCAACGAACTCTTGTATGAAACAACAAACTCTTGTCGGAATAATTTTTGTGTTTTATCGCTCTATATCTTAGTTCGGATATGCGTCTACAATTACACTACCTAATTCATTGACGACCGATGTGGCACGGCAGGCGAAAATCGACCTCGAGGTGGCGGGTTCGATTCCCGCTTTTAGACAAATCAATCAATCAATCAATAATCAATAATGTTGGACAATTCACACAGCATTATCTAGCCCCAAGCTAAGCAGAGCTTGTGTTATGGGTACTAGATAACTGATATACTTAATACAATACACTACATAGATAGATATTTTTTATTATACATAGAAAACATCCAGAACAAATGTTTGTACGATCTGCAAAAATTCGTTCCAGGTGATCTGGTTATTTTCTGTGTACTTATAATAAAAATATATATGTATGTAATATGTCGTATTAGGTATATATCAGTTATCTATCTAGTACACAAGCTCATCTAGCTTGGGACGATGCCGTGTGGATAGTCTAGCCTTTTTGTTTTTATAATATACATTCTTCTAAACCTTACCTAAGGCTTAGAAACACGGTAATGTCGTTCATAGCCTTGTAACCAGCAAGGCTGCGTCCCGGTACACAGCAATAACATGGACTCAAAGTCATTACTCTTGCAAAATAATGAATTTTCTATTTATAGATTGTTTTCTACCGTTCCTAGATTTCTAGGTAAGGCGTACTTTAGTCCTTTAGATAGTTTCACAAGTTTATTTTCAACTGCTTTTCATCTGAAAATACACAACCTATTATTTCAAGCTAGCTCCTTCGCAACCAGACTATTATTAATTTTCTTCTAACAAGCTCCAGAACTCCCCAAGCACTTTATTATACAGATCCTCTTATGCTGTTCTTTTGAAAGGCTGAACATTTCGTATATTGTATACAATAAATCTACACAATCTCAGTAAATTAGCTCATTATATTGTATTGTTGAAGAGATTAGGTACGTTTAGCTAAATACAACTGACATAGGGGGATGTTATTCGTGTGTATTGTTCTTAAGATTGTCGTGGTAAGGATTAGTATAAAGACAAACAATTCTACTGATAACGAACATCTTTCTTAATAAATACAAGAACTCGGTTTTGTGGCAGTAATAGTTATATTACAAGCGAAAGAACTAGTCACCACCTCGATGACTTACATATATTTTACGCGTAAAATATACGTCTCATGAGTGCATGTATTTTTGTAAGCTGCGAACACTGTTCATATTTTTTTCAAAGACCTCTGGGTATCTTTTCATCAGAGCTAAGCTTCGAAGCGTTGGAATGTGGCAAACCCAAGCAATACCCTCGTTAGATTTTCATAGCTAACCTATGCTATTAATCGTATTTGTCACATTTCGCTTCTTAGCTACACAACTAAGAACAGCAAAACAGCTAAGCAAGCTGTGTGGTGTTGGCTTAGAATTTGCACCACCCCAACTTTTCCCGCTAGTGTCGTAAGAGTCGACTAAGGGATATTCATCAGGGGCGGGCAGCAGCGCCTCCTGTAGAACGATTCTACCACCGAACTGCGATATCCAACCCGCATGCCCAGCGTGGGGATTATGGGCATTACCCCCATGAGGTAAAAGTCAATAAGGCTCTTATCAGGGGAGGCCTGCGTCCAGCAGTGGACCAATACAGGCTGTCGAGGTGGAGGTCTACACAGCTAAGCAGCTAGAAAAGCAATCTTAAGCCTTTGAATACCCAAATGCCCACTACAATAAACAACAAATAATTCAACGTCTTGAGCCAAGGTTTATTCTTCAGGACACCACTGCCCCAGTAATTACTTGGGTTAAGAGCCAAAGCCCGAAGTCCATGTTAAGGGCCTCGGGGGGACGTTATCACCTATTTATCTTGGGTCCGACTATCAAAATATAGAGTAGGTTACGAAGCTCGAGTAGAACAACTGCTGTATTCTCCTTAAGACAGTCGATCAAAGGGCATTTTGCGAGATCTATGATTTGATATAGTTCTTTCAAGATTGGCTCTCAATCTATAGTTTAATTATTTCGATGGGCTTACTAAAAGCAATAATTGTTTTCACTGTCAAATATCAGCCAGTTTAAGAGAACCCGAAAAAAGAGGACTTCAACTAAACGCACGATAAGCACAACTTTAAATTGATACACATATAAATAAACTTCCCTATCTAGACAAAAAGCCAAATCTGTTACTTTTCCCTCTTCATCAATGCCAACTAAACCGATCGCAGGGTTCCTTATTGTTTCCACAATCGTCGGGAGATTACCTTTTACTTAATACCTCCATTTAGCGAAGAAGGATTAATTTCGAGTAAACTTGCTACCGTTGTAACTAAGCATGGTTTTCCAGTTCTAATCTCCGTTTAACCACCGGTTTGTTGAAGCCGCCGCCGGTCTTAATGATTTAGTAGGCGTAACATGGCTAATAATCTCTGACTAGTAACGTTTCCGAGTACTTTATGAATTTTTGTTGAACTAAAAAAGGAAAATAATTATAAAAACATCAAAGCCTAAAACATTTCAACCGTATTTTTTACCATTTACTTCGCAAAATTACCCAATCTGTGACTCTACAAGACTTTTTGATCAATACTAAGAAGCATCCCATCCGTCCATTAAACCAAAACAGCTTAAATATATTGATGGATGGTTGTGGTTACCCATTCTCCCCAACCTTCCCCCCAATAATCCCACAAAGACAAAGCAACTCAATATTGGAAAATATTTTCCCTAAACTTTACTAGCCAATCATTCCAAGTATCACTTAAACCTAAATAACCTTCTCAAACAGAATTTCCACGGTATTTCGACCGGTACAATAATCTTCCAGATGCATTGTCAGCAATATCAGCAGAGATCGTCGACCAGTACAAATTGAACTATTCCTTCGCTTTAAACTTTCACTAGAGACTCTATTTGCAAGATTGGATGGAGGTTTAGTTACACTGGTTGGATAGTAGATACCGGAATGGCTATTAGTATAGATTTCCGATGGTCCTGTCAATATTAAATGGCCGAAATTTCATAATCCTTAGTGCAGTCATTCGATTGTTAGTTGATATAGTATGAAACAGGGGTCGACGGATCGGATATGATTTGTTTGGGCTATGCAAAATAATTGGGTCGTGATTTTAGGGTCGAAATAGACTCTTTGTAGTTATAAGGTTACTTTGTGAGTAGCACAAAAGTCACTATTGAACACGCGTCACGGCCTGTCATCATATTTTATAAATACTTTTAGACATGTCGTGCATGGTAGAACTGACGTCAAAGGCTTTTTAATAGGATAGATGGATAGATAGAAAATACTTCATTGCACACTTAAAACTAAGAAACCATTTGAAATAAAATAATTGTAATCTAAGTGACAATTAGCGGTCTTGTCGCTCAAGAGCGATCTCTGCTAGACAACCTGGATCAGGATCCTCAGCTAAAAGCGTGAACGAGACACGCACTAAGTGTCATAGATAAATCAGCTGTTTTAATCGTTAATAAGGAAAGGAGAAGGTAGTCCGCTTGAGTAACAATGGACATAAAAATCAAAATATCAATGATCAAGCAAACAAATTACTATCAAAACAGAATCAAGTAGAGAATTCAATTTAAATTCCTACTCATGGACTGTTTTGTTTCTGTACAGCACTTGACAGAATGAAAAGGTTCAATTAAATAGAATCCGAGTGAATCTGAAGGTTCGTGTGTGAATACCTCTGACCGTATATTTAAGCTTCGCTGAGGGGCAATAATAGTTAAGTGTCTTGAGGGAACTCTCAAAAGGGACGGATCGAGGCTAGGGCGAATAAACGAAACATTTGAAAAATTGTTGACTATAAGAGCAATAGCGCACTAGCGACCTGGCAGCGTGGCTGAGACGCGCGGCCTGGCCGCAGAAGTTGCGATTTGCAACGCGACCAGCGACTGAACACGGGCCGCAAATGCGTCGCTTGGATCTCGCTGGCCGCTGCGGCTCGGTGTGGCTCGGTGTGGATTTCATACTAAGGTATCTATCTCGGTGGCCGCCACGACCTGGCCGCTGCGGCCTAGCCGCTAGTGCGCTATTGCTCTACAGAAGTTCATACCAGTTATTTCTAGTTATATCGAGAGGAGGTTTGTAAATGTTGCCTTATCACATCAATTAAGAGATAACTAGCCGTGTAATAATAATAAACATTGGAACAAGACAAAATTTTAAAAACCCACCGATGTTTATTGGCTTAACAGATTTTCATGAAACATGGCTAAGAACACTCGGGATAAAATTATCTATGACACAAAAAAAACTACATGTTAATCGATTAATACGTTTGGGAGCTAGGATACCACAGACAGATACACAGACAGACACGTTAAACTTATAACACCCCTGTCTTTTTGCGTCGGGGGTTAATAAGGCTTAAGGAGAATTTCAACATTCATTTATTTATTTATTTATTTTTGCTTGCATGTACATTCATTCTTAGGACTAAGTGAATGATTAGTTATAGGCTTATCACTAGCTTCATTTCATTGATTTGCTCTACAGAAAAGATTTTTAACTCTAAACTACCAAAGGAGGCTTGTGTCTTTTTATACACCACAGAAACCCACGCAATGGTGTCGAGTTTAGTACATACTGTCTTAATATTGGTAATTAACTATAATTATTTCATTCTACAAACAAAAGTACCTACTTTTAATGTAAAAGGCCAAGCTACGGCGTAGCAACCAATGTACTTCGTAGCGCTACGACTCGTAGCATTTGCTACGAAGTGCTACGCCGCCTTCGCCCGCCCCTGTGGGCGCTACGGACGAGATTTAAGAAGATAGGCAATACTTCCCGTACTTCTCTTTACGGCCGCTTTAATGTAGTGACGAGTACGCTATGTTAATGAAAACTTTTAGCGATGGGGTGCAGTATGTGAGAGAAGTTTATTGAAGGTATTTTTATTGGTTTAATTTAATTTGGATAGAAGGATAGTTGTAAATACTCACTGTTATTTTTGCGTAAAAATACAATAAAACACCTCTTAACAACCAAGACACTTGATAATTGAATTAACCGCGGAGATCTGTAAAATTTATGTGCGAGTTTTTTATCAGTATCAAAGCTAATATTTTCGCAGGTGTCCTAAAAGTCTTCAATCTGTGTACAGCCACGTTGACAGACGGTACGTGGTCGTCAAGTCAGCTTAAAACTGACAAGGTACAAAATTGTACACATTTAAATGCAGATGACTGTACCAAAGTAAATAAAACCTATCCATAAAGAATACCTCCCAAAATTTCGTAAAATGGCTCCTGCTCTTGGGCCCATAAAAACCTGCTTCTAAACACTTCCACAATGAAATTCCCCGCTTGACCGATTTCTGGAGCATTCCTCGGAGTTCATTGTCCGCACCCCTCTCCCCTCCAAACCATGAAGTAAATAACATAACGCTGACACAATCAGATAAGTAAGGCTTTAAGGTATGATTACACTGAGACAGTAACTCGACTGGTGTACTGGCTTGATGATCTTTGACGTTTGACGGCTGATAAATACTTATTAATTTCAATACTTGATGGATCCCGTCGTTGAGTGATGGGTATACGGTATACGGAAGGGTAGTTGTAGCCAGATATTGACGATGACTACGATGATTGATGATCAATATGTTTAGGTAACTAGCTTTTGCCCGCGGCTTCGGACGCGTTTGATTTGGATAAAAGTAGAAACTCAAAGTTTTTCTAGGTCTTGAATCTATGCATTTTTTGTACGACACTTATCGTAGTTTTCGTGTGAAGAGATAACTCTAACCACAAGATCTCTAACCTAACCTAACCATCTATCTTATGTATATTTTTGTTTTTACAGAATTTATCGAAAAATAGAAAAACAGTCAAAAAGTGTGGATTTAAAAGTAAAAGTACTCACAATAAGTGTGCTATCCTAGTTCAGTTAACTTGCTACAATTACTAGCCTGAGCTACTAGCGTCAACTACTACCACATTGTAAATACAGCTTTAGCTGAAGCAGAGTAGACACCAAGAAAAGCTTTATAAATAGAGTCTGACATCTGAGGATTTGGGAGGACGCTGACGGATCTCGGATATTTTAATCCGTTTTTACGATAAATACGGATAAGTACGGAGGTGTCAACTAATCCGGTGATTCTCTAGAGTGCAGAGATAATGCAGAATTGATTACATTACCCTGTCTTAACTGCGCTTTGTCTACACTATCACACTAATATTATAAATGCGAAAGTTTGGATGGATGTATGGATGGATGTTTGTTACCTGTTCACACCAAAACTACTGAACGGGTCGGGCTGAAATTTTGCAAGCAAGGAATTCTAATCCTGGAATCAAACATAGGCTACATTTTTTCCCATAAATCAGTTCCCATGGAATAGAAATCAAAATTAAACGTTAAACATAGAAACAACGCGTGCGAAGGCGCCGGCATAAACTAGTAATATCATAAAGAGGTAAGATTTGATTGTTTGTTTCTATGTATTGAATAGGCTCCGAAACTACTAGACCGATTTGAAAAATTCCTTCACCGTTAGGAACTTACTTTTCAGGGAGTGATGTAGGCTATATTTTATCCCGGAATTCCCACGGGAACAGGAACTACGCGGGTGAAACCGGGAGGCGATCGTCTAGTAAATTAATAAATAGGTAGTATTATGAATCGGTATGTAGGTTAACTAGCATCATACATTAATTAATGCTAAAACATATCCCTTCTTCTTGTGCAGTCAAATTAAAAGAAGAAAAGTTTGGATGCATGGATCGTGACGTGAATTTGATTTTAATTTTGTAAATGTGAATTTAGATGTATTTCTATACTTATTAAAATGTAAATTTGACTATCTTCTTATGCTATTTTATAATTTGAAGTCACTTTGTAAGTCACAATAGTCTTTCTTGCTATTTATTTATTACTTTGACCCCCTTAACGCAAAAAGAGAGAGGTGTTATAAGTTTAACGTGTCTGCCTGTGTATCTGTCTGTGGTACCGTAGCTCCCAAACGGATGAACCGATTTTTGTTTAGTTTTTGTTGCGTCATAGATATTTTTATTCCGTGTTTTTAGCCATGTTTCATGAAAATCTGTTCAGCCAATAAACGTCGGTGGGTTTTTTAATTTTTTAATGTTGTCTTGTATCTTATTTATCTTTATTCCATTATTCTATTTTGACAGCAGAAGCTTTTGTTTCACGAAAAAAATAATATTCCTTGTATTTACATCGAAACAGCCACGATATATAAATATGTAAGTGTTTTTAGAAAGAACACAGACAGACGGCTTTGAGTTAGGCTTTGACTTCATACCTTTCAGCCGTCAGAAAACTAAAGGGCGCTACCACAGAGGTAGCAAGCCGAATTTCGTGTCTAACTTACAAATGATAGGAAAATTCCTAAAAATTTCGTAAGCACTACTTATTTCTAAACCTAGCAACAATACAAGATTGAGAACAATACAAGAAGTAACTATAGTTATAATCAAACAGTTGCGCGTTGCAAAAAATCTAGAAGTAGCTCATTTGTTTCATTAGTTATATTTTTCTTTGCTAATTAATGTGTTAAAGTTAAGTTGTATACATGTTTTATTGCAAACAAATCTTTTTATTTTCATGAAACTTTTATAAGTAAAATAAAAATAAATTACGAAATATCTGCACGAGATATACCTATCGTGCTAGACATTTCGTGATATATTATAATTTAATTATTTTTATCTGCTTAAAGTTTAGGAGCAAAGCGAGCTTATAGTTGTAGTTTCTTTCTAAACCAGCTTATTTTCTAGACTGGTTCTCGGCGTGAATCGGTTTTTATGAATCAAATAATATTCAGTAGAGATTTTATTGGAAAATGAATTAGGGATTTATTTTCACGAAAACCCTTAGCTTTATGTAGCTATCAAGAATAGAGGCAACAAATCTCATTGTATCAAAGGTTTTTTTGTTATTATAGTGCGTAACCCCACACTAAGGGTAATTTCTAAGAAATCAAATAATATCGCAAAAATTTTAGACTTCGACGGGACTTGACCTCGTGGTGTAGTTGGTTAGCTCATTCCTGTACTGAAGGAAGGATGCGGGTTCAAGTCCCGTCGAAGTCGAACATTTTTGCGATATTATTTGATTTTCCATTGTATCAGTTGAACACTTGCTTGAACTAAGTTTTTGTAACCAAATATGCTACAAAAACTTATGCTTACTGCTTACTGCTAGCTGTTAAGAATAAGTTACTCAATAGTAACTTATTCTTAACTAGCTGCCGCCCGCGGCTTCGCACGCGTTGTTTCTATGGAAACGTTAAAAGGTGATTTCTATCCCATGGGAACTGATTTATGGGATAAAAAATAGCCTATGTTTTATTAAAAAAATAATAAGTAGCCTATGTTTTATTCCAGGCCTAGAATTATCTCCCCCCCGAAGGGTTCCCGCCTTGTCGAGGCGGGGGGGCTTACTAATCGCGGCCTAGTCACCCGCGATGAAGCTAAGAGGAACCCATGGGGCCGTACCAACGCAGACGGCGACACGGCTGGCCCCTGGACGGACCGCTCCTCTGGGTTTTGCGCTCTAAGCCCAGTTGGAGCGGTAGTAGGTTGCGGTGTCGTATGGGAGGCACCGCAACTGAGGCGGGCGGCTGTGCTGTATGGGCAGCATGGCCGCAGGGAGGTGGAGGCCGCGGCGGGAGACGAGTGCGGACGCGGTGGGGTCGCAGGGGAGGAGGTCTGTCGGTAAGGCGATGGCCGCTTTCCCTATCCTCTGCGACCGTGTGGCAGGCGGCGGGGCCACTCGACTGACCCGTCGCAGGGGGACCTTGGGCGTTCGGACACGGGGTCGTCCGGCGCCCAATTGACGGTTAAGGTCCCCAAGGTGGTCGTGGCGCGTCATGTGTTTCTGGCGCGTCGCGAAGAGGGGGTGCTGCACACCCCCAGTGAGGGGCCCGATATCGGGCAGCCGCGGTGGGTTCGTGGATGAGTAAGCGTTCCCACGTTCCCTACCACAAGCGGCAGAGGCGGAAGCACCCTGAGGGTTTTAGTGGTGTTAGAGTCCCACATCATCGTACTGTCTCCCCGTGGCAGTACGATATGCGTGCGCATTGCCCTCAGGATAAAAAAAAAAAAACTGTATGCAAAATTTCAGCCCGATCCGTTCAGTAGTTTTGGCGTGAAGAGGTAACAAACATCCATCCATACATCCATCCAAACTTTCGCATTTATAATATTAGTGTGATAGCAATAACCTATGGGTTCATAACCCAATTTTTTCTAATCTCTAATATCCCGCGTGAAAATAAAAATGATCACATGCTGCATAATCTTCGGCACTACGCAGATTAGAAATTACATTTTCATCATACTTTTACTTCGAGTACTACGAGGCACAACGGTACAACCCACAAAATGACAAACTGGCGCGAAACACACTCGTGCGTGTGCTATATCAATAAATAAAAAAAAATGTCGGCAGACAGCGGTTTCGTGCTGGTCGGTCAAGTGAAACAGGCTGTAAACTTTTGGTGTTATTTTTGGAAGGGGGATCGCTAAGTGACAATGGGCACTTTCATGTTATTTTAAACAAGCTCTGTTTGTGTCGGGCAATATGAAGCTGTGTGGAATATTTAACTCATTTTGTCGTCCTTCTATACAAAGGCTCAACCTATCATTTGGTGGCAACCCCAAATGTTTCCATCCAACCAACATTTTTTTTAATCTAGGTTAAATCAAAAAGTTTTCAAGTAGAGTAGTTCTATTTAAATTTAGGAGTGTTCAGTCTGACTGCACAAAAATATCTACATATAACAGAAGTCCTTATTTTCTGTCGATATTAATTTCTAAGATACAGCTATGGCAATAGCACCATAACCGAAAAAGTTCTTGAAACTTTGGCAAGGGTTTCGATAACCTTGACAACACGAAACAACCATAAAGTAACGCATGAACACAGACGCATACATTATCGCGTCTAGACGCAAAGTAATATAAGTCGTAAATTAAAGAAAAATAAATAGCATTCGGACATTGCGACCATGCAAAACATTACAATACATAAAAGAGTTTTATTTGGGTTTATTTCACAATTCCGAAAACATGAATGAAATAAGTAAAAATGGCCGAGAAAGTCATAAATGCAGCGGGATTTTATTTGAGACTTCATTTCCATTTTTTATAGATATTTTGCCGATTCTGTTGTTACTAAACTAAACCACAGAAATAAAAGTGTTACAAGATTTTTTCAGCCCCTTTCTTTACGATAGAAATAAAAAGTTTTTGCAACAACCGAATCTACGCCATTACAAAGCTTTTTTGTCGTTCATAACGTAAGTGACTATGCCAAATATTTGAATTCCCTTGGAAATATTAATTTCGTAATTCTTTAGCGCATGAGATAAAATATTACCGTTTTGCACAAAAACAAAACGGATATTATGTGAGTGGAGAAACGGACAGCATGGTTTGAAGAATTGCAATTTGAAATATGGATGTATTTATGTGCTTTTATCGTCTTTTTGTAGTCATGCTGTGTGTTTTTCCGTCAAAGTCATAGCAGCAAGTCCCTGTCATTGTGACATTTATAGTAACTGTCAATGTCAACTCATAGTGTCATCAACACCAGCAAGTACCTTGCTGATGCTGTCCGTTTCTCCACTCACATAATATCCGTTTTGTTTTTGTGCAAAACGGTAATATTATATGTGTTTCGAAACGGACAGCATGGTTTGAAGACCTGTTTGTTATCTGCTGGTGAAAGACGGACAAACGCTATGTGAAAATAAAATGTATGACATGTAACTAAGTAGGTACTTACATGTAATACATAAATAACAGTCAAACAAGTCAAAGATCTTAGGACATAACTTCTAAGACTTTAAAGTTGTGTAAAACAAAATATTGAGTGTTTATCAAATCTAATTGATCAGAAATCAACGATACTTAGCATCACACAAAGTGCCCCTGAAGCACATATAGGTACACATGGATCTGGATAGTGGCAGCCGGCGACGCCGTTCTGCAGTTGTATTGTGCGCCGTCATGCAGGTCACTTCGTTGGGGCTTAGGTCTGGATAGTGGCAGCCGGTGACGCCGCAGTTCTGTCGCTGTACAGCAGATCGCTTCGTGGGGCCGGACAATGTTTAAAACTGTCATAAACTGGGTAAAAGGCAGTGATCTAAGTATGAAAATATTGTATGTATAGGTAATATAAGTATTTCATTATTTAAATGAGTAAAGTTCTGGTTTCTATTTGAAACTTTACTATGAACCATTTAGATTCATCAATTTATTAAATAGGATTATGGTATTCATAAAATCTTGCTGATCAGAAATTACTGCTCTAAAATGCAAGGTCTAATATTTCAATGAGTAGAGTTCTGCTTAGTAGAATATTTTCAGTTTGAATGTGATAGTTTTAATTTTATTTAATTCAGGATTTATTTGTTGATCACATGCTTGGTAATGTGCTTATTTTTAGAATTAATAAATTTAATTGATCTTGCTATTATGAGATCTGGGATTCACATGAACATAGGTACCTACTTCTTATGTATATCCTTAATTAACTGTCCATAATTGAATTTAGTTCAAATAGGACTTTTAACATTACAAATATAATATGTTATGGTATGGATAACTTATTTACAAGGGGTTATTTCGCTATAACCCTTGCTGTGTAATTATAGGTATTTGTATGTAATATAAAGATGGTAGTTAATGATATCTACATATAGCTTGTTAGTTCTCTGAACTGAACAACATAAGTACTTGAATCAGGTCCAGTTGCAGAAAACACCAAAACAGGTGTCTGCTTGGGTATGTTATTGTTTTCATGAAAAATACTTGGTTATGAATCCACTGACACCATAACTCCATGGTGTTCCCGCTAGACGATATATATTTAATTGCGGAGAACCCTGTCATATCCGACGGTAAAGGGTAATGGTACCTTGGTTGGTGATAATGATGGACAATCTGATACAGGACAGTGGGTGACGTGCCTAGTCTTACCACTCGTCTACTTCACCGTACCGTTTCTCCCCCCCCCCCCACTTTTTTACCAAAAGTTCCAGTGTCTCCATCTGAGGAGGGACTTCACTGGGGAGAGAACATTAAAGGAGCTCAGACAGAACCTCAATACAAGATTTAAAATGTATAAGCCAGAAGCATTATCATATTTATCATAGATTGTGTGCTATCTTCTCAGGCTCGAATATATTGGCAAAATGTCAGGCACTTTGTTGGGGCGTCCATCGCCTAGTATGTATGCCCCATCATCCGGATACAGTCTCCGAGGGCGACGTGTATATTCAGACAAAACTGATCACACTTCGACTGAAGGTGTTATAAAAGTCGACCTGACCTTGTTATAGCGAGGTATCGCTTTTAAGACCAAGTGCCAACAGGGCCTATAGCCAGCTGTGGACTAATATAGGCTGATGATGATCGAGCCATTCGAGCCATTGAAGGCGTAGCGAAAAATTGCCATCCGTACCTCCTCAGTACTGGAGTTAACATTGTCATTTCCCCTCTGCTAGTTTGCCTCCGAGGCCAAAGGTATTAAGAGCCATTCGCGCCTTTGAAGGCTAAACGAAAAATCGCATCCGTATCTCCTCCGCACTGGAGTTAATATTGTTAGTGTCCATCTGCTAGTTTAACCTATCAGGTTTAGCAACGGGGCACCAGAGTCGCCACCTCTGCGGGTCACACCGCAGAGTCTAGGCCATGGATGGGGTAACACTCATACTCATAAATTTATTCGCCATAGGAGCACAAGGCACACTTGGTTAATATGAGAAGAAATATAATAATGAGAAGTATTGTACTATTTTACTGTAATAGCCTTCATTTCATGTCTATAATGCCACGCCCCATGTTCCGGATACAGCTTCCGCAGCCGGGGGCAATAAGTACCGTTCCGATACTCTGTTTAGATTATTTGGCTGGCAGACGGCCATGCCGCTATACCTCCCCGAGAGGCATGCTGCCGTAGTAGTGTCCTGAATCATCATCAAGACAGCTCCAGTAACATCATCGCCTAGCCCAAGTAAGCATGCGATGGCCCCTAATTTAGGATATAGCCTCCGAGGCCAGGGGCAATAAGTACCATACCGGTATTATGTTGATTATTTGACTGTTAGTTGGCCAAACTATAACATAACTCTCTCATGAACATCACCATTATTAGTTCCAGTTACATTGTTTCTGACGACAGGATAAAGTTTCCCTTATTTTATACATAAAATAATAAGTTTCGTTTACCGGTATGAAATGGTATAGTCCCACATATTGGCTTGAGTGTCAGATATTTGATAGGGTCACTGCCCACCTGCCTGGAACCTCTCGTTCAAATGAGTGCATCCGATGCATCTCGTCAAAATGTGGATCACATCCGAGTGAAACCAACTGTGAAGGTTTGGTTATCTATGAGGTTTCAAAGTATTTATTGTAAACCACATAATTATGTAATGATCCTCTGCTACTTAATTAACAAAGCTAAGAAAAAACTGAGCTCTTGTGACTTACACACTCTTGAATATTGTAATAAAAATTTAATATATCAGATTCTGATGGTGTGTTGGTGTGCACTAACCTTCACCTGAAGTGAGTTGCACTAACTCAAACAAAATAGCAGTAGGAAATTGTCTTTAATTTAAAGGAATGCCATTGCCCTGCTGTTGGACATCCTAGGCTAATAATAGTAATCTGTTTGTCTTGATCATTTTTAGTTTGTTGCAGAGAATTTAATTTTGATTATTTCAGACTTTGGGTCTAAATGATTTTCAGAATAATGCGGGGTCAATAAAAGAAATAATTTTAGGTACTTACTATTAAATAAAGTTGTTCTATAAAAGCCATAGGTAACAACTGTGGAAATAACCTATGATTCTGGGAATGTGAAACTAGGTTCAATATGACATGTGATGTTCATTCCAACTGGTGTCATCAGATCTTGGAAGTAAATCATGTTTTAGATAGGTACTTCAAAATGTCGGAGATCACCATGACAATGATCTAGAGCATATTCAGTTTCAATACAATGAAAGTAACATAATGAGAGACTACAAAGTATTTTTATGTTTGGCACCTTACTCCGAGTAAGTGTTAAACATACCTGCAGGTAATTTTATTTACAAGCTGTAATGTGAAAGGTCAATTTGCAGAACCTTTTAACTTATTAGTTATAAGGTTAGGTTAAGGTAGGTACTGTTCTTTAAATAATTTAAGCAAAAGAAAGCTATAATTATATACCTACTTAGGGCATTTTCTTATTACTATATTTAACTTCCAATACAATATAGATTAGTTAGTCAAAAATCAGCTTTTGTTCTGATATACTCTCTGTACTCTGTCTGCCAGTAACAATGAAATAAGTACCTAGCTAAATTCTGATTGTTCAAAATAAAGTGGTGATTCTGCCCCGAACAGTACAAACCGAACCTGGGAACTTATTATTATGATTATTATTATAAGGTTTAAATCTTCTCTGTGAAAAAACCGGTAAAGAACAAAGCACATGGGCCTAAGGCAAGTGCACTTCAGGTGCTAGGTAGTTCATTTTGCAGGATTTTTCTGACAATCCTACAAGTGTTTAGTATGACAGCTTTTTGCATTAATGTGTCAACTTTTTATTTACCAAACCAGGTAGGTAGGTACTACCAGGTAGCCTACGAAGATTTCGATCTGTTATTTATGTAGGCATTTGCCCTGCCCTGCCAAACTTTGGTGTCAATGATGTTTTTATTTCAAACAATTAGTTCATACCTATTACATGCACATAACTCTGTTTATAATAGTAGTTTACTAATTCATCATCTTTTCATCAAAAGTATGTTTGTAACACCCAATTAGAGATTGCAAAATGATTTAACATGATCTAGGGTGCTAAAAGGTGGCACCGCACCTTCCGTCTATAGGTTATGTACTTCAACCTGGGTTATTATCGCAATAACTTGATAAGACAAGCTGTACTAAAGGATCACACTCGTGTGTGTACCGCCGGCCTGATGGTACCGGCGACATAACTATACAAAGTATTACCATCCGATGGGAACTTTGTGCCAGGCTCGTTATTATGAGTTTTCCACGCTTACCTCATAGTCAGTGGTCGGGATTATAACTCGGAGAGATGGGCACGAATTTTGCACAAAGTAAATGCTTGTACTTCACCGTAAACATCGTTTTTTCACCAAAAAACCATAAAAACACAAAATTTTCTGCATACACCGCTGAAAATTTCAAACGCTATGAGTTGACATTGACAGTTACTATAAATGTCACAATGACAGGGACTTGCTGCTATGACTTTGACGGAAAAACACACAGCATGACTACAAAAAGACGATAAAAGCACATAAATACATCCATATTTCAAATTGCAATTCTTCAAACCATGCTGTCCGTTTCGAAACACATATAACATACATTTGAAACCAGAGAGGTAATGACAAAGGCGAGCTTAACCCAATGAGTTAACTTCTAGAAAACCTTATTGGGAGAGAGAGGTGAGTTTGTCAAAGTATAAAATATTATTAACAATGACTGGGATTTCGCAGGAATGTTCTTTCGATTCAAGACAATCTCAGATATTCATAACTGTCTTATCTTTAAACAAGGCGCCAAATCCGTTGGACTGACTCGACAGAACGAGCTCAGAATCACAAAAACAAATAAGCAATATGTTACTTACACGATGCTGGCTAAGATAAGACGAAAATATCACTTACGTCGGCTACTTAGCTGAGACAAAACTATTACATACGTCAGGATTTTAGTAGACACATACCTGAAACAAAGGAAAACTTGTTACAGGTGCAAAACTTTTCAGAAAATAAATAAATAAGTAATACTGGACAATCCACACAGCATCAACGAGCCCCAAGATAATCAGAGCTTGTGTTATGGGTACTAGACGACTGGTATACTTAATACAATACATTACATAAGTAAATAAAATAAATAAAAATAAATAAATAATGCTGGACAATTCACACAGCATTATCTAGCCCCAAGCTAAGCAGAGCTTGTGTTATGGGTACTAGATAACTGATATACTTAATACAATACACTACATAGATATTTTTTATTATACATAGAAAACATCCAGAACGCCCTGGACAAATGTCTGCAGATCGTACAAACATTTGTCCCGAGGCGGGAATCGAACCCGCAACCTCCTGCGTCGCAGGCGGACCTTCGCCCGTTGCGCCACAGTGGTCGTCGATATACGATATACTAAAGTCACATTTCCATCCAAATTTTATTCAAAATATGTACCCACATAATCAGAATAAAAATAATGATATAACTGAATAATAGTGCATGTAAAGCGTCACTCCGCCCGCCCTCATAAACTAGATTAAATTTAAATTGACAATTCGGTTTTACGAGCTCGGGGCGGTTTCGGCTTTGGCATTCCGCATGTGTAACCTTAGCTTTCACACTCTTATGTTTTAGGTGCTAAGGTTCAAATTAAACGTGTTTTCCCGATATACATAACCACGATAAAATGCGGAATTTCGGGAATTTATCGTGCTCGTGTCGCATGTGTGCACACGTCTTTATTTTATTTAAAACGTTAAGGATTCAAATTATGTTTCGAAACAACGATAACAGTTTTATTTGCAGTAAATATCATTGGCTATATTTAGCACTGAAGACCTGACTTTTTAAATGCTAGAATAAATAAATTATGCTTAGGCTTTAATGAACATTAATCGACCATTTCTGGAAATTACGTCGTAAAACATATGCAAATAGAATGAAATCCAATATCACCTATAAACAAAAATACTGTCGTTATTTTCTCATTCACCTAACCTCAAAACAGGGTGTCGCTGGATTTCCGCGGTTTACTCAATGAAGGTAATAATTCTCGCTGAGTAAAATGTATCGCAGTGCTATATTAGCATAATAACTCAGCACAAATGAGGGGGCGCCATTGGCATGGCCAAATGCATGGATATGAGTTTCTGTTCTAGGCAGGTTTTATTACCCTGCTATTTGGTTAGGTGATTAAAGAAACTTACATAATTAAAATTACGATCGCCGAAGAAACAAAGCGACATTCACTTAAAAAGTGTTGCATAAAAGTATTATGTTAGAAGAGAGAAAGAAGAATAACCTATTTACTGGCGAGCCTCTGCGGTGTGGCCCGAAGGCCTCGGTCTTGAAGACATCGATTGCGAGGCGGCGGCGGCGGCGGCGGTGGCGGCAGCGCGTTTAAATGCATAGATTTATAAGAAACTGGCCCCTACGGTAGCGCCGCGTGTCTGCGTTACCGCGCTGCTCCCGCGCCGCCGCCGTCGCCGCCCCGCGCCCGCTGACTTGGTGTCCGTAGTCCTACGGGTGCGCTGACAATAAAAGTGAATTTTGGCGGCTTGTGAAAAAAACGAGTTGAACAATACCTAGTCGAATAGATTACCTGACCATGACGTCACGAATAACTAACTACTTTTTAGGTTTCTAAGAAAATAATTGTACCAAGAAAAAACTGATTATTGACAACGAAAATAACAATGTAATAATAGAAATAAATTAGAACTGGTATTTACAGTTAAAACAATTGAGCTAACTGCAGACTGTTGCAAGCAATCTAAAAGTAGCTAACTGATCCATATGAAAACCAGTCGGAAGCGTCCCCAAGACGCTGGCTGCAATGCCCCGCTGTATGGCAATGGTGATGCGCTGCGCCAGATACTCACCAGCTCTCGGGATCACGTGTCAAAATTAATTTTAAGAACACGAGAATGTTCGAGCCAATTTTTAGAATTTCCTACAACTGTCTGTTGTAAGGCTGTCCTCAAGGGAACCAGAATGTTCTAGAGGTGTATTGGAATATTTGGAACACAGGAAACGTTCGAAACGGAAATATTAGTTCATACCTTCCTGTCATGCACGTGAAATTCTGAAAACTCGGCTTGCATTTGTACCGAATTTTAAAAGTTATGTATTTTATACGGCAATTTGTACCTACGGTTGCCACCAAAAAACCTGTTGGATTATTACTATGTGTCAAGCTTTATTTATTTATATTCAAACAAAAACAACTACTGGATAGGTCGCCCTTAAAATAGCCTAAAATGAAACTGAAAAGGACAAGTTAAAACAAACAAGTCCCTTGGGGGCCCTGTGAATGACAGGACATGTTTTTGTAACTTGTGTACATGGAGGGCATGGGTGGTGTTGCCCGTGTTTGCTTACCACTACGTTGAAACATACGAAATTAAAATAATATTTGGTATATAAAAGTATTAATAGGGTTGTAAAATCTCTTTATTGACAAAGAAAATTACAATAAAATAATATAAATAATTACAATTGAGCTAACTGCAGACTATTGCAAGCATCTACATGATCCATATCAATAAAAAATAAAAATAAAATAATGCTGGACAATTCACACAGCATTATCTAGCCCCAAGCTAAGCAGAGCTTGAGTTATGGGTACTAGATAACTGATATACTTAATACAATACACTAAATAGATAGATATTTTTTTATTATATTAAACTTCGTCCTCGGGATAATAGAAATACAATGTAGTAACGCCTCTAGTATAAGCCAGTCCACACTAAATTTGAGATCTAAGCAAAAAATAATCAACACTCCCATCCAGCCCTACGTCATTCGTTTTTAGTGCTCGCCACGTTCGCACGCCTATACCTTATTTTTCAGGTGTTTAAATAACGATAACAATAAAGAGTGAATAATCGTCGTGATTATGCCTCAACGTAATAATCAAGACGAATATGAATATTTAAGAAGAAAAATTAAAAATACAAGAAAAAATTAGAGCGACGGCGGCGTCGTTCTAGTGGTTCATCTAGCAGATCGGAATCTGAAGGTTAGTCAAGTGAAAATCATTTTTTTTTGTGTGTACCTACTTAGGTACTTATACAGCCTATTCCAGAAATATTTAAGTATTTAATAATTGGCTGCGCAAGGCCTAAACAATGGCACTCCTTATGATCGATGTTTACATTTTAAATTCTGGGACACGGATGCTGAGGTTGGGTACTTACCTTACCTACTTGGCCTTACCTTGTCATAAACAATGGCATTACTTATGGTCGATGTTTAAATTTTAAATTCTGCTGGGTTTGCGTCTTTCTCTTTGGAGTTGTGACTACCCAAACAACAGTTTTGCGAATAGTACTTTGGGCTATTTCTTAACTGCTAAGCAGACATACCATTTTATAAGATACCTACGCAGGTTATTTCTTACCTACCTGGGTTTGCGTCCTTCTCTTTGGGGTTGTGACTACCCGTTAAATAGTTTTGCGAACAGTACTTTGGTCTGTTTCTTAACTATATAGTAGGAACAATGTTGATTCCAATCCAAGACGGGAACATGAAGATACACAAATTAGAAGCGAGGTCCATGTACTTGTTGAAAATGATAATACGGGATTGTTCAGTGGAACCAAAACCAAACAACCAAATGACCACATCTTGATACTTCCGGAACTGAGTGAAGGTGCCATTCATGAAGAAGTTCAACCTAATACTCCGGGCGTCAGTGCTGTCCCCAATAAGGTCTTACCAAGTCCAGTGCTATGCCGCCAATATGATACTGGATAGTACCTTTCTTGAACTGTTAGGCGAGGACCCTACAGTTTCATGCTCCTATGGTCCGGACATCCAGAAAGATTTAGCGGTGCGACTGGAGCACATCGCTACACATGGATTAACAAGGGAAATTAAAGGAGTTATACGACAAGTACCTAATTTCAGGTAACAGCAAGCTTGTTGACTTGAAACCATGTTGCTACAAAACGGGACAAAAACATTGAGTTCCGGCAGAAACAAAATTCTACGCCAATATCGTGCTTAGGTCAAGTAATGACTAAACTTCGCTTCTAAAAATAATGACCCTTCCATAACCAAGATGGTTATAGATACCCAACGTTATCATATGTGACATTCAGTACCATGATTCATCAGTGCGAAGAAACTTTGTACTGGCCGCCTTAAAAAAGGAAATGAAGGACCAAATACAGAACACAAAGCCTGATAGTTTGTTATTCGGTCAAGAACTCGGCGAAATATTGAAAACGGCAAAAGCTGTAATAAATCTGGAACCGAACTTAAATTACCAGCGCCTAAATCGTTTCAGCACAATAATCAGAGGGTGTCTGATATGCGCCAACATTCGGCGAAGAATTTAAACTGGAGAGGCCATTACCTCCACGAAAGCCACCGAATTATCCCTACCATCCGAAGGCGAAGGGCCCTCCTCCACAGTCGAACAACAATTGGCCATACAGTTCATCGAAACCATCGCCAATACAGCAGCAACATCAGCCGCGCAGTCACCGGTAGATGTGGTAAAGTACGCAGGCAGATTGCCCTTATTTTATTACCAATGGTCATTAATTACTAGTGACCCGTTAATACTTTCTTGTATTCAGGGATATGAAATTCCATTTTCACATCCGGTGATTCAACTGTCCTATCCAGCAGTGCGAAATTATTCTCACAAAGAGAAACATTCATTTAATATAGCAATTATTAGCGATTTGTTATCAACTGGAGCTATATCTAAATGTCAACCCGTTGAGGGCCAGTTTCTGTCAAGTATTTTCTTGTTACCGTAACCGAATGATAAATATCGGTTTATTTTAAACTTAAAGAGTTTAAATAAATTTATTACCACACATCATTTTTAGCTAGAAGATTTAAATACTGTTTTAACATTAATAACCAAAGACTGCTATGTGACAAAGATTGATCTTAAGGATGCCTACTATTTTATCAGTATACATCCCAAATCTAGGAAGTATTTAAGGTTCCAATTCGCACAAAAATATATGAATTTAATGTTTTGCCATTTGGGATATATGTACTGCGCCATTTATCTTTACTAAGATAACGAAACCTATTGTCAGGTTGCTACGTTCTGTTGAACTGATATCCACCAATTACTTATACGATTATTGGTTAATGTGACAATCTTATGATGAATGTTTGCACAGCACGGAGTTAACTACAAAGTTAATTACCTATCTGGGATTTCTTATAAATAAACAAAAAAGTTGTTTGATTCCCGACAAAAAAAAAAAAAAAAAAAAAATTTTTGGAATTGTACTATGTAGATCCTAGAAATTATCAATAAACTTTAAAAAAGAAATACAAAGATTTAAGACAATCAAGTCATGTAAAATTCTCGAGTTTTCATAATTCACTAGGTTACTAGTTTCCATTTTCCCCGCAATAGATTGCAGTTGGTTTTTCACAAAATATTTTGAGCGAATAAAGTACTTAAATCTTCAGAAACATGACAATTACGATAAGATTATGAAATTACTGCAAACATTACAACCTGAACTCAGTTGGTGGTATAACACATTGCGAAATCCTTTTAGTGACATAAAAGAAGATTCATACGTACTAGAAATATTCTCAGATGCCTCAACTACTGGGTGGTGTGCAGCCTGTGGACTGGAGACGGCCAGCGGGTTGTGGAATACGCAAGACCGTACACAACATATTAATTATTTAGAAATTCAAGCGGCTTATTTTGGGTTAAAAGTTTTTGGTGAGAACTTAAGAAACTGTCCAATTTTGTTGCGTGTCGACAACACAACGGCCATCTCTTACATTAATGGAATGGGAGGCATTCAATTTCCTCATCTTACCGATATAACCAAAGATCTACGGCAATGGTGTGAATGTCGTAAATTACATGTTATGGCTTCTCATATTATCGTCTTCAGACAACACAACGGCGGATGCAGAGTAAGACGCATTCACCTAGACATAGAGTGGGAATTAGCTGAATGGGCATTTCAAAATATTATCTCATCTTTTGGGCAACCTTAAATTGACCTTTTTGCTAGTAGAATAAATAAGAAGTGTAGTTAATATGTATCCTGGCATAGGAACCCAGATTCTATGACTATAGACGCATTCACAATTTCGTGGAAAAATTCTAATTTTTATGCGTTTCTACCGTTCTCATTGATTTTAAAAACATTGCGTAAAATTAAATCTGACCAAGCTAGAGGTGTTATTATTGTACCGTTGTGGCCCACACAGGCATGGTACCCTCTATTTAGAAATCTTTTGATTTCAGAAGTAATTACCTTTAAAGCAATTAACAGGCCCATTGTTTCTTCCCATTCCAGCAATCACAACATACACACCAAGATTACCCTGGTGGTAGGGATGTTATGTGGGATGCGTGGTTAAGGAGGAGTATACCCCCGTCTACAATGAATATTATGATGGCCTCGTTGACTGAAAATTGTATAAAACAATATAATGTTTACTGGAGGCGTTGGTTACAGTTTTGCAACGAAGCTAATAATTTCTATAATGCCTCAATTCCACAAATATTATACTTCCTAAATGTATTTTATGAAGAAGGTGCCCAATTCGGAACATTGAATAGCTGTAGATGTGCACTAGCTCTTCTTATGGGTAATATGGGTGAAGATGATAGAGTCAAAAGTTCTTTCATAGGCGTATTTCGGTTACGACCTCCATTACCCAAATATTCTATAACGTAGGATACTTCAATTGTGCTCAATTATTTGAGCTTATACCCTAATGAAATATTATGACTTAAAAAAAAAAAAAAATTGCTACGTCAATTACTTTACTCACGGCTCACAGAGTTCAGACCCTATAAAAAATTAACATTCAAAATATTATTGAAACGTTAGCAGATAAAGCAATGATTAAAAATCCTGATTTTTTAAAAAACGACTCGTATTGGTGGCATTCAAGTATTGCCGTTTTTCAAAGAAAAACCAGAAATATGCCCGGTAAAAAACATTATTATCATATTTAGAGAAAACATCTTCTCTACGCAAAAATGTTAACTGTCTTTTCATAAGTCCCAGAAAACCACATACAGCTGTGGGCTCACAAACCTTCGAGTCGATGTCGATGGATTATGGACACCTTACGTGAGAGTGGAATTGATGTGAATATCTTTATTGCTCATAGTACTAGACATGCTTCCACGTCTGCAGCCCATAATTTAGGGATTAGTTTGGATCAGATTAGAAAGACCGCCGGATGGAGCGGTTCTTCGGAGAAATTTTTTCGATTCTATAATAGAACTGCTACAAGTAATGTTACTTCAAATAATGTCGATTCCTTTGCGAAAGCAGTTAATAGTAGATTGGCTTTGTAATAAGCTTATTACATATCTAAATATAAGTATATTTGTTGATTCTTAATTGATCAGAAGATGACGTGTTTATGTAATGTTTAGTATAAACAAATTGAGAAAATATTTCACTTAAAAATATCTCTCTCTAAAAGTCTACATTGTATTTCTATTATCCCGAGGACGAAGTTTAATATAATTAATGATTAAACGAACTTACCTGTACGTGAAGTTCTATCATAATTATATGAAAACTTCGTCCGAAGGGATAAGCAACCCACCCTCCCTGTCTATTGATAGTCACCAATAGACCCATAATATTTTTTGTGAAATATTTTTTAAAGTAGAGCTCTAAACTAGATGACGTAGGGCTGGATGGGAGTGTTGATTATTTTTTGCTTAGATCTCAAATTTAGTGTGGACTGGCTTATACTAGAGGCGTTACTACATTGTATTTCTATTATCCCTTCGGACGAAGTTTTCATATAATTATGATAGAACTTCACGTACAGGTAAGTTCGTTTAATCATTAATTATACATACAAAACATCCAGAACGCCCTGGACAAATGTCTGCAGATCGTACAAACATTTGTCCCGAGGCAGGAATCGAACCCGCAACCTCCTGCGTCGCAGGCAGACCTTCGCCCGCTGCGCCACAGGGGTCGTCTTAATAGCAGTTGGAAGCGTCCCCAAGACGCTGTGTTGCCCTGCTGTATGGCAAATGCTGATGCGCTGCGCCAAATACTCACCAGCTCTCGAGTCACGCATCGTTTCGACCAGCTCAAATAATTTTTTTAAAACCCGAAGTGCCTCGGTACCCCACGGACCCAGGGTCTCGAGTTCAAGGGGAGCAAGTAAAATAAAAAGTTGTAAAATTTTCGTTTTTTTTTGTTGTGTTTTGCAAGGAGATAAATTTCAGCATGGGGAAGGAAATAGGCTACTATTTTCCAGAAAAACGCGTGTGAAGCAACGAGCAGAAGCTAGTTTTAAACATGTTTTGGTCTTTCGGATAAAAATCACCCTTCGAAAATATCTTCACAAAGCCTCACCCACATTCCTGATCTTTAGAAATGCTGAAAGAATAACGCCAGAGGCCCCAAGCTAATGGTGTTTGCTTTCAATAAGGCCCTGTTTGCAACGGGAGCAAGGCTACTTACACATGAAACGGGTTTGGTTTAAGGATGTTTATTTCTCTTTTAAACAAAATCTGTTCTCCTACAATCAGACACAAAATGTTCTTAAAAATTATGCTCAGGCTAATATTACGCTATACCTTAAGTTAGGCTATAAACGTATTTTTTGTTGTACATACATGCTTATGCTGGCACATTCCTTTATCTCGTTAGGCAAGCTATTAAATAACTGCACTCCCTCGTAAACAATTGTTTTCCTGTCGTAATCAGTACGGTTTTGGGATTTGGTGATAAATAAACGAGACGAGCAGTTGAGAGTCGGTCAAGTTCGGAAAAAAACGGGCGACGCAATACCGGTGCGTTTCTTTACTTAAACCGTTGGGCACGCTTTGGGCTCTTTTATTTTTTTGAGACACAAGTTAAGCATGGATAGTAAAAGATGTCAATTGATTGTCAGAAGGGTCTTGAACGCTGCGTTGGTTTGAAGCTTTTGTGTATCGCATAAATCGTTTACTGTAACATTTTTAATAGGGTAACGTTTTGTAAAGTAAACATTTAGTTACATTTGAGTCGATTTCTCCACTAAGCATGCAATGTCAGTCAAGCGCAGGTTTGCTCAATAAAATTAAAGCAATCTAGGCGTGTGAGCTCAGCCTTGTCTAGGAGACAGATGCTTCGCTAGTTTTCGTAAATTTTTTACTTAACGAAAACAAACCAATAACCTGATAAAACCCATAAAACGATTAACATCATGGTAAGAGCACAGCTTTCATTGCAAATGCGTTCAAGTGTTTGCAACGTGGGAACCGGCAGGCGGTTATTTTCAGATATTTCGCCTTGTTTTTGTAGGATCAGAAAAATATGTAGAAGGTAGATTGTTACTGCCCTTTGCGTTGCGCATGTACGGTATAAGTATCCTATATTTGAAGGCTATGTTAAAAAACAGGACCTTTTTACTTATGTTTAGACACAATGATTAAGAATAATATTTATTTTTCTTCTAGAAATAGGACCTCCACTGAATTGAAGGCCTGTATTATTGTTTTTGTATGATCAGGAACCTCAGTAGAAGGTAGATTGTAACTGCCCTTTGCGTTTTGCATGTACGGAATAAGTATCCTATATTTGAAGGCTGTGTCACAGTAGATAAATGATATTGTGGCTATGTTATAAAACAGGACCTTTTTACTTATGTTTAGACACAATCATTAAGAAAAATATTTATTTTTCTTCTAGAAATAGGACCTCCACTGAATTGAAGGCCCGTATTATTGTTTTTGTATGATCAGGAACCTCAGTAGAAGGTAGATTGTAACTGCCCTTTTCTTTTGCATGTACGGAATAAGTATCCTATATTTGAAGGCTATGTTATAAAACAGGACCTTTTTACTTATGTTTAGACACAATGATTAAGAATAATATTTATTTTTCTTCTAGAAATAGGACCTCCACTGAATTTAAGGCTCGTATTATTGTTTTGTAGCATCAGGAACCTGAATAGAAAGTAGATTGCACGGAATTAAAGTAAGGGGAAATGGTAAGTGGGCGTGGCACGCGTGCTACAAGTACGCGCTGGTATGCTTACTCGACCCCAGTCGGGTTCTAACATCGCGTGGAGTAGCTAGTCTCGCAACCAATTCATATTTTCCGTAATCATGCCGTATTGTTCGATTTTAGAGTGTAAAAATGATAGTAGGAGAAAAAATCTTCAAAATGGAGGTGTCTCGTACCATCGGGGAGAACGGTTTTTATTGTTTTGTAATAAAATCTTATTTTATTTCAATTTGTCAATAATTTAATAGAAGGGTTAGTCAAAATCAACCTTATGCAATTAAGATAAAGTTGATTTTGGATTGATTCTATTCTTCGCTACTCAATTAGTGATGTAGTCAAGTCGGATGTTGATTTTGTCGATTGATATCGATACAAGAAATTCAATTTTAATTTCTAATTTTAATGTTAATGTTAAATAAGTGATTAGTATTATTATGTAAATTAATTATTTATTTAGTATTTAGATTACAAGTCACTAAATTGACATCATTAGGTCCTCTAACCTTTATCTTAAATATTTGTAGGTTTCCCAAAGATACAAACGTCAAAGAGAAATGTATAGATGCAACGGGTAGAGTTAATTGGATGCCAACCAAATCAAGCACGATATGCTCTGAACACTTTTTGGAAGTCGATTTCAAAATATCAAATAAAAGATATAGATATACAATTACGAAACATACAGCGCTTGTATCACTGAAAATCGTTAAGTTTAAATATATAAATGTTCACATACACCATTTACTAAAATTAAAAATAAAACTTTCCAAACACCAGTTTCCTAATAAATACGTTTTATTTCAGGGGCATAAACAACATACATTTATTTTTACCTGCCTGTCTGTGTCTATTTATAAATGGTTTAAAATATACAGCTCTTTGTGTGCCAAGTAAGTAAATAAACTACCAACAAGTTAAATTTTTTGCGAATTGAACAAAAAATCGGGTATCTATCGATATCGATAATGTACTTCAATGTGCTACCTGGTGCAGCTCTAATCGAGTAGCAGTCGATGGTCGACCTATCACGCGAATGTCAATCTTAAGTCTGAGGAAATTAAGTTTATAATTGCGACCACTGAAAATACAGCCATCTATGGTCAAGTAGCGGAATTAACTTGTCAATCGAATGTTTGGTTACTATAGACCGTAAATATGTTCTGATGCTAAAGAAAAATAAATCTTATCTGTAGAAGTCAAGGTTTATTTCCAAATCAGTGACGTTGGCTAGTTTTGACTAAACTTAAACTACCAATCAAACGAATTGTTTCTTTGTAATGCATTATATGATTACTGGTTTATTTGTGTGAGTTTGGCGACACCGGTGCCCTTATTAATTTTGTTGCATTGTCCTTCCACTATAACTTCCATTTCCGTGGTAGATTGTAACTGCCCTTTGCGTTTTGCATGTACGGAATAAGTATCCTTTATTTGAAGGCTATGTTAAACAGGACCTTTTTACTTATGTTCAGACACAATGATTAAGAATAATATTTGTTTCTCTGTTGATTTCAGAAGTTCTAGAAATAGAACCTTCACTGTTTAAGGCATTTAAGGCCCGTATTATGAGAGCTTACTCAGTTATCGATCTATGCGTGAATAACGCTTTTCTATTGTATAATAAACGTCACTCAAGCAACGACATATCACGAGAAGGCTTTCATAATAATAATCATTTATTTCAAGGCATCATAAGACAAGTACAAAGTAACTTGACTAGGGCTCATATGATAAACTAGCTTCTGCCCGCGGCTTCGCATGCGTTGTTTCTATGGAAACGTTTTGAGGTTATTTCTATCCCATGGGAACTGATTTATGGGATAAAAAGTCGCCCATGTTTGATTTCAGGGTTTGACTTACCTGTATGCAAAATTTCAGCCTGATCCGTTCAGTAGTTTTGGCGTGAAGAGGTAACAAACATCCATCCATCCAAACTATTGCATTTATAATATTAGTGTGATACCTTAGAGACTAACATACAATACGGTCCTTGGAGTCGTAGTTTTCTAATATAGTATGTATCTACTTACCTAGTTTCAGGCAAAACACAGGTTAAAGAATCACGGTTTGGTGACAGACTGGAGCGAACAGATTTTGGCAAATATTAATTAAACAATATTCTTTATAATTTAATACTAGTTCTAATTACCTCACCCAGAGCTGGAGTATCTGGCGCAGCGCATCAGCATCTGTCATACAGCGGGGCAATGCAGCCAGCGTCTTGGGGAAGCTTCCGACTGGTATTGATATGGATCAGTTAAGCTACCTCTAGGTAGTTTGCAACAGTTTGCAGCTAAATTATTTCAATTGGAAATAATACATAGTTCTAATTTATTTCCATTATTTGATTGTTATTTTCTTTGTGACTACAAATTACTTCGTTTTAATTTATTTGTATTATTTGATTGTAATTTTTGGTCAATAAAGATCAATATATAATCTTTAATTAATTTTTAATGAAACAGTAATTTCCATAGCTTCGAATTCCCGCCATTTGCTCCCCCGCCATTCCGACAATCGTCTCATCAACCGACGCGACATATTGCAAACTCGTGAGTTATGCTGCTGAACTTAATTTGTACGCAGAGGCCATAGAACAGCTGGGCTATTCGCGTATCTTAGTCATTATAGTGGCCGAAGCGGTCGCGGACCTCTTCAGCTCCCCGTGTTTGTAGATAGAGGATCATTAACATATGTAGAAGGTAGATTGTAACTGCCCTTTGCGGTGCGCATGTACGGAATAAGTATCGTATACTTGAAGGCTACGTTATAAAACAGGGCGTGTTTGACTAAGGGAATCTAACAGAGGCTTTTCTCTGGCATCTAGCAGCAGCTTTTTTCTGTGTATTTTAACACCTCTGCGATCGCCAATCAGCTTGCCAAGCGTGGTAATTATGACAAAGGCCCATTGTAAGTCAAAACCTAGAGAACTACTTCCTTTGTAGTTCTGCACTCCTGGTATAGGAGGTCCCTATTACAAAGGAAGAAGAAAATATTAAGAAATTATGAGGTTTGTATGATTTTAAATAGAAATCTACTTTCATCGTTGTGATTTCATCAATGTCTCATTTGCACCTCCTATATTAATATGATCGCCTGTTACTTTACAATACGAATTTGCTTAAGTTTGCATCAATTGGTTTTCAAATACGAATCTATATTTTTAGTACTTTTTTTGACACAAAGACCAGCCATAATCACGGTAAATTTACCATGATTATGGCTGGTAACGAAATTTTTTGTCTTGGGCATTTTGCGTTAACTGTACCTGCCGAAAACTCGTGGCATTCACTGGGAAGGAAATAACTTTATATGGGTCGATTTAAAATGTCGTCAATGTATGAACTTTAAAATTCAGAGAACAATAGATTTCGTATTGCGTGGAACTAACCCGTTTGGTGGAGGCATGTACAGCCGTGGACGTTGTGTGCCGACCTATGGTTAAATCCGCCACATACTCGGAGGCCATTAGATGAAATACCATGCAACTACAATTTCAAATCTTACGCGTGATGTGTTAAGTTGCGATAAGACATCGCCTCGCTACACGTCAAGCGACTAGCTAAGCACACTGATAGCTAAACGCTATTAGAGTGGCCGGTCTCGTATATTTCCATACGTTTATTTCACGCCGCCCCGCGCCGCCTGCCTAAGCTACGCGCCAACCTAGGAGCCTGCAGTACGGCTGAGGCCTCAATCTTTTTCTGTTTGTAACACCTAGCCAGGAATGCGAGGATGTCATGTGATAGTGTCGATTCACATCAGAATTCATTTGATTTAATCCAATTCCTTTAGCTTACTCGGCACGATTGGTACGAATAGCTAAGCTTATAGTCCTGTTTTCATTATGAGACCACATTCCTCATGGATTTCACCAGCTGTCTTATTGAATCAATGAATTGGACTTGTCTAAGGGCGGACTTATGGGACTCTGGGGCATTGGAAATTTGTAGGCTAAGGGTAGGTACTCTTATTTATACGGTTTTAGTTGCGACTTATAAAGTTATTTAACTTAAATGGGTTACTTCCAAGCCGATTAAGGGGGTACGTTTAATTTAGATGGCGAGTCTGTGAATTATGGGCTGCGAAAGATTTTGGTACTAGTGTAAAAGGTTGACTGTACTACAGAATACCGGAAGTCGGTTATATGCCAAATTCACGGTAACAGCTCGGAGTCGAGAAGTTGGCAGTCTTACATCCCCGTGCCTCGGAAAGCACGTTAAGCCGTTGGTCCGGCGCCTGACCTCGCCCCTGTCGTGTCGGTCAGCCGTACCATCGGATTATGAGAGCGAGGAAATACAGGGTGCACCTGTGTTTGCGCACACACTTGGGCACTTGAGACTGGCCGCCGTGCGCGATTCGGCTAGGAGGAAATTATCATAAGCCTAATTTTACTAAGTCGCAAAAATATGTTTTCAGGAATATTTGCTCGATGGATGCTCGGATTGTTATAGCCGTTGATTTTATGCCAGTTTTCATTTTATTACTTGTCTCTACTATAAAGAAAAGAACAATGTAAACAAAGGCACTTAAAAGACAAGCAATTAAGACAGAATGTCTCCTCTGCACCTTTCAAAACCAACCTCTTAAAGTCGCACTCAAAAGCACGTTAACAAAGTTCCCTTACGACGTAATTTAGCTGAAAATATTCAATTAGAGCCTTACAAAGTTGACGTCGACGACAAAGGATCACTAGAATCAAAATTTTACGTCGCTTGCGCCTTTATACTTCCTACATTTACATCGCAAACACTGAGACATGGAGTGAAAATGTTTTTACAGGGCTTATAAAAGGCTAGATGGATATGGCATCTCAAGGGACTACAATTGTTTTTTATTTCCTAAGGGTGACTTTTGTGTCACTGCGGTCATGATAAGCCTATTGTGATCACCACTTTCACTTTGTGTTCATCCTTGAAGCTGCGGCGTTCATAATTCGCCACTTACCCTTGCTGCTGAGAACTGTAGGATTTTCTACGGGGTGATGTCTCGTAGCTCGTTTGGCCAGAGCAGGTGCTTGCCCAGATGAATGCTACGTTTTTGCATCAGTGCTCCACACTCTCTTTGCAGATGGAGAGGCTAGGCGTTTCCTCCGCCTCCTCACAGAATATGCAGGAATTTGTGTTGCATAGCCCAAGAAGGAAGGAAAATTATCGTAAAGCAGGGACATCTTAGTAATCATTTATTGAGTTGAAGTGAGATCATAACATACACCTCGTTGGGTAGCAACAACATAAAATTATACCTAGTAAATGCCTATATGTAACATAACAGCGAAAACCACGTGGTTTTCGCCATCCAGAACAATAGCGGTAAGTTTCGCTTAGATTTCGCGCTCAGTCGCAGTCAGTCAACCCGCATGCCCAGCGTGGGGGGATTATAGGCATTACCCTCCATGTGATAAAAGCTAATAAGGCGCTTATCAGGGGGAGGCCTGCGTCCAGCAGTGGACCATTACAGGCTGTTGCTGTTGAAGACTGAGGAGGTACGAGCTTACGGCTATTGGCAAGTGAAAATAAATAACAAAAGTCAGTAGATGTTGTTGGAGCAAGTAATGTAGATTTTGTGACCAATTACATTTTTTTTGCAGTGACAGATTGTTTCCTAAATATAAAATATCGGTTTGTTCCGCCCAGACAACCAAACTAGACAACTGGTTGTCTACGTGGAAGAAATTCTCCACGGGGACAACTAGTTACCTGGGCGGAATTTTATTTCCATCTACATAATTGCTTGGTAACTAGTGGTTTCGATGTAAAATTATCTTCCGTGCAGACAAGCAGTTACCAGGGCAGTTATGAGGTGAAAGTGTTTCTTGTTTATTAGTAACCCAATCAGGTAATGATACTTATTTGATACGATGTTTCTTGCAGTTTAAAAACCACATCCGATTTTCAATATTTCCAAATCCCTCATGTCCGCCTCACACTCTGCTATAAAAAGACACTTTGAAGGCTTTGAAGGACGTGTGATTGGAGCCTTATTGCAATTCCAAAGCATGCCGAGAAGCCTTGCAGATAAACCGTTTGAAAGGTTGCACTAAATTGAATTTTCAGCGCCCGAAGGTAACTGAATGGAAGCGTAATTTTATTCCGCTTTATTTCATTTTATTACGGTGTTTGTGAAACGCGCTTGTTAAAATGTTCTTTTCGCTTTGATGCGCGTTTGAATGTCAAAATCTTGCCTAAGTTTTAATTGTCAGGTTAGTTTTATGAATTTTGTGTAAGTACTTTTTTAAAATTTTATTGGTCTTTGACGAGACAAAGCTTGGGGCACAAAAATGTAGACAGGTTTTACGTTACATTCAAACACAATAAATCAAGTTTGTGTTGGAAGAACACCAACGTTTCATCCCTTAACGAGGGACTTCATCAGGGTGAGTGCGGTCCGCAAGGACGCAGTACAGGCGCGACGCGGACCGCACTCACCCTGATGAAGTCCCTCGTTAAGGGATGAAACGTTGGTGTTCTTCCAACACAAACTAGGTTCGTAGTTAACCCGCTTACATTCATAATGAATTCGTCAAACTACCAAAGTTTTTATAGTAAAACAATAAATCAAGTTAACAATAATAAAATTTCGAAGGAAATAGAACTGACACTGCAGCTCTAAATATTCTGTCCACAAACACGGGAAATTTCCCGGGATTTCCTAATGTTTTTCCGCGCGGGGAGAAATCAGCGCGATAGCCAGTGACGGGAATGCAATTTGTCGAGATTCGAATCGTGAGAGCGGGGCTCTCAAGGCTAGAAAACACCCTTACCTAATTCCATTTAAGGTAAACTGATATTTGCAAAACCTTTATCCGAATAAAATGGGATTCGTAGGCGTTTTTGTTCAATGTGGGTCAAATTTTTGAAGTCAATAGAGTTTGAATGGAAAAAAATCGTTTAGAAATCTTTTCATAACATAATAATAAAAGGCCAAACCAATCTATCGTAGTAAAATTATTACGGTAGGTTACGACACATTTTTAGAAGGATTAAGGACTATTACGTAAGTAAGCTATGGCGCTCATTAGGGGAGGCCTATGTCCAGCAGTGGACTAATATAGGCTGATGATGATGATGATGTAAGTGAATCATTTATTTGTCACATAAAACACACACATACAATTGGTTTACTTATTACAAATTGGCAAAATTTAAACATAGCATAATTATAAAATTAGAATTAGTAAATAAATAATGCTGGACCATCCACACATCATCATCTAGCCCCAAGCTAAGCAGAGCTTGTGCTATTGGTACTAGATGACTGATAAACATAATATAATACATTACATAGATCGATATTTTTTAATATACATAGAAACGACCAGAACACCTAAGAACCAATATTTGTAGATCATATAAACATTTGTCCCAAGGCGGGAATCGAACCCGCAACCTTCTGCGTCGCAGGCGGACCTTCGCCCACCGCGCCACATCGGTCGTCAACTAAAAACAGAAAGTAGATACACTTCTCATACCAGTGCTAATCCCGCCGCTATTATGATGAATCAAAGTGCTAAGGTGATGAACGAATTATCTAAATAGCTTTCTACGACAGACCTCTACAAAACTAACTCGAGATAGACTATCAGGAGTGGTTTCTGTGTAAAGAGCTTTATCTACATGTAGATAGAATCGATAACGTTCAAAGACATTATTGGTATTGGTAGGACGTGGACTGTCATAACTAAACTGACTGCAATGTCAGAGGAGTTTCATATCTTCTAACTTATTGTTTTAAAACCGTATCGACCGAATACTCACCGAATACTCAAAGGCATCTCAGATTTAAGAGCGTCTCAATTCGTGATTTTTTGACAGTTTTGAATGAAAATATGTCAAAAATTCGTCACTTGACTTGACACGTGCTTAAGCCTGAGTTGGTTTTGAGTATTTGGGCGTATGTCTCTCAAAATGTATAGCAAATCCATGCCATATGATTTACTAGCTTCTGCCCGCGGCTTCGCACGCGTTGTTTCTATGGAAATGTTTTGAGGTTATATCGCATGGGAACTGATTTATGGGATAAAAAATAGCCTATGTTTGATTCCAGGGATAGATTTACCTCTATGCAAAATTTCTGATCAGTTCAGTAGTTTTGACGTGAAGAGGTAACAAACATCCATCCTTCCATCCATATATCCATCCATCCATCTATCCATCCAAACTTTCGCATTTATAATATTAGTGTGATTGTATTATTATTTTTCCATGCTTTCGGGTGAGGATATAATACTAGGTAACGTATGGAATGGACATTCCTCGCCCTCCACCTGACTGATCGTCCTCACCCCGCGGGCCCCTAGTCGAATTCGGTTTGCATTCCAAACGCACGCACAAGGCGCAAGCATGGTTAATGAATTTGACAGATGACGCCGATGGTGATTTATTTCAGATTTATTCATGGTGTTTGATGTTTTGTTTTTCTGATAATTAACCTACAAAATGTCTTCTGTTTTGAGGTTTAAGTTATTTCACCTTGAATGAGAAGAAAATAAAAAAACAAATTCTTTGAGTTATTTTGCAACTGTCTCACTCGAACAATATATTAATGAAATGACGTCACACACACAATGTTCGTGTAGAGCCACACGGTTGCGCTTGTATGTGCCGAGATGCGATTTTGTATGGAGAAATGGGCGAGTGTCCGAGGTCTGCTTTCGGTTACCGTTTCTTTATAACCCCTGACAGAAAAAAAGATTAATAGATATTGACGTGTATATTTGCGAGGCTGTATGTGGCATCGAAGGTCCCAACGGATAAACTAATTTGGATTTAGCTGTTAGAAGTTTCTTTTGTTTGAAAGGTAACTTGATTTATACTAGAACTAGCGACCCGCCCCGGCTTCGCACGGGTGCAATGCTTATACTAAATATACCTACTACAGAATCGGCCCTCCGGCCGGTACCCGCCGCAACCGTTCTGTCCCTGCATTTTAAATCTGTTATATCTTCGAAAATACTCATTCAAATTTCATGCAATATTATGATAAGGATTAATGCTGTACTGCTTAAAATCGCCTCGTAAATAAGCCATTATTTCTCGTAAAAAGTAAAGGATAAAAAATTATTAATGTGGGTTATCCCTAAGAGATAGACATATACTATCGCGGATTTTTTTGTAGACCTTTTTAAGTTGTACAATACTGTAGTACATTATTTTGATCTATCTCGTAGGGTTCAGCCAGCGTTTGCAATGTAAGCGCAAAAAAATGTGTTTATTTACGACATCACATTATAAACCTCTAAAACTATCAGTGTGTTATCTACTATATTATGCATGTATTATACATATAAAAGTTCCTCTCGAATTACTCTATCTGTCAAAAAAACCGCATCAAAATCCGTGGCGTAGTTTTTATATTTATCTATTGTGCTGACGGTGCGACGTCGACTACGTCACCAAGATTGCCGCCAATCGCAATATCAACTTGCGGGGCTTATACATAGGGACATAGGGATATAGGGACAGAGAAAGCTACTTTGTTTTATACTAAGAACTTAGATGTTTGAAGAAAAATCGATGCGGCCGTTCAAATACTACAAAGTAAAAACGTCGTCGGGTATATCCGATTTTTTTCTAAATTATCTTTTTAAATACATTAAAAACAGCGCTGACAGTTATCAGGACACTAAAGAGCGATAGAAATACATACCCGGCTAGGGTTTAAAATCGACTGTAAAAAGTCGGGTGCCCAGTTCACGGTATTTCAGGCCATTAAATGGGATAAATGGACGGATACATTAAAAAGGGAAAGTAATGGCGTCTGGCCTGACAATGGCGGAGTGGTAGAAAGATATAGAGTTGTAAAAGCCAGCAATAAGTAGTCTTAAGAACCATGTCGCTTTTAGTTGACTTGTTCGAAGACGGCGTTCCGGCTGCCAATAAGCTCTCTATAAGTGAGGCACTGAACTTAACTGTTGACTTCCAAGCCAAACTTGTGTATAATTTTCCAAATTATGCAACTTATGAAAAAATGCTTGTATTTTTAACCCCCGACGCAAAAAGAGAGGGGTGTTATAAGTTTAACGTGTCTGTCTGTGGTATCGTAGCTCCCAAATGGATGAACCGATTTTCGTTTTGTTTTTTATTTGTGATAGATAATTTTATCACAAGTGATATTAGCCATGTTTCATGAAAATCTGTCGGGGGACAAGGCAACTACACCCGTCGACGGCTGCCGTTGACATGTGTAACTAAAGTTAACTTAACTTTTGTGATATTAGAAACTTAAGTATTTTTTTGCTCTTTCTCATACGCGTAAGCTTTTTATTTTACCAATAAGTATCGGATTTTTTACGAAGGAATATCCAAATTTTACCTACTAATAATTGTATTTCGAGATACCTTCAACTAAGTGTCTACCAGAAGTCTAACAAATGAATGAATAAACAATGAATGCGCCAGCAGTATATTGATAGAAACTGCGATCCCCTTCCCGGCCACCCTATTCCATACATCAACGTTGCTTCCCATAGCTATTGTCATTTGACAATACCTGCAGTTCGTTATCCTTGCCGTTCTGCTACTTACAGGTAATATTATAGCAGATTACGGTTCTAGAGAGAAGGTCGTTTTTTCCAAGTGAAGAAAATAAAGAAAAAGGCCCCTGGGTTCTCGAATAGTCAGGCTATTCGAGAACTCATGTGCCTATTTCTTCACTTTCGATATAATATTACAGATCCTTGTCGTGGCACTGAATAGGTACCTATCTAGAGGTCAAAGGTAATTCGATATTTCGTGTCGTCTAATAGGGTACTTCAACCTTAATTCATGAACCTTTTTACAAACAGCCCAAATTTAATCCGCGCCTTGTATGTTCAATCTGTTTTCGATGCCTTTGCTTACCTTTGCTTTAGTTGGAAAAATACTAACTTTAAATGTACTTACTTGTTAAGACATACATATGTATTTATGTAAACATAATTCTATTTTCTTTTCAATGAAAATTGTATACACCTGCGCCTGCGGCTTCGCATTTCTCCGGGATAAAAAGTAGCCTATATTCTTTTCAGGTCTAGAACGAATTAATGATAAATTTCAGCCCGATTCGTTCAGTAATTTCGGCGTGAAGAGCTTACAAACATCTTAACATTCAAACTTTCGCATTTATAATATTAGTGTGTTTATATTGTAATTTTTTCTATCATAGTCACTCAGTGACCATACATGATTCACTCCAGCCAAAATTGTTAATGTAGTGTTCACAAGGGGCACTTATCCCGATGACCTGTAAGATCTATACGGGAACGATAGGTGCAGTTATCACAAAGGTAAAACAGAACAATGAAAATATTATCTTGGCAATAGCCAAGATAATATTTTCATTCTTTTCTTTAGTAAGTAAGACAGAGATCCTCAAGCATGTTTGCCTTGCCACATCTGACAGATTCTGATAATGTCACGTTCGACTTATGTCTCAGAATAGGGGCTCGGTTATCGTCTGCCGCCACAGATATCGCAGTCGATACCTCAGTGCGGCGCATGTCGGAAATCTCAGTTTGCAATGCAATCGTTTTGTATTGACTTTCGAGGTTATTTATTGTTGGTTATTGTTTTTGAGGTGGCAATTCACAAAAATTTTAAACGAAATTCTTATTTAAATTGGAAACAACAATACACTTTGAGGAACAGGCCCATATGCTTTGAAGACAGAAAAAAGATCTGAAAATTAACAGTGATAATCGGCCATCTTGTTTTCAAAAATAGAACTTTTTGGAGGCTATATCCAAAAACTCCTTATACCTTTCATTCCATAATAAACACTTTTAAATCGCATAGTTAAAAGAAACAAGAGAGAAAAAAGTTTCTTTCACAATGTTAAATTAGAGAGAGAGAGATAAAAGAGCAGAAGAAAAGCCAACAGCAACAAAACGATCAGAAAATAAACATCTTAATCCGCAATCAAAATCAATACCCCCCGTCGCGCATCCCTAATTCCACCGGCAAGTAAAAACGTCTACAGACGCATTACTTTATTAGGTGTGGTACATTCTATGGAGAACATCAGTCAAAGTCTATGCAGCCCGGGGCTACAAGCCATTTTACCGCAATTTGCAGTTGTCCCCTAGTGGGTAAGGGCTGAGACATGAGAGTTAGCGGGGAGGGAAGAAGAGAGGGAATTATTGCTACGAAAAGCTGCAAAGGAAAATGGATTCTGATAGGTCCTAAATCTATTTGATCAGAGTCTCTCAGGTTCTCATAGAGCCCTGAGTAGGAATCGGAACAATCAGCGTTCGATTTACGAATTTCTTTGAATGAGAGTTAATTTCCTTTGTAGCGGGGGTTTTATTACAGGTAGGTACCAAACCATATTCGCAAAATAGAGCAAGCACTCAACGTGCCTGTACTGATTCTAACTAGAGTGGAATACTGGCAGAAAAAAAAAGAGAAACAGAGAAAGGAATTCTGGCCCTAACATCGGTCACCATTTTGTTGTTTTTTCGAAATCGCCGTGCACGATGAAAGTTATATATTTGGATAGAGGACAATAAAACAATTAAAAAAAATGTCCTTATGCGTAAGGTTCCTGAGATATTCACATATGAAGAAATATGTAGTTATTTTCATCTGTGAATATCTCAGAAACCCGACACTTTTTTTTTGTTTTAGTGTCGTCTGTCCAAATACATATTATATAACGTTTATCGTACACGGCGATTTTAAAAAAAATTACACATGTTAGGTTTGTATCCTCATCTTCAACAGCCTGTATTGGTCCGCTGCTGGACGCAGGCCTCCCCCTGATAAGCGCCTTATTGTCTTTTATCTCATGGGGGTAGTGCCCATAATCCCCACGCTGGACATGCGGGTTGGGGATCGCAGTTCGGTGGTAGAATTGTTCTGCAGGGGCGCTGCTGCCCGCCCCCGGTGGATATCCCTTAGTCGCCTCTTACGACACCCGCGGGAAAAGCTGGGGTGGTGCAAATTCTAAGCCGGCACCACACAGCTAGGTTAGTAGTTAGTAGGCTAGCTAGGTTTGTATGGAAGCTTAAATCTTCAAACCTCTTTACTATAACTTACTTTTTCAGTCTACTGTGTTCCGCATCAGCCTTTTCCTTAAACCATAAAACTACTGGATCCCCGGAGAATCGCGCCGCAACTGCAGCGGTGATTTGTTTCCCCCTCCTCGCGATTAAGAAATTGTCCTGCGGTCTTAGGTAATGCTCTGTGACACAGGGAGGCTTTACAAATGGACCCTATTTAACGTCAAATAAGTCATGGGACATTGATTGGAGACAGATCGGTTTATTTAGTTGGATAGAAAAGTTTTGTATTTTTATTTGGTGGATTCTGAATGTAGGTAAATAAATAAATAAATAATGCGGGACAATCCACACAGCATTATCTAGCCCCAAGCTAAGCAGAGCTTGTGTTATGGGTGCTAGATAACTGATAGACATAATACAATACACTACATAGATATATATATTTTTTATTATACATAGAAAACATCCAGAACACCCTGAACAAATATCTGCAGATCGTGCAAACATTTGTCCCGAGGCGGGAATCGAACCCGCAACCTCCTGCGTCGCAGGCGGACCTCCCGCTGCGCCACAGAGGAGGTACAACACATTTGGAGGCGTAGGTACGCGGATGTGTCGCTGACACTGATATATTAACTTTTTTGATACTTACAAACTCGTTGTATATGAATGTCAAACAAAAATAAATGTATTTGAAACAGTTTTCTGAATAAAATGCCTTCCTTTAAAAATAAGAGGAGTCATTTCGTCAATCATTAATTTCAGTAGAAATATTTTTTTTTCATTGTTTATTTTTACAATGAAAATTTGTAAGTAAAATGCAATGCAAAAATACAATTACAATAACAATAGAGCTTACGTTGTCTATCATAGCAGACGAAAAAACAAACAGCCCCCTGAACAAAGAAAACAAATCTTCGAGCCATTTCCGTGTCATTCTTATCAAAGCACTCATATTTCTCCGACAGCATTTAACCGCACCTGAGTCCGGTTCATTTATAAGAGGGGATATCAAAACAGTGTGACTGTTCTTTATCAGTGTCAATAAATCCAAGTCGCAAATTGCATCAGTCATCAATCTAAACGGCGTTACGTAGTTACACGCCCTACTGAGGGCAGGAAGGGGGTTTGGGGGGAGTTTAAGCGAGAAACTCTCAATACTTTTGTCAGTACTTTATTCATCTTGTCAAACTTATGGACAGTTTTTTGCTGAGAGGATGCGTCTTGAGCGCCTTGTGGTTCTAGGGAAAGATAACGGCACAAGAGCTCGCGGTAGATCGCGGTAGACCTATGCTCTGGTGGACAGATCAAATCAAAGCTGCACTGAACGGTCCCCCACATAAATATACTAGGAAGGAGAAGGAACGAGACGATCAAAGATTGATTATCTTTGATATAACGACGACGACCACTTGGTCAAGATTGTAACGACCAAGAAGGTACTCATCTTGTAGCAAATAACCTCAAGGTCAACAAAGCATCATCTAGCAGGTCACTCGAGCAATGATGTATTGTGTCCTACAGATGTGAAAGTAACTCTTTCTTTTATCATATGACATCTTCATTCTGCCCTAAGGGTGGCACAGGACTGCATAGAATAGAGCAGTAAGAAGAAGATTTTACACAGCCGTGACGGCTAAAGGGATGAATAGATAAAATAAACAAATAATAAATAATAAATCCACACAGCATCATCTAGTCCCAAGCTAATCAGGCCCCCAATTAAAGTAGCGAATGGCAATAGGGAAAGCAACAATGGGGATCATTTTGGCAGCCTTAATGGTATCTAAATCTTATAAAACTTGAATAGGGGAAACTTTTTGGCTTAAATATTCCTCCTTTCAAGTTTCAAAAGATTTGGACAGCGCTAAGGCTTCCAAAATGATCCCCATTGTTGCGTTCCCCATTGCCATTTGCTACTGTAATTGGTGGGCAGAACTTGTGTTACGGGTACTACATAGATGACTGATATAATAAATTTTATTACACAGTTAGAATTTTTTTATTATACATAGAAAACACCCAGAACACCCTGAAAAAATATCTGCTGATCTATATAAGAAATATCTGATCGTACAAACATTTGTCCCAAGGCGTGGCCTCCTGCGTCGCAGGCGGACCTTCGCTTGGGTGCCACAGAGGTCGTCAAGATACAAGCTTTCCTACCCGCTACAACTGTGGCCAAACCGCTGGCCCCCAGCTAAAGACACGCAACGTTTACGCAGTTATTTCTCTTCGTTAGAGGCGATTTGTCGTGAATACTTTAGCGATATTGTTTTTAGATTGAGTGCAGGGGCGCTGCGGTTGCAAATTACAGGGAACTGATGGGGACCATCAATCTAGTGTATGAATATTTTGATGCGTGAGAGTCGGGACACATGTTTGGGAACGTGCGAATGAGAAATGGTTCTTATGAAATGAATGAGTAGAAGCTATTTTCAGTTTGGCAATTCGTTTTGTCAAAGGAAAACACAAAGGTACTACTAAACTAAGTGGTATTTACTCATACTGCTGATACCAACACTCAAGTTCAATAGTGAAGTGGATTACTAAAAACCGTGTAGATAGATAGAAAACACATTATTATAATACCATACAAAGAAAACAATACAAAAAGATATGCTTAGAAAAGAGAATGTATAAGTAAGTATTCGTGTTAGTATCTGAAGGCTTCTATAATCAAGCTAAAAGAACAAATTGCGTCTAAGATAATAGCAAGGTTATGTGGTTATGAGTCTTTTGTTGCTGAAATCGATTTTCTTGTTTCGTATAGATCTCCCTCATCTTAATGTAGAGTTTGTGCAAAAAGAGAAGCATTTTAGGAATTGAGGTCGCGTGTGCCAATTCACTACTTTTGTTGCGTTGACAACTGATCTGTCATTGCTAGTACGACTAAAAGTGTTTGATACTTGGTAGACATCGTAGACACCAACTGTAACAAAACAACTGTTAGAACTACTTAGTAAATCTTAATGTTAGTTTACATTACATTTATTCTAAAAATAGCTTAAAAGATTGTAACCTAAGTATTTCGATTAATATACCTACCAAATAATACCTCTTATTGAACCAGATGAGAACTCTGTGTCTAGTTAAACATAGAATAGGCTTTCAAGCACTTCGAACCGTAATATTGTTTTCACCTGAATAAATAAATAAAAATAATTCTATTCTCTTCTATTCTGCTTAGCTCTGCTTAGCTTGGGGCTAGATGATGTTGTGTGGATTGTCCAGCACTATTTATTTATTTATATTCTAACGCCACGACGGTTATCTGTTTGCACAGACTCTATGTCGTTCTAACAAATCTATAATATAAAAATGAATCGCAAAATGTGTTGGTAAGCGCATAACTCAACAACGCCTGGACCGATTTCGCTAATTATTTCTTTGTTGTGTTTGTTATTGTCAGGAGAAGGTTCTTATGAAAGAAAAAATTAAGAAAGTTGGAAACATAAATTTCCACGGGGGCGAAGCCGCGGGGCGCAGCTAGTCTATAATATAAAAATGAATCGCAAAATGTGTTGGTAAGCGCATAACTCAACAACGCCTGGACCAATTTCGCTAATTCTTTCTTTGTTGTGTTTGTTATTGTCAGGAGAAGGTTCTTATGTAAGAAAAAATTAAGAAACTTGGAAACATAAATTTCCACGGGGGCGAAGCCGCGGGGCGCACGTAGTCTATAATATAAAAATGAATCGCAAAATGTGTTGGTAAGCGCATAACTCAACAACGCCTGGACCGATTTCGCTAATTATTTCTTTGTTGTGTTTGTTATTGTCAGGAGAAGGTTCTTATGAAAGAAAAAATTAAGAAAGTTGGAAACATAAATTTCCACGGGGGCGAAGCCGCGGGGCGCAGCTAGTCTATAATATAAAAATGAATCGCAAAATGTGTTGGTAAGCGCATAACTCAACAACGCCTGGACCGATTTCGCTAATTATTTCTTTGTTGTGTTTGTTATTGTCAGGAGAAGGTTCTTATGAAAGAAAAAATTAAGAAAGTTGGAAACATAAATTTCCACGGGGGCGAAGCCGCGGGGCGCAGCTAGTCTATAATATAAAAATGAATCGCAAAATGTGTTGGTAAGCGCATAACTCAACAACGCCTGGACCGATTTCGCTAATTCTTTCTTTGTTGTATTTGTTATTGTCAGGAGAAGGTTCTTATGAAAGAAAAAAATAAGAAAGTTGGAAACATAAATTTCCACGGGGGCGAAGCCGCGGGGCGCAGCTAGTCTATAATATAAAAATGAATCGCAAAATGTGTTGGTAAGCGCATAACTCAACAACGCCTGGACCAATTTCGCTAATTCTTTCTTTGTTGTGTTTGTTATTGTCAGGAGAAGGTTCTTATGTAAGAAAAAATTAAGAAACTTGGAAACATAAATTTCCACGGGGGCGAAGCCGCGGGGCGCAGCTAGTCCTTAATAAAAACCTGCTGTTGAAAGCCTATTTTATTTCTTATCCAATTCAATAGGTTTCGTACATTTTATCCAGTGGATAAAACTAAAACCAACAAGCCACTGGACGCGTATAAACCGTATAAACGTAATGGGGTGCCTGCGAACGCACCGCTTCTAATGCACTCAACTTTTATAGCCTTGTTGTTACGGCCGGGTAATAGCGACCGAATAAAAATGATTTACTCCGCCTTTCGGGAATTTATTTGTAGAATAGTCAGTGAGAGTGTTTACTCAGGAAAATAAATAAATAAATAAAATAAATAAATAATGCTGGACAATTCACACAGCATTATCTAGCCCCAAGCTAAGCAGAGCTTGCGTTATGGGTACTAGATAACTGATATACGTAATACAATACACTATATAGATAGATATTTTTTATTATACATAGAAAACATCCAGAACGCCCTGGACAAATGTCTGCAGATCGTACAAACATTTGTCCCGAGGCGGGAATCGAACCCGCAACCTCCTGCGTCGCAGGCAGACCTTCGCCCGCTGCGCCACAGAGGTCGTCACATTAAATCTGATAGACACTCAAGTAGGTACTACTCACCTTAGTACCTACATATTTTTATGAAAAACAAACTCGGTCTGCCTTCCATTTGTTGTAACGTCTAACAGGGTTCATGTGATACTTACATAGAGATAATTAGTTACTTACCAACCAATGTAATGACATCAATAAATACTATATTGAGTACTAGACGATCGCCTCGCGGTTTCACCCGCGTAGTCCCCGTTCCCGTGGGAATTCTGGGATAAAATATATACTATGTCACTCCCTGAAAAGTAAGCTTCCTAACGGTGAAAGAAAGTTTTCAAATCGGTCCAGTAGTTTCGGAGCATTCAATACAAACAAACAAACAATCAAATCTTTCCTATTTATAATATTAGTATAGAGTATAGACTGAGTAAGTTCCTTCATATGTGTGAATAGTGGTAGTGTTTCAAATTAATATAAAAAGTTGATCATGTGCGGTAAACATGTCAGAAAGTTCAACGAGTTGAATTTTCCGAACCATTTATTCATAATAAAGTCATTTGCAGTTTATGATTCAGTTTGACATTTACAACGGGATATTTACCATGTTTTCAGTTTCGAGCTTTCCAAATATTTCGGCATAGTTTCATGCGCCAGGATCACGGAATAACTGAAGGCACTGCGAGTAAGTTTTAACAAAAAAAAATGTATATTTTTGTCTTACGAAGACCCAGCAAAACCTCTGGTCCGATACCAGACAATTTCGATACAAGTCATCCAAAACGCACGGCTGGCTAGAAGAATAAAGACATATGGGTGAAACTAATGAAATTGGTTATCTTAATCGTATTATTTGCTCAATAAATATATACAAAAAATGCAATACAAAGGGAAGAGATTTGCCAAGAGTAAAAAAAATCATAATCTCAATGAGCAAAAAATACAAAGTTCTTATTATAGGTAGGCATACCCCCCCACGCAAGTCCCTAAAGTAAGTCATCAATATTTGGTGCACTTACTGCATCTTGGGTATAAATAATTCCGGGTACGAAGATAGATGGCGCTAATAGGCACATCAGTCAAGTGGGACCCAACACGTAAATCGTCTGGGACTTTCGAACGGTTTAGCATGGGGATGAACAGAAATGGAAAAAACGGAGTTATGGGAAAATCGCCTTAATTGCTGTCGTAAATCTAGTTGCAATAACAAATTGTATGGTTGCAGTTACGAATTTTATGTTGTGTTATTCACAAAAATACAATAAAAATTTGATTATTTTGAAAAAACGAATAACTGACTTAGAATCTCTTAGTTTTCAGCTGTTTTTTAGGTTTGCGGGATATAGTATAAAAATCCCTACGGGATTACATTTTTATGGGAAATGATAAATGAAATGAAAAAGTTTATTTAGCACGACACAAAACGACACAAACCTACTTAAATAGGAAAAACTAATTTCTAAGAGATCAAATAATATCGCAAAAATTTTCGACTTCGACGGGACTTGAACCCGCGTCCAGTACGGGAATGTGATAACCAACTACACCACGAAGTCAAGTGATGTGGGAGTCGAAGATCTTTGCGACTTTCTACGGACTCAAGCGCATTCCAAGGGTTTATTTGATTTCTTAGAAATTAGAAATTAGCCAGAGTGCGAGGCTTACGCACTATAATAACAAAAACCTTAGGAAAAACTAAGCTAGGAATTTGCGATTTTAAATTTAAATTTAGCTCAGGCCTATGTTTAAGAAGTTGAAAAGGACCTAGCATTACCACTTCACCATCAAATCCATTTAATTCGGCCCTTAATATTGACGAAGAAATCGACCGACATCACACTTCACACTAATATTATAAATGCGAAAGTTTGAATGGATAGATGGATGGATGTTTGTTACCTCTTCACGCCAAAACTACTGTACGGATCAGGCTGAAATTTTGCATACAGGTAAGTCTAACCCTGGAATCAAACATAGGCTACTTTTTATCCCATAAATCAGTTCCCATGCGATAGAAATAACCTCAAAACGTTTCCATAGAAACGACGCGTGAGAAGCCGCGGGCAGAAGCTAGTACTTTATAAAACACACCGCAAGCTGAACATAGAATCTCCTCCTTTATTCGAATTCGGTTCAAAATACATAAAGTCAGTAGTTTCTGAAAACTGTAGATGAATATTTAATTCAATTGATGAATTGTACAAACACATTCTCGAATATTTGCAGTAAATTTTAAACCTTTATTTACGAGCTATAAACATGTCGTTCGTTTATAACGTTCATAATTTTCATTTGCAGTAAAATTGCTCACCAACAAACACTAAAATCAGCAATTTTTCATTAAGAATGCCCCACCCTATAATCCTTTCTTTATTGAATTCTCTTGTCTATTCCAGCGCTATGGGATGCATTTTTACAATACACCCTGGCAAGAAGGGGGGGATAGTACCCCCTTTGGCAAGTGTTGGGGGGGCTGTACGTTTGTGCATACCAGACAAAGTTTATGGGGGAATTTAATGCGGCTGAAGTCTTGAGCTGTATTCACACTGGCATAAAAATAAGTTATGGTTCACTTTATTGTAGGAAATAACGTAGTCATGGCAACGTTATGATTATAAATTTACTAGCTGCGCCCCGCGGCTACGCCCGCGTGGAAATTTAAAATTATCACTTAGGGGTATGAAAAATAGATGTTGGCCGATTCTCAGACCTACTCAATATGCTCACAAAATTTCATAAGAATCGGTCAAGCCGTTTCGGAGGAGTACGGGAACGAACATTGTGACACGAGAATTTTATATATAAGATAATGTTAAGAAATGAGGTTCTGATGTTTACCGCACAGGCCCAGGCTTCTTCCAATACGCTAAGAATTAAGTAAGAGTGGTGTTTTCTGAAAGATACTCGGACGATCAATCCATATCCATGCTTATCCGTTGAAAGCCACATTGAAGTAGCATGTGTAGAGTTGGAGCAAATTATTGTAGTAAGCGTATACAGCCCACCATCAGCTTCTTTTGAAATTTTTGAAAATGTTATGGAGGATATTTTATTTAAATTATCAAAATCAAATAAAACTATAATGGTATGTGGAGATTTTAATGTTGACCTTTTAGAAGTTTACTCCCTCAGTACTAGACTGACTAATTTATTTAATTCTTATGATCTAAAGCCATTATTTATGGAACCTACTAGAATAACTGAAACCTCAGCAAAATGTATAGATAATGTATTTGTTTGCCAAAGCGGAAAAATTGTAACTAAAAAAATTATAGCAAATTTAAAATCAGACCACTTAGGTCAACTAATAAAACTAGAAATTCAAGTAAAAAATAATAATTGTAAAAAGAAAATAACATACATACCTGTAACCACAAATCGATTTGAACGGTTGAAATTGGATTGGGATTGTAAACCATCACCTTATCACTCACTTAACAACCCAAATGAGTCGTACTGCAATTTTTTTAACAAGTTCACCAATGCATTCCATTCAATATTCACACCCAAATCGATTATGGTCTCAGAAAAACTTACCTTTAGTGAGTGGGCAACAGTGGGTATACATAAAAGTAGACAAAAGTTATATGAACTGTATAGTGAAAAACAATACAATTTTAGCCAGGAGTTCAAAGAAAAAGTAAAAAATTACTCAAAAATATTCAGAAAAGTTTGTCAAATAGCAAAATCAAATTATATTAGCTCGAAAATTAGAAACAGTGATAATGTAATAAAATCAACTTGGAATATAATAAAAAGTGAGACTGGAAAGGTCAGTACATACGTTAATGATTACAATTTAAAGATTAATGATTGCTCAGTTAAAAATGATGTCGAAGTGGCCCAAGCATTTGAAAACTTTTTTACTGAAATTCCAATCTCTACTACAAAATGTTTAAACTCTTCTCAAGTAATTGCTGAGTCATTGCTAATAGAAAATGTAACTAAATGTAAAAATAAATTTAATTTCACCCATGTTGATGAAAAAGATATTAAAAAAGCCTTCAAACTTTTAAATACAAAGAAAACTGCAGATCTCTGGGGCATTTCCGTTACGATTATTAAACCATTGATTGATACCATTGCAACAGATCTGGCTTTTATATTTAATGAATCCATTGATTGTGGCGTATTTCCTGATCTAATGAAATGTAGTAAAATAATCCCACTATTTAAATCGGGTAGTAGGTCTGACCCCACTAACTTTAGACCAATATCAGTACTGCCAACATTCAGCAAAGTTTTTGAAAAACTTATTTTACATCAATTGCTTAGGCATTTTCATGGCAATGACCTGCTGCATTGTAAGCAATTTGGGTTTACTCGCGGCAGGTCAACTACTGATGCCAGTGTAGAGTTAGTATCGCATATTTTCGATGCTTGGGAGAAGTCGCAAGACGCTTTGGGCGTTTTTTGCGACTTATCAAAAGCGTTCGATTGCGTACACCATGAAACATTAATCAGGAAACTACATCACTATGGAATAACGAACACCTCTTTGGATCTTCTTACATCTTATTTGAGTGATAGGATACAAAGAGTTGACATTAATGGGAAACGGTCTTCGGGGTCTGTAGTTACAATGGGTGTACCACAGGGTTCTATCCTCGGTCCTTTCCTATTCTTAGTTTATATTAACGACCTGCCTCATCTTGTCAAGAATAATCACGAGATTGTATTGTTTGCTGATGATACTTCATTAATTTTTAAAATGAAACGACAAAACACAAATTTCGACGATGTGAATAATGCAATCTCAAAAGTAGTTCATTGGTTTAGTGTCAATAATCTTTTGTTAAACGAAACCAAAACAAAATGTATTAGATTTATTCTACCTAATGTTAAACAAGTGAAGGCTGATGTGAACGTTAAAGGAGAAACTTTAGAAATAGTAGAAAGTACCGTATTCTTAGGAATCACCTTAGATAATAAACTTCAATGGGGCCCACACATAGATAAGCTATCGAAGAGACTTAGTTCTGCAGCATATGCAGTCAAAAAAATCCGTCATCTTACAGACGTGGATACATCTAGACTTGTTTATTTCAGCTACTTCCATAGTATTATGTCTTATGGTATACTGCTGTGGGGGAACGCTGCAGATATTAACACCGTATTTGTGCTGCAGAAGAGGGCTGTTCGTGCAATCTATAATATGGGTCCCAGAGAATCCCTGCGTGAAAAATTCAAAGAAATAAACATAATGACAGTACCATGTCAATATATTTATGAAAACTTGTTGTACACACAAAAAAATATAAGTCAGTTCCCTAAAAATAGCGATAAACATAATTTGAATACCAGAAACAAACATAAGCTCGCTGTGCCCACAACTAGGCTACACAAAATTAAAATATCTTTTAAAGGGCAATGTATACGCTTCTACAACAAAACTCCTAGTGAGTTGCAAAAATTATCAATAAATAAATTCAAACAAATTGTTAAAACCTTGCTGTGCAAAAAGGCTTACTATAAAATATCAGATTATCTAGAGGACAAAAATGCTTGGGACGGGTTTTGCTCCAACTCGAAAAATAACAACTAACAGGCTAAAGGTTTCTTCGTCGCTTCTTTACTTTAGTCTACATACCGAAGCGACAGAAATCAAAAATATCACTTTATTTCCGTGTCAGTGTTTAGTTTTATATTTTGACCTTTTCTAAGTGTACATTTATTGTATTTATGGAAATAAAGAGTTTTTGATTTTGATTTTGATTTTGATATAGTATTTGAAAAATTCATGCTAAACCATAGATATAAGTAAAATTCTGTAGATATGGTACGTTCTCCCTGCGCTAACCCAAAAGCCTGAGTTGTGTTACAACTAAACGCAAAGACACGCTATTTCCAATTTTTTGCAATATACCTACCTAATGAACAACAATATGGAAAGACGTACCTAGACGCGTGCGGCCAAGACAACAATACACGCGAATCACGAACGCCGGCGGCGCCGGTGCGACTATACTGAGATGGGTGTACCTAATTGGACCTAATTTGGGCGTTCCACTTTCGAGAACCTAGTATCCAATCTCCCAAATACTAACATCGATGTCTAAAACGTATATTAAAATGTAAACGTCAGATTGTCTTTTATAGAACTTAACAATATACTCCCGAAATTCCCGAATACTATACTTTAAGGACATATTCCAAAACGGCGTTAGATTAATGAAGTTCCAGACAAAACAGGACAATAAAGAGTATTGATCTAGAATAAGCTTCTAAGGAGGAATATCAAAACACCAAAAACCAATTAACAACTACGTAATCCATGGATTGATCCAAACTATTAACCGAATGTCGTGCTGGCGCCGAGAGACGCCAATCGTGACCCATCAAATGGATTTCTTCTCGTAATTGACGTGACAAGAACAGAGATTAGGTACGTCGCCCTTCTAATTGGGTATATCCGAATCGTCCGATATTCGAAACGTTTCGTTCAGCCGAAAAACGAAAAACCCTGACCGATCTTGAGATTGATGATTTGTTTATTAGTTTGCAAGATTTCGAATCAATTATGGATGGGATCAAAATAAGTATCGTCGACGCCAAAAATGCTGATTAGAGCTAACCTACCAAAAACGTTTTAATGGTACACGAGGCGTTAACTTGAATAATAACTTGTCATTAAAATCACACTATATAATATTATAAATGCGAAAGTTTGGATGGATGGATGGATGGATGTTTGTTACCTCTTCACGCCAAAACTACTGAACGGATCTAGCTGAAATTTTGCATACAGGTAATTCTAATCCTGGAATCAACATATGCTTTTTATTCAAAAATCAGTTCCCATGGGATAGAAATCACCTTTAAACGTTTCCATAGAAACACAACGCGTGCATAGCCGCGGGCAGAAACGAGTATATAATAAATTCAGGCGTTACTTTGCGGAAATCCATTGTATAATATTAGGATAAATAATATTTAGTAACAATTCCGCGCAAAAACTTCGGCACTTCGGTCTAGGTACGTCTTTCCATTTTTGCGCGGAATTGTTACTAAATATTGTTTTATCCTAATATTAAACTTGTCATTACTCAATTAACAACGTTTGTGCATGATTGTACCTATAATATTAGTAATCGAAAAGCATAATTCATTATCATTTATCACACATCTACAGAAGCCCAACACCTACCGGTCATTCATCAAAACCCTATACAAGCATTTATAATCCGACATAAAACCCTTCACACACGTGCCGGTAAACTCATTATGCTCGATCACACACAGCCGCGCAATACGCGGGAAAAGCGTGAAGGCATCCGGTAATGACAATTCAAATTTCAAATTTGGAACGAACAGTGTTTTATAGTCCATTAATTTAAATAGCTTGGAAATGAGGTGAATATAAATGAGTATCTAATCAAGTTGAAAGAAGCAAATTAGTTTTACTGAGTTGCTGGTTATTAATTCATAGTCCTGAATTAATTATTATAGCCTTCATTTTGCGAATAAGTCATGAGATGGAACTCCACCAGTTCAAAGTCGCTCAGCGAGCTATGGAAAGAGCTATGCTCGGAGTCTCTCAGAAGGATAGAATTCGTAACGAATACATCCGACAGAGAACCAAAGTTATCGAAATAGCTCAAAGAATTAGCAAGCTGAAATGGCAGTGGGCCGGCCATATCTCGCGAAGAACCGACAACCGCAGAGGTAAACGTGTTCCTGAGTGGAGACCACGACTCGGCAAACGTAGTGTAGGACGCCCTCTAATTAACGGAGTTATCGGCGAACATACCTAAATAAAAAACAACGTACATACATACATAGAAACTCCTCCATTTTTCGACGTCGGTTAAAAAAGTTATAAACTTAGAGTCAAATTTCACGACTTATTCAGCTGAGTTCTGGTGAAAAGACAACTAACAATATATATATATATATAGCTAACCGAAAAGAGTACCTATCTAACCATCCAGCTATTCTCTATTGGAACCAAAGGACCACCCAAGTTCAAACGATAGACGCTAAAGCTTTCCAACTCCATCGAAAGCACATTCGCACGCCGTAACGATTTAATATTAATATACCGGCATTTGCGTCAATACACAATAACGATTGTAAAGGTGCTTACACACAGATGTTTAGCGCATGCAAATTGCAATCTGGTTATAGACCGCGATCTCAGACTTAGAGTAAAAGCAAACGGTCTTATTTTCAAGTGATCATCCTCTTTTCATGTAGCTTCGGGAATTCTTTACAGTACTGACTGTACTGTAAAGTACACTGTACTGACCTTACAACACATATCATTAAACAAGACAAAATTAAAAATTTTAAAAACCCGCCGGCGTTCATTAGCTGTACAGATTTTCATGAAACATGGCTAAGAACACTCGGGATAAAATTATCTATGACACAAAAAAAAACTAAACGTAAATCGGTTCCTCCGTTTGGGAGGTACGATGCCACAGACAGATACACAGATACACAGACACACAGATAGACACGTCAAACTTATAACAGCCCTCTCTTTTTGCGTCGGGGGTTAAAAAGAGATCATTAACAAAAGACACTCTTATTTCTAACAGTAATGAGAAAAACAAGACACAATCAGAAGGCGCATAAAGTGGCTATTTATGTACTATCTCGTCCAAAGATCGTTACAGCGACCGGTCCTACGCTGCCCGCATCCAGCGTTTTCCCGCGACCTTCACCAGGTCCACCATTTGGGGGGGGGGGGGGACATTCTGCCCACGATGCGTCTAGTGGGTATGTTACCCATACCCTATCGTTAAAGCCCTAACGTAGTTAACATCACGAACGGACCTACGTACTTTCCATATTTTCTTTCTATCGTCTGCGTATTATGTGATATTTATCGAGTGATACGCAGTATCACGGTATAAGATATCATGTGATAAATATGACGAGTCCTGCCAAAAATAGCATTATTGTGCCCCTTATCGAGCAACTAATCGAAGAAAAGCTCTGAATAAATATCGAATTGCAGATTTTGAGAATACGCTTGTTTGCTACGAAGCAAACACTCGATATTTTGACAGTTCTGGCCATATTGAACGAGTAGTAGATATATTGTGAGAATTTCCCTCCTAAACATGGCTAGTAAACTTTAATATCCATTCAGTAAAAAGCTTTAATTTCGACATTACACACAGACACTTCAATTTTATTAATTTGTATGTATAGATACAGTATGAATGTCAACTCTGGCTCTCGGGCACAGTTCTTGCGGATAGCTAACACGCCGGCGCGTCTGCCGGAATTCAATTTTCGATAAACGCCCTAGGGCTAGCGTACATGGGGTGATAACTTTACGATGGGCATATTGTGCATGATTTTGAAACTTGGTACCTATAATATAACATCTCAGCGCTTTTGTCGGTTAAACAGGTGAAAATGGGGTAACGCTTGGTTTGTAGCAAGTGTTGCCCCGTTTTCGCAAAGGTAAGTGTTTTTGGTGAGATTTCAATTTCAATAAACGCCCCTCAATAAATGCTGGCTGCATTAGATGTAAGAGTAAGGTGGGCATCCTCCTCAACCTCAACAGCCTGTGTTGGTCCACTGCTGGACGCAGGCCTCCCCCTGATAAACGCCTTATTGGCTTTTATCTCATGGGGGGTAATGCCCATAATCCCCACGCTGGGCATGCGGGTTGGGGATCGCAGTTCGGTGGTAGAATGTTCTGCAGGGGGCGCTGCTGCCCGCCCCCGGTGGATATCCCTTAGTCGCCTCTTACGACACCCGCGGGAAGAGTTGGGATGGTGCAAATTCTAAGCCGGCACCACACAGCTACAGCACAGGTGGGCATATTGAGCATTAATTCGACCACTAAACTGAAACCACCTTCATCAAACCATAAATTATTAATTTGCGTATACAGGACAGGTTAATTCATTTTAAACTAAATCACATTTGTCAAAAGCATACAAGTTTGAGGATGTACCGCTCAGACGACCATTCAAATTATTCAGCGCTTTCAGAATAAAGTACTGAGGGGCATCGTTAATGCCCCTACGACGACCTCCACAGGGACCTTAAAGTGGAACTTGTTGTTGTAATCAAAAAGTTTTCCGAAGATCACGAACAGAGACTTCATCACCACGTGAGTGACGAGGCTATAGAGCTCCTCCACAACACAGACATAGACGACTGAAAAGGACAAAACCTTTTGAGTTGGTTAGTGATGTACCTATAAGTGAAAAATAGTGAATGCTAAGAACACATGAACAAAGTGTCTTTGCTTAGAGACAATATGAAAAGTGTTAATGGACACATTCTTATTATCCAAGTATTTTAGCAGTTTAGGTCAAATTTAATATTAATTAATAATTTATTAGTCTTAGACTAGATTGTAATACTACTACAATACCTGTATTTATTTAGGAATAGATAATTCCATTAAAAAATTGGTTGTCTGTAAAGTCGGTTTACTGACGATAGTTGAACGTGACAACGCAGACGCATCGCTCACTCAAGTAGGAGAGAGACGGATGTTGAGCGCTCTCGCTTGCACTTCAAGTCTTACATGGAACGCCTCAGAGCGAGGTAACGCCGCATGACGAGGTAACGCCGCATGACGTCATGTTTTTTCCTGCGTGCAGCCGGCTCTATCGAATTATAAGACGTTGTCACGTCAAAAAATGTTGTAAGCTACAGTATCTAAGAAAGTATAAACTTCAGGAGTAAGGGTCAATTCACACCGAGACGCGACGCGACGCGACGATACTCAAAGAGGCCAATGATTTCGCGCTACGCCGCGCGTCGTCGCGAGACGCATCGCAACGTCGCGAGGCGCATCTTAAAATCGTAGCAGGACGACGCCTCGCTGCGCAGCGAGATGCCGCGAGGCGCAGCGGAACGTATCTACTAGCCGCGGGCGCCGCGCGGCCCCGCCCGCGCCCTCCCGCAGTCTACCACTGGCAAGCGCACGAGAACGACGTATATTTGGCGGCTATTTTTGTAAACTTCTTCCTCTTCATCTTCTGCAAGAAGTCCGATTATAACAAGATCCCAGTCTATCATTATATTTTCAATCGAGCACTCGACCGAACTGCATCAATTCTAAACGAAGTCTGAACGGAAATAGTAGAGAAGTCGCCACAGCGGCCTCAGGCTGCGCCTCGCGGCGTCGCGCGGCGTCGCGCGGCACCGTGAGACGCAGCACCGCTCTTGCACGCCGCGCGTACCGGCGATGCACCGCTGCGTCACGATACGTCGCGCTACGCCGCGAGGCACCTCGAGGCGCAGTGCTGCGTGGTGCAACGTAATCTGAATTCTCACAATGTAATGTGTATCTTTTCGTGTAGTGAATAAAGTATATTCTGAGTCGCTCTATGAAAAATGTGCGCGCAGCGTCGCGCCGCGTCGCGTCTCGGTGTGAACTGACCCTAAACCCATCCGTGAATTTTAGATTGGCCGATTGAAATATTTATTTCGTTGCAATCCTGTTAGCAGCAGTTGAAAAGCGCAAAAATGTAAAAGTTTTGTATTTCTTAAACTTTTTTACAACTAACATAGCGTTGATATATAACCTCATTTACACAAGCGCTGGTTATAAAGTAATCAGGGAACGAAGCAAGGAGCTTAGCTACTAGCGTAAATCCAGCTTCAAATCAAATAAAGCCTACCTTAACGTGAGCGACGCGTCACAGTTTGACGAAGAAAAGCTCTTTCACTTGTTCTAGGATATCAATTTGCCGTCTACAATTCTACTGATGGAATTAACATTCTTTGCGTCAAATCACACAAATAATATTAAGCGCTCACACCTGAGAATAACAGGCACATTCGCGGAAAATGGCAACGGAAAATGACCTGCAGCCTTATTGTCTAAGTGAACTGGTAATCAGGGGGAAAACTAGACTCCAAAAAAATGAATTCCAGTTTTCAAGGGGAAAAACTGGAATAACCCATCGGCATCGACTTCATTTTTGACATTTGAAACCTAGCCTGGACACTTAGTACGAGATGCGGCTGCAAAATTAGTGCATTCATGGAGTATGAGCTAAAAACCAAATTTTTACGCATATTTGTGAAAAGGAGAATACATAATCCTTTTTTACATAATTGCTTATCAAAATATGGCAGCTGGTATTTTTTATTAAATTATTGTTAATTGATTTTTCGGAAAAACTTTAATTATCTTTTTATTTTATTTAAAAAAAGTCAATATTTTTTTTTCCGAAAAACGATTAACTTATTAATTATTTAATTAAAAATACTACCGGCCACATTTTGATCGGCACCCCAGTAGATATATATTATTCTCCTTATCACAAATATGCATAAAAATGTGGTTTTAACTCATACTCGGTGAATGCACTAATTCTGCAGTCGGATTTTAGACTAACTTTCGTATTGTATTGACAACTGGTAATCGACTTGAAGTTCACTGGTAATCGGTTTCAAGTTAGACAATAAGACCTTACAAGAGTAGAGGGATAAAGGGCTTTGGATTCAGAATTTCGAGAGTGCCTTAGTTTTAGTGCCTTGCCCACTTTGGTTTTTGGTATCTAACACCTAACTTTTTCATGGCCTACTTAGTAATGTGGGAACAAGAGGAATCCCTTATGCCCACATTACTATGACAAATATATCGTCGCAGAATTGTCCATAGATGATAGAAACTCTAGATAGTGCGTGATAAAGATAAAGATATTTATTTGCAGAAAAAATATGTATAAAAGATGACAAAAAATATAGGTGAAACAACATGCTTGACCGGTTACGGTAAGCAAATTACCTAATTTGCTTACCGTAACCGGTCAAGAAGATGGCATGCATTTAATCTAACCATGCAAAAATTTAACAACTAATTATAATTTATCATTTAAAAATTCGTTAAGACATAAATAAATTTTATAATTAACATTTTTTAAAGTTTTAATTTAAACAGTTGTAAATTCATGTCTCTATATAGTCCAGGTAATTTATTATAGATTTTGGTAGCAACACCAACAATACTTTTCTGCATTAGTGTTGTTTTTACAGGGTGTGTTCTTAACCTAGTATTGTCCCGTCTGTTTCAACTAACAAAGTCAGATAGCCGCCGGGGGAACACGCCGGCGTGCGGTACTATTCGCACGGAGAGATTAATTTAGTGGAATTTATTTATTCAAACGACTTTACAGGCCAAACCACTTAAGTCTCATCTTACTCAACTTAGCTTTTAAACTAAAATAGAACTTGCAGGTAAAATACCTATTTCAAGTAGTAATTTAATATATTATAATGCTTTAACCTTAGAAGGAAGGGCAGAAGAAACATAAATAATAGAGAAGTACTTATATTATTTTGGTAGGTATATCAATTACTTACAATTTAATGTTTTAAACTATACTAATAAAAGTTAAAGTAGAGATTTGATTTGATTATTGTTTTTTTTTTGAGTTTTTTTAGTTAGTAGTTACCCTACCTGCCGAACTAGGCATTAGAGCCCAGGCTGTTTGTACTGAGCTACAACATTCTGTGCTCCATGGTTAACAGCTCCTGCTTGGAAACAAAGGCCCGCGCCGAACTGCCAACTCCTCTTATTCAATATCGTAAATTAAGATCGTACGCAAACAGTTTACGTCGTTCAAGTTTTAGTTGTATTTGTATTATATAACAAATCTAATTCGGTTGTAAACGAAACGGTAGTATGGAGTATGCCGTTACTTAGTTTGGAAATAACTTTTGTTGATGAGTTTTGAAGGTTTCTGTTGGAAGGTTGTTTTTGAAGGTTGCTATTAACTTAAATACAAGCAAAGTACCTATAATATTTAAATACCTGCACGATTTTATATATTATATTTTCGACGGAAGTAAAATTCAAAATACGGTATTTAAATGGTTTGGAAACAACTTTTGTTGATGAGTTTTGTAGGTTTCTGTTGAAATGATTGACGTAAATACAAGCAAAGTGTAATAAATAAATAAATAAATAAATAATGCTGGACAATTCACACAGCATTATCTAGCCCCAAGGTAAGCAGAGCTTGTGTTATGGGTACTAGATAACTGATATACTTAATACAATACATTACATAGATAGATATTTTTTTATTATACATAGAAAACATCCAGAACGCCCTGGACAAATGTCTGCAGATCGTACAAACATTTAACATTTAATAATATTTAAATACTTACACGATTTTTATATGATTCCCTTATACTAGATTCCCTTATACTTTTTATATGATACCCTTATACTATGTAGTACTTATAGTTATTCTATGCATATAGTATCAGGAGTACCTGAGTACCTGGCACGAATGTTGGTACATAGAGATTGATTAATACAGAAGTAATGTTTATATTCTATACAGCTAGTTGAGGTAGAGTAATTTTCACTTCTAGCTTTAAAAGATTTAAGTGAAGAGAATCACTTATTTACTACTTCGCATTAAATAAATAAATAATAAATAAATAATGCTGGACAATTCACACAGCATTATCTAGCCCCAAGGTAAGCAAAGCTTGTGTTATGGGTACTAGATAACTGATATACATAATAATATACGAGTACATAGATAGATATTTTTTATTATACATAGAAGACGACCAGAACACCCTGAACAAATATCTGCAGATCGTACAAATATTTGTCCCGAGGCGGGAATCGAACCCGCAACCTCCTGCGTCGCAGGCGGGCCTTCGCCCACCGCGCCACAGAGGTCGTCAAAATATTTAACTTTTATTAAAATATTTATTAAAATATTAAAATATTTAACTTTTCTGTCCCCTTGGGTCTTATGGAAATAAACATTGATTCTGATTCTAATTCGCCAACCATCCACCCAGGCCTCTAAATCCTTGCCGATATTAGTACTTATAGAATCAAATAGAATCCTTATGTCAGCATGCGCCCGTAGATTTGGCAAATTAGGAAAATCCGGAAGGTATTTCCCGGTTCCAATTAAAGGAAATGTTCCGTTTCTACGTTTCGGCTCTACCTTTTAGCAAAATATTAAGGACAGGGTATTTCACTTAATTTTTGTTGATTCTGATAACATTTCACACATATTATAAATAAATTTTAAATAAATAAAAGTACTGAAAGAATGGGGTTGCAATTTTACAAAGATCTAAATCTGGAATAACAAATAGGTTAAAATACTTTTTATCCATCAGAGAAAACTTTTTTGATGTGACGAATTGTTGCCTAAATCGGTACTTTTTGATATCTATTTTTTCAGCCATTACTGTCCCATTGCTGGGTAAAAGCCTCTTTTTTCTCCTTCCACTCCTCGCGACTTAACGCTGTCACAGGCCATGATGGGTGGTGTTTGATTTTGATATCTACTTTTTTGATTTTATAAAATATCACATAGTTCTGTTTAACACCTGTGGAATTTCGTCGATTTTCGATTTTATCTAGATTACAAACAATTTTCAAAACAGTTGAAACATACTTTAGAAACTAGAGTCGCCTTTTTAGCAAATAGATCTGTGAGCGACCGTACCCCACTTCTTCTTTTCTAATATCGTCTAACCTCTAAACAGATATTGGAGAGAAAATATCCAATTTCAAGCTACATCCCAGTTTGCTTGAATCTAGCATTAGGAGCAGTGGACGAAATGAAACTGGAACTCGCTGGAACCTATACACATACACACCGACTATTCAGAAAGAGCATGGAAATACGGACTTTATTAAATCGGAAGAAAATGCATTTTGATTGTCTAGATAGCCTATAGCTACGGAGTTTCAATATTTGAAGACTTAAACAGTTTTGGCACGGAATTAAATTTGTTGTGAAAAAATGCAACGCGAGGAGAAGTTATTTTGTTTAAATGAAATTCTATTATTTTGTCGAAGCGCATCAGCATTGCCATACAGCGGGGCAATGCAGCCAGCGTTTAATTTTATGCATTCAACCTTTTCGAAGTGAATATCTTTTGTATCCCTGATTTCTACTATTTTATCTAAATTAAATAATGTCGGACAAATCACACAGCATCATCTAGCACCAAGCTGAGCAGAGCTTGTGTTATGTGTGCCAGTTCACTGATAAACTTAATACAACACATTACATAGAAATATATTTCAATCATACATAGAAAATACCCAGAATATCCGGAACCAATAATTGCAGAACGTACAAACATTTGTCCCAAGGCGGGAATCGAACCCGCAACCTCCTGTGCCGCAGGCGGACCTTTGCCCGCCGCGCCACATCGGTCGTCATCTAAGAAATTGAACAAGAACGATTTTGATTGATTTTGAAGCTAGTCAAAATCAATCAAAATCGTTCTTGTTGTGTATCTAGCTCGTCTTCTTTATGGAGTATCGTAGGTTTGGGATATACCGCTGGTTACCTACAAAGCACATCTTCATCTCGCTATATCATATTCATTTCCCTCAACCCTGCCTCCCCTACAACTTTCACCGAACTACACATACATAAGTTTCCTTATCTGACTCCGCCCGTGGCGATGTCTGCATGACAGCTCGACAGGGTACCTTCGACTATTGTGCTCTGTTCTTTGTGCTTGATTTGATGTTTAGATTATTTATGTTGCTTTAGGCAACGGTTTATAGTTATATCGGTTTTTGACGAGAGCGAGCTTTGAAAAGCATTTTGGTCTGGTTTGAAGTTTAATGTAGTTTGTTGAACTTTCAATATTATCTTTACGTTTGTGATCTATTACGCTTCTTGGGAAAATAAATGTCGTGATTCTTGGTAGAATATTAGTAATCACTTGTCATCGCCCTCTGTGGCGCAGCGGACCAAGGTCCGCCGGTTGCAGGTTCGATTCCCGCCTTGAGACAAATGTTTGTACGATCTGCAGAAATTTGTTCAGGGTGTTCTGAATGTTTTCTATGTATAATAAAAAATATCTATCTATGTAGTGTATTGCATTATATCTATCAGTTATCTAGTAACCATAACACAAGCTCTGATTAGCTTGGGGCTAGATAATGCTGTATGAATTGTCCAGCATTATTTATTGTTTTTATTTATTTATCGCTTTGTAAGTTGTCAAGTGTTTGGTAACACTGATAGCGTCCGGCAACACCATTATTATGACAAGCGATTGGACGAGAGGCGCAACCCAATAGAATGCATTCAAGGCGCGTCTAATTGCGAGGCAGTCTTGAAATTAACCGCCGCCGAGCTATGATGTAAAATATGCACTTCGGCCCCGAGCGCCAAACTGGCAAGTTGTCTTAAGATATAGTATTCATAAAAATAAAAGTAATATCAAGTTTCCAGTGTTTCATGATACATTTATTTTTAAAGGTAACTAAAACTAAGATTCTGCATTTAACTCTAGTTTCTAGGTAAAAATATAGTAGCCGTACTTGCACCTTCGTACTTGCCTTATTATTATTATTGTCACGGTAATAATAATAATAGTTCATTTACATGTTGACGCAGTCATAGCGAGCCTAGGCGGTGAAATCGGTCAAATCAAAGCACGATTGCAATGTCTCCCAAATCGTGGACGGTCGATTTATTTTCATTTCCAAGTTCGTTTTTATTGAGCTGCAAGAAACGACCGTCTAAAGACCTATATGATGAACATCAAACGCTTCTGCAGTCAAAAACCCAGCTTCAGCACGCTTCAGCGATACCATAAACTGCTGTAACACTAACCCTTTTTTAGGAGACAAAAAACACAGCTCGTGCCGTAATATCACTGCCGTTAGCACGTCTTGTGTTCCAGCGTTTAGGAGAGCAGGTAGAGGCAGAGCAGCTAGGACAGTAAATAAATAAATGGATAATATACAACGTGTGGAAGTTTGTGGCAGCAAGACTAAGTCCCGCCTGAGTCGTAAATTTTTACCCGACCACCAACGAGGGGGTTATTGGCATTTATAAAATTGGTACATAGATAATGCTGGACATTTTCATTTAGCGTTTTCTAGCCTCAAAGTAAGTAAAGCTGTGTATTCTACAGGACCTACAATACATAACCTAAGACGTAATATTTACTTTTTGTTTTGACTTACAGATACAGACTGATATAAAATTAAATTAAATATAATTATAAAAGTGCAGGTAGGTACTAACATACAACCCACCAACATATAGGACTAAACTAACGAAACAGTTTATGAAGATATTTACAACGGGATACCACCATGATTTGAGTTTTGAGCTTTCCAATATTTCGGCATAGTTGGAAAGCTCAAAACTCAAATCATGGTAAATATCCCGTTTTAAATGACTTTCGTGTTATTAACCATGATGGATTTAACAGTTTTACAGTTTATGAAGTTTAAGTAATGAACTGACCGTAGTACGGTAAATCTCGCCTGTGCCTAAGACCTTCAGCGCCCCTACATTTAGGGTCGCCGTGTCGGAATTTTTAATTCAATTATGATAGCGATCTTGTTTAATGACCCTCTTCTTACAGTCGAGATGGCGTTTTTTAATGCCCCACCCGCCATTCGAAGATTTCATTCTGAGAAATGAAAAAAATATTGTCCTGTTCTCTGTTCTTAATGTTTTGGAAAGATTGATAAGGTCGCGTAATTGTGTGTACGAAAATGGGACGAGAAATACGAATTGGAGTTCGTAAGCGAAAACAAACTGGGAAAGTTTGTTTGGGGATAAAGGTTTTATTGCTTTTATTGTAGAGTCAGGGGTTAAAAAAGTCCCCCTGTTCCACATATCCCTACTGCTCTATTTCTACTGGTAGGGAAGAAAGGATTTTTTTTCCACATTTAGCTACTAGGGGGGATACAATGATATTTCATCAACTGACCGACAACGTGAAAGGTCGTAATGATTTCATAAACATTATTAAATTAAACATACAAACACTCGAAAGGAATTTTTCGTCAACTCGTCCCACTTTATTGGTCCCACATCTATCAAATAAGCATTTGTAACAACCGTTAGGGTTATGTGGATAAAAATGTTGAAGTCTCGACCGTTTTTATCACTAATTTATGGTACACCTGTGCCAAACTTTAAATCCAAAACGAAACGTAAATATCAAACTGAAAACACAAAACGGTAATAAACCAAATTAAATTCGAAAGTCAAACTTTATTTTTACGAGGTCAAGCAAAAATCCTGGATGGCGATAAATTTATCAGGAAGGCCTAAAAGTTTCATGTTAATTCAATCGAACGCCTTTGCGAGGCTTACGTTTGATGAAGGAAACCCTAAAGCGATGGTTTTTTTAAGTTTTCTGACCCCTGCTTCGTTTGAAATGAGTCACGTTTTTTTGTAGAATCAGAGACGTGCGCGCCGCGACATGTACAGAAACATCTATCCGTCCATACATCTTAACTTTTGCATTAAATTAAATAGAACTTATATTATATAAAGTATTATTATATTTAAAAGAAACTCATGGACGTACGAATTCTTCCCATTCTCACCTATGGAGCTCAAACTTGGTCCATGACTGATCGTCAGAAGTTCGCCCTCGGGGTCTGCCAACGAGCCATGGAGCGCAGTATCTTAGGAGTAAAGCTGTCAGACCGCGTGCGGAACAGCATACTGCGCTCCAAAACACGCATCGTTGACGTTGCTCAAAAAGCCGGAAGCCTGAAGTGGAACTGGGCCGGACATGTCTGCCGAATGTCCAGCGACTTGTGGGCAAAGACCACGACAGAGTGGAGCCCACCCAACGCTAGGAGGCGACGTGGAAGACCCAGGATGAGATGGCGAGACGAGCTTGACGCACACCATCCATCATGGCCTGTGACAGCGTTAAATCGCGAGGAGTGGAAGGAGAAAAGAGAGGCTTTTGCCCAGCAGTGGGACAGTAATGGCTGAATAAAAAAAAAAAAAAAAAAAATTATTATATTTAATTTAAGAAACCTCGATCTACGTAGGGTCAGCCAGGTCACGGATTAGATTAAACTTAAAAGAAAAATCTTCAAAAACATTTTCTTATTAAATCCAGACTTTACCCAATTGCAAAAAGCTTGAAGGCATTATTGGACTTTTAAATAAAGATTTTCGCGAACAAAGCCATCTTGGAATTATTTTGGAAGAAATCTCAATGCTTGGGACAGTTGGGAAAGACCCATTGAGACTACCGTCATTAAAACATTTCTGCTGCTGAAAATAACAGCTTTTGATGTTCCTTGAGACGCACTTTGGCATTCTTGGGATTGTTTTATTGTTATCTTCAATTTTTACTACAATAGAATTCCAGTTTTCCCCCTTAAGGGGGATTAGCAAGGGGGAAAACTGTTAGTCCAAAAAAATTATTCCAGTTTTCCCCCTTAAGGCTAATCTTTAAGGGGGAAAACTGGAATTCATTTTTTTGAAGTCCAGTTGTCCCCCCTTAAGGGGGATTTCAAGGGGGAAAACTGGAATAACCCAATATTTTGTGTACCTAATAACAAGTGTAATAATAAATGGGGTTTAGAAGAATTTATCGTTAACTTAAACAAAGTTCCTATAGAACCAACATCTGTAGAGGAAGACAAACCAATAATTTTCATATGGTCTGTAAAAACCTCAACTTTAGATAGATACAGTACCTTCAATCCTATATAGTACCTGCATTCCAAAATAACATGGAAATAAAGTCGATTATTTAAAATAAACGACACAGAGGGCAGTTTGACATTAAATATGAAAATCGATTAAAATTTTCGGTTAAGCGCTGCTGTTGTCGCACCAAAGGTTCTTTTCACAAATTTTTTTTTGGCGTTTCAGTAGCAGCCTATTTTGCAAAAACCAAATTACCTTTCCGTCGATCCAAACAGTCCTCAAATACCAGCTTCGTTTCTATAAATAGAAAGCTGCTGGGTACTTTACCCTAAAAGAGGCAATTTTTCAGAGACCCAATAGGGTTCCCTAAGGTAGGTTCACAGCTTGCGCAGAAAATCGCTACAAATCCCATCTCGCCGTCGATTTATAATAGTGTAAAATATACCTCCGGTACATGTACAGGAAGACATGCCCAGCTCAAACGAGGCAGCATGTATGGTTTCTATTTTCACATTGCTATATTGCTGTACTAAGTAGAGCTCAGCTCTGGCACATGACTTGCCAATGCGTATTGTTGAAACTATGAAAACATAGACCCTATCTATCTATAGGCTGTGCTATAGGTAATCTCATATCATCAGCATTTTTCATAGTACGAAGTTAAGAAAGGGGTAAATTACGCCAGAATTTACCCCTTTCTTAACTTCGTACTTCTTTTCACCCTAAAGGAAGAGTCTCCACTTCACCAACCAGTTCAGCAAGAAAAACAAACGGAAAATGTAAACGAAACTGACAAGAGTTACGAAAAAACTTTTGAATCCATCATGGATAACACTAAAGTTATTTTTATTTTTTATTCCGTGATCATGGTGCATTGTGCCAAAATATTGGTGAGCTCAAAAACCAAATCATGGTAAATATCCCTTTCCAATCGGACATAGACCATTCCAAGGTTTTCTTCGAGGATTTCAGAAGTTTTATCTCGTGCTCAAGGAAGATTTTGACTATTTTCTAAGCCAGCTTCCCTCCCGTTTATCTACGACCACAAGCAATTCCCGCTGCATTAGGGCCGTCGACCACTGACAGGTGACTAATACCTCGCATTAGCTCTCATGCACTACCTTTACACAGGTGAAGGAATACCTAACGTCAGAGGAGCTTAGGGCTAAATGTTATTGTTACAAAGATAAAGATTGACTAATATCTGAAATAAATCAACGGTGTTTTACTGAGAAAACTAAAGTAAAACTCTATGTGCCTCTCTCTATTGATATTTTGTAATCTTTCAACTTGAATGAAAAAGATAAGGGGCAGCAACTGGTTTTTATCATTTCATTCGGTTGATTGACATGAAAGATCTTAACTGCACAAAGAAGAAGGAAATGGATGTTTGATGGAGGCCTTCATCAGTACACTGGTCGACAAAAACTAGAAAGAAGAAGAATCTATCAATAAGAAACTGTGGAATTATATACCCAGCAATGGTCAGGCTTGATACATCGTTCAACGCTCTATTTCAATTTCGTCAAGAGGTCTGTAGGAAAAAAACACTTCCTACTGCATTTTGTTAATAAATTCCTCACCAAAAAGTAAACACAAGAAAATTCGTAAAATGAAGAAAATGTACGAAACATTTCGACGGAAACTAACCAGCCAAGAACGATAAATTAAAGTAAGCAAAACTTGTAAGTCACGTCACAGTTGATTTATAAACAGTGGTAAGGAATAAAACTTATACAATAATTAGTATTCAAGGGAAGTCACTAGGGAATATTAAGCATGCCATGCTAGAATTCGTGCAAGCCTACCCCTGACACACTGCTTCGGAGGTTGACAGACATGCCATGTTGCAAGCTTGCAAGAGCTAGTGGAACTATAATAATAATAATAAAAATGTTATTTATTTTTCTTCACAAAGGTGATTGACAATTATAACAAAGGATAGACTAAGATTAGGGATTTTATCAGGTAAATATTGATAAAACCTGTTTTGTGAAGACTGGTGCCTGAAGTAGGTTCAAAGAACCTGTGTTACAGGTCACCAGGTCTTCACTCCACGGACCCATACAATAGACCTGCACAAAATATAAGTAGGTATTTATATAAATACCAGTTACGATCCAGCTAGGACAAGCTCTGACTGGCCTGAGGCTAGATGAAGCTGTGTGGAACGTCCAGTGTTATTTATCGTTCGTTATACAAGAAGATATAGGTGATTAATTAATATTAATGTTAGAGTGGTACAAACAATAGAACAGTACAAACAGTAAAAAAGCCTGCCAGAAGACATGTGTGAGTGTGTGAATGAGAGTAATGAGAGTCCTACCAGTCTCTGTAGAGTCTGGGCCACAGGAGATACCAAGAAAGTGAGGAGATTGTGCGGATGTGTGTAATAGTGGAGTGGTCCCCCAGGACCACTCCACTATTCTCCCGAGAACACCAGACTCATAAGAGCCTGGGCAACAGGAGACACCAGGATAGTGTAGGTACCTAAGTATAGATGAGCGTGTGAAAGAAAACTAGAAAACTAGCTGATAAAAACGTGCGTCAAGGCAAGCTTGACAATTTGAATAGGTAGGTTATTTTAAGGAGAAGTAAGTGAAATGAGATAGTTTAGTGTGCTAGAAATTACGATAAAGGTTTAAGGAAGGCTTCTGTAACATAATATTGTCTTGCTTTTTTAGCCAGTTTGTTACGATTTTTTTTACTCTACTAACTAGCTGATGTAAACTTTTGTTTTCAAGATGAATACCTCTAATTACCTCCAAAGTTGCGCGTACACTGCACCGGAATCGGAGCGTAAGGATTTGATGCTTTATAATGATTTTTGTTGCACATAGCGTGCACTGGATCGGCGTATCTACCGATACCGATGCCAGGCATATTGTAATACCGATGTACGCTGCGTACGCACCGATTCCGAACCGGTGGACGCAAAGTTTAAGTAGTAATAAGTCATGTAGATTAAGATTGTGATTGACATTGTCATGCTCATTTTCATGATATTTTTAATCTCTATTTTATATAAGAGACTTTTATTGGATAGTTATTCTATTCCTGTGGTTGGACATCCGTCCCAAAAGAATTTGCCAAATTTTACATGCAGTGGAATTATATGACAGTTTGAAATTTACCTTCTCAATTTGTCAACTTACGATAAAACTGTTAAAGTGGAAAATCAATAGGTACGCGTTTGCTTACGATAAAACTGTAAGAAGATAGCTCAGCTACTTAACTTTATTTATCTAGGTAGGTACATGTTCATTAAAGAAACATACAATTTCGTATTCGAAAGAAGTAGAACAAACATTAACGTTACAAATCGGTGTTTTAAAAAAACACTTAAGTGTCTATTTTACCTTATCAAGAGGGCACTTTGTCAGATCATCACTTAAAAACAAACTTATTTACTCACCTTACCTAAATAAATTAGCCATCTATCCAAAAAACACGCTATATGAATAACAGGCGAAGTTTACCGATAAAGCTCATTTACATCTAAGCGGTATTTCTGTAATTAATGTATTCTGCCCGGACCCGTTACGTTTTTATTACTAACTCGATAAGATTTTACCAACTTTTATACACAATTTTTATATTTTTTCCGTGTATTTTCGGCCAGCCCGCACGGAGTTAGGTTTGTGAAATTAGTTCAAACAAACTGGGTTTGTTCGTTTAGTTAGAAACTTCCCAGGATTACAGTTACATGTTTATTGAGGTTTGTGTTTCTTTCTTCTACCTTTTTGTAGTAACAATCTTGCGGTTACCGGTTCCGACTAGAATAAAGTTTCTAATGTGTTTTCATTGTGTTGTCTGTCCAACACGGTATAATACTACTACAAACAAAGTCCATACCACCAACCAGACTTTTCATTGTGTAAGGCAAGACTCTGTTTACTACGGTAAAAGAAATACCTATTTTAAGAGAAACTCCTCAGTGAAAATGAGATAGAACCTCTACCTGGCATGACATCAACATCATGGTTGACATCAACACTTGAATTAAAAAAGAGTGCTCTAGTTTTCAAGTCACCGTGGAGGTTTACTTTCCACCTCTTCGGCGATGGGTAGGTGAGGAGAAGAAAGTGTTAAGTTAAGGTTTTAAGAGATAGGGTGCCTCTCATTGTAACTTATAAAGGTGGCTATGTAAGAATGCTGTTCAGTTGTGGTCTCTGAGTTTCAGTTCTTGGGATTAGGGTTAAGGTTACGTCAGTCTAGGTTCACTTGTATTCACTATCTCTCTCTCTCTCTTTTTAGCTAGATCTCCCATATGGTGGTGGGGTTAGGGTTCCCATATGACAGGCGTTTGCCGCATTTGACAGGCATTTTAACGGAAAGACAGGCGTGCGGCCGGCATTGGTCTGAGATAGGCATTTTTAAATTTCGCGCCAGCGCGAAATATAATTTCTTTCTAAGCTGAATATCATTGTTGACGACATGAAACTCTTTGACGAATACGAAGTTCTAAAAGAATATTGTCGAACTTCAGATAACATATTTTTTTCTGAAAGCTTGACTACACAGTGGTGCAATTTTCTCAAAAGTAGGGAAGTGAATGGTGACATTACAGAATTCGTGAAAATTTGCCAGTTTGTGTTCTTTATTTTGGCACACAATGCGAACGTAGAACGTATGTTTTATCTCGTCAACGCCCAGTGGAGTAAAGAAAGAAATCGGCTGACAATTGAATCAGTTAAACATAGAGTAAAAACTCGCTGCTGTCTCAGCAGAGGGATAGTGTCATTCAACAATTTGACAATTTGTGTAACCAAAAACCGATCTATGTGTGTTTTGACAGCTCGTATATACAGTGCCTTCACTCACACATTCGTATGATAGAATGTTGCAAGTGAATAGCATTTTCCCTAAAAAATTGGGTAACTGAAGCAAAGTTCCATTAAGAAAACGCTTCATTGATTTTATCACCAAGGTACCTTTTTATTTTTGATATTACATTATTTAAATTTACTGAAGGTGTCAATGGTTTATTGTCAAATAGAAAAAATCTAAAAAACATCTATGAAAATCCATTTCCAACGTCTTGTTTTTTTGACGTGACAACGTCTTATAAATTGGTTTGCCGGGTGACACTTCAAGAAACTGCGTTACGTGTTACGCTCCGCTCACGTTATGCGCTCACAATGAGAAGTCGTTGTCACGTAAAACTTTCGCCCGTATACCGACTTTACAGGCAACCAATTTTTTTTTAATTTTACGAAATATCAGCCGGTACCTATGGTTACTATCATTCTACCTAGGTCAAACGACAAAAAGGTTTTACTCCAAGTCTGCAAAATAAGATCGGCTCCGATCATTTTCGGAACAATAATTTAAAATAGACGGTCAAGTGCGTGTTCGGCCACGTGCAGTGTAAGTAGTTGGACGGTTCATGGCCTATCTAAACCAACTTATTTACCTGTTTTACACATACCTACCAAAGTAAATTTTTTAAGTTGATTAGGATGACTATTAGGTACTCAACTAGTAAAGCATACTAAAGCTGTGTAGTTTTCCTTTCAAGATCACTCCACCTACTACAACCATTTTTTTCGCAAATAATAATGCCCAACTTAGACAAATTACAGAATTCTAGTACTAATTGTCTCTGGACTAAGCTGCGGACGGATCTACGAACGTGGTGAACTATAAGGGTTCCTTGTTGACTACGGAACCTTAAAAAAGAACATGTGCACGTGATACTTATGGTGATGGGATGGATTGCAATTTTAAATTTGAGTTTATTGCATTTGCTCCCCTTGAAGCCGAGAGAGGTCTAGGTCCGTGCGGTATCGAGGTTTTCCGGAATTTTAAAAATATCTGAGCGTCTGGTCAAAGCGGCGGCGCGGGACCCGAGAGCTGGTGAGTATTTGGCGCAGCGCACCAGCATTGCCATACAGCGGGGCAATGCAACCAGCGTAACGGGGACGCGACGACTGGTATTGATATCGATAAGTTGAGCTGCCTCTAGATTGTTTGCTATAGGCTACAGTTAGCTCAATTGTTTCAATTGAAAATACTAGTTCTAATTGTTTCCATTCATTGATTGTAATTTTCTTTGTAAAATAGTAATTTGAGTTTACATCTTGAATCTACTCAGAATATCGTCGAGTGACTGAAAATTCTAAGACTGTGATATTCCGCGTAGTTTGATTCCTAAGTCCTAACTTGAGGGAATTCCACCCTCTCCTCTACTATTTTTATATACCTAAGTACTAAGTAACAAAACCTGGGTATTTTTTTCCCAGTGCATAGCAACATTTTCACGAAAATGGTGGACGAAATTTTTAAATTTATTTATGAGTTTTGATGACTGTTTTAGGCAAAATTACAAACGGAATATTAGTACTTACCGGTGGAATGAGATATTTGCGGTATTATTTTTCCGGTTACTGGTGTTTAAACATCCTTGCACCGCACAACACATCATTTTTATATTTTTATGTGAGAGCTGCTTTCCGTCTCATTTGAAGTATTGTACTAACGGCTCAAAATGAAAATTGCGACGGTCCGTCGCAATTTTTTAGACTTACCTCGTTTGTGTCAACTATCATTCTAAGTCTTCTTCTTCTAAGCAGTTAAAGCAATATTGATTACTCAGGAAAATTACAAAACTGTATCATGTGAAGATTTTTACGTTTATGTTTTAGAAAAGAAAGAACTATTAAAAAAAATGATGTCCTCTGACAAGTATCAGCAATAAATATCCTTCTTCATTATTATCTGTTGGCTTTTACTTATTACCTACAGCGTTTTGCTTTAGACAGGCATTTTTCTGAAAAATCAGGCATTTTAGGTACCATAGACAGGCATCCCTCTATTTACATATGGTAACCCTAGGTGGGGTCAGCTTTCCTAATTGATTTCCTCTACTCCGCTCTATCCTCGACGTCGTCTTCGGAAGCTTGACATTCTCGCATGTCCTTAAAACTACATCTTTCCTTAGTGTCCTGGATCTGGACCTTCGGCCGGGGATGGAAAGCTGTAGTGCTTCCCTACATAATCAGATGGTCTTCTCTTCACGTGCCCCTACAATTGCTGCCTGCTCTCCCGCATCTTGTCGGCGATGTCTATATTTGCAACTAGACGATCGCCTCGCGGTTTCACCCGCGTAGTTCCCGTTCCCGTGGGAATTCCGGGATATAATATAGCCTTTGTCACTCCCTGAAAAGTAAGCTTCCTAACAGTGAAAGAATTTTTCAAATCGGTCCATTAGTTTCGGAGTCTATTCAATACAAACAAACAAACATCTTTCCTCTTTATAATATTAGTTGAAGGAATTTAAAAGATGACAAACAGGCACTAATAGCTGCTTAACCCAAACCACATAATTCGGTTAACGTTAACAACCGTCACCAAAAGCCATCAGCATCGGAATTCCCGCTAATCAATCCGACCACATATTAAACGCACCTTAATGCCCACATACCCTTCACCAATTAAGGCGAAGCGGCCATCGAAAAAGCATTAGACCTCTAGTGTAATTAAGAGAGCATGTGCGCACCGCAAGCGAATAAATTTGCGTGCACTAGCGTTGTAAGACTATGTACACACTATCTTCTGCCCACGGCTTCGCACGCGTATTTTTGGTTATAATAAGTAGCCTATTATCTAAGTTAGATTATGTTCGAAATTTACGCCAAATTTCAGCTTGATCTGTTCAGTAGTTTTGGAGATCCTGCTAACAAAATAAAATTCACATTTAACAAATTTTCGGCTTTATAATATTAGTAGGATGTACTAAATGTAAACCAAATTTCTTCTTGATCTGTTCAGTAGTTTTTTATTTCCTAGTTAACAAAATAAAATTCACATTTCACAAACTTACAGCTTTACAATATCAGTACTTACCTAAGATAGTGTTTTACAGCTCGCGATTTGGTAACGCGCGCTTCTATTCAGGCGCGTTTAGATTTTTAAGGACGTATCGGCTAACAGCAAAAGACTACAGGCAGATGCTGGATGCAATAAGCTGAAGACAGGGCGCTATGACGCTCATTATTTATCAGGGAAAATATAATAATACTAACATACCTATGTCCAGTATTATAGGCTGATGATGAACCAAAGTTACCGTGAGATCGTATGGCGAATAAATTAATTTGATAAAGATCGGTACCAACGCTCGCCGATCGCAACGCCAACGCCCAATGTGTACTCGCTCTAAAGCTGAACTATTACACATTCAACATAACATGGCTATAGTTCATGAGTAAAACCTGCGGTCAGCGAGCGCACTGGTGCTGGTAAATGGTATGTGGTATGAAAGATGGTGAGCGATGAGAGGAATATATTTAGAAGCTCATATTGCAGTGGGAATGCTATTTTGCGAGATTAATGTGAATAGGTTCCTACCTATCCGCAACCTTACCTTGTTGGCAACATTGCCCCGTGTTGGACGCCAATATTTTTTTATTTTCTTATAAACACATTTTAAATAAACCAGAGTATAATTAAATTACAATCTAGCCATAGAATTGGCTAATGGGTATATTGTTTAGACTTATTTAATAACAATGTATCAATTGGCACTTTTCTTATTATTTCTACAAGGTACAAACGAACGCCCAAAAAACTTCGAAATGCTTTGATATTTTTGGAGGAAATAATGAAACATTTATAGGAATGATGGCGATGCAATAAAATGAAATAACACTAGATGATGCTGTGTGGATTGTCCAGTATTATTTATTTATTATTTATATAATTCTAATCTAATTAATATCTGTGAATGTCTAAACGATTTACTGATTTTGTTGTAGGTTAGTATAGTGGCTTTTTGTTGGACGGAATCCTTGAATACCAGTAAAAAGAATTTTTTAAAGCTAGATATTATTTTTTATGCAAAAAAAACTTGATATTAAGATAAAATAACACTGGAAAAATTCACACTTCGAAAAATCACTCCTAATCAGATTCATAGAACGTCTAAACGGCGTACTCTAAATCTAGCAATAACAGACAAAGCAATATCCACCCAATAAAAAGACAAACCAATACGATATGTGATAGCCGCCATAAAACGGAAGTATTCCAGTTATTGTAACAGTAATACACTGTTAAACGACCATGTCGAGTATTGGAGAGTCTGCGCCCGAAGTTCTGAACGAATTTACAAAGATCACCGCACACCGGGTTTTTAAACTAGCTCATCCTTACAAAATCAGGTGTTTTTGACGTGACAACGTCTTATAATTCGATAGAGCCGGCTGCACGCACGAAAAAACATGACGTCATGCGGCGTTACCTCGCTCTGAGGCGTTCCATGTAAGGCTTGAAGTGCAAGCGAGAGCGCTCGACATCCGTCTCTCTCCTACTTGAGTGAGCGATGCGTCTGCGTGGACAGCTGCTATACTATAGTACATTTACATGTTTTGATCGAGTATCAAATGCTACCATTCCATCAGTATTTTCTTAAGACGTTGTCACGTTCAACTATCGTCAGTAAACCGACTTTACAGACAACCAATTTTTTGTTGGACCTACTGTCATGTCTGCAAGCTGTGTGCATAGTCCTATAACAAGGGCTTATCATACCTATAGTAGGTACTATATCTTTAGGAACATAACTATATTTCAACAGACGAAAAACGGAGGAGGTTCTCAAGTCGACGTGTATATTTTTTTTTTATGTATGACCACGCAAAACTTTTTACAGAGTAGTCCGATTTCGCTAATTCTGTTTTTATTGGAAAGGGTATACCCCGAAGGTGGTCCCATTTAAATTTGAAAAAAAAAAACAACCCAAAGGGTAGGAAAACAGGGGATGATCGATTGTTTACTCACTGATTGTAATGTTTGTACACGCATAACTTTTTACAGAGTAGTCTGATTTTGATAATTCTTTTTTTATTGCATAAGGTATACCTCGTTGTGTTATCAAACTAAATTAGACTCGAATTTTAACTAGATGTCGCCACTAGAAGAATTTTAAGTCGGTTTATCGTTTTTTATAACCCGCCAAATTATTAAAACCTTGTTTACGTATAGATATTATGATTGCAAGTTGCAAGGCTATACCACAGATATTATAATACTATACTAGGCTATACTTACTTTGAATTCAAATATGTGAAACTGTGTGTCCAAAATTGGAACGTAAAAAACCAAATAAAAGACGTTCGTTCGACACTTCGAGAGACCTTTCTTATTTTAGTCTTTACCAAAGAGATTTTACTATACTATTTACCAAAGAGTTTTAAAATGGGTCGTTCTCATTACGACAAGGTATGCAATATTGATGACATGACATCATATTCTAAAATCTTTGAACATTTTCTCAATTCCCGTATCCAGGGTTATTCTCCTAACAACAAAGTATAGAGTATGCAATGTCAGGAAATCGTCGCGCCGGATGCAGCGATATGCAGTTACTGCGTTACTTTGGTTACGTGCCGCGATTGCTACCATCTCTATTCCATTTGGAGTACCCCGTTCTATTGGCTGCGCTGTGATTTTAGCTTTCAAATCCTTTGCATATTTTGGGATGAGTTTGCTCTTTACTGGACTTATTTGGCGCACAACGCGGGGCAATCTTATTTTCTTTAGCTGCATTCAACCTACAAAACAAAACGGAATAAGCTATGGTCATCGATACACATTTATGTACTACGCACTTAACTCAGTGTGTTAAGTAAAAGGCTAATGAATTTTAAATAATTTATTTTAGTTTATAGAAACAATGTGTGTCTGTTCATAGCACAGACGTAAAAATGTGAAGGAAAGAAAAAATGGCCACCGGAAGTGGGCAATAGAGAAAAAAATTTAATTCTAGTGTTGCTATTACAATATATTAAAATACTACTAATTTATCATAAATCTTACTATTTTATGTTTTGTATTGAACATAAGTTGGGGCGGGCAAAGTGCCTCAAACATAGGTAACTGGGTTAGCTACGTTTTATTTAATTTACAAATTATTTAACATAAATAGTTTGAGAAAATGTATATAACCTTTATAAACATAAATATTTTAAGTTATTGTCAACACGGAGGGTGTGACACAATTTTACCAATTTATTTTTAATTAAATCTAACTTATTTTTATATCTTAAATTAAGAAACTTAATCTAAATCATCTTTCATGGGCACCGGACATAATTTGGTATATGACCTTAAGTAAACATTATTTTTGGGCCCCATTCTCACTTCTGCTACCCTGACTCTACCGTCTGGGCCAGGAATAGTTTTAACAATGCGCCCCATGGGCCAATTTAGAGGAGAGATGTCCTTTTGTTTGACAATAACCAAGTCTCCCTCTTTTAAATTATCACTACTATATTTCCATTTAGGTCTATTTTGAAGGGAAGTTAAGTAATCTCTGGACCACAGGTTCCAAAAATCTTGTTTTAATTTTGAACATAATTCCCAAAATTTCATTCTGTTAATACTTTTTTGAGTCACATCCAACTCTGGGTAGCTTGTAAGTGCGGTTCCTACCAGGAAATGGCCTGGGGTCAGGTAATTTAAATCTGAAACATCACTACTCAGAGGAAGAAGTGGCCTTGAATTTAAAATTGACTCTATTTGTGTGAGTACAGTATTGAATTCTTCAAATGTCAAAGATACCTTACCAATTACTCTCCGGATGTGATGTTTGGCACTTTTCACTCCGGCTTCCCAGAGCCCGCCAAATTCGGGAGAGTAACTAGGAATGTACTTGAAACTAATAAGTTTTGTGGAGCAAAAATTCTCAACATTGTCTACATGACATTTGGATGAGTGTAGTTCATACAATTCTTTTAATTTGTTTTCAGCTCCTTTAAATGTTTTTGCATTGTCACAGTAAATTAAGGATGGCAATCCTCTCCTAGCTACAAAGCGCTGAAGGCATGCCAGGAAAGCTGCCGTAGTCATGTCACTCACCAGTTCAATGTGGATTGCTTTTGTAGCAAAACAAACAAATAATGCGACATAACTCTTTTTTGTTATTGGTTTTCTGATCCGTGCTACTTTAATGTCAAATGGACCGCAAAAATCTACGCCCGTTATTTCAAAGGCTCTACCAGTTGATATTCTATGTGAAGGTAGAGAACCCATTAATTGCTTAGCAGCTACTGCTTTAAGGCGGAAGCATTTGATGCATTTGTGGACAACTTTTTTAACTTCTCTGATGCCGTTTACTAGCCAAAACCTTTGAGAAAGAGAACTTAATACTAGCTTTGCACCAGCATGCAGTAATCTTAAATGTTCCTTTATAATGATCAAATTGGTAATGTGGTTAGACTTTGGAAGAATAATCGGGTGCTTTTTGTCATATGTCAAGTTGGTTGCATTTTGGAGGCGACCACCTACTCTTAGAATGGTATTGGAGTCTAAGAAGGGGTGCAAACTAGCCATATGATTTTTAATTTGACTACCTTTCTCTAACAATTGAATTTCACTTGAAAATGCTCTATGCTGAACATGTCTTATAATGACTAAGTTAGAAGACTGTAGCTCTTTTGGCATTAGTGAACCAACTAATTTATCATTTGGATTTAAACTGTTGTGTTTGAAACGCAAAAGTAGAGCAATGACTCTTTGAAGTTTGTTGAAGTCAGAGTATTTGTTAAATATATCATCTGAAACTTGAGCAACCTTTTGTTGCAGATTACACACATTAATGTTGTTAATTGTGGGGGAATCTTCAATTTCTGAAATTGAGACAGCTACATGCTGTTTATTGTTTTGCATATTGTGCTGAAATTTTTTATCTAACAATAAGGATGGACCAAACCACCATAGCTGGTTTTTCTGTAATTTGTGTGGAGCAGTGCCCCTTGATAGTACATCAGCAGGGTTATTGACCCCTTTGACATGACACCACATAAAATCTTTAGTTAGTGTCCTGATTTTGTTGACTCTGTTGGCGACATATACGCCTTTTGAACTATGGGAATTTATCCAGGCTAGAACCACTTGGGAGTCAGTGTGTAAAAACACTTTTAATTTTGGATATCTAATTTGCATAGTTTTATTGACTGTGGAAGCAAGTTCTGCAAGAAGGAGAGCACCATTGAGCTCTAGATTTGGAATGGTAAGTTTTTTATTGAGAGGTGCGACACGAGACCTAGAACACAATAAGCTGACATTAACTTGGTCATCATTGGATAAAACTCTAAGGTAAAGGCAACAACCAGTTGAATTTAATGAAGCATCCGAGTATCCAACAAGTTCCACTGACTCTATATTTTCTACAGCGATATTATTAATTGCTCTAGGTATCTGAATAGTACCCATGTCATTCAAGTTCATTAAGAACTCTTTCCAAGATTTAAGTATGTTACCCGGTAAAGTAGAATCCCAGTCCACTTTAGACTTCCAGATCTCTTGCATCAACAATTTGGCTTGTACCACTATGGGTCCTATAAGACCAATAGGGTCAAATATTTTTCCTATGAAACTTAGAATTTTTCTTTTTGTTTTAAGCAGATTATAGTCATCTGCTATTGGGCATGAAAACAGCAAGGTGTCTGTATTAATATTGTATTTCAAACCTAATGTTTTTATTATATTATCTTTATTGAGGTCAATTTGTTCAAAATATTTTACATTGTCAGGAAGGTCTTTAATTGACTCTGGGAAGTTGGAACACCATTTGTGTAACTTAAAATTGCCCAACTTCATAAGCTCTATAAGTTGAGTTTTGAGCTCCAAAAGTTGCTCTACATTATCAGCTCCTGTTATGACATCATCAATGTATGTGCTCAAACGTAGCGCTTCTGCAGCCCTTGGGTACCTATCATAATAGCGATTGGTTAACTCTATGAGACATCTTGTGGTCAAAAAGGTAGAGGCTTTCAAACCATAAGTTATTGTTTGTAACTGTAAGCAAATAATGGGTTTGCTTGGATGATCTCTCCAAAGAATGTTCTGCAATGGTCTAAATTTTTCATTGACAGAGATAATTCTGAACATCTTCTCTACATCACACATTATCGTATAGCGGTAGGTACGAAAGAGTATCAGTATGTTAAATAAATTATTTTGAACTATAGGTCCATTTAACATAACATCATTCACTGAGAGACCGTTTTTAGATTTCATGTTCCCTCCAAAAACGACACGCAATTTGGTTGTTTTGCTACCTTCGTTTTGTACTGCATGGTGTGCAAGAAAATACACTGGATCATTCAGTAAATCATACTGACTTATGTCAACTTCTCTGGCATGACCCAACTCTACATACTCATCAATGAATTTTTTATATTTTTGAAAATAGTCTGGATCGGTTTCAAACTTTTTCTCAAGTGTGTGAAATCTTTGCAAGGCACGTGAAAATGAATCACCAATATTTAATTCTTCTAAAGGGCATTGTAATGGAATATCTACTGAAAACTTATTATTCTCTAATTTCACTGAATTTTGGAAGATTTTTTCAGCCTTTTCAAACTCTACATTTTGATCAACTACCTCTTCATTAGTTTTTTCAGATAGCCAGAAATTTTTCATGATGTTTTCCAAGCTATCATCAGTCTTTTCCTGCACTACAAAGTTTGAAACCAAATTCACACTTGACAAATTAATTTTACATTCATTTTTAATTGTACCAGTAACTACATGACCAAATAATGTGTTTTGTAGTACAAGACCATTGTCTAATTTTATTACACCATCAATTATGACTTTAGAATAGAAATCTACCCCTAGTAATAGGGGAATTTCTGACGGTTTGTTGAAATCATTATCAGCAAGCTGCACATTAGCAGGAATATTGCATTTTTTAATATCAAAATAATTTTGAGGTAAATTTGTAGTAATGGTATCTACCACATGACATTTGATAGAACATTTTACATTGTATAGAGTGGATTGTAACATTATGTTAGCACATTCATTTATTTTGTTTGGAGTATTGCCCAAACCAATAATGTTTGCATCTTGAGCCATAGGGGTCAAGTCCAATTGGTTTACAAGTGAACGCTTCACAATACATACTTGGCTACCACAATCAAGTAGAGCCTTAACTTCAATTTCTTGACCAGCTTTGTCAATGAGTTTCACCTTCATTGTAGGCAATAATATGTTTGTTTCATTTGCGGATATGTTAGAATGTAATGAAATAACCTCTTCTTCCTTGGGCTCATCCTCATGCAAAAGAGTATTGTGACTATTTTTACAGACCTGACATTTGAATGAATATCTGCATTTGTCAGAGTGATTTCTCAGACACATAGTGCATAACTTTTTATCAGTAGCAAACTTTATACGCTGTGAGGCTGGAGCCAATTTGAATTTAGGGCATGTATAGATGGGGTGATCATTGCTGCAAAATATGCAAGATCGGTTTGAATTTGTTTTGGTTACAATATTGGAAACCTTGTTATTATTGTAATTTAATTTTGACTTACCTTCATAGCAGGTACTCTTCTGAGGAGAGCTATCCTCCAATGCTATAGCTCTTTTTTCTAAAAAGGACATAAATTCTTCCATAGTAGGTAAATTGTCCGGAGACAACCTGTCGAGATGGTACGCCCGGTTAGTATAGCTATCAAGCTTTCGTGATAATATAGATATCAACAGCATATCCCAGTTCTCAACAGGTTGCTTCAGATTTATCAAAGCATACAGTTGTTGACGCACTTCAGATATGAATGATCTGATGCTTGCCGCAGTACCCTTTTGCATTTGGGGAATGTCCAAGAGCAGACCAATATGGTTTGAAATAATTCGTGTTTCATTGTCAAATCGTTTCTCTAATAATTTTATAGCTTCAGGGTAAGATTCATTGACAAGTGGCAAGTTAATAATAACAGCCAATGCATCAGCAGTTAAGTATTTTCGTAGGTAAAACAACTTCTGTACGTTCGACAATGAATTGTTTCTATTAATGACAGCGTTAAACAAGTCCATGAAAGGCTTGAACTGAGCAAAATCTTTACCATCAAATGATGAAATTTCTATATTAGGCAATTTGCAAGTAGAAATGGAATGCCTTTCAGAGTCTACTCTGGTTTTCAATTGTCTTAATGCTACATTGATTTTTCCTAAGACAGAGAAGTATTTGTCTTCAATTTCACCAACACATTCTGTATCTTTTTCATCTAGGTTCAATATATCTAAGTGGACACTTTCATAGTTCTTTAAAGTGCTAATAAGTTTCTCCTTGCGCGCTTCTAAAGTGTCTATGGTGGAAGACGCGACGTTGATAGGGTCGTTTATAAAGTTCTCAATACGTGTTATTGTTGACTTACATAGTCCTCGCTGAGCGCGTAACCGCTTTAGTTCAACCTCCGTCATGGTAAACGAACGTAACACTACTAACTTACGATTCACTTCTTTGCCGCACTATAACGCATTACCGCACTGATTAATGTAGATTTAAACCGCACTAGACGAATGCCGCACGTTTTGAACACTAGACTTCTTCTATTTAGCCGATAACCTCGACGAAAATGGTGCGAAAACTTTATTTTGATTGCAATGTTGTTGTTTACAAATTTGAAGATTTTGAAGACAGCTGGCTGACAGTGACACTTGCTTGACCTGACTCGACGTTTGACGTTTCGGACTCGAATGTCAATGGACAATCTCGGATCTTGTTCGTTCTTCTTGTCTTTGGTCATAAATTTTTCGAACCACCGTCTTCTGAATAAAATGATGGATGCCAATGATTTCTTCGAAAATATTGATTCCGCCGAACTTCAATGGATGAATCGACGATATAGCGCCGAAATATAGGTCCCCCGCGACTCACAACCAAGCGAATCTGCGAGAAATATCTTCCATGTCCTTCCCCGCCCGTAGCGACCGGCACTCCAACGACTCGTTAATGGAAGTCGTCGAAACACAATGTACGATACGCGTACACCGGAGAAAACACTTATACTGTTATTACACACTCGAAGGACCACTCGAAGGACTACTCGAAGGACCACTCGAAGGACCACTTTAGCCTGTTAAGTAAAAGGCTAATGAATTTTAAATAATTTATTTTAGTTTATAGAAACAATGTGTGTCTGTTCATAGCACAGACGTAAAAATGTGAAGGAAAGAAAAAATGGCCACCGGAAGTGGGCAATAGAGAAAAAAATTTAATTCTAGTGTTGCTATTACAATATATTAAAATACTACTAATTTATCATAAATCTTACTATTTTATGTTTTGTATTGAACACAGTGGCTATGGTCATCGATATACTCGTATATGTACCTACTACGCTATGGTTCATTTTGTCTCATTGAGTCACTTGCTTTGATACGCTTGTAACAGGTTAAATTATACGAATAGAACTAACGTTTGCGATGGCTCAGCCAACATGGAACCAAACCGTTGTGTGACATAACGCAGAAAACCAAACGAACAATAATTTAAAAATTCAAACCACGAAAAAGCACCTAAAATATTAATCAATAAGGTCGTAGATCAAACCACGACACCTAGTATCGGTCATCTTCCCTTACGTAAAATATCTGTTTTAGTCGGCGGCAGTTTGGGTGCGATTGATTTATTCAGGCCTGTACCGCTTGATGTACGGCTCTAGTGAGAATTGCGAGGGTAGTGTGATGTCAGAGGCGTTTAGAGTTATAGCAACATACGTTTAATAGAGGTGTGTGGATGACAGTACTTTGGCTACTTTTCTGTGAGAAATCTTAAGGACGAATCAGAAATTTTCTGTAACGGCTACGTTTCTTCGAATCAGGATTTGTACATTCGGAGCACTTTGGTCCGAACGCAGTGGGACGAACGCGTAATAACTCAATAAGCCTAAACAACTAAGCTTTCTTCTGTATATATTTAACACTGATGTGTTCATGATCACCAATCCGCCTGCCAAGCGTGTTGATTATGGCAAAACATCCGTTGTTTGTCGTAATTTCATGGTATCTTTTGAGTGTAGACCTCCTTCTGTTTACGCCAATTTTTCTTTCCTTGATGCATTAAAACGCTTTATAAGAAATTAGAAATTAGCTAGAGTGCGAGGCTTACGCACTATAATAACAAAAACGCTTTTTAAAATGTTTAGTTTAGTCATGAGATCGCATGATCGCCAGCAATCGCAATCAATTCAGTATGTTTCACAATTTGATGCACTATAATCGAGTATTCCAATTCGATTAGGAAAATAGGTGTAGCTACACATTACATTACAGAACATTACACCTACATATTGAATTCTCTGTACGCCATTACTCTGCCCGGCACGTGCATACATGTGCATCGACGCGATTTGTAAAGCTTGTGAACTGCGAAGGGAACTACCGGGGGAGCGATCCGATACAATAAGGCGAACGCCTTTATCATACTGATTTTTCAGGATTGTCTTGGCCCTTACCCTTGTTTGCATAACGGAGCATGATTCACTGTTTCATGTGTTATATGAATGTAACTGAGTGAAATTATTATTAGCTTCAATCATATTATGTAAACAAATATCACATCATTTTAAGGTTGTTAGTGGTACTTACTCTGTAAATAGTACTTAAAAACTCTTGTGATTGAAGTTAAAAATAAAATTATTTTCTTTCTTTTCTTTCTTTTCTTTCTGAAATGAGTTTTGGCTTGTCACTAGGTGTACGGTTTCACCATACATCAGCAAACTTGCGCACGCGTCATTTTGCACGCGCTGCATTTACTTTATTATAATTTTTACACACATAGCTTCAGTACGTGTCCTACTATTACGCAAGAAACACCTATCAAGGGTAGATTTGCCACCTTAACCTTGTATAACTTAACTTCGTAAATAAACTAACTTTAACTGTGAATCTTGTGGTCCTACTCATTTTAACTGGCATAACTAACTTTGACTTCCTTTTACCGTATCAGTGAACTCAGTGATAGATACATAGTGCGGTACAACTTGGATTACCTATCTATAACATCATCTTTCATGTAAGGTCATCATCATCCATCATCACGCTGTCTGAAAATCTTTATCTTATTATTTGCGTGTCTATGTTTGGGCCAAATAAATGGATTTTCTTTCTTCTTTCTTTCTATCCAGACCCTACATTTTGGTCCTTCGAGCTGGATCCTAAACTAGGAATAAGTGGAGCTAGCATGGAGCTCTCTCTGGATGTCATTAGAGAAAGACCTCTTTTAGGCAATCACTCATTGCATCATATTCATTTCTATTTGGAGAAAGACAACGTAAGTAATATTATTACAAAATCTGCACTGCGGAAGCTTTTTACAGTTTTACCTTAAAAGCATTGTCTTACAAGTTTCGTATTTGAAATAACTTTTTTATTGGTAACGACCCGTCAAGTGTGAGTGTAGTTCGCGCACCGAGGGTTTCGAATGTTTGTCAATTATACAAATATGTACTATAGGTGTCGGTTAGAGACTTCGCTATTTAATGAAAACCTAAAGAAACCTAGTAGGTTCGAACCTACATTTCAGATGGATCGCTCTGCATACTTCTTAGATTAGGGGGTAATGGTCAGTTTATCGAATTTTTTATTTGATAGCCCACTCGGTCAGGTAGCCCCCCTTTTGAAAGTTATTCCTTCACTTTTTGACTATTTTTCAAAAGTGTTCTACTCGCAGACTTCTCTATAATTTTTCCTGTAAAATATAGACCCACATCTACAAAAGCTACATATTTATTTCAGATGGATAGCTGCTGTAGTTGATGAGACATTAAAGAGGGAAAAAAGAACAGACAAAACGAGACGAAATAATACAAAAAATATACCTACCTACATGCATCAATGATGCTTTTTACAGGCGTTTGATTTTGATAACAGAACAGAAATCAGGAAATACATTTTCACCTTAAAAGCATTCTCTAAATTTTAAAATCACGCCCATTATTCCCGAGGTACAGTTCCCACGTGCTCAGCGTAATCTCAAATCCTTGCGATACCCATACATTACCCGTCTGCATAGTTCACAGGCTCAAAGCAAAGAACGCTGTTTCGCATAAGGATGTGGAGAGAGTCGTCGGTTTTAGCCGGACAGAATAAAGCTTGACACAGATCGAGCCCACGCCACGCAACGTACGCCACGAAATGTGGCAAAGGTCGGATGTCGGATGGCGTGGCGTACGATATGTGTGGCCATCTTTTTTCATACAAATTCAAGCGTCCAGATCTCGTAAAGCGTAGTGTGGGCTCAGTCTTTTCTACCTTTACACGTTATAGTCCGTCCAAGCGCTCCTTCATTGAACGGCCCGGCCCTGCACCGATACCGACACCGACACCGGTGGACGCATAATTCTATGAAATTGTATGGCACTGGCACATGCCGGGCGGCGCCGACATGTCGTCGCAGCAAGTCTCCCACTTGTGTCGGGCTGGCATCGTAGGCGTGCGTGCGAGGTCTCTGTGGAATTACAAAGCCGTCGTGTCGTGTCGGTCAAATGAAGAATGTAGCTGTCGGTGCAGTGTCGTTGAGTAGTGTCGGTATCGGTGCCGGGCCGGGCCAATGAAGAAACGCCCCAAGTTGGCCCAGACATCGTAAACGTCTTTTGTGATGACAGATAAACACAGCCTGAAAATGCGGCACTTGCACTTGCTCCCCGAGCTGTTGAGCTGTTGTCGCCCGTTGCAGACAAGTGGAAATACAATAAATCGAACAACAAACTATATAATTTATACAGTCAAATAAGCTTTAATTTATAACACGGACGAAGCAACTGTGGGTTCCATTCCGGCTTTTTATACTACAAAAAAGGGAGTATCAAAAATAATAAAAAATTCCGGCTACATAGGCAACACTGTGCATGTAAAGAACGCAGCTAACTGCAGCAACATATTACATGAATTGTTTGATACTGAAAGGTATTTTGTTATTACATTTTATGCTCACGGGATTCGTTCAACTGTGTTTGCTTTGTTCTGATTTTTGTTGGTAAATTTAAAATGCTTTTAGTGCTTGTAAAGATTTTATTTGAAATTCCTGAAGTACCTTAGTACCAAACAAGTTCTGAGCAAACAAAGGATACAAAAGCAGTTTCAAATCTCAGACGCCGCATAATTGGATACGTAAATCCGTTCGAATCGGTAATATGCGTACGTATTTCAAAAATAAAACCAATATTTACGACTTCGTCTATCAACCAACACCCGTATTTGGTAATATTTCGTCACCCTACCTAACAGCATACTATAAAGGCCACTCGACTGGAACAGCCCGATACCGTATAACCCGAAACAAAAAGAAATCCCTAAAAGATGGATTTCTTTAAGCTAGGATCGAACTTAATAAGCCGCGGATAAAAAGATCCAGCCATATTTTTCGGACGGTCAAATCTTCAGAAATGATACAGTGGGTAAGCTTTTACAGAATCCCTATTTTACCGGAATAAGAGAACATTTTTGTAACTTATAAATCAGCAAGGTACAAGAGAAATGAAAAAGTAACTGTACCGTAAATAATGATTTTGGCCTGCCATATTTGTGGATTAATTTCAGGATTACCAAGTCAAATGTACCATGCAGAATATGTTTATAAAGTCAAAATAAAAGAGGTATAAGTTAATAATAAAAGAGGTGAAACTCAGAGATCCAATTAAGCACAATGAATTGTCTCTCAAACAGAATTCGAAACTTTCGAGCAAAGAGCAATTTTTTTCTCGTTTTAATCCTCAATTAACGTTTCTTAACGACTCAAAGTAAACAGATGGAAATGTCAAACCTGCAAACTTTTAATTAGATGAAAGGCAAATTCAGTTTAGAGCCAATTTTGGAAGTTCTAACGACTGTAATGTCAACATCAGCTATCGAGATTTGGAGCAATCGATGGACTTTGGACCTTGGACACTTCAAAATGGGGTCTATTGTTGTATTGAAACATATCTGGCTAAACTTATCCTACTTTTTCTGTAAAAAGATACAAAAATCTAAAAAGAATAATCTGGTAAGGCAACGTGCACAATAAAATAAAACGGTATTTGTATGCAGTGAACTGCTCCGTATATCATCAGAATCACCGCGAACGTTCAGTTTCACTGCAAAACCAAAAGTTAACCGCTTCAGCATCACGTCATCTGTTCTTTATAGCCTTTATAGCCGTTATAGCTCACGGATTTAATTTCACAGGACATTATTCAAGAACTCCGTAAGTTTTTGCTTCTTCAGAACATTGCGGAAAGAGTTTGTGATAGATGGTTGATCCATTTTTCATTGCCCCGATGCTGTTTGGAGTTCGGAATCTGAATGTGTTTGTTATTGGCCAATCAAAAGTTTGATAGAGGGAGCGATATTTTCTTGTCTTTTTTGTTGGTTAAAAGTTTTTGGCGTTCCTTCTATTTTGAACTGCACCGCTTTTTATTTAAATTAATTTATCTAAGAATATGACGTCTAAATAAAACATGAAGCCAAATGAAACGGTGCTAAGAGCATTTTCTAAAACAAATAAAATAGTTCTTATTTGAATTCCTGCAATAAAAGTCAACTAAGTGCTACGTTTTAAAGAAATTCTTAGTTTCTCAGGTATCCTCTGGGGGAGGCTGCGACAATCTAGCTTTCTAAGCAGGTTCTTATTGATTCAGTCTGTTTACACCTTTGTTTCAAAGCGTTAAGGTTCACAATGGCATATAAAATATAAATTTTAAAACATAAACCATTCTGACATTTGTGGTTTTCTTACTCCCACTGAGCGAATACAAACGTCAAACTTGTTTTATTATGGCTTCTATCTAGCAAACTTTTTTCTTATAAAACAAGATGACCGGAAAATTATAGTGAAAAACTAGAGAATTTTTCTAGATAAGCCATTTCCGAATTTAGATTTTCTCCAGAAACACCGAACAGTGTTGGAAAACTAATCAATAGGACATTGTCGTTTTGTCAACATAATGCTGTATTGACTTTTGATTGACTACAAATTATCAGTTGCCAGTAGTTCGGACATGTGCTTACGTGTGCCTGCCTACACATTAGGTACACAAGTCAAATTCAATCGCATTGGGCAATTGGGTTGCCTGTATCGAATCTATGAAGAAAACAAAAGGTAATGCGTGTGTTATTGTTTTTATAGTATTAACCCACACTCAGGGACTTAAATTTTGTTTTAAATATTTTTTTAGTTTAATGCATTTTTAGGTACCGTCTTTAGATTATTTTGATTGATTTATTATTTCTTTTTACACTAACAATAGAAAAATTGTAATCACCATCAAAGCGTTATAAACTTTTTTGTTTTTATTATTAGCTTTACGGCAATTTTTTTTGCCTGATTCCTTTGGAATTATTACCTGCTACTGTCGCTATAGGAACTAAGGGAGTAAAACAATTGAACCAAAGAAAAACTATACTTAAGCAACCTGTTTGTTTCCAGCCAAAATAAAGTTCGTTCTATAATACACGATTTCACCAAGTCTTGAACTGCTCTTGACTGCTTCGTCTAGTGTCTGCTCCGAGCCTCAGAGTATGTCGATAGTGGATATAATGCAGATATATTGCATCTTATCGTCTCTATTCATCACAATCAAGCTCACTTACCTTACCCTGTCTGCGACACATGTATCATAATTACTACGGTACATTTGCTTGATTGAAACTGTATTGCTTAGTCAGCGTCTTACGATCGATTTGTACTAAGAAAGATTGAATATGATATTACAGTGAAAGAAGGTGAGTTGTAATAGTTATTGTTAACGATGCGTATTCCACAAAATTGGATGGCAGTCAGTCTCTTGAAAACTTGTCTTGTGGTCATGTAACCCATCAACGCTAATTTCAACGTCAAAGTAGCGGACGTCCTAAAGCTTATAAGATGTGTAAAGACGCATATAAGATGTTTAAAGACGCATTTAGGATGTGTAGCAAATGGCATATTGGCAAAACGCTGTTGCTCTCACTTTGTTGGAAAGCAGCGCTCTTTCCAGATGAAGGCACCCAGGTCTACAAGAGCCAGCTCCAGCAGATCAAGCCGCGAGGATAGTCTTGAGTTACAAATAATGATCTCTTACCTTATCTCTGAGCATGTCTCGTACCCTGGTGGCCTGGTTCCTGCTCCGATGTAGCTCCAGCTGTAACTCAAGACAGCGCTCCTGCCAGTTGACAGCGCCAAGGTCTGCGGCAGCAAGCTCCAGCTCTAGCGGGTCTAGCCGCGAGCTGTGGCCTAGGGGTCTGGGGAAACGAAGATGGTGCCATCACTACCATAATACCCAATCTCAACGAATCTTAATGAACTCTAGAAAGGACGTAGATTATATCTTGGGGAAGGGCATGTCGTATTTTGAAGTACCTAGTAAATTCTTACGAATTCGCGTTTTATTTAACACTAGGTTATGCCCGCGGCTTCGCACGCGTTGTTTCCATGGAAACGTTTAAAGGTGATTTCCATCCCATGGGAACTGATTTATAGGATAAAAAGCCTATGTTTGACTCCAGGATTAGAATTACCTGTATGCAAAATTTCAGCTCGATCCGTTCAGTAGTTTTGACGTGAAGAGGTAACAAACATCCATCCATTCATCCATTTATCCATCCATCCAAACTTTCGCATTTATAATATTAGTGGGATCTAGTTGTAGTCGTACTTATTACTACGCAACAATTTATTGGTATATCTGCACCTCATCTACATCAACACCAACAACCTCCAACCAATACCAGCGTGTAAGAGTCGAGTAATACGTGTGCTCGATACATGCCCAATTTTAAAACAATAGCGAGAACCCATTTCCATCCCATTTCCCATGACTATTGTATCAAAACCCGCAGCGCGACTGCGGTCCGTTGCATCCATGGTGGCCTCTGATACATTCCCCTTCAAACCGGGAATCCGCTAGATGTGTCCGAAACTCTTTATTAATGCAAGCCCAATACTTTCAGCATCAATTCTGACCGAATCGATCAATAAATAAAACATAAATCAACATCTGACATACATGCGAGTAATCCTTTTAAAAATGCATCTGGTGGACCGCAGTGTGTGCCAACATAAATATTGTAGAGGCTCATTAATTTAAATGCCCGATTCGCAACTAATATGGGTTTTATATTTAGTGGTTTACTGTGAGCAGCGTAAATTGAAGGGTGTTGATGGGATTTGAAAACAATGAGTGAATCCTGAAATCATTCAGCAAATTCGCGAGTTTGGACAAAATTTTCATTGAAAACGTGCACTGTTCAGATTTTTGTTTCATCCAGATGTAGCGTTGCGCTAACAAGCATAAAATCTCTGCAACTGCCAAGATGGACCGATAATGGAAATTACATAGGCTTCATAGATGATTAATTTTGCGATAATAACTATCATGCATCCAGTAAATCTTAACTAAAGAGCTCATAAATAAAGATTTCTAAAATTAATCCAAGGCTGAAGTAATGATAGGATGATTTGCAAATTATTGGAAGATTTGAAATGATAGATTGCATTTGGAAAGCAGGTTTATTGCCTGGGATTGAGCTATCTCATTTTAATGGCTTAGTCTTGAGGTAATCTTGAGAAATGAGCGTAAGTCAGACGGGTCAATCGACGTCTCGAGGACCAATGAAGCTTTTGTACAACAATGAATCGATGATATTGGAATGCCATTCTGATGAAAAATTTGAGGCCCTTGAGGTTTGTATAAATTGTACGGGACAGGACTATAGGTACTCAATTCCAAACAAAATCCTACTAATAATCCTACTAATCATATGAATGTAAAAAAATGATAAGTATATACCTACCTACGTTTTACCTCGAATAAAAGCGTGCGAAGCCGCGAACACAAGCTTTACTTAGTAGTTTCTTATCGCGGCTTTCGCAATAGTACCTAACCTATAATTTTTGTTTTTCTCATGAGTAATTGTTGTCTTACCTAGGTGGCGGTGGCGGCGGGTCCCGGGCCCTCCTCGGCAGCAGCCGCGGACTGCTGGGCGTGCTGGCCGAGTGGCCCGCCCCGCTGTGGTCCGTGAACCTCGCCAGCGGATCGAAGATCTGCGACAGCCGCCGCGACCGCTCCTCCCCAGACATATTCACAACACAAACACACCAACACTAACGATATCACATCACGGCCCGACACTGTCACAGTAAATTCACTAATGACTATTTCGAACGGTCAGAATGATTCAAAGCGCGGAAGTTATCGCCCACCACTGACAGATGGCGTTCGGCGCGACGCGCAATTTGGCGCGCAAACATCGCCGCCATCTTGCTTCGTCTGATGTTTTTCACTGTTTACCGCGGGTTTGCGCGGGCGACGCTGTATTTTGAGCTCTGAAAAAAATAGGAAGCTTTAGTTGACGTGATGACTACGCTTGAAAGGTGAGAGATTAGGCAAGGTGCGGTAATTAGCTATTGGGCACGGAAGCCATTTTGTGTAGCGTCAAAATTAAACGTCAACACTGACGTTTGTTCCCATGATTTATCGGTGAGCGACTCATATTTTTGTCACTCGACGCTGAAAGATAAACACAAGTTTATTTTAATCGGTTTCGCCCTTCCTAATAGAAGCACCAAGATTGTTATCGTCACAAATAATGAAATGACAAGTGAGTCACAAAGAAAGGCTGCAAATTCACATGGTATAAGAACTCAAATTAGTCATGCCAAATTCAATAGCCAGTAGCTAAGGTAATGACAATGACAAACGAATCACTAGTGTACCTACGTGTGTTTTATCTAGCAAAAGAAAGGCGACGTGCAAGTTGCAAAACAAAATAAGAGAATTGTAATACTAGAAAAAAGGACTCTGCGTGCTTCTTCCTACCACCGTAGGTACAGTTAGGTTAGTATAGGTAGGTACAGATTTTCCAGATTGTGAAAACACAAGTTTTTCCACAACGCAATTTTTTATTTATAAAACAACTAGAAACTGTTTCAAAAAACTAGCTAGTCTTATTTCAGTCCAATTAAATATTTATTTGTATAAATGTTTTTGTTTCCGGTTTACAGTTTTAATGATCTCTACTATAAAACTATTCAGAGTGTTCATTAAAAACAAGAGTTTTTAGGTGCCGTAGACCGTGATATATTGTTAACGGCAAATTGGCTGAGTTTTTACGTTTCCAGTTTCCGGATGAGTCATAAAATCTTTACAGCAGTTCGTTTAGTTCTAAATTAGTTTGGATAAGTGAGCCAATTTAGTAAGGAAATATAAATCAGGAACAAATGTAGCGAACCATTCTCGCATCTATCCATTTCGTACCTATAATTTTTTATTTGTAGGCATGTGTTCTTAAAAATGATAATTAATTGACGTTATTGACGCGTACGCGCTGTTTGAAGAACCCTAATTGTTCGATTATCTTTTGGTAAACACCAGCCTTATTATGTACACAAAGTGAATTTAGAATATTCTAGAAAGAAATGGAGATTTAGGGTGAGCGTTCAGCTGCCAGCATCGGATGATCCGCACTAACCGCATCAAACGAATTTTTTAAGCGTAATGCCGAATGGTGCGTCCACTTTAAACGCAGCAACCCGACTGCCGACGCGACTGCCATATGCAAACGAATTTCCAACTGATCGGCAATCCGAATGACGTCATCCACACGACACGGATCGGTGGGTTTGCCGACAGTTCGATGCATCCGATCCGTGCGGTGCAGATCCGTAGAAGCACATTGTATGGCAAACCGTACAAAGAATACTAAAATCCGAGTGTTGCAGTCAGGGCGGATCGTTCGATGCCGGCAGGTGAACACATTATCACCTCCCTGTGCTGGTGTCTTGTGGAAGCGATTGTGGCGAGACTATAGAAATAATCGCTGCGATGATATCACCAACGTGCAGAAGTTCCACTGGAGAGAGATAAGATTTTGGACACAGAATTAAACGGCATGACGAATGACGTAAGAATCGCTGCCTGGCGATACCATCACCTATAGAAGATGGTCTCTTACTTAGTAGCTTATTCATACTTTTCGTTTACCAAGGTGTATCACGTTATATCAAAACAGGGCCAGTTCGTTCCAAATCATAACTCACACTTCAATAGTCTTTGATACTCATGAATCACTGGACAGCAAACTATGCGCGAAGTCTGTCCGGAAGGACCGGCCGCCAATAACTAAGGACCGTGGAAATCTGTCCCTTTGATATTCAGAATTAGTTCACCTTTGGGGGCAGCGGATCTCAATGTTTGAGCTGGTTAGATCAAAGTTTACTTTCGCAAACAGTTCTAATATAAATTCTAAACCCAAACTTGATTTTGTAGAATTTGGGATGTGCTAATAAACCGCACGATTGGTACCAGATTAGCATGGAATTTTGTGAAACTCAATCGACCAATCCCTGACGTAAATCTATCTCTTCTATATGCATGAGTTGCTTATTTGCGAAGTTAGGCTATAGGTTTAATTATAGGTATTTTCTCACAGAATATTTACCTATCTATCTATTAATATGATAATTGATAATATACATAACTTTCTATTTGGCCGAGGATCTCAAGAGGCGCAAATATGCGGGTCTCGCCTACACATTTGCTCCCCTTGGGGTTAAGACCTCGGTCCGTGGGGTACTCTTCGGGTCTTTAAAAAAATATCAGAGCGTCTGGTCGAAGCCTTCGACCAGACGATATTCGACTCGAAGCGACGCGTGACCCGAGAGCTGGTGAGTATCTGGCGCAGCGCATCAGCATTGCCATACAGCTGGGCAATGCAGCCAGCCACCTTGTGCTACCTGTAGATTGTTTGCAACAGTCTGCAGTTAGCTCAATCGTTTCAATTCTAAATACTAGTTCTAATTTATTTCAATTATTTGATTGAAATTTTCTTTGTGAATAAAGACAGATCTATCAGTTTAAATTCCTGACTGGGTTCGTACGTGATCTTCTCTATAAATAAGTACCTACCTTATCAATTATGAATTTTTATGCAACGTCAATTCGAGAAGAGAAAGAACAACGTACTGAGGTATTTGAATTAATCAGCGTACGAACCGGCTGCGAGTGTTTATTTCGTCATTCAGAAGTAGAAACAGTTTGAGAAACGATGTTTAAAATAAACCGGTACATTTTAACTGCCAACGCATTTAATAAAAGGGGTGCTTCGTTTTATACAGTTTTTATTGAGTATGAATGAAAGAGCTTCGCAGATGTGTTTATTCATACGCAACTCGTTCGCAATTCATTCAATGATGATAGTTTGATGGGTCAGTTTTAATAATGAGTTAATTTTTTACAATCTAAAGATTGATAGTGATAAATTATCTATGGACACATATGACTAAATTTTGTTGGAGCTTATCAGAGAAGAGACGTCTTATTTGTGATGAGTTTTTTCATTTTCTAATTGGTGTGGTCTTTTTTTTAACAATTAGATTGATAATGTAAGGTGGGGTGGGTGGGGCTAATTGTAATAAAATTGTAGATGTGATCTCGAAATATTTCGTTTAGTAGTCACATGACATTGACTTAACATTCGCATAGTAGAAGTCCCTAGTCAGACACCCGAGATCGGTAGCAAGTAAGTAGTACGATTCAGCGAAAGGCAAAGTGCCTTGGTGCACCTACCCACCTAACCTAGTAAAGTAAACGAAAAAAACCACTGGAAGTGATTAACCCCCTAACTCGTAGCAAAATGTAGCCCACGTAACTAACATATCCCGTTCTACATACTCCGATAATGTTAATACAAACCAGTTGAACTGAAAAATTGGCTCGCAAACCAAAATTACAAGGGCACCGGCCAGAAAATTGACCACCCCTTGAGTTATGCCTCCTGATTAAGGTTATCAGCCCTCATCAGTATCAACTCTTATCAGTTTATGGGTCTTGTTTAATGGGGTCAACCCTTTGTAGGATTATTTTTAGGGAGGGGTATTTTTAGCTGTTTGTAGATGAATGGGGTTTTTGCTGTTTTTGTCGAGTAGTATTTTGCCGTCTAGGATTTTTGCAGTAAGTATAGGTGCCTACTATTAGTTGCAAAAGTAAGACGCTATTTTTAAGACTCCTGAGACCCAAAGGCTAACAACGAGAGCTTAACCCTAACCACTGCCATCTGTCTGTCTATGTTTCCTGTTCGTACGTCAAAGAACTATAAATAATAAATAATAATAATAAATAAATAATGCTGGACAATTCACACAGCATTATCTAGCCCCAAGCTAAGCAGACCTTGTGTTATGGGTACTAGATAACTGATACACATAATACAATACACTACATAGATATATATTTTTAATTATACATAGAAAAACATCCAGACACCCCGAACAAATATCTGCAGATCGTACAAACATTTGTCCAGAGGCGGGAATCGAACCCGCAACCTCCTGCGTCGCAGGCGGACCTTCGCCCGCTGCGCCACAGAGGTCGTCATATTATACTCGTCGACTATATTTCAGTATGCGTTGTCATAGATTTTTTTTTTTACAGAAAACGTCTAATAAACTTATTGTGGTACGGAAACCGAGCGTATGAAACCGAGCGCTTTATTTGTTTATAGGCTCTAAGGCTCTACAACCTAATAAACCGAATACCCGATGAATGGGCTTACTCTACCTGTATGTTCGTAAGGTATGGTCGAAAGGGACTTAACCTGGTTTCGTCGTCAAAGCTCAGCCTATCTCCATAGAGCGAGTTAATACCAGTCAGTCAACTTAGTCAATGCGAGTGTACACTGAGAGGATTAGGTATACAGAGTTAAGGTTCTAACCAATGAACGCATGCGATCTCTACGGTGAAGAAGGAAAATTTTAGTAGGTAGAAAAAATGGGACGTAATGTAATAATGGTGGAAAGTGTCGCAGTGGGATAAAGTGGACTAAAATTGACGATAAAATGAAATAAATGAAAGATTTAATAAAACATGATTATAAGCGAATCACTTAACCATCAAGCCGTGTTTTATAAAACTGCATATAAGCGCTTTAGGTATATTAAGCGTCTCGACCATGAACTTTTTCAGCATGCGACAAGTTTTTCTATTAACTCTTGCGATTTTAATACTGAAAATGTATCTCTAAGACTGGTACAGATTCATACTAAGCTAAGCTTGACTCGTGAATTACGAGTACATATCGACAAACTTGCCAGCTGCACGTAACCAGCCCCTGAGCCGTAACTGATAGCTTTACCTCTGATATTATAATGGATGCAGATGTGTAATATACTGCACGGTGCTACCATGCCTACATAAGCACACCAGCTTATAATAAAGCAAGGGTGTTTGCGTCATCCCTGCTATACATTCGTCTTTCTGATGATCTTGCTTTTGTGAAATCTTAGTCTACCAAGACTCAGATTTCACACTATGTCTTCTTGACGTTATCTTTTTTTCACCCGATAGGGTATTTGCATTTTGCCCTATCTTTGTATGTGGTTGGCTGGGATTCTTTATAACCACAGAATAGTCATACAGTGTGCCTAAGTCGAAAGGGACATTCTGGACAGCGAGGGGATCAACTTCTAAACATTTTTTTTTTCTTCTTTTTCGTGTTCTTTTACAGGCACTCTTACATTATTTAACATTATAAAATATTTTTATAATTAATAATATATAGTTCGTTTTGCAATCGGTCTAGCCATTCTACAAACTGACTGATTCTACGATTCGGAGGGGACATACACAGTGAGATCCCTGTAGAAATTCCATCTAGAATATTCTCGAATATTCCACAGCGATGCAAGCACAGTAATTACGGCATTACTCTTCTTTCCTCCGATATCAAAGCCATAACGCCATAATAACGTTGTGACAGAAATGGTGCCACTAATGAGGCGAGGCAACCTTCACCCCCTTGGACCATAAAGGATAATGTACGACAGAGTGTTGAAAATGCATTGAAAAGTGTAAAAACGTTACAAATTTAGATGAAAGGATCAGCTATTAACTAAATAAATAATGCTGGTCGATTCACACAGCATTAACAAAAACCGAGCTAAGAAAGTCGTAACTTATTACAACGTAAACATTAAAATAATGAAAAGATCAGCTATTAACTGAATTAATAAATAATGTTGGTCAATTCACACCGCATTATCAAACCCCGAGCTAAGATAGTCGTAACTTATTACAACGTAAACATTAAAATAATGAAAGGATCAGCTACTAACTAAATAAATAAATAATGCTGGTCCAGTCACACAGCATTATCAAACCCCGAGCTAAGAAAGTCGCAACTTATTACAACGTAAACATTAATTTAATGAAAGGATCAGCTATTAACTAAATAAATAATGCTGGTCAATTCACACAGCATCATAAATCCCCGAGCTAAGATAGTCGTAACTTATTACAACGTAAACATTAAAATAATGAAAGGACCAGCTATTAACTCAACAAATAAATAAAGCTGGTCAAGTCGCACAGCATCATAAAGCCCCGAGCTAAGAAAGTCGTAACTTATTACAACGAAAACATTAAAATAATGAAAGGACCAGCTATTAACTAAATATATAAATAATGCTGGTCAAGTCACACAGCATTATCAAACCCCGAGCTAAGAAAGTCGCAACTTATTACAACGTAAACATTAATTTAATGAAAGGATCAGCTATTAACTAAATAAATAATGCTGGTCAATTCACACAGCATCATAAAGCCCCGAGCTAAGAAAGTCGTAACGTATTGCAACGGAAACATTAAAATAATGAAAGGATCAGCTATTAACTCAACAAATAAATAAAGCTGGTCAAGTCGCACATCATCATAAAGCCCCGAGCTAAGAAAGTCGTAACTCATTACAACGTAAACATTAAAATAATGAAAGGACCAGCTATTAACCAAATATATAAATAATGCTGGTCAAGTCATTATCAAACCCCGAGCTAAGATAGTCATAACTTATTACAACGTAAACATTAAAATAATGAAAGGATCAGCTTTTAACTAAATAAATAAGGCTGGTCAATTCACACAGCATCATCAAGCCTCAAGCTAAGAAAGTCGTAACTTATTACAACGTCAATATTAAAATAATTGGTACTTATTGAGTTTGGCACCTAACTCAGCGTATTTAATGAGATCGTGTCCGCCTTCCTATCGGAATTTCAGAGTGAAGTAATAGAGAGTGCATCTGTGTTTATACAAACACTTGCCCAGTCTCCATTGATAATGGTCGCCGTAGCCGAAATTCGGCAAGGAGGACATCATCGTCATGATATGAGGGAAGAAACGAAACGAACTTGGCTCTTTTTCATACCTAATTATGATTCAGACGAGATTGAGAAAGACATAATCAATCGAAGTAAATACATATTTTAAGATTGATGTTAACTTTTTTACATTTTAAGTTAATATGACACAACGAATTTGACGAGGACCTCAAATTTAGCCCTTCGCGATACGCTCAACAGCTCATAGGTACTTACTTAACTTATTGAGCTTCTGTGTAAGACTCTCGGTTCAGCTTTAAGTACACTCCTCTCGATCTTTATAAGGCAACTTTATATATTGTTATATAATAACTTTATACATAGCAATTCTTCTCATAGTCCGGGCCGAGTAACCAAGGCTTCCTACGACAAAATCACCTATCTACTTACTACACATACTTGACAAAGTCGAAAACGAAAAGTCATAATGCCTTTTTCGCTTTTAAAATGAAAAATTATTTTCTTAGGCACTCATAACCATGATCATGGTGTCAACATTTGGAAACGGTGGTGGACCACGAGAAATATTTTAGTCCAGTTGTCCCACCAAGGTAGACTACAGACTACTTTTCACGCACCACTGTTAACTGCCAACTGTCAAAATCCACAAAACAAGTTCGAAAAGGCAACTCTACCCTGTAACTCACACCGATTCAGCAGGTTGCGTACTTTAGTTTCCCATCAGTCATTAGACGACCACCGCTCCAGCCTTTAGGAGATACGGACTCGGTGCTTCATCAGTCTTGGAAACATAACGAGCTACTTCGTTTGACTTTGGTATCTGAGTACTGAGATTTTAATCTTTCAGAAAGACGTGCATAGTATGAATTTTAAAATTTTGGGAGATTCGTCCATTATCATCAACAGCCTGTATTGGTCCACTGCTGGAAGCAGGCCTCCCTCTGAGAAGCGCCTTGTTGGCTTTTATCTCATGGGGGTAATGCCCATAATCCCCACGCTGGGCATGCGGGTTGGGGATCGCAGTTTGGTGGTAGAATTGTTGCGGGGGGCGCTGCTGTCCGCCCCCGGTGGATATCCCTTAGACGCCTCTTACGACACCCCTGGAAGAGTTGGGGGTGGTGCAAATTCTAAGCCGGCCCCACACAGCTCGTCCATAATACTTACTTTTAATCCTGTATCTAAATGTACCAAGTCGGATGGCAACTTTGACACCGTAGATAGGGTTGCCACCCGTACTATATAATATAGTATTGTACTATATTTCGGGCTAACGTACTATATACTTTATGAGCACAATAAAGTACGCAAAAATACTATATTTGGCATAAGAAACTTTTGAGTGTAACGGAACGGATCGCATCTATGAGTCTCATTGCGTTTTTGAACGCAACATACAACGTCAGATGTCATTGTCATCTCTCTCAGTCAGTCAACTTGAAACCGCGCGCGTTCTTTTTGTTTTTGTAGTTGGTATATTGTGTAACTTATCTTGTTCTTTGCTCTGTTTGGTGGTGACTTATGATGGATGAATAACTTCAAAAACGATTTAACCAAACAAAAAGAAGATCTCTTCTTTGGATATGAAACAAGTTAAAAAATTAAAGAAATTGATCTTTCTGCACCGGAAGTAAGTAATAAAATTAAAAGAAATTTCACATTATTTCTGGAAAAGGCCTTAACATACTTGGATAAATGGTTTGATTACAGTGAGACCAATCGGCTCTATCCATTAAGTAATATAAATTTAAAAGACAGTATATAATATGATAATTTTGTTCATATAGTTGAAAATTTTAAACTGCAGAAACGAAATGTAAACATGAACGACCTATATGAAGAAATAAATTCTGTAAATGAGATACTTGCACATTTCAGAAACTGTAACAGATTTTCTATATTGTCAACGTCACAGAAATGGCAAAAAATACTTAGTAGGTACTAATAAGTTTACCAATGTGTATAAAATTGTCTCATTTCTACTTTCCGTTCCTGCCACTTCAGGATTTACAGAGCGAGTTCTTTCTCTGATGAATGCTAAGTGGCGGGACGAAAGAAACAAAGCTTCACTAAATTTAATTAAAAACGAACTTATGATATACCTTAATCTGGACTTAGATTGCTCAGATGCTTTGAAAGTATTCAGCACTGATAAATATTTGCTAAATATTGCAAAAAGCAATAAAAATATGTATATAAAAAAGTTATAAATAGTACTATATATTTACATGCTGTCCTTTTTTTTTTACCCCTTGCATGGTAAATGTACTCTATTTGCTCAAAAAAAAGGTGGCAACCCTAACCGTAGATGTAGAGAAAAGCTTCTTAGAGAAGATTGCTCTCAGAACTTCTTGGTCAACGAGCTTCCTTCTCTTCAAATCCATCCCATCTCCAAAGCGTGATCTAAATTTAAATCACAGATTCGGAGTCAATCGAGATTTAGGATGAGATCGAGTGTCGAGAGTAACCCACAAAGCACAATTAACATCGCGTTTATTTTCCTCAGTAGAATAAATTCGCTCAATAGATATCTCAAAATGATTGTTTATGTCTTACAATTATTTCAAAGTGAGCTTGTAAGCTCGACTACCTAATAAATGTAACATTGTACACACAGACAGACCCCACAAATCCTTTCATCTCTACAAGATAAGTACATCGCATTAGCACTAACTTCAGCGCTCAGGGTACGTTTGTGAGGACATCACTACTTACAGTGCGACTCCTTAAACACGGGCTGTTAAGGGTCCGGCGGAGGATGAATTTCCCATACAAACGTAGTACCAAAATGATTTGTGATTTAAGAACATTTTCACCATGGTCTGCTATTATTTGTATTAAAATAGTATTTATCTAGGTTCCTGACACATTTTTTTTTCAAAATACCTTTCTGAAATGAAATTAAACCGAATCGCATTTTTACATCAAAGAATGAATGTTATCATAGTATTTTTCTAGATAAGTATTTTGAAAAAAATTGTGTCAGGAACCTAGATAAATACTATTTTAATACAAATAATAGCAGACCACGGTGAAAATGTTCTTAAATTACAAATCATTTTGGTACTACGTTTGTATGGGAAATTCATCCTCCGCCGGACCCTTAAGCCTTGTGTTCTAGTGGAGACTTTATATTAATGTATGGAAATGACGGAGAGCTGGTAGTTCCTCTATTTTAGGCTTAGTTCCTAAAAATATTATGGTGATAAGCTTTTCAACACGACGTGTGTTTTTTTATGTACGGAAATAACGAGTGGGCGATGGGTCGTCTGATGTGATACGGCGATGTTGCGGGCTCGATTTCCGCCGAGGGACAAATGTTTGTAAGATATGCAAGTATCTGTTACGGGTCTGGGAGTTTTCTGTTTATTTGTAGGATAAGTTGTATGAGTATCAGTTAACTGGTACCCTCTGCTTAGGGGCAAAACATTGCCATGTCAACAAAAAGTTCATCATTCATTATTTTATTTATTTTGAAATCTAGATTTACTAAGCGGATCTACTTTTGCTTATTTGTAGTTCTTTAGGCTTACCTTTAGGGACTATATCAAATAATCGTAAAAATATTTTGAGGAGAAAACAAATTACTTAAGCGAAAGCTTCCCAAAAACCTCGCTTGAAAAATCTTCGCCAACACATCCTAGCTTTCCGTACACCCAACCATTAACTGTACCGTAGATATGTCATTTGTAACGCGATGGAACAGTTTTTGTCGTACACTCATTAGCGCAGGCGTCGAGTCCCTTTGTGTCCGGGTAATGGTGTGGCGTTAGCGTTCCTCGAGGTGGAAAGATAATTCGGGGGATGTTTGCTACGTTCATATTTTGCGACAGCCTGTATGTAGGTTGGGCATGATTTGGCATTCGGATAAAATGTTGTAACTGCTCAAAAACCATGATATAGGTAGAGATAAACCATTCTAAAAATGCACGCCGCGTGTACCTATGACTTTTGTGGAGGGGGCGTGCATTCATTACGGATGTAAGCGGGTTAACTACAAACCTTATTTGTGTCGGAAGAACACCAACGTTTCATACCTTACATCTGTAATGAATTCGTCAAACTACGATAGTTTTTATAGTAAAAAGGACATGCATTTTTAGAATGGTTTATCTCTACTACAATTTGTTTCTCTTCTTAAATTGTTAGATTCTTTGCTAATAAAGTACTTACCTATTTATTACATTTGATCTACCTACTTCAGAAACGAATGAGTTTGGCTAATTTACAATTTTTGTGGTCCTTCCGCCATCCATCTACATTTTTGTCTACTTTGAGTCTCATAAATTAGATTTTGTATAAAAAAATCGAAGGCGTTCGCAGTTTATTGTAAAAGAAAAGACTTCACTCTGCATTATAACTGCTTGCATTTTATCCCAGGTGAGCAGTTAACTTTATATTTTCCCTTGCTTAGTAATCATCTAAGTTTCCGCCTAACATTCCCCACAGCACCGATAAAATTCAAACGATCTTCTTCTAATCCATTCTGTAATAGCAGGGCAATATCGTAGACCATTTATTTATAAGGTCAATCACGTTATCGTCAAAACACAGGAAGGTAACGGCGCCCCAGGCGGGCCCGAGATACGGTGCGCACCAGATACGACCTTAGGGATGGGATAGTGCTGTGTGGTTTAAAGTTTAACTTCGAAAATGTTTTCTAAAGGTAATGTCTTATTATATTTATTAATGGATAAACTTTTAGTAGGTAGACTAAATCAATAATTCACCTGATAGCGAAGTAATGAAATGATAATAACAATTTTGAAAAGCTGTCGTGTGCATCTAGAACGGTTGTAGTAAGTTGCCCCTGGTTGTGTAACAATTTCGGATAAAATTTCGATTCTCATGATCGCGGCAATAAGAAAATCACGGAAATATAAAGGTCAATCACGTTTTCGTCAAAACACAGGAAAGTAACCGCGCGCGGCGCGCGGCGGCTGTGCCCCCAACGGGCCCAAGATACGGTGCACTCCAGATACGTCCAGGACGTATCTGGAGTGCACCCTATCTCGGGTGTCCTATCGAGTAGGCTGAGTAGGCTAAAATGGCTGAAAATTTAATTTTTTGAGAAACTCATTTATATAACAAAAACGCATTTAAAATTATTTTTTGTATAGCTGACTCGGCAACATTTTACAAACTTTTGTGGTATACTAGGTATTTATTATTTTAATTTCTATGTACATATAATTTCTATGTTTACGTTGTAAACAAAATGTTTATTCCGTTAAGAAAAAGTCATTTCGACAGGCGCAGCTAGTATTATGTCTGTGTTTTGACTGCAAGTACATTATAAGAAATCTGTTTTTCGATTGTCATTATCTTTATTACCCTTGCTGCAAATCCCCCTCTACGAAAACATATTTTCTCTGTTTCTCAATTTTTACCTGATGTCACCTCTATATTCACTTTTTTCTTAATTGGCTTTATACCAATTGTAGTTCACATCGTAATTTGAAAAATGTTAGTCCAATAAGCTCTATTTCGGAGTAAACTTACCCCCAGTACGTCACTGGTTCGAACCGTATCGTAGGTTATTTAGCCACCCCTAAAATTAGGGTAATCGATCCTTGCCGAGGAAAAGTAAATGAGGTACATTTTTAGGATCTTCTAGGGGCTCAGTGATAGCTTTATCGTGGTTTTTTTATGCTTAATGAACTTCAAATTATGTTTCACTTTTCTATATTTACCTGCCTTGCAAAAGTGCACTTTATTAGGTACGTAGTTCATGCACAGTTTGAAAGCTTTTTTTTTTTTTTTAAAGGAAGGACTTTGTCGCTTTGCTACCACACCGTCCCATAAAAATCATCACAAATATATACCTACATTCGTTGTTAATTACAACTATCTATAACTACCACAGATAACTACACACTAAGATAAGGAAAAAAAATTGGTTGCCTGTAAAGTCGGTATACGGGCGAAAGTTTTACGTGACAACGACTTTGAGTTCCTTTCACTTTTTATGTCTGTCTCTCTCGCTCTTAGGCGGGCTAACCATGCCCGAGTGGAAGGGACGCGTGCCTCTCACTCGCTCTCATTGTGAGCGCATAGCGTGAGCGGAGCGTAACGCAGTTTCTTGAAGTGTCACCCGGCAAACCAATTTATAAGACGTTGTCACGTCAAAACTACTAAGCTAAAGAACACTAAATGTACCTACAAGTAGACAAAAGAAAATACAACAACTTAAGAGCTAAGACCTAATTCTGCAAGTTTATACAGCATCTCGGCTTCGCCTGACAAAGGGTCTTTCTAAGGTCAATTTTACCTTTTACTGCCAAAACTTAGTAAAAGTATATTATTATAATATCTGTGGTTAAAGAAAACTAAGTTCAACGTGATCGAGTTCGTAATACCTATTTTGTGATATGACAGCTCTTAAACTCGGTTTACCGCTTAAATTATTTATCTCATGGGTTAAAGGAAATTTTATTAAACCGCATCAATTTAAGCCGGTAAAAGGCGTTAAACTCATTCAAAGCGCTAAACTGAGTTTATCTTATATTGAACGTATTCAACTGCTACGTGAAACGTGAAAAGCATAGAGAATTTTTAAGGGATTAATAAGTTTTTATTTACCTACGTTATTTCTACACAAAATAATCAGGCTAGTCAAACTATCACAGTCACACTAATATTATAAATGCGAAAGTTTGGATGGATGGATGGATCTATAGATGGATGGATGTTTGTTACGTCTTCACGCCAAAAGTACTGAACGGATCGGGCTGAAATTTTGCATAAAAGTAATTCTAATCTTGGAATCAAACATACTTTTTATCCCATAAATCAGTTCCCATGGGATAGAAATCACCTTTAAACGTTTCGTAATAACAAGCATCTGGTCTAGTTGAACTAAAGGTACTTATGTATTCAGTCATTACCAGTCATTCTCACACTCACATCCTTATCGTCGTAAATGTGAATCAAAACCTTTGAAAAACCACAACAAATCCCATTTCCGAATTCCGTGAATCTTTCCATGGGTTGCCAAGGTTTGGCCCGTAATTAAATAATTCAAAGGGATAGAATGTCGGATGAATTAAACATAGGTGGTTGTTCCGGGTGACCGCTAGGGGACGCTGTCTTCGACTGAAACGTGTGTTTATGATTTTGTTGGGGTTAGTGATGGGACACTTTCGTTTTCGCCATCTGCTCAAAGTCATAAATTGTCTGGGTTTCAATTTCACCACAAAGAATATCGAGATTTCCGGAAAAATCAAAGACAATTAGGTACTTAAACTTGCGTTTTAAGAGCAAGACTTTAGGTAAATAAGATTAAGAAGAATAATAAAAATAAGAAGCTTTATTAAAAAGACATAAATGGCACTTAGAATGGCACTTATTCTAAGAAACATTCGCCTTTGAACTTTACAAGCTTTACATTTTTACAAATATGCGGGCGACACCTTGTTCGATCACGCATCCACTTCGCATTTTCCAGTAATCGATAAACATTATTCCCACGCAATAATCTATAAAATAGCACTGTATCAAGCTTACATCGACGTCTTGTGCCCTAATCCAGACATCTGTAAGCGACACTAGACTTAGAGGGCCCTACACTCCGATCAGCTGTACTCAAGTCACGGCCCGCAGAGGTAAGTGTTTCAAGTGGTTTGCTATCTTGTCGTTTTACCTAACTCGACGAGAAGTAAGTAATAAAGGAAAGCCAAGCAAAATCCACTATCGGCCAAGATTTGATTTTAAGCTACCTTACCAATGTTTTAACTAAAATACTGCGGTTTTCGGTGCATTGCAAATGCACCACCGCCGCTCCAATCTGCCTTTCCTCGTACCGGCCTATACAAAACTTTTCTCATTTAGCCCGAAGAACTCGATGTACACATGAAACAACAGAACAAATTATTACAACGATATTGGACCAGAGTCCTCGTATTTTTTGCGTAATCTGTCTACCATTATCGCACTTTATGTCCTTTTTGCGACCAACATAGCTAAAGCATGACTACCCCTGACTACCCCTGATCTAGGCTTACCGTTTCAGACGATATCCATTTTAGGGTAGTAGTGTCTCGGATATTACGTGGAGCAGCTTAGCCACATAATTCAACGTGTAATTTCCCAGAATAGCCGTCAGAGGGCTAATTCTCATCATTATTTGCAAGGGTTGACTTGTTAGAGCTTTTACTTATTTTGTAGAGCAGGGTCTTTGTTTTATAGGTTTGAAGGGTAGCCTGTGTAATAACGGGCTCATGTCAGCCTTATCGACGACGGCATCATGCACAACAGTCATAGGAGAACTGAGGTTCTATTTTATTTTAAGCTTGGATAGAGGAACAACATGCCTTTCCTAATATACGCAACCTAAGATAGAACTGCGAGAGAATGGTTTAAATGTGAGAAGTTCCTATAGATAATATATAAGACACGTTGGTGTCAGAGTGCTTAGAATTGTTGTTTCATCAATAGGTAACTTTCGTGACTACTTAACATAGATAACTAAACAATTTTCGTTTTGATTTTATTCATCTCGATCATAAACAGCTGTACATAAAAGAGCTGGGCTTCAGTCAGCAATCGACCGATCGGTTTGAATCGGTACTTTATTCTTCTTACTTCAAGTTAGCATTACATGAAACTGTCAACATTTACCAGATATTATTTAAGCCGACCCCATCACTAGTCGAGCACAGTCCAAAAGGCAGATTTTAATTACGCAAACACCGAACTCTATTGTGCGCTTTCGCAAATATTCCGCCGTTTCTGTGCAAACGTTATACGGTAATGTTAATATGGCTATCTACAGTTTTTTCCTTGTTTCTTTCCACGTATTTACCCTTATTACGTTCTTATTTTGCTGTGGTGGCAAACAATCCAAGGAATGAAAATCCTTCTGAAAAAACACAGGCATTGCCTTTTGATTTACAAAACCCAATTTATTTTTCTAAGCTGTTATTTCGCGTTCCATTTCGTTCCTCTTACACAGTCATACTTGCAAGTTGTTTATTTAACTGCGTTTTAAGTTGTAGGTACTGACTACGGATTTACGGTTACTTCTTCATGCCAAAACAATGGATCGGACTGAAATATTGCTATAATTAGTTATTTTGTAGTGTTTATTCTGTAGGTATAGATATGCATGCATTTCTATTATCAGAATTACACAAAAGGCAACATTTCAAGGCTAGTTAGTGGATATATATCATATGAGTAAAACAGACGAGAAAAGAACAGGAAACCGATTTGGGTTAGGAGGACGACAGATGCTAAATGTGTTGAGCTGAGTGTTTCGTATTTAAAATTCGTACGGAAATATATTCCGGGATTGAATTAACTAATCGAATGTACTAAGAATGGATTGGTTAGAACCGGCATATCACACCCAGCAAAAGTGCTGTATCTCAGAAATTTATTTGAGGAAAGAGGTTTTCGACACAAGCATTCGATCAATGAGCCTCATTAACCCCCGACGCAAAAAGAGGGGTGTTATAAGTTTGACCTGTCTGTCTGTGTATCTGAGTATCTGTCTCTGGTATCGTAGCTCCCAAGCGGATGAACCGATTTCCGTTTAGTTTTTTTTTTTGGTCATAGATAATTTTATCACGAGTGTTATTAGCCATGTTTCATGAAAATCTGTTCAGCCAATAAACGTCAGCGGGTTCTTTAATATTTTAATTTTGTCTTGTTTTAGTAAAAGAGGCATTATTAAAACAAAAGCTGACCGTTGAGTAACATGAGGGCGCTTTTTGGGGCTGCCTAATTTAAGTAGAGATATACCATGAACTATTCTAAAAATAAACGCCGATTGTATGACGTTTAGTGGAAGGGGTGTGCATTTTTAGAACAGTTCATCTCTACATAAATAGGTCTTCCATGTCATGGCAAAATATAAATAAAATAATAATAAATAAAATAATATACATAAATATTAATAATAATAAAAATAATAGTACGGTCTTGGCAGGCATAGACCGTGCTTATTTTGACAAGACATCACATTGGTGATTTCACATTCAAATTTAGTTTTTGATAACAATCGCGGCAACAATCCTTCCTGAATGAGGCTACGGGTGTTCTAGACAGAAATAGAATCACCTAAATCAAGCAGATAGTGTAAATTCCCGTGTAATTGTATGACGTATAGTGGAGGGGGCGTGCATTTGTAGAATGGTTCATCTCTACATAGATAGGTCTTCCATGTCATGGCAATAAGTACGGTCTTGGCAGGCATATACCGTGCTTATTTCGACATGACATCACATTGGCATCCTTTTCTCTGCGTGAAAGATCACCGCCATCAATTGACTTCTAGAGTACCTTCTTAAAAAGAGACTTTTCCTTTTATAGCCAAAAATTTAGGTTTTGATAACAATAGCGGCAACAATCCTTCCTGAATGAGGCTACGGGTGTTCTAGACAGAAATAGAATCGCTTAAATCAAGCAGATAGTGTAAATTCCCGTGTAATCAGCAATCAGAGCGCTAAACCAATATTGGCAGAAGGTGTTTGCTACAATGGTGACGTGTGCCGCAACTGCCGCACTTTGATAGCACTAGCATTTCATACAGAATTGGTGCGAAATGGTTTCAAAATTTATTTTGCAACTATTTCGTTTTTTCGTTTGTATTTTATACATAAATAAAAATCACACTAATATTACAAATTCGAAAGTTTGGATGGATAGATGGATGGATGGATAAATGGTTGGATGTTTATTACCTCCCATCGATGTAAGTAAAATTCAGGCGATTGGGCACTGGCTTCTCGAAAGTGGAACGCTCAAATTGAGTCCAATTGTGTCCACCCACCTCAGTCACAGTCGGACCGGCGCGGCCGGCGTACGTGTTTCGTGTGTATTGTTGTCTCGATCGCACTTCGGTAGGTCTAGGTAGGTACGTCTTTCCATCTTTGTCGTTCATTAGGTACCTAGGTATATTGCAAAAGATTGGAAGTGGGAAGTGTCTTTGCGTTTAGTTGTAACACAACAGAGGCCATTTGTTGAGTTAGCGCTGGGAGAACGTACCATATCTACAGAATTTTACTTATATCTATGTTACCTTCGCACGCCAAAACTACTGAACGGATCAGGCTGAAATTTTGCATACAGATAAGTCTAACCCTGGAATCAAACACAGGCGACTTTTTATCAAATAAATCAGTTCCCATGCGATAGAAATAACCTCAAAACGATTCCATAGAAACAACGCGTGCGAAGCCGCGGGCAGAAGCTAGTTATTATGAAAGAAACAAGTGATTAATTGAAATATATAAAAAAAAACCTGACTCGGTCTTCGTTTTTTCACTTTTTCTCCAAATGAGAGGGCAAAGGCCTATAAAATGTCGATAAGAACCATGGAGAGACTAGACGAGTATTTTGATACCTCATTTATCAAAATCGCTTTAGCCGCTTGATGCTTGGAGGTAAAAAAGAATGTCCACCACACACATGGACAAACTTGAAAAACATTTATCCACGCTTCGGGTGTAAAGAATTACGGAAACTTTCAACAAACTCAAACAGTCGCGGAACCCATGACTGAACTACAAAATACCGGAACTCGAAATACCGGATCGATACTAAAATCATAAATGAGAAAAAAAAGTAGCCGTCTGTCAGTTACCTTTTCACAGGTGAACGGATCTTAATGAAATTTGGCTTGCAGATAGATCTAGGAAAAGGCATGCGAAGCCAGGCAGAAGCTACTATGCAAATAAAGAATGTTCAACGTCAATTCAACCTTATGATTTCGACGCAGGGTTCGGATTGCATTGATTATCTTCACTCATTAGCCCTTTCCACCAATGGAAATCTGGCATTTAAAGGGAATTTTGCCAAAACAATTCAAAATCAAAAATCAAAATCTCTTTATTTCCATAAATACAATAAATGTACACTTAGAAAAGGTCAAATTATAAAACTAAACACTGACACGGAAATAAAGTGATATTTTTTATTTCTGTCGCTTCGGTATGTAGACTAAAGTAAAGAAGCGACGAAGAAACCTTTAGCCTGTTAGTTGTTATTTTTCGAGTTGGAGCAAAATCCGTCCCAAGCTTTCAGCACTATAGCTTCGTAACTCAGTTACAGTTAAACTCACATTCGCAGTTTACAGTTCAAATACTGGCTGCACCCTGGAGCCAAATGAAAGTTAAATATGACTGTGATTTCCACTGCTACAGGACGTTTGTTCTTATTCAACAAGGTAACATATTAAATTTTACGGAAATGTGTGAGAGGAAATTATGGTTACCGTAATTTAGAAAAATTTTATATTTTATGATCGTCTCATATAAATTATATCAGTAACGAAGCGACGCGTGACCCGAGAGCTGGATAGAGATTATTTGTAAGTATCTGGCGCAGCATTGCCATACAGCGGGGCAATGCAGCCAGTGTCTTGAGGACGACTGGTCTTCCGACTGGTATTGATATGGATCAGTTGAGCTACCTGTAGATTGTTTGCAACAGTCTGCAGTTAGATCTTGTTTCAATTGTTAATACTAGTTCTAATTTATTTCTATTATTTGATTCGTGAATAAGATAATAGAAAAGCCAGCCACTTATGTCAGTAAAGAGGTTTTATGCTCGACCTGACATAAAGTATCACGTCTGTAAAGAGGTTTTAATACTTTAGTCTTTTCCCGAAAACTAGCGCCGCCACATATTTTATCTTATTATAACGTCGAAGAAAGGAAATTCCAAAAATTACGTTGGGCAATTTGTGAATCCTATCATAAGCTTTTTTTTAATGCATCTGTAATTTTTTTATTTTGTATACTTTAAGCAGAGTTGCGAAGTTGCTGTTTTGCCACCATGGTGGCAACAAAGAGCAACTTCGCATCTCTGCCTACACTATAATAAGATAAAATATGAGGCGGCGCTAGTGTTCGGGGAGGCCTTAAGACGAAACGAAAGCATGGCAAATCACTGTCTTTAACCAAAAGTTACTTTGACGAAAATTTCTTGACCATACATAACTTTGGCAAAACGAACCTTTGACGAACGCACCTTTGGCAAAAATTGGGTAATGACGAAACGCAGTTTTGACGATACGCATAAAACTCAAAGATTTTGTACCTAGTCACTACATTTAAAAAGAAAATTATTATTTTATTATTATTATCTCTGATATGAGTAGACACCGTTCCGTCTTACTTTCCAAGAAGATGTCTGAAAAGGTTTTACAATCAGTTTCGCTAATCGAACCTATTCACACGACGCCAGTCGCCTAGCGAGTGACTAGTGGTGAAGTACAAACACACTCGCTGAGTAATTACCTCGCAGCTAAGCCCCACTCAGACGGGATTAGTGCTCGTCCGTGCAGTTTAAACAGCGCCTTATTGTGTTACTCCTTTATTTGCTTTTAGTTACAAATTGAAAGGTATTTAGTAGATTTTAGTTCAGTGTTTATTGGTAGATTTATTTAGTGACGGGAGAGTTAGCTTAGAGCATTTTCAAGATTTTATTTGGTCCTCCAGAAGTTTCTTCGATTTTATTTTGTTTTTTGCGCAGATTTATGTTTCAAAATCATTATTAGGTATTACATATCCACTCATTCACATTAAATACCTATTTAGTTTTATTAAGAAGGATACGAGAACACTGTTATTGACTAGATTTATCTATCCTGTTTCCTTTTCCTGACTGTAGTCTGCACGACGAAGAGAATCCTAGTGTCTACACACTAGGATTCTCTTCGTCGTGCAAGATCAAGGTCCCTTTGTTAGTTGTTACATAATTGTTACATTCAAAATTGTAGTTTTAAGTAAGCATGCAATAATTTAGTTTTTTTATAAGTTTCAAAATAAACTTTTTATTATTATTATCAAAGAAAAATGTCTATGATGACAATCTGTTTTTTTCTTTCTTTAAAATTCGTCTACATTGGCCGCTCGCAAAAGTTTGTGTAGACTTGACAAATGTCTAGACGGTAGCACTTGCCTTGTAACGATTTGGCTACGCTCGCGTTGGCCTTAGCTCGGCCAAATTGTATTGGGGGCTTTATGCAAACAACATAAGAGTTGGTTTTGCAGGACAACGAAAACGAAATTTCGATTTTCCGACTTGTCACCGCTCGCGGTCGCTCGCAGCCACTCGCCTTACTTCGGAGCCGTGTCGGTTTTTCTGCACAAATCAAAGGCGCTTGCCTGCGTTCGGCGTCAGCGCCCAACGTGTGGGCAGCTTTACACTAAACTCGTCTACATTGGCCGCTTGCAATAGTTTGCGTAGACTTGCCAAACGTCTAGACGGCAGCACTTGCCTTGTAACGATTTGCCTACGCTCCCGTTGGCTTTAGCTCGGCCAACTTGTATTGGGGGCTTTATGCAAGCGACATAAGAAATAAAAATTTTAAATAAATAATGCTGGACAATTCACACAGCATTATCTAGCCCCAAGGTAAGCAGAGCTTGTGTTATGGGTACTAGATAACTGATATACTTAATACAATACACTACATAGATAGATATTTTTTATTATACATAGAAAACATCCAGAACCCCTGAACAAATAACTGCAGATCTTACAAACATTTGTCCCGAGGCGGGAATCGAATCCGCAACCTCCTGCGTCGCAGGCAAACCTTCGCCCGCTGCGCCACAGAGGTCGTCAATAAGAGTTGGTTTTGCACGACAACGAAACAAAATTTCGATTTTCCGAGTAAGCCCCCTGATGAGGAGAGTAGGTACCGAGGTTTTAATTTAGTCGAGAAAGATGTCTTAATCCCGAATCCACGTAACATCAAAGGAAACATTTCAATTAAGTAAATTACGTTGTCAAATTAATTTCCTCGAAGCCAGTTCAGTTCGTTTACCTGGGGGTGGTTCCTTCACTTTGGATCTCCTTGATTTCAACAAAGCCGCACGATTTACTTAATCGATATAATTTAAATGGAATCCAATCCGTAAAAATGTATTGTTACATTACAATACAATACAAAATGCTTTATTGTTCACCAGAATAACACATTAATACAATACAAAAAATAAATTACTAATGTATAATAAAAAAGGTAGGTACCTACACATTAAAACCCCTGGAAAAATCGACAAAAACAATTCGTCTAATACAATTCGACTAAAACAGTTAGACTAAAACACAATTTGACTAAAAACATTTCGACTAATAACAATTCGACTAAAGCACGAAGACCTTGATTTGACCCGACTCGTAGGCCTCCCAGCCCCGCGAGGCGGGGGGGGGTCAACATTAACTTACTCCTAACGAAGCCCGTCCAACCCCCGCGGGGGGGAGGGGGGGTGGTTCGTGGCAACTCTGTGACTGAAAGGGTGTGTATATGTATAATTGCAACCAGAGCCATATGATGACACAAAAATTTTCGTCGGTAAAACGAATTGTTTTAGTCGTTAGTCGAATCATTACTAGTTGAAATGTTTTTAGTCGAATTGTTTTAGTCGAAATGTTTTACACGAACTTTCCGCAAAGCGGAAAAATAGGTCTGTCTTCACTCTATTTCATTTTCAATTGTCAAATTTCATAAATAATCTTTCGTTCAACCGATTAGTCCTGAAAAGTTAACCGGCAGATACAGAGACGGACAAACTACTTTCTTTCGTATAAATAATATTGGTATGGATGTAAGAATACACATTTTTTGAAAAACACGCAAAAAGTCCTTCATATTCATATAAATAAAATTCTGCAGATATGGTACGTTTTCCCAGAGCTAACTCAACAAATAGCCTGTGTTACGTTATATTACAACTATACGCAGAGACACGCTATTTCCAATCTTTTGAAAAACCTGAACAACAAAGATGGAAAGACGTACCTAGACCGAAGTCCGACCGAGACAACAATACGCACGCGAAACACGAACGCCGCCGGCGACGCCAACGCCGGTCCGACTATGACTGAGGTGGGTGGACCTAATTGGACCTAATTTGAGCGTTCCACTTTCGAGACATTAGTAGGTAATCTCCCGAATTTTACTTACATCGATGTTTATATTGTATGTATGTTTTTCTGTACATACCTACTCGTTTATTTATATACAACGTGTATGATAATAAGTGTACTATCCGAAAGGGGGGGAATATCAACAACTTTTGTTCAACGACTTTTCGAATTTCGATTGCTATCTCTGAAAAAAACTGCGACAAAGTTTCAACATGAACAGCAGATTTTTTACGAAGTGACAACCCTAAAGTCAGCTGTTTCTTGCACTTGGGACAATGACCTCAGTATAAATGTTGGTATATATATTATTATGCCTAAAAATAGCGCCCAATATATCCTCAAGCACAATAGCAGCACCGAAATAGGTTTCGGCCTAAACTAGAGATGGGCGTTGTCGTTGAATTTCCACAACGATGCGCATCGTTTTTGTCAGAATGGCATCCGTTGTGAACAACGATGTTGCCGCCAACGATGTCGGCCAGGTTGCTAACACAACACTGACACTAGGGTGTCGATGTTGCCGCCAACGATGTCGGCCGGGTTGCTAACACAAAACTGCCTATTAGACCTATTAAACCTATCTAAAGCAAACCAAACAATTAAATTAGTAGGTACGTACTTACCTACCTACCTATTAGACCTATTAAACCTATCTAAAGCAAACCAAACAATTAAATTAGTAGGTACCTACCTACCTACCTATTAGACCTATTTAACCTATCTAAAGCAAACCAAACAATTAAATTAGTAGGTACCTACCTACCTACCTATTAAATCTATCTAAAGCAAACCAAACAATTAAATTAGTAGGTACCTACCTACCTACCTATTAGACCTATTAAACCTATCTAAAGCAAACCAAACAATTAAATTAGTAGGTACCTACCTACCTACCTATTAGACCTATTTAACCTATCTAAAGCAAACCAAACAATTAAATTAGTAGGTACCTTCCTACCTACCTATTAAATCTATCTAAAGCAAACCAAACAATTAAATTAGTAGGTACCTACCTACCTACCTATTAGACCTATTTAACCTATCTAAAGCAAACCAAACAATTAAATTAGTAGGTACCTACCTACCTACCTATTAAATCTATCTAAAGCAAACCAAACAATTTAATTAGTAGGTACCTACCTACCTACCTATTGGACCTATTAAACCTATCTAAAGCAAACCAAACAATTAAATTAGTAGGTACCTACCTAATAGTTATAATATATAATAAATAATAATTAGTTATCTATATGTAATAAATTATATATTAGCACGCCAACCCCCTGTAAAAACATGTGTTTTTGGTTGGCAGGTAGAAAATGCCTCGGCATTAAGCCCACCCTTTGTACCTCAGTGCAATAAAGGTTTAAATAAATAAATAAATAATAATAGACCTATTAAACCTATCTAAAGCAAACCAAACAATTAAATTAGTAGGTACCTACCTATTAGACCTATTAAACCTATCTAAAGCAAACCAAACAATTAAATTAGTAGGTACCTACCTACCTAGGCCCGCGGTTACGTTTGCACAGACCTATTAAACCTATCTAAAGCAAACCAAACAATTAAATTAGTAGGTACCTACCTACCTACCTATTAGACCTATTAAACCTATCAAAAGCAAACCAAACAATTAAATTAGTAGGTATCTACCTACCTATTAGGTCCCTAGCCTACTCGAGGGAATATTTTTTTGTATTAGGATTGGCCGTTTTTACAAGACTTTTTAAAATCCGCGGTGCGCACATCATCGTAATTTGCGTAATGAAAAAATCCAAACAAACGACAAGAATAACGAGCATATGAAACTTACTGGAAGTGACATGAGCGTTTTAGACGGGTAGGTCCTAAATTACGGAATTTGAACAAATAAAAATAATTCAATATCTAACTTGGTTCCTAGTAGTAGGGTAAATCTAAAATACCATAATACTTATATTATATCGAGACATTTGATAAAAAAATTCTAAAATACCATAATACTTATATTATATCGAGACATTTGATAAAAAAATTAGATATCGTATTTTTTTAAATAATAAATAACATTGGTACATGGTTCATGCCATATCTAGTTAGATTTATAATAAAACGTTCAGTTCTATGTTCTAGCATCCTCTCCTCTCGCTCACACACACGCAGGCATGCGGGCGGTGAGGTATGGATGAATGTTCGTTGCTTAAGTTTGGCAATCGGCATTACTCGGCTGACATCGTTGTTCGCCATCCGATGCCGCGCCACTAACCACCCCGCTCTTCCGATGTCGGTGTGACGTTCGTTTGTTGTCGGTGGCGATCGGCATTACTCGGTTCGGCATCTCGTTGTCGCAGGCATCCGTTGTTCACCTACTCGCCATCCGATGGGAACAACGTACACTGACATCGTTGGCCAACAACGATGTTAATAAAAACGACCACCTCTAGCCTAAACTGTCTGAACCATCTATACATGCAAGTCTATGCAAGTATACGTAGTTAAAGGGTGTATCTCAATTTTCAGTGGCCATAGGCATCGCATCGACATAAAAAAACGTATTTCGTCGCCCATCGCACAAACCTGCGACACGAAATCAATATTGTTAGCTGCGAGGCGAAACGCGTTAGTTGATTTTTTATTGGTGCCAGTTTTTCATTTTGGCGAAAATGTTTGCCTATTTTGGAAATAGCCATGGGTTACTTCGATCATTTTGTGTTTTTAAACGTGAAAAAGAAGCAAGCGGGTTGATCAAGCAAGAATAACATTATAATGTATTCGTCAAACTTCGATAAATTTTAGTAAAATAACATTGGACAATTGATTTTGTCGAAAAAAAGGTATTCGTAGACAACATTTTAAAACGATCCTGCTGCAAACAAACAACTCTATTCTACGCGGCAAAATAAAGGTATCGAAAAGTAGCAAAACACCTCGTTTCCCTTTTATAAACTGGGTAAATAACAATCTGATACATAGTGAGGAGTCGTAAATCCTTTTCACGGGCCACTTAACGAATGAACTGAAAAACTTATCTAAGTGTAGGCCGAGGGGTTAGTACAGTTGTGCACGAAATGCTTAAAGTTCTTAGGTAACGGCAATTTGTAAGGCAATAAAGTTGGATTATTAATTGTGGTTTCAGCTTTTACCGCAGTTATTAAGCTCTAACCCCGCGCGTTGATCTGAAAAATACCTTAAAATCTTCAACCGCAATATTTTACTCATTTTTTTTTGTTAACTTTATTTTGAAAAGATTCGAGTAATAAAAACGGTAAACGAAAAATTCTTGAAAACGAAAAATGCTTTCAATTTTAAAGAACGAGGTAAAATTGTTTTAGCTAGGCATTAAATTTACTACGCCATAAGCAAAATTTCAAGATGCGAACACGTATTTACCATTTAAAAAATTTTCGGGGTTGAACCTTATCAATAGGCTAAATTTTTATATTTTTGTATACCTAAGCCTTTACCCACTGCACTGGCCCAAATGAGCGTAGAATACATAATGGATATGTAAACAGTTTTATTTAAGCAGAACCCGCAAAATCGCGGCCATACATACAATAGAAAGAAAAAAGAAAGAAAAATATATTTTTACCTAAATAAATACATAGTGAGACTTACAGACTACATATGTAGGTAGGTACTATACTTACATACTGCTACTACATAATGTACAAGAACAATAGAACAATATAGACAATGTGTCTATACCCGGTTCTGAGGGTTTAGTAATTATCATTACAAATTTAACCCTTTCAGTCCCTGTGGTTACATTTGTACAAGTTTTTCAGAATGAAACACTTATAAAAGATTATTTTGTATTTTAAAACGATTGTGATCGTCTGTACACATTAAAAGCTATAGAAAAAACTACAATTTTTTAAATATTTTTTTTTTAATATTTTCTTAATCAAATTTACCCCCTTTATCAACACAAATTTTATCACGAATGAATTTAAAACGAAAAAAAATCAGGTCTGAAAGGGTTAAAATAATTACAATCTACTGAAAGCTTTACACATTACAGCTTACACAACTATCTCCGTTCTCGAGTGGTATCGACTTTTCTACCTACGAGTATAACCAAGAGCGCATCGATCGGGTTATTTCCCCTAATACGACATAAATAATCATGTCTAGATGTTATCAAGTGAAAATACGACGCCCTGAAAATAGTTTCGCTCCCTGCAACCCTTGGGGGAATTTTAATTAGGCTTTATAGAAAAATGGACTGAAGACACTGATCAAAAAGGTAATTGAAAATCGTAGCGAGTATTGAGAAATTATTTTATACTACACCTGCTTGGAAAGTTGCCTATTCCTTTTCCATTTATAGAATAGAAAGTATGTCTTTGCAGGCCTATAGGAAACCGGGAGGAAAAACTCTATGGAATTTCATTTCTCACGTGTTTTAGCGGGAGGAAAAAGTGTATGGAAATCCATTTCTAACGTGTTATTTTTGAAGTGAAAACTTCTTTAGCGGCGCTGAGCACTTTTTTTGTATGGGTAAAAACTTTCAAACTCGCGTCAGAGTCACGTGATGCTGATCGAAAAAGCGTAAGATCGAGGGGAAGGGAGAGGAACTAGTATCTCCCACTCTTTCTACCGTGCCTGAGTGTGCTGCTCTGTTTAGGCGGCACAGGGCGCTTGCGCGAATTGAAGTGAAAACTTCTTTAGCGGCGCTGAGCACTTTTTTCACTTCTGCCGGCACTCCCGGAGTGCTATTTTTTTTTTTATTTCCTAAAAGATCGGTCGGTAGCTATGGTTATTTTCGTTCGGTCAAACGACAAAAAGTTTTTACTCCAAGTCCATTAGGCCTCCTCCGATTTCCGAACAATATTTTGAAAAAAGAACCCAAAGGCTGACGCGGTCAATGAGGTTTTACCAACATCATTGGGCGCGATTTCAATTAATCATTGATTCTGCTTTTTATTTTCCTCGAAGGTGTAGTATAAAGTGCGATTACTACCTCGTGTGTTTTAAGGCCCTTGGCTGCGCCTCGGGCCCAAGACGACACACTCAGTAGGAATTGATCACTTTCTCGCCTTGGTGTAAAATGCACTATTCTGCTTGGTTGTACCTTACACCCATTCGTGTGATTAAAAAAACATCAGATGATGTATTCAAAAATTACATACAACAAACGTTATAAAAAACACGCACTTTGGTAATATGTAATTCATTGCCTTATATGGTTTCATCTGCGAAAGTTATATTATAAAGAGAATTTCTGTTTATAATTCAACAGTTTAATCAAGTCAAACGAGCAATATAGCATACTTACAGTAATACCTATTTTCAAGTGCTCATATTATTTTGAACATAAATTGAGTGCAAGCGAGCACATTTCATCAAAATAGATTGAACTAAAGTGACGTACCTGTCTGACATTCAGAAGCTCTGTATGACCTGTGGAGCCCTACCACGACTGAATGCTTAAAAATTAAAATTTAAGAAAATGAATAACGTTATATTAAAACTCTGCGTGATGAAAAGGTTTATAGGTAACTACACTTGCGAGCTTTAAAATGGAATCGCTTCATCGCGAGTTGATCAAAACAATTTTTTTACAATTTATGTACAATGAACTATAGATTGTGGTATATCATTTGAAAGGTAATTTTGTTACCTTTCAAGTGATATCAAGAAGATTTAAAATTAATTAAATTGGCTACCTAAATTTTGGGAATTATTGCAATAGGTTGAAGTTGCATCTATCGGCTTCTATCGGCGCCGGAGCTGGATTAGCTGGATTTCTCCCTCGTATCCGCTGTTTTAGCTCGTCCCACATATGCCAGATTGGGTTCAAGTCAGGAATAAGGGCTGGCCAGTCTAGTGTGGGAATGCCGACATGGAAGACGTCTGTCGGTACTGTCTAGTCACTGCTGCGGTGTGGCAGCGGACATTATCGTGCATTAAATCAAAATTTATCGTCGCCAATAAATCCTGCGTAAGGGAAAACATAACTTAACTCATAGTTCACTGCAAAGAAATTGTAAAAATTAGTCTTGAACAACCCTTGAAGCGATTCCAGTTTAAAGCTCGCAAGTGTATAATACTTCATTGTTTATAGATCGCCTTTTAGTAAGGACTTTAATCGGAGTTCGAAACAAATAAAACGTAAAGTGCGAGTCAGACTCGCGCACACAGGGTTCCGTAAGACCTGGTGTCTTGCCAAATTATCATGATTCTAGATTAACGAGAAGAAGGTTTTTGTCCATAGCTAGAATCAAAAATTATTATTTTAAGTGAATAAACTACACATTTACGGTTTCTGGATTTTCCCTTCATTTGTGCTATAAGACCTTGCTTCTCATTAAATTTTTAGATTTTAGGTCAACGGCAAGTACCCTATTCGAGTACGATTTGATCTATAGCAAGAATCAAAAGTATATTTTTTGTAAATTAACTACAAATGAACTGTTTTCGGATTTTTTCCTTTACTTGTGCTATAAGACCTTGCTGTTCACCAAATTTCATGATTCTAGGCCTACGGGAAGTACCCTATAGGTTTTGTGTCTCTGTGATTCCCTTGGAAATTTTAAAATTTCGGACATAAACGGCTGCAACTTTTGAGTGCGTTGGCTTAGAACTTTATTCATATCGCGGCTCCAAGAGGTTACGAACTTGAGTATTTGACGTTAATTTAAACTCGAAACGTTTATGTCCATGTTCCTGACAAAAAGGGGTTAACAGACAGACAGACAGAGACAGACGGACAACAATGATCCCATAAGGGTTCCTTTTTTCCTTTTGAGGTACAGAACCCTAAAAAACCACGGCTAGATTCGTAAATTATTTACTGTCCGGACAATTTCGGACTATAATCCCCATTTGAGGAGACCAATAGTCAACCAGTATATTACATAAGTACTTACCTATGTTTTGTGCAAAGGAAGACATATTTTTGTGCATGATAAAGGCTCTTACCTTTTAAACAAACTCTTCAATGGGAATATTTTAATTGGTTCCTTTGATAAATGGTTTACTTAATTAAATTAATGTTAAGAATTTCTTTCTGCTAAAATGTTTACCAAATTTTTATACATAAAATACACCTAAAGCATTCGCCAAAAATACTGTGGATCAAGTTTATATCTAGATATTTAAGTATTCTGTAATTGAAAACTTTAAAATTGAATCATGAAATCCTGAAAACTTCAACGTCTTAAGTTCATAAGTTTTATGACCCATTTGAGTTTCAAGAGTTTCAGATTCAATAAATTCTTTTTAGTATACCTAGTTAAAACGAGTTATGATTGCAGGTAGCAGATGCGGTGCGGTATTGCAGGCTATTTACTAAAGGAGTCTACACACCAAAGTCACTAACGCTGCCGACACAGCCCGGCGCGGCGGGTTGGATGTTTGCGACTTGCTCGGCGAGATGGCCGCATCACATCTAAAAGTCCATAAGCAAATCCGGCGAGTTATGTCGCCAGGTTGGTAAGCATTGTTGGCAGAAGCAACCTTCGCATCATGACAAGAGCCCTAACTGGACACTGTCGCCTCAACAAGCACATGTTCAAATTAGGGCTAAGCGACACACAATCCTGCAGGTTCTGTGAGGAGGCGGAGGAAACGCCTCTCCATCTTCTAGGAGAGTGCGGAGCACTGATGCAAAAACGTAGCATCTATCTGGGCAAGCACCTGCTTAGTCCAGACGAGCTAAAAGACTCCACCCCGAAGAAAATCCTACAGTTCCTAGCAGCTGCAAGGGTTAGCAGCGAACTGTGAATGCCGCTGCTTCGAGGCTGAACACACAAAGTGGCGATCACAATAGGCCTATCATGGCCGCAGTGATACGAAAGCCACCAAAAGCAGATAAAAAAAATAAAAAAAAAGCATTGTTGACGGCACGATATCAGCTACTTTTGACAAGTCGCGGACATGTCGATCACTGACATTTGCCGCGGACATGCCACCAACATTTGTCGCGGAAATATCGCTAAAAGTCGGCGGGCAGTGATCCCAACATGATTCTACTCACCGGGCTGTGTCGACGGCGTTGCCGACTTTGGTGTGTAGACTCCTTTAGGTTTACCCGCTGGGTAATGGCTATTATCTACTGAAATACGACGTAATCCATGTGCCATGTACGTTACTAGGATAGTAAATACGCCACGGAGCGTCTTTCACGTTATTACTGTGGATTTTACGAAATAAATATTTCATATTCCCTGTACCTGTAGTTTTCTGTTCTACTACTTGCAATTTTTGTATCAAAACGGCATCTATTTTTTGATACAAAAGTTGCAAGTAGATATATATAGGTGTGTGATAGATATAGCAAGTTATTTAGTGGTAACCTTCCTAATTAATATGAAATTTAATCTGAGTTTAAGATAGATATGTATTGTGTTTGGTTAATTTATTTTATAATTTTTTTTTATTGGGTGCCAAGGTGTCCGTTACCTAAATGCAACAGAATACCAGCGCTACAGCATGGCGACATGCTGGAGCATTAAGCTGAGCTATGGGCCATTTCTCTGCCACAATAATATGTTACTCATGCATGTATTTATTATTTTAGCAACTTATTGTAACTAAATTTTTCACTCTTAACCTCTTTGTATAATTTTTAAGTAATAGGTGGTTTAATTTTCAATGTTTGGCTTTATTGTGGTTTAAGAGAAATAAACAAATTTCATTTCATGTCATAATATACAGAAAACTTTAGTTATTAACAATAGTTTATTTGACGTAAGTAAGGATACGTGATCGTATCGTCTCCTTTTTTCATACAATTTAGTACAGCGCCTCTATCGTGCGGATAGGGAACTACGCAAATCCCATACCAAAGGACGTTACTAACGTCCGTTAATAACGTACGCAAATCCCATACCAAAGGACGTTAATATTTGACGTTAGGATCGGGCACGGTATGTGCTCGATGCTAACGTCAAATAGAGTCATCCCTATAGTGTGCATTTAACAGGAGATAAATACTTATGATTTGGCGTGTTTTGACGTGACAACGTCTTATAATTCGATAGAGCCGGCTGCAGGCACGAAAAAACATGACGTCATGCGGCGTTACCTCATGCGGCGTTACCTCATGCGGCGTTACCTCGCTCTGAGACGTTGTCACGTTCAACTATCGTCAGTAAACCGACTTTACAGACAACCAATTTTTTTTTTAAACTATACCGATTTCAAATTCCGGTAATTATTATTCATATACGAGTATGTTCACGTGTAGAAATTGTGTTTGGTAGTCGTTTTAAGCCCTCCGAAAGCGCGATCTAATTTTTCTACTGGCATGTGTTCAATGACACATGGATGAAACTGTTTACGCCCAGACACGTTGCTGACAACCGCTCGTAATAAATTGTGAAATATTTACCAAGGTCTTCCTATTTGCCACTTTTCTTTACAATAGTGAAACGATCAAAGTCGGTTTACTATTGGCGGTGATATCCAGCAACATAAACACATTTAAAAAACATACTTTTTAGAAAACAAATGTTAAAAACAATAATACAACAAGTGCGAGTCAGACTCGCGCACTAAGGGTTCCGTAAGACCGTGTGTCTTGCCAAATTACCATGATTCTAGTTCTAGGTCAATGGGAAGTAGATACTCTGTAGTTTTTGGTCCATGGCGAGAATCAAATTTTTGTGAGTAATCTACTTATTTATTGTTTTCGGAGTTTTTCTTTTACTTGTGTTATAAAATCTTGCTTCCTGCCGAATTTTATGATTCTACGTCAACGGGAAGTACCCTATAGGTTTTGGTCCATGGCGAGAATCAAAAGTATTTTTTTTTGTGAATAAATTACAAATTCATGGTTTTTGGATGTTTTCCTTTACTTGTGCTACAATGCCTTGCTTGTTGTCAAATTTCATAAGTTTTGTGTGCATGTGATTCCGTTGGAAATTTCAAAATATTAGGGCTGTAACTTTTGAGTGCGTTGACTTAGAAGTTTTATTTATATTGCGGCTTCAAGAGGTTACGGACTAGTATTTGACGTTACGATACGTCCATGCGTTCCTGAGAAAAGAGGGTTGACAGACGGACAGACAGACAGACAGACAGACGGACAACAAAGTGATCCTATAAGGACGATTGTGCACTACAAGGAATTTTACTGTCCGGCAGTCCGATTTTTTACGGTCCGAAGTGGCATGAAAAAAACGGATGATTGGCTTGTGCACTTGTCCGTCTTTACTCGGATGATACGCCTCAGTTTAGCTCCGTCTTTTCAGTCTCTTTTCAGTTCTCCGTCAGTTAAACTACACGCCACGCACGCGATATTACTCTGAACGATGAGTTTCTTCAAAACCGTTCCGGAATGGGGAAAAGTAAAATATCGGACGGTAAAATTACGTATAGTGCACAAACTAGTATATACATTAAATGGCGTGCCATATCGGACCGTAAAAAATCGGACTGCCGGACAGTAAAATTCCTTGTAGTGCACAATCGCCCTTAGGGTGCCTTTTTTCCTTTTGAGGTACGGAACCTTAAAAGTAGCACAAGCTTCGAGACAACATACAGAAGTTGCAATTATCTTAGAGCAGCTTACAAAAATCTAAAAACTGTGTTCATGTATAAAGGAATCGCCACCGTTCACCGTTGGTTGTTTTAGTCACATCACACTAAAATTATATATGTGAAAGTTTGGATGATTAAATGTTTGGATGTATGGATGGATGCTTGTTACCTATTCACGCTAAAACGACTGAACCGATCGAGCTGAAATTTTACATAGACATCTATGTAAAATTTGACCCCGATCGCTTTCAGCTCTAATCACATAGCCCATTAATATAAGCAGAGCTTGTGTTATGGACGGATGTTGTAGTATTTTGTCTGTTGATAGAATAAAACAATACTATCCGGTTCTATTCTATACAAAAACAATATAAAACAACTCGAACGCAATCAATCCTTTGTGGCAACACTATCTGCTGGAAGGAACGCGAATCGGCGGCACATTCAATTTAGGCATCAGAGATTCATTGCCACTATCTTATCATGAGGGTCACGCAACAATTTAATGGAAAGGGGATTGGATAAATAATTAATTATCTAAATGTCTGTTAGCTCTACATATTGCGATGTCTTCATAGACTCGTAGAGAGACCCATGGTGAGTAGCAACGGAAGACATTTTTCATAGAATATGGCGGAGCCTGATTTTTAAGATCTTTAATGAAAATATATCAAAGAAAGAGTTTACTAACACGTAAGTAGTTATTACTGTGTTGGTGTTGAAATGGAAATACAGACACATTGAAATCTATGTATACTATATAAATAAAACAAAGTCGGGTTGATTACACCATTTATAACTCAAGAACGGCTGGACCGATTTTGATGATCTTTGATTTGTTGGATTTGTCTCCGTCCGGAATCGCAGAACTATGAAACAATTAAGGTTTCGGCAAAAATTAAAAAAATACGCGGGTGAAACCGTGGAAACAGCTAGTTTACATTATAATGTAATGCAAGTACAATTACGCGGGTACAACTAGTTTTAAATACAGCTACTCAAATGTCTTAATTTTCTTCCGCTCAAGCGCAAAATTAGTCAATTTCTATACACTCGTCGCTATAAGATAGGGAGTTTTAGTGATTCCCTCACTCCCCATCCCCTTTCTATACCTACCGGAACACAATAATAAGTAATGGTGTCCATAAAACTTTATTTGTTTATTAATAAGTCGTCGATAAATGGTATTTCGATTGACAGATAAGCATATCAAAATGAGTATATGAATTTCGAACTGTCATAATCATAAGACATCAGCATGTAAAATTTGATCGGAATAAAAAATTATATTTGACTACAGCAATTTGTCAACTAGGATGTGTGGTGCTTAGAATTTGCACCACCCCAACTCTTCCCGCGGGAGTCGTAGGCGACTAGGGATATCCACCGGGGGCGGGCAGCAGCCCCCCCTGCAAGACGATTCTACCACCGTACTACGATACCCAACCCGCATGCCCAGCGTTTATGTGCATTACCCCTCATGAGATAAATGCCAATAAGACGCTTATCAGGGGGAGACCTGCGTCCAGCAGTGGGCCAATATGGGCTGTTGAGGTGAGGAGGTGAATTTGTCCACAGTGTTTAAAAGTGAGCTGGTATTTGACATTTAAAAGGAGAATACAACCAAATAAAAAGTCACATTTCCATTTCAGTGAACGTAGTTTGGGAATTACCTACCTACTCGAATATTGTGTATTAGTAGAAGTTTTCAGCAGATTGTAGAAAAGATCAAACTTTGTAGGAAGCTCTGAAGCCATGAAGCCATTCGTCAACTTGTAACACAATCTCAATGCTAATTGCAAAATGTGGACATTTTGTTTTGCTCAACTGTATAATGACGGGTACACAGGCTCTACGGGTTTTCAAAATTTTATCAGAACGTCTGGTCGAAGCGACGCGACGTCCCACGTCGCCCGAGAGCTGATGAGTATCTAGCACACGTGCAGCGCATCAGCATTGCTATACACCTTGGGGGGTGGACGCTTCCGATTGGTATTGGTTTGGGATCAATGAGCTATCTCTAGATTGTTTACAAATACTTCGTGAAATACGTTTTCATTTGTTGTAGCTTCACTACATAGTATACGAGTAAAACAAAGTCGCTTTCTCTGTCCCTATGTATGCTTAAATCTTTAAAACTACGCAACGGATTTTGAACGGTTTTTTTAATATATAGAGTGATTGAAGAGGAAGTTTTATATATATAATAATAGTAAAGTAATAGTAGTATTTTATTGCACCCGTGCGAAGCCGGGGCGGGTCGCTAGTTCTTTAATAATAAAGTATTTACAAAGTCAATAAGCTTTGAAATATAGAAAATTTACCCACAAAATCTATTATTATAATGATGAATACACCTTGCTTACCGCATTATAAAAAGTTGCGTTCAAAAAACTATTTCGACAAGGACGGTAGCATGACGGCATGACATAAAGTTATTAACACAAAACAATTATCGTAATTCGTGGCGATATCTAGATATGGGGCATGTTTTATTGGATATTCCTGTCCCTGGTGTGCCCTGTAAAACGGTGTAGTTACCGAAAAATAGCTTGCTCATTTATAGAATAGAATATAAATTTATTCGGACTTCCACATACTAAACTTACTAACTTACTAACCTAAAAAACTAAAATACATAATAAACTCAGATTAAAAATACTAAGTGTAAGCCCAGTAACATAATGGCTCTGCCTCAGCATGGGTTGGTTGACTAGCAAGCTAGCAACCAACGCTGATCTTCCGTCAGAGCCACGTGTTGGCTTTACGGACTAACTACTCAAACAGACAAGAAAAACAGACAATTATAAAGATCTATCATTTGTCAACACTTTGAAGAAAAATAACCCACGCCTCGAGTGTAAAAAAGTAACGCAGCTGTTCCCTTCACACTGTAGCGACGGCATAATTAAACAATTCTTTGCCTGTGGCGTGGATCTAATTGGGCATAAAGGCCCACTCAAATTGATTGAGCTACATTTCGGCTTATAGGCACGCTGGTTATTATTTTGACGTGCACTGAACATTATGATTTCTCACATTGAGGTTTCACGTTTGCTGTCGTTAAAGTTGCTTGTAATTTCAGGATTGGACTACGTAGGAATTTCGACAATTTAATTCAAGGGAGATTTGCCTTTTACCGCATAACCAAACCACAGATATTATAATACTATGTATACTATATGTATGTTAACAGTGACGTAGAATAAAGTTTGTTTTACTTCGTTCGGGATACGAAGAAGCTAAGATATTCATCGCCACTTTAGGTATATTATTATTATTATTAATTCATTTATTTCAGACTATAGAAAAGTTATAGATCTTATTTAACATATTCTACGGTCCATAGTAATATATACCTTAAAACTAACATACATAAAAAACTTAATTAATAACACATTGTGATTATTGCGGTAGTATAAGGGAGGTATCCTAATTTTATTGTCAATTATTTATTTTACCACTTTGGTGCACTTGGGCACACACTTGTATGGGTATACATAATTATTGATCCCCCCTGAAAAGGGAAAAACGCGTAATCATCCCTAGTACATCAATAGTACACGTGCTTCTGTGCGGAAAACCTTGGGCTGTGCAGTGAACAAGGTTACATAAACAAGGAATTTTGACGGAAACTCCAGGAGTATTGATGTTCCTTGGACGTAAAATTGCTTGGAAGGAAGGTAAGGTATCAAAACATTCATAAGTTAGTGACAATAACTCCTGGACTTAACCCTTCCACGAACATAGTTAATGCTCCACGTATCATGTCTACACTTGGCCAGATTAGCCAACTGTAATAACCGCTGATCTTGTGCTCATGCATGATATTTCATTACAGGGACGAAACTAGGACATCTGAAAAACGATAAAAAATCCTAGTGAACCTCTGGAACATCGGACGAAAGGGAAATGGGAAACTGCAGGACGGACAAAAATGGAGACTTCTCTTACCTCCGATAAGAGAAGAGTCCAATGAGTCCGATGAGTCTTGACTCATTTCATAGGAATAGGTCCTCATCAGCCCACATCGAACATGACGGAACTGTTATACAAAAATAACAGAACGAACCCGAGTCTCCTCTGGTTTTCTAACGGGACAGAGGCGGGATTACGCTCTCATTCGCTTTATCGCTTTAACATTTAATTCCCTCTAAGTTTAAAGGCATACATCTACTGCTGAACATGCGTTCCCCAAACGTGGAGTAAATGAGGAAGACTTAATGGAACGAACCTGACTAATCATAACCAAGCATATTGCGATACTAATACTTTACTCAGAAATAGGAAGGTCTAAAGGTTTTAGGAATAGTGCTATTGAAAACTTAAACACAATGAAAAGTGGAAATAAATTTTGTACTGGCATTATACGAGGAAATAATTATACGTTGTTGCCATCGCTCACAACAATGCGTGCTGGTAAATTCATTCCATTCTATTTTCGCTGGCCGCATTTTGATTACGAATAATAAACAAAATAAAATTAACCAAGAAGTATGAGTTACACAGAGAAGCACACAAATACATCTGAATTAACCAGCTGCGATCGTAACTTAAATGCATTTTAATAATGCCCGTTTTCCGAAAAGCATACTACCACAACTACTAGAGCCGAATAAAGGAGAAAATCTTTGCAAAAATTTAAACGCACGGTTTTACGCTCGTCCTTTTTCAGGCCGCTGAAAAGACCTAGTTCCGGACCTGTACAACAGCGTTTGTTATGAACTGTATGCTGAATTTGTGGATTCGCCGGTGGAATAACAATGAGTATGGAAATTCGGCCTTTTGCTACTAATTCGAGGCTGATTTACTAGAACAAATGAATTAGCTTCTGTTAGCCGTTTTGCTAGCACGTTATCCGATAACTAATGTAGCTACTGCAGTACTAGTTAAAATAGTTTTATTGCCTAGAAAACGATTGTGGGGCAATCTTTTCCCCTTAAACAGAAAGTCAGCGAAGAAATGGTTGAATTTAACAAAATTAATAGCTCTACTAGAGCTATTAATTTTGCTAAATTCGGCCCCAGATCCATATTGCAAAAAGATCGGCTAAGATCGCATTAGGACAGGAACTCGAGTCAACATTTACAAAAGGAGATCAAGACACAAAACAGTCTAAAATTCTTCTTTCTGGTAACACCGATGAGTACCCGGTTTTAGGATAACGCCACGATATGTGTGTTTGGATAAGATCGCCATTGGACATCTTCGATACCTACATCAAGATTGCTTTACGACGTCACAATGAAAGGTTTTAAAGAAGCATTCCCGAGTTAGGATGTAGGTTACATAAACTCAGTAAATAACGTGCAGTTTGGTAAAACTAGTCAATTTAACTTTCTAAAGTCTAGCCCAGAGAGTATTTGAGTGTGTTACGCAACTTAATTCAATGCTTTCAAGAAGTAAGCCAACTTAAAATAGTACCTTAGTTCAAACAGTGTGCATAAATCAGTAAGTCAGAGAGTGAAGTTGTCGACTCTCTGAACTTTGCAGAAAGACCTATGGTCGACTAGGGTTGCTAACTTCACTATGATTTAGTTTTATCTTAGTTGCAACCTTTAGTTCAATGTAAAGAAATTCTCATATTAAGGCGAAGAGTAGGGGCGATAGTGGCGCCACTGCATATTTAATTTAATAAGTTATACAAAGGAATTATCAAAAATCGGACCGCTGGTAGACGATACCTATCACAAGCTTTTATTTAATGTATCTGTAATACATAGTTTTGTTTTGTGTTATTCAATAAAAAACCTTGTTTGGAGAGCTTGGTGGCCATCAATAGGAACTAAACTCTTGAAACCAGTATCTGCCTAAATAATACAGTACAAAACTATTACAAAAAAGCTTATGATAGATATCGTCTACGCGCGGTCCGATTTTTTGATAATTCCTTTGTATAACGTAATGATTAAATTAAATATGTAGTGGCGCCACTATCCACCCTACTATTCGCCTTAAATCAATAGTTACCTAGTAACAAGGTCCAATTTCTGAAAATTAAGGTTTTTTCGGCTGGTTGCCTCGCCAGCCCTGCCAAACCAAGTGGTACAAGACAACTAAGTTTTGTGGTCACAATGGAACAAGCACAGGCTTGTATTGAAAGGAAGTGCACAAAAGCTGTGCGAGTTTGACAAAGGAATTTAGCTTCTAAGATTTTCTGTTGCGAAGCAGCTGCATTTTCATAAATAATGGGTGCAGGTATAAGAAGCAAGCAAGAAATTATCTTTGCGCCTAATTGCGCCGAAATTATATGCCTTATACTCATAGATTTGTTATAGAAATTAGTAGCCTAACTACATACATACACTCTGGTCACAAAGGTGGCGATATTCCCGTGTGGTCCCTTTAATTCTGAACGTCACCGGTCGCGCGGGAAATTAATAAGTTATGTATTTTTTTATATTTTCTGCGTCCATCATCTATCTAATAGAAAATTTGTTTCGTGACCATTGTAAACCATTTGAAGCCTACGTTAAAACTTACTTCGATTCCGTCATCGTTGTTTAGGATTGAGCCTAAATACTATCTATCTCTTTCTTGGGTCGCTCTCTTCTAACACTGCCTTGCAACGGGACGTTCGGGCTCCCGGTAATTTACTCTTTAATAAATCAATTTAATGTCTAACTAGCCCTAAATAGTGTTTAAACTAAAGTGAAACAGTGTGTGACTCAATACAAGTGAAATCCCATACCAAACGTCTTTGAATCAACCACAAATCCCATACAATCGTTTTGGAGAGTACTGATATTGTGTTGATTTTAGTAACAAATCTTTTACATGTCTAAAGACTCCTAAACGACAATCGAATTTTGTTTTATACATAGCAAAAGAGCATTTCTTTTTTGGATAACGCCTCATACACGTTTACTGCACATTTTTTTATACAACGTCAACCCAATCCCTCGCCACCATATTTCACGAAACTCATCCATCTTTTCAAACAATTTATAATATTTTTTAACGTCTTCGCATCTCAACTAAACTGGGTCAAAAGTCACACCCATCACCCCTGTTCTTGAGTCCTCCATCTAACCCTGAAGCAAATGAGTTTTGTTAATAATCTTTTTATCAACATTTGACAAAGAAACCTTAGAAAGGAACGTTAAAGTTAGACAAAGGAAGTAAGTAAAAGGGTTTTGTTCAAAACTTTAATTGCGTTACGAAGATTGTTGTTTATCCTACAGGAATTTTTAGGAACCTACCACTCTAATAAAGGCAATAGAGGCCTTAGTGTGAGTTGTGCATAGTTTACGAAAACTATAAAAGTTTACGTTTCCTTCCATTTAGCTCCTTGCAGCGTCGCTTTCAAATACTTAGAGAAACTATTTATCGTAGTATGGTGGTGATTCAATAGTGTCATACGAACTCGACTAGGTATAGTTTTCGAATAGTTTTTAGTACGAGTATGAAATTATACAAGTACTAAGTGGTAAACTGTCACGTTTCGAGAACTTTTTCCGTTTTGGTACTTTGCAAACTGACACTTGACGTTCAGTTTCAAATCAAAAACTTTATTTCCATATATAGGTACATTAAATGTACACTTAGAAAAGGTCAGATTATAAAACTAAACACTGAAACGGAAATTAAGTGATATTTTTGCAACTCACTAGGAGTTTTGCTGTATAAAGGTACATACTATATTACCCTAATTTGGTGTAGCCTATATCGCTGTGCCCACAACGAGTTTATGTTTATTTCTAGTATTAAAATTATGTTTAGAGCTATTTTTGGGGAACCGATTGATATTTCTATGAGTATACAACAAGTTTTCATAAATATATTGACATGGTACTGTCAAAATGTTTATTTCATTAGATTTTATCACGTAGTGGTTTCTCATTTTCGACAGTTATCATAAAACTTTTCAGAGAAAATATCGCGCGGCTAGCCAACGTTACTTAAATACTGTCAGGCTGCATTTTCGATGGGAACTGAAGGGGGTTTTGACAGCTTTGAAAGGTAGGCAAAAGTTCCATTAAAAACTGTCACCTGCCAGCCTGCCACCGCCGCCCGCCTAAAATCCAATTTTGTGTACGGGAGCCACGGCCACTGGATGTGATTGCATACCATCTAAACGAATGTAGTTTTGGCTATCGTGTGTAAAAGTACTTAGCAACAAGGTGTTAGACACGATCGTAGATGTAACGCATTGGAGTATGCTAGTAATATGTTATGTCTGGTTTTTGTTAATAAACGAATTTAATTGTTAATCACTGTGAGGGCTGGTGCGGCGGCAGATTTGGCCGAGGATCTCAAAAAGCGCAAATATGCAGGTCTCGACAGAGCCTACACATTTGCTCTCCTTGCAGTCTAGACCTAGGTCCGTGGGGTACCGAGGCTCTCCAGGTGACCCGAAAGCTGGTGAGTATTTTTTTTTCCAGTTTTCCTCCTTAAGGGTGTTTTATCAAGAGGGAGAACTAGAATAATCCAAAATAAGGGTATTAATCTCTTATACGATAAATTTGTCTTACATTAAGGATTCTCAACTTTACCACATTGAAAGAGCAGATTACAAGAATTGACTGGAAGAAGCAACGTAAAACGCTTTGTATAATGTGCTTACGCATGCAATATTAGCATAACATAAGAGCCTCTTATGTTCTACGGAGGAACTTGAAGAAATATTGGTTGTTGTCTTGGAACACGTAGAGAAGATTAGACTCTACCTCGCTGAGGTACGTTTGATTTTAAGGTGATAACGTTTAACGTAACTGTTTGCTGGAAGTGTACCTACCTACACTCCTAAATTCAGTAAGTTTATAGAACAGCGGTTATAGTTGTGTAATATGCCTCTCTGGTGCTCATTGTGAGAAAACCAGGAACTTAAACTCCATCATCAGCTTAGATAAGTCCACGGCTAGACATAAGCCTCCTCTAATGATCGCTATAGCGCCCTGTCTTCTGCTTGCCGCATCCAGCATCTGCCTGGATAGCCTGGAGTCTTTCGCAGATCCGTCCTGCACTACGTTTTCCGAGTCGCGATCTCTACTCAAGAACACTCGAAACTTAGTCAGTACACAACTTGCTCACCGATTCGTCCTTGAGACCCATATTGTAGACCGACGAAGCTAACACTATGCAATTAAATATGACTTCGAAACAGGCTTCGAAGACATATTTCGTATTGTGTCCTTTAGATTATGTCCCACGTATTTCAAGGACTACCAGTATCTTCAATACTATCACAAAAAAACCCGATGCTGTAAAAAGGCCTAAGTTTTTTCTAAGCTCTTGTTATCTCTTCCACGGTCGAGATAAAGGCGACGGGCAGACAATGACTGATGCGCCCAGACGTCGCCGGGTTATCGCAGTTTTTACTTTAAGAATGCTTCAGATAATTGCATTTTAACTTCTATTCGTGTTTAATCTTTAGGCAATATCGTTTGAAAGTTTAAATGGTTGATCAATAGTTTCAAAGGCAGCCTGAAACGTGGCTACGATGAGGAATCTAAAGTCTTACTGATGTAGGTTTTCTATTTATTACGTCGAATTTCAAACATGTATTGTCGATATTTTAGCAGGACTCTGTTGATCTCTGAGAATCATATTCTCGCAAAATTCCATTCGAAATATTGTCTTTTCTTGCTGACGTTGGATAAAAAATATATATGCGTACAGAACACAAAATAAACATTCACCCTGTTTAATGGAAGGCGGAAAAAGCAGGTTTGTAAAAGAATCTCTGACTCGCAGCACAAATGAAAATGCTCGTCTGTATTCAGTCACTATATTCAAATTAAAAATTGTTTCGCAAACAAGAACGAGTGAAATATAAAATAAAAAGGTAAAAACTTAAAAGTTGTTCATCTAGGAAGAAACTTTCAGTGCTGGACGGAATGATAAATACTTGAGATTTTCTGCTGTCGTTTCAGATACTCGTAGAGTTTTTTCAAATTATTTTATAAGTGGTTGTATCTAGTTAAGTCTGGCGTAGACGGAGAGGACACTGTAGTATTTTGATTGACTTATTACATAAAGATATAATTCTGCCCAACAAAGATCTAACAAAAGTAGCGACGCAACGGCAAAAATCTATGGAAAAATGCTTTGTTTGTTTGCTTTGTTCTGAATTTACAACATCGTGTTTTTCAAATTATTTTGTTAAAAAAACAAACTGCCCACAATCAATGCTAGCTGCTGTTAGAACCAGGCGAAATATAAATCAGAAAAACAGCACCGTAGAGGGAACAATGAAATCGAACAATGGCAAACCGACGAATTGTTTGTTTCCTGTTCACTCGGTAAATAAGCTGTTGAGTAGTTCACGAGAGATAAAGGAAGAAGTAGTCAGTCATAATGAAAACCGATTTAACAAAAGACTGGTGATCATCGTAGATCTGCAGTTAATATCCTACTAATACTAAATATAAAGCGAAAGTTTGTGAAATGTGAAATTTTTGTTACCTACGATCTCCAAAACTACTGAACAGATCAATAAGAAATTTGGCGTACATTTAGAACATAACCTAACTAAGATAATAGGTTACTTATTATAGCAAAAATACGCGTGCGAAGCCGCGGGCAGAACCTAGTACCTATTACTATAATACAAGTTGTGTTTGATTATACGTTCTGTTTTACCTTGTTTTTTTTGTTAAACAATGGGACTAATTACATGTACCTGGACACTAAAAGGAAAATTTGAGTTTTTAAGTGACGAATTTTCGTTTAGTTTTTAAACGACTTCATTTAAAGTTTATTTCGCTATCTTTAATTCACAGATACGTCAGAGCTAACGTTAACTATAGCTCCATAGTTTCAGTCCCGTAAATTCAGAGCGACTGCTGCAGAGTGCAGAGGGAATTACCTAAAATATAAGCATAATATTGTAGCTGAATAAAGCAAACAATGGACCCCGCCGATGTAAACACAAAAATTATGTTTACAACGTAAATCGGACGGACTCAATTACGCGAGCCGGCATTAATTCCGGGGTCTTCAAATTTTACAACCGTCCTCAGTAATTTCGCTTTATTAAAATACGCAACATTACACCCAAGTCCGAATAAAATTGCACAAATAAAAAATCCTACACAGAAAATCTCTGGTTGCAGAGCTTTTTATGACTTTTTATTTAAAACTAGAGCTTTTTCCGCGTTCCGATATATGCGTTGTTCGTCTATGCGCCTATAAAACAAACAGTATTTTTACGACTCTCGTATTTCCAAAAACATCTGACAGTAAACAATTTAATTAAAATCTCTAGATAAAAGTAAAAAATAACGGTCGAGCTGTAAAGATTCGGATTTTAAACGTTATCTAATTCCCTTATCTGTTTGCTGGTTAATTTACTTCCGTTTCCACAAATGTTGCGCTTAAAGCTCTTTTAATTTGGAATTGCTTTGAATTTACGGAAAATGCAAATGGGATTTTGTATAAAAAGATAACCGTTGTTGTAAAATTTTGGTATAACACAATAAAAGGCCCTGCAGTTGTGCTTTGGCGCGCCCAAACAGATAAATTTACGTTAATTGTGTTATCTGGCATCTGAGTTATGGTTGATGCAGACCCTCACAGCGTTATTCCGCAAGATGACTGCTGATTCAATTAGAAGGAGAAAAATAGAGTTTTAAGTCGGTCACTTTACACCATTAAAGATCCATGGCTTAAGCTAGTCGCACACCTGGAAAGCACCGCCGAAGCACACGGCATCAGATGACAGACAGCTCGCGGACTTGAAGCTTGCGGGAAGCAATTTTGTCACTGTAAAATGTATCTGCCGAATGTCCAGCGACTTGTGGGCAAAGACCACGACAGAGTGGAGCCCACCCAACGCTAGGAGGCGACGTGGAAGACCCAGGATGAGATGGCGAGACGAGTTTGACGCACACCATCCATCATGGCCTGTGACAGCGTTAAATCGCGAGGAGTGGAAGGAGAAAAGAGAGGCTTTTGCCCAGCAGTGGGACAGTAATGGCTGAAAAAAAAAAAAAAAAATATATCTAAAAATAACGAGATTCCCATATTTGCCCATTGCACGTTTTTGTGCTGGGTGGTAGCGGTATTGGATTAATGAGTGCAGAGCTTAAACCTGAGGCTAGCACGCGCACCGGACGTCAGTGTATGAATTACGTAAGAAATGAATTTTAATTTGCAGTTTATATCAAACCAATCACTACCTACCTATACTTTACTATGTTTTAAATTCGTAATAGTAAGTCTTTGGCGTCCCTCAGCATTATCAAGAAGTTGGGATTGTGAAAGTTATGGGTGCATCCCAAATTGAACAAGAATTAAAACAGTAGGTAAAACAAGCCAACCACAATTAGAGAAGCGGACGTCTTATAAATTGTTTACCGGCAAGGAATACTCCCAGCTAATGAAAAATGTTCGCAGACTTTGTCCCTGTGTTTTATGGGGTAAGTTCCCAACTTTGTGGCGACGGAATAATTTCGAGAGCGGCTATTCCGCGACTTGCGATTATTGTCGACTGATTAATGCTGGGTCTGCTGAGGAGTTTGTAGCTGGAGATTGATACCGAGTGGTTTATTATGCGGTAATGTGCAGCTGGATAAGGCGTCTGGTCGCGGAATTAACTTTTATTGAGGACGTTTACCCAAATCAATGAGTTATTAGAAAAGAGTTAGAAACAAGCAGAGGCGTCATTATTAGTAGGTACTATTTAACAGGTATTTATCGCGTTAATTTACATTTCAATACCCGTAATAAATACTTGTTAAATAGAACCAATAATATAATGTTCTCAGATCGCGTAAGCAGAGGCAATGCTTTACTAGTAGACTCTATGCTTTCCGTATTGATGTAGAGTTCGGAATTGAGTCTACATCAAGTTGGCAGGCCTCTGCGCCGCTAAGTTAACAAAACACGGTCGTACAATTCATACACTGAAGTGTAACAACAACCCGTCTCGGGCTACTTTGGTAGCCCGGCCAATTGGGTGTGTCGACTGCAAAGCTGGCCACTCGAAGCATCTATTTGAAGCACCAGCTAATTTGAACCTACCTACAACTACCACTCTTAAGAGAACGTGACATACTTACCCTATTGGACTGGACATCGAGTCATTTTAAAGAAGGAAGAAAAATTACTATGTTAAGAAATTTACTCACATAAGTAAATTAAAACACAGTCAGCACCAATAGCCATCTGAAACAAAGCAAATGGGATTTTAAAGCGATTTAGCATAACAATCGTAACAGAATCAACGGCGACAGACGGAATTAATACAGATGAATACAATTTGTGGCTTCCAAACGGTTCCTCGTGGCAATGGTTAGTTTGAACAGCTGGTATTGCTGACTAAAATTCAACAAATAATTCAAGTATCTCCAGGTGGTATTTCTGAAATTCTACATTTATTTCAATTTAGCCGTGGCGTTCGTAGCGTAAGAATCGACCTTCAGGTCAGCCTGTGAGCCGACTAAAAGACCGGAGGAAGGACTGTAGCTTTCATTCTGTGTATTATTCAAGACTAACCAATACACACTTATACACACCAACCAATAATAAAATAAATAAATAAATAATGCTGGACAATCCACACAGCATCATCTAGCCCCAAGCTAAGCAGAGCTTGTGTTATGGGTACTAGATGACTGATATACATAATATAATACATTACATAGATAGATATTTTTATTATACATAGAAACGACCAGAACACCCGGAACAAATATTTGTAGATCGTACAAACATTTGTCCCCAGGCGGGAATCGAACCCGCAACCTTCCTTTCGCAATACACCTTGAACTATGCAAAACTTCGAGAATGTTAATTGTCTACTTTATACTACAATGTAGATATCTAAATTACTACTGAACATTTGCACGACGACTATCAAGTCAAAAATATAGTGATACTCTATTTTTTAGACATCATTGCTAACTTATATTTATACAAATAAACACTATCATCATCATCATCACATTTCTACACCTTCACCAATCCGTCTGCAAAGCGCGATGATTATAACAAAACCCTGATTCATGGATGGAGGCATGTTCAAGGCGTGGATGGTTGTGTCTTGATGAAGTTCAATTGAGCAGGAGATTGTTTCGTTGGCCACGGCATACGAGTATTGTGTGGTGCCGGCTTAGAATTTGCACCACCCCAAGTCTTCCCGCGGGTGTCGTAAGAGGCGACTAAGGGATATCCAACGGGGGCGGGCAGTAGCGCCCCCTGCAGAACAATTCTAGCACCGAAGTGCCCGTCACCCGCATGCCCAGCGTGGGGATTATGGGCAATACTCCCCGTGAGATAGAATCCAATAAGGCGCATATAAGGGGGAGGTCGACGTCCAGCCGTGGACCAATATAGGCTGTGAGGTTGGATGCAAGAAGCACAAGAAAGAGATAAAATTATCACCAAAGAATGTACTTTTACTTTAATTTTTTACGGGTCAAAACGGTAATTCTATACTAGATCATGAATTACTGTTTTGACTCGAATCTCTATGGTTCGGAGTGTTTTGACGTAGTATCTAATGAGAGTAATAGCAAATTCCAGTACAGAAGTTTGTTCTTCTTCCGCTCCATACAAACGATCGTATGCCCATTGCCCGCGTTTAATATACTACTTTTTAGAAAGTTAACAAGATATGTCTAGCGGTCCTGATCGTTCTATGCAAACGGTTCGTAGCGCTCAATCTGTTACAATTATTTGCATGTAAATTAGAGGACTTTGCGCCGTCTCTCAATGAAATAACGAGACCTCTTGTCTATCAGACAGTTTTAATGTCTTGTTTGTTGCAGACTTTACGTACCTAAACATCTTTACCCATAGAGGCCGCATTTTTTCGCATAGATTTTATTCGCATGCTTGGATTGGAGATTAATCGAAAGGAAAATCTACAATAAAACAGGTGTGAAAAGTCAAATCTACTTGTCCCATCAACAATCGGGATAGCCACTTTACTTACACATTACTAATACTAAAATGAGTACGTAATTCTATACGGTCGTACTAAATGTATCAGTTTATATATTTTTGGCCACATTTCAAGCAGTCTGGATCAGATTATTAGATGAGCTGTGCAAACCTTGCACGCTGGCATTTACTAGTATCGATCAAGGGACAGAGAAACTGGGAAAAAGCAGGCCGTGGACAAATATCCGCCGACCACAGGTCAGCTCTTAAAAAAATCTCAAAAAAACCCTTTGCGCCGTAGTGGGATTAACTTAAAATAATAATGATAATGGTGATGACAGCTACCCTTAATTTGGTACGACCGTGTAGAAGTCAGATTCCGCCTTCTACAGCCGGACCCTCCTGAAAGTTTGTCAACTGCGACCCGGGGAGCAATAAGACGCTCAGTAATTTTAACTAATGACTCTTCGTAGGCTACACTTGCCGGTTTGAAGGATGCTGGAAGTTGGCAACTCCACTTATGGGGGAATGTGCTCTCTTTGAGACAACGGGTCAGGTTTGTAAATTACACTACATGTACGTACACGATCTGAGAATCTTGTGTGCTCTACAAGAATAGAATAAAGAATGGAAAATAATATTTTGTCTTGAAAGTTTTCTATGTAGCTATTCGAAATTAGTGTGTTTAAAATAAAATTACGACCTCTAAGAATAATTACTTTGAAGGGCTTGCTAAGCAAATATTATAGAAATACATTATTATTGAAAAATTAAGAATAATTAAATCGTATAGTAGGTATTCATATTTAACACTTGTTTGAAAGATACAAAAGAGAACGAACATCTTGTAACAAGCTAAAATGTACGAGTATAGTACAAGAAAATACAATTTGAATATATTCTGTCTGCGTAACGGATTAAATTATTCTAGAGCCTCGAGAATTTCGCCCCAAGGTCCAGACGTGTCTGAAAAGTTTGATCTAGGTCACAAGTGATCGCAAGCAGGCATAACTCAAATTTCGGTCAAACGTAGGGACACTACATACAGAATATCAATATCAGATGGATCATAATCTTAGGTGGAGTGCGTCTGGTCTGGGCTCACAAAAACCTATGCGCGACATTGCTTAAATCGAAACAAAAAGTGGTAGGTTATACATACATTTATTTTTTCTTATCTAAAAGCAAAATGTGCAAGCTTCTTCCAACGGATTCGTTCACGCGTGTGTCCTAAATAAAAAATTGGTTGTCTGTAAAGTCGGTTTACTGACGATATTTGAACGTGACAACGTCTTAAGAAAATACTGATGGAATGGTAGCATTTGATACTCGATCAAAACATGTAAATGTACTATAGTATAGCAGCTGTCCACGCAGACGCATCGCTCACTCAAGTAGGAGAGAGACGGATGTCGAGCGCTCTCGCTTGCACTTCAAGCCTTACATGGAACGCCTCAGAGCGAGGTAACGCTGCATGAGGTAACGCCGCATGACGTCATGTTTTTTCGTGCGTGCAGCCGGCTCTATCGAATTATAAGACGTTGTCACGTCAAAATAACCTTCAGGACTAATGTAGCCAACTACAAGTACAACAGTTTTTAATTTCGCATCAGTCTCCAGCGATTACCCATCACGAACATTCTTACGATCTTATTTCAAGATTGAGGATATGAATTTATGAATTCACAGATTGTAGATATTCTGATGAAACTATTCTCGTTTCGCATTTAACCAAGACCCCAGTCGTTTCCTAACAGTACATATTTTAATTACTTGGATACTTCCAACCACTGAGACCGAGTTACAGAGAGGGCAAACATGTTGCTATTATTTTCAATTCTCCGGAGTGCAGTTTCGGAAGTTATTAATTCTGAACTAAGAGGCTTTAAAGGCGCTTTATCAAAGTCAGTCTAAGCCAAAATAGTTAAAAATTTGTAGGAACCTATACCTTTACCAATAAAACTTATTGAGTCGTGTTCTCTTCTCTGGTTTACCTAAAATGTTGAAAAATATGTAGGTGTCTGAACACCCACAGAGGACGTCATTTAAATTGTATATCAGGTACCTCGCCCCAAAAACTTCTCGCTAGGGACCAGCGGAAAATAAAAACTTATATGATCGGTTTGCATTTTAGGGAATTGTATGAAAATCGAGAATATATTCGGGTTTGCCATATTTTTCCACAATGTGGTGCCGAGTTGGGAGTTTGACCCTTCCAGACCCTCGGGTGTAAGTGTCTAATGATCAATATTTTTGTTTAAATGTGCGACTGAGTTTATATCGGAAATGGGGAAGATGGGTTGCACAGATACGAATATCCCTTTTGCAAGTTTTCACGAAAGCAATAGGAGGAAAAACATTCTCAGGATAAATTTATCCTCGTTCTCTTGTTTCATGTAATCTTGTTGTATCTTGTGAATGATTTGACGTGATTCGGCTCTAGCCGACCCTATTCTTTGTATCTACACAGCAACGTTTCCCATAAATCCTTATTTTCGGGAATCAATCAAACCGCTTAGCACAGGCCCTTTCCGAACAGTGGGAGGTCCGGGTCCTTACGCCCTGGGGTCTCTAATGTCTTCGAAGAACATTAATAAACCTTTTCGTGGAGTTAATAGACTTCGGAATAAATGTGTCTATAGACCAGAAATGACTTGAATCAGTTGGGTCAGTAAGAATCAATGTTTTGGAAGTTTTGTATCGCTACGGATTCTGCTGATAGGTCTACGCAGTTATTGTGAGGACGATGCAGACTAGAAAGTCGTGGTTTGGTTGATTTTATACAGACCTCTGTCCAAGACAGTTGCTTAGATCTGGTTAAGGTGGATCGTTTCGTGTTGGCGCGAGATTAAATTTTCTTTGTGTAATTTGTTTGTGCTAATCGTAAACCATGAAAAAAGTAACTTCGATATTATTATTTAAATTCGATGGTATTTTTGGAGCATTTGAAAAAACAAGAGATTTTGGGCTAGAAAATCACCATATTAGTACTTATAAGATTTAAGATCATTTCTAACCTAGATATAGTTTTAATGAATAAAATACTTTTTATTTAGTTTTTTTTTTAATTTTTATTTTCAAATGCTCTTAATATACAGTTGAACCGAAGTTTAAATAAACACCGGAGTTGTTTTTATCATAGGTTCGTAGAACATGTTTTAGGTTTTGCGGCAAATTACTTTTCCGTTAGTATCATAGGTTCGTAGAACATGGTTTAGGATTTGCGGCAAATTACTTTTCTATTAAAAATTTGAATCTCGCGATAACACGAAAATAAGGTGAACCTGAATGTAGTCTTGATCAAAGTTACTAAACGATATATCGAATTTACACATTGAAGATACATTTACATCTAAAGTCTAAACGTATGTATACGAATCGCACGTAAATATGAAACGTTTCAGTAGAACAACATACAAAGTAATCAAGAGAGAACATAAAATAATACGGTAGACAAATCGACACAAACAAAGAAATAAGCTGATGAAAGCCATTCAGGGCATGAGTGACATTTTCTAAATGGGAGCCAGCATCCTCAAGGGCACAAAATGAAATTGCTACAAATGACTGTAATAATTAGAAAGGTCCTTGCTACAAAGTCTGCAGGGCCGTAGCCTCGTAGGCCTCTTGTAAAATTGAATTTACGATCTTAGACGACCGACGCCACGGTGGGATATTTTCTTTTTTCTGCTTCGATTATTTTCATCGGGCATTCCACTTGTGCAAAGCTAATTTTTCCTGAACTTTATCATAGCTTTAATTAGGTACGATCATCGACCAAAAATGGTGAACACTGACGATTTACGATAACGATATAAGTACATACTTCTGTTTTACGTAAATTTAACCCAGTTCAGCCATTTTCGTCGCGACCTAATCTACCAAAACCAATAAAACAGGTCTTTTTAGTATCCATCTACTTAAGCACTTACCTAGGTAAGTTAGTGCCCACTAAAAGCGTCGTAGAATCCGTATTACTTTTTTATTTCTTGCTAATCCCAAATCAGATATGTTAAGCTTTTATTCGTCCACACACAATGCTGATAAAACTACGAACCGGTTCTCGAATCTATTCTTCTTTTTACGATCGTTGAAAGAACTTATCTAGTAGTTTCTACAGAATGTTGGTAACATTGTATTTGGTACACAAAGGTATCGCTTTACGGTCTGAATAGTGGTCGGTTATCTAATGTGATTACTGGATATTTGAGACCCAGCTTACATACCACAGTAAAATTTTGGCAAGGATTTTGGTATAGAAAATTTTATTTAGGTATTTTATTCATTGACAAAATCCACATCTTTCAATTAGAACTTAACAGTAATATAATAGCACCAATTGTTTGTTTAAAGGAAATGTTTCATTTGGTAGTTAGAAAGTTCTTAATGGGTTCTCAAAATTTCAACTTTGTAGATTTAAATTAAAACATTTAGAAAACTCAGGATCTCGGGAAATTAAGATGTTGAGACTTAATGAGAGCTTTAGAGTAAAGTTTCTTTTATATGTTAAAAAGTTTTTCAAAATAGAAAGGTACCTACGGATAATCGAGTTGTTCAAGTTAAGGTAATCTTAGTAAAGTTTCTTATCTCGCAGGTTTCTTATCAGTAGCTTAGATTTCCCAATTAGAAAAAGAAAAAACAATTACCAAAATGCAATTAATTACCGAAACTAACAAGCTTTTCAAACAAAGGGGCTTAAAAGCTGAAATTCTTTTAATTTTGCGCGATACATTTTTAAAACCATTTCTCACTAGGTATAAGCTCTGTATTTACTTAATTTTTCCCGGGTTTCGTTGCTTTCCTCGGAACAATATATTAAGTGGGACCTTTTTCGTAAATCCGTTCAAATTACTTGTAGGCTGAGGGCCTTCCTGAAATTAGAAAGAGCTTTTAATTATGTTCACTGTGGATTTGGTAAACGAGCTTTTGAAAAGCGGGGTTTGCTGGTGTGAAGTTATTTCATTTAACATTTTAATATTTTTAATCGAGAAAATCTCCCCCTCATGTGATGCTGTACCGCCTCTATCTAGCCGAATAGGGTATAAATATAAGGAAAATTACGAGTTCTCGTTATAGGTAGCTTTCTAATAAATTATACAACGGTGAAGTATGGACGTATGTATCGAGAAAATTCGACACGGAACTTGCATTTTGGGAGTTAAATTTTCGTTTTTATAAATTCTCTTTTCTTCTATTATAAAATAGAAAATGCAACAATGTCATCATTGCTTTATTGCCTACATTATTGGCAATCAAATGAGTCCTCTATCGTCCTCCTAGAACCTCTGCATGGGTAGCTATAACTTAAACAATACAAGCACCCGTGCTTCGAGGCAAAAGAAAACAAAATGGCTGCCATTTTATCAGGGAGCGAGAAAAAAAAATAGGGATAGTGATTAGTCGATAAAATTTACCGTACTTCACCCCCCCCCCCCCCCCCCCCAAAGTCTCCGACACCGGTAACTAGACACATTGTATAAACGCGTGTGAACATGCGGCCATGGGCTTTTCATATTTCAATTCCAACTTCAAGCGTCAATAATCAACACCACATAGAGATAAACCATTCTAAAAATGAACGCCGATTGAATGACGTTTAGTCGAGGGGGCGTCCATTTTGGCGTGCATTTTTAACCCCCGACGCAAAAAGAGGGGTGTTATAAGTTTGACGTGTCTGTCTGTGTATCTGTCTGTGGTATCGTAGCTCCCAAACGGATGAACCGATTTTCGTTTAGTTTTTTTTTGTGTCATAGATAATTTTATCCCGAGTGTTCTTAGCCATGTTTCATGAAAATCTGTTCAGCCAATAAAGGTCGGCGGGTTTTTAAATTTGTTCTTGTTAGAATGGTTTATCTCTACAACGGTTACCGTCGTCGGACCCAGAATGACGCCTTATCATCGAGACAGCCCAAATTTCCCAACTAACACTCGTTAACGGAGTCGCTACACGATATGCAGCGGTACCCCAGTTTAGTGCTTTGCAGACGAGCGACGTCTTATCTTGTACATTTCCTGGTTGCTAATGTGTACGTTACCTGTTGGGCATTGTGATCAGAATTAAGAATTTGTGAAGAGTTGAGCGATTTTGTACCTAGGCAGGCCTGGTTTGACGCCACAAGACCATTTTGATTTCTCTTCAGTTCGGCTTAGAACATGGATGGCTTATAAAATGTGAATTCAATCTTTCCAGCTGTAGATTTTTCATCTCAGAGTTCTAAATTGACGACCGACAAGAGTATTTTTCAGGTCCAAGCGACTTTTTACAACCTTTATCACTTTTTACAACGTTCCGACACCCACCCATCAAACGTTGGGACCTCTATAAATAAGCTGCGGAACCCAGATTGCCGTGTTATAAATGAAAGGGTACAGGAAATTAGGGTTTTTTACTACGGAACCCTAACTTGCGATGCTGTATCGCCGTAAACAATTTTTCATCCCGTGTGGTTCGTTCCTAACACATCTGAGCTGATTCCATTCAAACTAATGGAATGGCAGAGTACGGACTCTGCTTTTAACGGTAAGAGAAATTTATAAAATCTCACATCGACGACACTAAAATATGATGGAATAGGTATTACAGGGGCTACTTTGTTAGTACATGCCGATTTTCAAAGTATTCATTATTTGCCATCGTAAAATTAATTTGTGAGCAAATAATTTTTAATAATTTTCGTAAATAGGCAAAGCCACCTTTCAGGTGTCGAGTGGGTGAGAAACCTCTGCCTAGAATAACGTTTCAGTCGACACCTTATATTATGTACATAAACTGAAAATATCGGAACGTTATTTGTAGGTTTGCCAGCCTGTACCGTAATTCTGTACCTTTGTTATGGAACTTGAAAATCCGGCTCACTTTTACCGAATTTTCCATACGCATGAAGGTGGTGACACTTGCAACCCTCTCCATAATTTATAGGTAGGGTCAGGAATAAACCCGAATCTACACACCGTTCCTGAGTAAATAGCGCTTTATTTGGGATGATGGAATATTTTACGGGTCCCATAATAACTGATTACGTAGTTCGCGCGGTTACCACCATGTCATTTGGCCGACACTTTTCCATGTTACGGGGCAAATGCGCCCACTTCTTGTTGATATGCTGAAGAAAAAACCGACAGGTTATACCGAACTGCTTAGACGAAATGTCCAAAATACGGAATACATAGATACGCCATAGATTTACGCCTACTCTAGTAGGCGTAAATCTATGGTTTGGACAAAATTTTGTACCAACGAACAAAACGATCTTAGGTTTAAAATGTTCAAATTTAGTTTCATCTAATCAAATCAATGTACTTTTCATAAAGCGCCATATGGTATGCTAGGGTCAAGTGCAAGTCGCAAAATGAGCACTAGTGCATGTCGAGGAATGTGCAGATAGAAAAACGTTCTGCTTGCAAATAGCGCACATAGCAGATTGTGCAGATAGCAAAAAGTTCTGGGTATGAAAATCAATATTCTCAATAAATCGACGCTTGCAAGGCAATAATCAAGCGACATGCAGGCAACTTTACACTAGAGCGTTTGAGCGTTTCACTGAATTTACTTTTACCTCAACCTCAACCTTAACCGCCTGTATTGGTCCACTGCTGGACGCAGGCCTCCCCCTGATAAGCGCCTTATTGGCTTTTATCTCATAGGGGTAATGCCCATAATCCCCACGCTGGGCATGCGGGTTGGGGATCGCAGTTTAGTGGTAGAATTGTTCAGCAGGGGGCGCTGCTGCCCGCCCCCGGTGGAAATCCCTAAGTCGCCTCTTACGACACCCGCGGGAAGATTTGGAGTGGTGCAAATTCTAAGCCGGCACCACATAGTTTTACTTTTAAGAACTAGTAATACATAAGTAATACCTAAGTAAATTCAGTAGGTAGTCATACATGAGAAGTTCTTATAACATCGGCACATCGGGGAGTTCCCTCGTACTGAAACTTGCGTCGATGCATTAATTAATTAATTATTATCAGAGCATGCTCTCCGGGCACACAGTTAAGATGTTACTAGCGAGCTAGTTTCTTAATTAAGGGTTCTTAAAGGTGTAAGAGATGCTCCATGGGGGGCGTTGCCCAAAACGATATAAGTTTTTGTAAGATTGCACCTGCTGTGTTTCTTACTTGAAGTTGAAGTATCAGGAAAGAGTTACCATCAGGAGCATGGCGTCTTGCGGTATAACCGTTTTTACTAGTACCTACTAGACGGTCTGGTACTGATGAGAAACCAAACAACACAAGACAAAATTAAAATTTAAAAAAACCGATGTTTATTGGCTGAACAGATTTTCATGAAACATACAGCTAAGAACATCATCATCATCATCATCAGCCTATATTAGTCCACTGCTGGACATAGGCCTCCCCTAATGAGCGCCATAGCGCCCTGTCTTCAGCTTGCCGCATCCAGCATCTGCCTGCAGTCTTTCGCAGATCGTCATCCCACCTGGCCGGAGGGCGTCCTACACTACGTTTGCCGAGTCGTGGTCTCCACTCAAGAACCAACAACACAAGAACACAAGAACGACAACCGCTGGGGTAAACGAGTTCTTGAGTGGAGACCACGACTCGGCAAACGTAGTGTAGCTAAGAACACTCGGGATAAAATTATCTATGACACAAAAAAACTAAACGAAAATCGGTTCATCCGTTTGGGGACTACGATACCACAGACAGATACACAGACAGACACGTCAAACTTAAAACACCCCTCTTTTTGCGTCGGGGCTGGGTTTAAAAATAGTCGTAGGCATAGTGTGCGTTCACAGTAAATTTGCGGTGGCGGGGGCTAGGGCGGGTGCGACAGAGAGCGCGTGAGGTGGCCATGGCCACAGTAACGAGCGGGCTGTTGCACCGTTTAGACGTATTGCAGGTGTGTCAAACCGACGAGGAGACGAGGATTGGTTGTTTTTACTATATGTGATGGTGTGCGCGAAATAAATAAAGTTAGACACAAATTATATTTATTTGTATAATGCAAAAGATTCTATTGATGTTTCGAATAGATGTCTGTTAAATGCACTAATGGGTATTTATTTTGTGAGGGTTTTGAGATAAAGGAAAGATTTGTTAAAGTCGGATGATGGTAGAAACGTGGAATTATTAGGACAGATTAAGAGAAGTTAGGAATGTTATTTTTAATTCAAATGGTAGAGTTGCGGAGACCAGTTTTTTCTCCAGGCTAAGGAGGTGGTGAGGTGAGAGCTTCCAAATTGGCAAGTATAGGACTAGCAATGAGCAATATAACATTTCTGGATAATTTTCTATTAACTTTCGTTATGCAACCGCTCTCTTCAAAAGTAGCTTAGCAACCAGCAAACAAACTATCGGCCGATATCAAGTCGCCGATAGAAAGTCTGTGGTCTGCGGGTTTGAGATACCTAATAAAAGAGGTCGGATTTCAATCTCTTAATAGTGACAGCAAAAATTTTTCTTTTGAAATATTAGGATTTATTTAAAACTGACAACTCAAATCAGACAAGTCATTGTACTTTAATGAAATAATTTTACAATTTTTATATTTTCACTACCTTTTTATTTTTTATAATAATGGCAAAAATTGTTGCTGAAATGGAAAAAATTAGGGATGCGGTAAAAATTGTTCAGCCGAAATCACTGAAGGAACCGAATGGTCACTCAAAACTTCGGGTCGAAGATTTAAAAGCAGCTAAAGAGAATGATCGTGTCTCGGTTCGAATCCATAGTCCCGTCACCGCTTGCGCTACGGTGAACACCATGGCGGAACTGCATACCAAAGCCATTGAAATTAATTCAGCTGATGAAGTCAGGTACCGTAAATTACTCAATCTAAGTTTTTTTTTATATGAATCAATGAATTGAGTAATTGGCACAGCGCATCAGCATTGCCAAACAGCGTGGCAATGCAGCCAGCGTCTTGGGGACGCTTCCGACTGGTATTGATATGGATCAGTTGAGCTACCTGTAGACTGTTTGCAACAGTATGCTGTTAGCTCAATTGTTTCAATTGTAAATACTAGTATAATTTTCTTTGTGAATAAAGGCTTTTACTTAAGTATTTATAATTGACATTTCATTTCCCGTTTTAGACAATTTGCTGTGCAACTACTACTTCTGTTCTGAGCATCCTTATGGTTCGATAGGGCACGAAAATAAGAACAGTTGTACCAATATCTTAGAATATGGTTTTATATAGTGTCTAGAATCCACGTCATCTTAACAGTCACAAAATTTGTTTCTGCCGTTCTCTTTAATAAATTACAAATATTTTCTCGCTAGTCGTGCTGAAAAGTTGTATGTTTAACTCGAGGGCAAATATTTTTCGTTTCGTACCTTTTAAATCCCTCGTTACCTCAGCAGTCTACCTTAGTGCCACTCGCTACGCTACGCGTCTATTCTAGACTGCTTCGCTAGCTCGGGATTTAATATCGGCACATTCAACAATAAATAGTTTTGCCCACTTGTTGAACAAGTAACTATTTTATGAAAAAAAATCATAAAACTAATTTTATTCCCAGAGTAAGTAGACTGACCTCACCTGAGGTGAGGTGAGGTGTGGTGGACTGAGTGTTTATTCACTAAAGTCAAATATGTCCTATATTTCATCAGCATTGCCATACAGCGGGGCAATGCAGCCAGTGTCTTGGGGACGCTTCCGACTGGTATTGATGGGGATCAGTTGAGCTACCTGTAGATTGTTTGCAACAGTTTGCAGTTAGCTCAATTGTTTCAATTGTAATTACTAGTTATAATTTATTTCTATTGGTTGATTGTAATTGTCTTTGTGAATAAAGATATTTCCTATATTTCATTTTAGTGAATAAACACCCAGCATTGGGTTAACAATGATCAATTTTCTGAATGTGACATATTTTCTCCCTAGGATAACTTTAAAAAACAAGCTTCTAATTTTTTTTGTGTATTCATGCTATTGCTATTCTCCAAATAAGCGTCTGTATCGTTGTTGTGTTTAATTGTAAATAATGTTTCTATTACTGGTATCTTAATTGGTGTTTACGTAGCTATATTTTAAGAAAATTGTATACTGTTTGTGTTTTAATAAACGAAAAATAAAATCATTCCTCTACTTTTTTGTTTCAGACAAGCTATAAAAGCAGCCTTGGCTAAAAAACCAATGACGGCAAACCAATGCGTCTCCACTGAAATGACTGAACTCGTTCCCAGTTTACCAAAAGAGACTCCAGTTCCAAAAGAGGATCCAGTTCCAAAAGAGGATCCAGTTCCAAAAGAGGATCCAGTTCCAAAAGAGGAACCAGTTCCAAAAGAGGATTCAGTCAGCGAAATCCAAGAGTACAAACCTGAAAGCGGTGACCAAGTACACGTTTCTCAGAAATCAAGGAAAAGACAACGGAAACCCACAAAAGCCGGGCCTTCAAAGCGTCCCAAAACTCAAAATGAGATCATTAATCATTTCTACGTAGGAAAGCTATGCAACCTCGTCCCAGTGACAAAAAAAAATTCACCTACTGACTTGGACTCCGAGAAACGCCCGCTTATGCCTAGACCTTATAATGGACATATATGGAAAAGATTCTTTGCTAATTAGTATGTGATATGATACTAATGTGGCTGTTTCAGATTATTAGGATAAAGAATTATTTTGTAACAATTCCGCGTAAAACTGTTAAGATCCAACAAAATGTAATTCGCATGCTCCGGCCACCCTCCTATGAATTGACATTCCATGCAATCGAGAGAAGCCATGCAACCGCGAGAGGGTAAAATCGCAATATAAACTTACCGAATCACTTGCCCTCCAACTTTAAGCACGAACACAACTTAATTTGTAAAAAAAAATACCTTTAATACACGAACTCCACAATAAAGAAACCCATCAAAGTAAGTAAAGAAATTAAGTAATATTTTTTTATCTTAATATTTGCAAACAATTTCCGCAAAGTAATGCCTGAATCTATTATTTGGCTGTTTCAGGGAAACATTTATAGGTGGTTTTGAAATAATCTTTGGCAGCAATATTCAAAATTTGGCGTTGAATTTTGTAAATGTCTTTTTATGTATTTTGTACAAACTTAATATTGAAAAAATAATAAAATATCCTTGGTAATTTCGTGTTTTTTTACTTGCTGTTTGTTCGTGCAGTGTCGTGCTAGCCAAAGACCAAAGAACTTTAGCATTTCAGCCAAAATACCACTGCTTAATAGAGGCCTCCCCAAAGTCGGGCTAAAGACTTAGTGCCACAAATTAAGGCCCTGACATGTCAAAGTACGAAAATGATTCCTATACAAAATAAGCCTACAATCAGTCACATAAGCTTCACTATCACCCACTAACCCCCACCTGTAGGTACAAATTAAATCCCGGAGGTACAATGTTTTCTAATAATGAGCTACCCAAGACCTCATCGGGCCTACAAGTTTAAATTGCAGGGAGTAATTTGAGCACCCCTGTGCGAGGAACAATTCCTAAAATGGACAACGCATGTTAATCGCCTGCTTAATGGCAGCCTTGGGCCCGTGGTCGGGTCCATCAGATGTTGGGAATTGTGATTTACGTGCCCAACCAACTTCTGTGCGTAGGAATGGGCAGAGCAAGGACCCCATTCTCAATTCTCGAATTTTGAGATCTTCACTTTTTCAAATATTTATGTATACTAAATATGAAAATAAGGCCTTCATGAACTAAATATGAAAATAAGGCATTTTTAGTGTGAGATTATAGTCTTCGAAATATCTTTGAAATCCGATATAAGTAGCTATCATTCATCATAATATAGTTAGACATGAATAGCTTCGACATTTATCAAAACTTCGTATTTGTTCATGATCCTTCATCACATCAACAGCCTTTACCAGCCCACTGTTGGACCTATGTCCAATAGTGGACTGGTAAAGGCTTATGCTACCCATTGCTTCCCAGTGCCAGGTACCATCCCAACTTACCTTATAACCTAGTTGATCTCATGACAACTCTATGGTTAAAGTTAATCTGTTATAAGTTAGATGACAATAGTATTTTACCGGTTTTCTAGAGCATCAGTTTGTTCTTTGAAACGGATATTAAGTCTATAGTTATAAAGAACATTGAGAACTGATGCTAATGTCTGTCTGACGTTATGGCAACAATTAGTATTAAACCTGTTTTAACCGACTTCAATTATTATTATTTGAATAAAATAATGTGTAAACCATCTAACAAAACATGTTTTGATGATTTGCGACATCACTCTTTTTTTTACAGACATTTAAAGTTTTCGAAAATTTTCAAAGATTTTAAAAAGCCATTTCTTGGTGGCATTTTAAAATAAACGGAAGATGCTTCTTTAGCTTTTTAAAGTATAGTTCTTTAGTTAAACCTTTTTAAAAACATGCCTAGTTATTGCTCTTTCTTTTGAAATATCATTTACACGGATTTTCATACAAATTATTGAAATTTGGACCAAAAACAACACACCACAAACCAAACTGAGGGACATAATTTGATTTTTTTAGCAGACAATTTAAATAATCCTGTAGTATCTGATTACCTGGCAATGGCCTCCTTTATTGTGTGCCAGGTCTGGAAGAACAAGATCCCCACAGAAGGACTCAATTCTGCCGTTTCCTCCTCCACAGAGATATAGACAACCATGGCTCTAATTGTTCCAAATAGTCTGCGCTAGCTTCACCTTCAAGCTTTGCACCCCGCTACCAATCAACCTGTATGCGGCGTAAAACGTGTCTAAAACATCGTAACATGATAATTTTCACAATCATTGGTACATAACTAATGAATTCCATGGCAACGGGCGTAAACAAGTGGTCTACTTTGAAAAACAACACAACGTTGACGGATAGCGGATCGCATAAGGCTTACCCCCCGCACTGCGGATATATGTAATCCGTGCGGTTTTTTCTGTGGAATTCTGCAATATAGGAAATTGTATGAAGCTGCACTTTCCCGCTTATAAGTTGCGATTCAGTACGCAAACTGATAATAATCCGCGAGAAAAAAATTCGCCGGATTATATACGCTGTGCAGGCCGTGCAGGGTAAGCACGAAGGACGACCGATCCGTTCTTTCCTGTTCCCTTCTATGAAATTTAGTGACACGTCCGAAGCAACGGATATTTGCACGTTCAGCAGTAACGTTGTTCGTTTCGTGCTATCCATGAACCGAAACTTCGTATTTCATATTTCAATTTAGGCATCCCTTCATTCGTCGATTCATCCAAGTGTCATCAAACTAAATATATAGGCTCGACTTTAACTAGATGTTGCCACTTGAAAAATACGACTTCCAAACCCATTTTCATCATTCAGGGATCTGAAGACGCTTTATATTTTTTTTAAACGCGCCGAATTATCTTTCTCTAGTTTCGATACCAGGAAAATCGCAGGAATAGTCGTATAGGTGTGTTAAGGCATCTTTCCGCATCCTGGATTTATTTCTAGGGTTTGTGAAGATATAATATTATTAGGTACATTTGATTTCGAGTCCTTATGTCATCGCAGTAACTAGATGTATATCGTTAGGGGGTCAGTCACCCTCTCAAATGCAACATAAAGCAAAGTCAGCGTCAAAAATAAAGTCTTTCATTCAAAAGTTAATTAAAACCCTGTCCCCAGAATGGTTCAACGAAACACAAACTCTATTCTCCAGGGAACCTAAGCTACGCTCTGTACGAGATCTCGGGCATCCTGTTTTATTAGAGAAAGGTTACATATGGAAAATATGTCTAAAACAGAAATGTAACGCTTCTATTTGATTCTAGTATCTTTTAGTAACTATAATTTCCGAACTTGGCTGACTCTATCGCGCGTCACAATACTTCATTGACAGTACCCATATTAACTTGTTCAGAGTGCATTTTTGTACGAATCTAACTTCTAATTTATTTTAAAAGTAGGAGCGCTTTCGCAGCTTTTAAGGTACACGCTTAAATTATAAAGCTTATAAAACATTGTTCCCCTGTGCATCATAACCCAGCGAGTGTTCTGAGAAGGCCTTTAGCACGACTTACTGACGCTAACGTCTAATGAATCTGCTACCACTTCACGCGGTCGCGTTATACAAGACGAAGCATTTTTAAGATAAAATAGCCTCCAAACAGAATTCTGTCTCTGTCTCTCAAATAATCTGTTCGGCAACCTAATTTGGCCATGAGGTAATTGTCATTTTCTTCTGTCTTCATAAACTTATAAACTTTGGTTCTGGATTCGATAACCAACAACGTTCGGAAAAAAGATTACTCTCCAGATAATGTGTGATGAGGTGTGATCTGATTGCATGCTTAGCAAGACTTAGGTCATGACTTGCACCATTCAAGATACAATCAGAAACAAAAAGCGAATATCGCGATGTCGTGCAATAAAAATGATAGTCTCGTCATCGGGACTGGACTCTACATATTTTAGATATACTAGAGTTTGTAGATTAGCACCTCGACAACCCAAACCCGTGCTAACCTCCCAGAAAACGCATTACGCCAAGATTCGTCAAGACTTCATTTGTTATGTATTCTACTTAGCTTGTAGTAGCTGTTACCACCCGCTTGGTTTAATTAATTAATTTTGCAAGGTTTTTCTTTACCCTGGCACTCTACACTAACCCTGATTGATGTAAATAAAGTCTTGGGTTTAACTCTAGACTAGACAAGATTAATTTTCTTCATCAGATATTATTTTGCTCTTGCAAATAAAAGTTCACTTGGTTTATTTACGACCTATCTTAGTTTTTAATAGAAAGTCTTGCAACTGGAAAAAAAAAAAATCAAAAGCAACATTTCCAGCGAACCAATGTTTAAGTTCCGTCAACAAGTAGAAGGGAACAATTTAAAAACGTTAAAATGAATCTTAAAAGCTCCCCTACTAACTTTTGTAATAGATCGGCATTATTTGTTATCTCATCAGGCATCTTCGAACAAAGCACGAATAGATAGAAGATAGTATTATGTAGGAACGCTTCTAGAGAACCACAGTATTTGCTTTGGAGATAGGAGATGAAAGCATTGGGCCAAATAGCGACGGAGTCCGTGACGGTTTTCTTACGGTGCCCTTATTCTAGCCTTATCGTTACACACAACGGCAATGACACAATTAATTTATTCTCTTTGGGCGTCAGCACCAAAACACGTACCGAAACTCAAAGCATAGAACAATAACATCTAGGTCACCCAACATTAATTTAATTGTTGTTGAAACTTCGCAGTACCTACCAACTCATCATCATCGGCAGCCTATATTAATCCTTTGCTGGACATAGGCCTCCCCATTAGGGGAGATTAGGCCGCTCTATGGTTATGGCGCTCTAATGAGGAGGGAGATGCTGGATGCGGTGACCTCAGCTCGCCGCATCCAGCATTCTGTCTTTCAAAGATCATCATCCTACCAGGCCGGAGGGCTACACTACGTTTGGCGTGTCGCGGTCTCCACTCAAGAACACGTTTACCCCAGAGGCAGTCGGTTCTTTGTGAGATATGGCCGGCCTAATGCCACTTCAGCTTGCTAATTCTTTGAACTTTGTCGATTACTTTGGGTACCTTCCCTTACGATTTGATGTACGCAGTTCAGCGTGTGTCTGACTATGGAGTGAAAAGACTCGTATACGTAACTTACAAGAAGATGAAGTTCAGTACGGTATCGGGTTGATGTATGTTTTGTATGAGAATTTATCGCAGATTAGTTCTCAATACAGAAAAGAAAACAACCTTGATAAAAACAGTCTGACTAGGATCGCAATGAAGTAGGAAAATCACCCCGTGTTCCCTTTTCCAAGAATTTATACAATGGCCGTTTGAAGCCTGCAAAAGCATAGATTTTATTGAAATCCTCAAGAACTCTGGAGCTCGGTATTTTATATCATTGCGAAGTGGATATTGAACCTACGATAAAATTTACTGAGCTGAGGGTAATTTCGTTTTTGTGATATTATTTTATCATTTTAGCAAGATTGGCAATTTTTTGGTATTTCAATTAAACGGAAATTCCAAAAGCATATTGTTCGCTCCGCCTTACATAAAAATATTGACAATACTCGTCAGTGCTTTGAATATCTTTAAGTACACCATTTTAGGTTACGGAACCTACGGATTCGCTTACGAGGTAATTCTCGTTGTAGCCTCAAGTGAACTGATCAAACACCTTTTCACCATCGGAGCGACGGACAACCCTCTTGCAGTGGATGCCACAGAGAAGAAGTGACGAATGCGAAGGAATGACAGCACAACGAACAGAAATCCACAACTTGCCGAGGTCACTTCACGAAGCTTTAAATAACCCAGGAGGATTCTGCGCTTCTGGTCGGAGTTAAGCCTCCACCACACAACCGCGATTTTGAAGCGCGTCTTGTGTCGCAACAAGACGCAAGACGCAGCTTCAAAATCGCGGCTGTGTGGAGGCTTTAAGCTGGATAACTTAGCAAAATCAACACGCTTAGGTAACGGACCAACTTGAGTCTAAATGCGCACAAAAGTGTACTTTAACCCAAACATAGCCCTTTGTAAGATAACATAACAGTGAGGGTAAAGGGTCTTGAGATAACTTTTAGAATAATACCAATACTTTCGGAGATGCCGTGGACTCACGGCGCAAGAAACCCCACCGACTGAAGTGGACTCCAGTGGATATCTTAAGAGTCGACTAAGGGAAACTACCAGAGGACAATAAACAGAAGAAACAGAAGAAAGAAGCGTGGGGAATTGGTAATAGCCATAATAGGCTATATGCATAATTTTTTTTATCCGATAAAGTTATTAGGTTAATACATTACTGAAAAAAATATAACACCCTCAACATTTTTAATTATTAAGGCAAACTTTTAATATAGTAGCTAGTATGAGTTTTCACAATACCAAAACGGAAAAAGTTACTACCGCGCTGACTTGTCAAAGCTCTGCCAAATGGCAACAAATCACTCAAAATCATTCGAAACTATAATCGAATTCGTATGAAATTATTGGATCGCTGTCATACAATGAACTAGTGTTATCCGTTTGTTTTAGCAAAATCATTTTTATGCAAAATTATAAGATTTTAGTTCGTAAAACCTATCATATTCTGTTTTCGAAGTTTATGACACTAACACAGACACTGGCAGAGTCGTAGCGAAAAGCAAATAATAGTTCCCCTCAGTATCCGCTAGGGGCACTGCAAGGCGCTAAATGTCAATTATAGTTTTCCTAAACTATGCAAACCTTATCGGCCCTGATTATAATTTTGATTTTTACCAATGACTTACTTACTGAAACAAAAAAATTAAATTAAATTAAAAACAAATAAATTGGCTCTACCAACTCCGAGTGCCAACTCCTCCTTTCAAATTGAAAAGATTATCAACCTTTCACACCTTTCATGAACCACTAAAGGCAGTTATTGAGTTATCAAAAGCGATTTTCTATTGAACTATTCACCTCAAATTACCCCAGCAGACGTTCAATAGGCAGTCGAAGCTAAATCATACCAGCCAATGGTGCCAACACCCTCACGCCGAACCACAATGTAATATCTGAATGGCCCTGATTCCACACATCGATTCTGCAATTTATTACCTACAGCTATACCTAGCCAGGTTTCCTAAATTGCAAAGACTTTGCCCGGAACCCACAGAGTCTCTGCTGTAGGTAGACTAAAACATATTTTTGATCTTAACCACGACTCCTACTTACTCCACTCAAAGCAACCTCCAACATGCGTTTTGGTATCTATATTTGGAAGGAAACTAGATTTCAATCCTTTCAGAACTTGAAGACTTAAAAATCTCCCATTATACATCTTTTAGAAATAATTACCCTGATCTGAACAAGAGGCCTTCTTTTCTCGATTTCTTTTTCCACCTTGCTTTATCAACCGCTAGATTTTGGGACACATTGCAAGAAATTATGCATAGATAATAGTTTCTAAAATTGAACTATTGTGTGTGGAACTAGGTAAGAAAGAATCAATTATTTTCAATAATAGCTTACGTGGAAAAGCACAACTATGTATTTGTAAATGCTTACACTTTTCTACAACCATATATGTATGTGTACAACAGCCTACAAAACAACACGGGCTCGCAAAAAGTGATGTACGACACATTTGTTCTGAAGTGCACGGGGCCCCATACAACAAATTTGTTTCAGTTTAGTAAGATAAACGAGCGAGTTAGCCGGGTACAGTAAGCCCACATTATTGTAAGATTGTTATTTTTGTGGTTGTAATACATTTTGTGCGTCTCAAAAAACAAATTTAAAAAATAAAACCAAAAAATGCATAAGGCCTCTCTAACAATCGTTTCATATGCTTTAGTCATTCTGTAGACTTTCTTTTACAATCAATTGTTACATGAATACTTTCTTTGTGGCTAGTTAGTATACTGGGTGGATTGGTGTAGCTAAGGAAAAATGGTCTTAGGATACTATCCATATTTTTTAGAGAAATTTTTCATCCTTATTCACAGATTAAATAAAAGGTAAGTACAGTTAGTTAGCAGGAATATGGGCATTTTACACGAAAACTTTTTTTGATGCCAATCGATTCTGTTTCTTATACTTACTGGGCCCGCAGATACTTTTAAAAACGAAATCGAAGTTTCTGATTCATTTTCGTGCAAACGCTAAACATATGCAAGCGACATAAGAGTTTTGTTTGCACGACAACGAAAACGTAAGTTCGATTTTCCTTTCCGAGTGACCCCTGATCAAGAACTTTTATCGGCCCAACTGCGGTTGGAGTAGGTACCTACTGAAAAAGTCAGAGATCGCAAAAAACTTTTCCCATAAGTACATTTTATAAGGAAGAAAGAGTACTTAATTTTTTTTAACCCTATAAAATTTTTCATAAAAAAGCTCAGGATGACAGAATACAAAGACTTGGTAGAAAAAACTTCGGAGATAAAAGCTTATCTTATAATAAGTTAACACTTTGGGTGCCCAAGACAGACATGCAGAACATAATATCCATCTTCGATCCCGCCGCCGCCTAGCGGACTGGCGGAAAACTTTGACCACCTAAAAATTACCCAGAAAGGAAAAGAAAAGAGACTTTTGCGCAGCAGTATGATCTACCAATCTGATTGGACAGATCTCAAGTAAACGAGCGAAAATAGTATTTTGTCTTCAATCAACATGTTGCTCTATGCAAGCATTACAGATTTTTCCATACTCTTTCCACTCGCCACGGGCACAACACTGAAAGCCGTCTCGACGATTATAGCAATTGTCTGGGCGACACTCGTAATTCGATTATGCTCAGTCCCCTGAGGAGTCCCAGGTGTCTCTACAATTGCCTCCATAGCCATTTAGTCTACAAACAGTCACTCTGTTAGTTTCATATTGTTTTTATTTCGCTCTGGGACTGGGCCAATGGTTTATTGATAAACTGTTAGAGTACGGCCGGCACTGTTTAAAAACAATACGGTTTATTTCTGAGATGACCGGACATCGTTTTATCAACATGGAACTGAATGTTTCAACCTAGCCGCCACTATCTGGTATTGAAAATTTGGGTTCTTACACTTATTTTTGCTAACATAATATTCCACGGCAGTTTTGTTTTCTAAAATAACAGCTGGTAGGATATGTTTCACTAAGTTCTGTCATGCAGAGGCACGTTGTATTTACGTTGTACATTATTTTAATAAGTAAATAACGCTTTCTGTAGGTAATATTATAATAATGATCACATAGCATCATATTATGATAAAACAATATTTAGTAACAATTCCGCGCAAAACCTTATCTGATAAGATCCTACAAAATGTAATCCGTGTGTACCGCCCGCCCTCCCACAAATTGATCCTACTTAAAAGTAGAGAAGGTAATCAATAGACTTATGTAATATAAAATAACCTAATTAAATTACCTACCTACCTCCTTAAATTGATCCTACTTAGAATTTAGAGAATGTGAACAACAGACTTATGTAATATAAAATAACCTAATTAAATTACCTACCTACCTCCTTAAATTTATCCTACTTAAAATTAAGAGAAAGTAAACAATAGACTTATGTAATATAAAATTGCCTAAGTAAATTACCTTCCTACCTCCTTAAATTGATCCTACTTAAAATTTAGAGAAAGTAAACAACAGCTTATGTAATAAATAATTACCTAAGTAAATTACCTTCCTACCTCCTTAAATAGATCCTACTTACATTTAGAGAAGTTAAACAACAGACTTATGTTGGTAATATAAAATTGCCTAAGTAAATTACCTTCCTACCTCATTTAATTGAACCTACTTATAATTAGAGAAAGTAAACAACAGACTTATGTAATATAAAATTGCCTAAGTAAATTACCTTCCTACCTCATTAAATTGAACCTACTTATAATTAGAGAAAGTAAACAACAGACTTATTTAATATAAAATTGCCTAAGTAAATTACCTTCCTAACTTTTAAGCATGAACACAACTTAATCCGTGAAAGAAAAGACCACACTAATTACAAAATGAAAAAACTCATCAAAATAAGTCGTCGACTAGTTTCGTCTCTCCACGAGACATCATCAGGACGCTATAACAATACTCGACTTTGGCACTGAGACCGTCAAGCAACAACGACAGAGTCCTGCCAGTGATGTTGCCTCTCTGAGCTCCCTGCGTAAAGTTTTACGTTTTGAGTTTTTTCGTTTTTTTTTTTTTTTTTTCATTTTGTAATTAGTGTGGTCTTTTCTTTCACGGATTAAGTTGTGTTCATGCTTAAAAGTTAGGAAGGTAATTTACTTAGGCAATTTTATATTAAATAAGTCTGTTGTTTACTTTCTCTAATTATAAGTAGGTTCAATTTAATGAGGTAGGAAGGTAATTTACTTAGGCAATTTTATATTACATAAGTCTGTTGTTTACTTTCTCTAATTATAAGTAGGTTCAATTAAATGAGGTAGGAAGGTAATTTACTTAGGCAATTTTATATTACCAACATAAGTCTATTGTTTAACTTCTCTAAATGTAAGTAGGATCTATTTAAGGAGGTAGGAAGGTAATTTACTTAGGTAATTATTTATTACATAAGCTGTTGTTTACTTTCTCTAAATTTTAAGTAGGATCAATTTAAGGAGGTAGGAAGGTAATTTACTTAGGCAATTTTATATTACATAAGTCTATTGTTTACTTTCTCTTAATTTTAAGTAGGATAAATTTAAGGAGGTAGGTAGGTAATTTAATTAGGTTATTTTATATTACATAAGTCTGTTGTTCACATTCTCTAAATTCTAAGTAGGATCAATTTAAGGAGGTAGGTAGGTAATTTAATTAGGTTATTTTATATTACATAAGTCTATTGATTACCTTCTCTACTTTTAAGTAGGATCAATTTGTGGGAGGGCGGGCGGTACACACGGATTACATTTTGTAGGATCTTATCAGATAAGGTTTTGCGCGGAATTGTTACTAAATATTGTTTTATCATAATATTATACAATGGATTTCCGCAAAGTAACGCCTGAATCTATTATGTATCACATAGCATCACCTAGCCGCAAGCTAAGCAGAGCTTGTGTTATGGGTACTAGATGACTGATGTACTTAATAATACAATTAGGTTCCCACATTTTCCTCAAATTAGATATCCCATCCTCTCTAAATTTCTATCTATAGCAAAACAACATAAATATTCAAGAATGTCCGATAACAAGATTTTAAAAGTACTTATAGAAAACTAACAATACCTCGTCTGCAGTAACTCATATCTGGCCACTACAAAGGCAAGAGAATTAATCTCAACTCCCTGAGGCTAGCTGATTCTATTACAGCACTAGATGAAAGACATAACAACAGCTGGATTGCAACTTTGAACGCTTTTCATATAAACTTGAAGATTTTATAGTTTGAAGACTTTATTTTTAATATCGGTAGAATTCAAGGCATTGTCATGCTAGGTGTTTTATTATTCTGGCTATAGAAAAATTGCACAGATTTCATAAAAAGAAATCGTTATTGCCCATCAGACGACCTCCAAGACACAGCGGGCGGAGGTCCGCCTGCGACGCAGTAGGTTGCATCGATTCCTGCCTCGGTAAAAATGTTTGCACGATCTGCAGATATTTATTCTGGGTATTCTGGGTGTTTTCTAAGTATGATATAAATATCTATCTATGTAATGTTTCACTCCCAGCTTTTTTGTCATCGGTACATGGTACTAAAGATCTTGTTCATAGTATTTTGGCTAAATGTCAAAATTTTGAAATTACAGGTTTTGATGAAGCTTTACACTCATGGAAAATAGCCTGTCCTGACACGAATCTGCCCAAAGTCCTTTCTTCGCAGAGACAGTGGGATGAGCCACTATGTGAGCTGGTACGGAAAAACCTTATTAATACGTCAACCAGCTCATCAGAACGTGCTCGTCTACTCGCCGTTTCCGAGTGGGAATCAGGACTTTGGTTACATATTCTGCCTTCCAAAAATCTAGGTACCCTTTTAGATAATAACACATTTCGGGTTGCCACCTCTTTGCGCTTAGGTTCTCCTTGCCTAGTTGCACACCGTTGTCAGTGTGGTGAAACCGTCGATAAGTTTGGTCACCATGCACTGGCATGTGTCTCTAGTGCAGGACGTGTGTCCCGTCATGGTTCAATTAATGACATCATCCGTCGGGCTTTTACCAGCGTCAGTGTGGCAGCTACCCTCGAACCACGTGGCCTTATGCGAGATGATGGTAAAAGACCTGACGGTATGACTCTGATTCCATGGAAGATGGGTCGGCCTTTAGTTTGGGATGCCACGTGTGTAGATACCCTAGCGCCTTCACATCTTGCAGGGACATCGGTAAGGGCCGGTTCTGCAGCAACATCAGCGGAGTCTCTTAAACGGCGAAAATACGCTAACCTTGACCGAGGTTACCTATTTGAGCCGTTTGGGGTTGAAACCCTTGGTCCTTGGGGTCCTGGGGCACACGCTATTTATAAAGATCTTACCAAACTTCTTATAGAGTCCACTGGTGATCGGAATGCTGGCTTTTATTTCGGTCAACGAATTAGCATTGCCATTCAACGTGGCAATGCTGCTAGCATTCTGGGCACTCTGCCTTCTGGTGACGGCTTAGATTTTTAAGAAATAGATATACTTACTTGTATATACTAGTTGTTATTGTTTTATTCTGTTAGTGTAATGTTCCATGTGCTAAATAAATATCTATTTGTAATGTTTGTATTAAACAAGGAAATTACGATAAAATAATAGAAAAAGATTAGAACTATTATATATGTATACTATATATGTCCCACGGCTATGCCACGTGGAGGGAAAGTATCTTAAATATTGTAGATAGAACTTTATACTGAATGAAGACATTATTTAGATTTTAAAAATAATTAAAACTGCATTCAAAGACTTTTGAATAATTGTCTGTTTGAACCGGGAATCAAACCCGCCAAATTGTAAAAAAAAAACACCCGTAATTTTATGATACCGATCAAAAGGCTCAATAATCTATACTAATATTATAAAGAGGAAAGGTTTGATTTTTTGTTTGTTTGTATGAATTGAATAGGCTCCGAAACTACTGGACCGATTTGAAAAATTCTTTCACCGTTAGGAAGCTTACTTTTCAGGGAGTGACATAGGCTATATTTTATCCCGGAATTCCCACGGGAACGGGAACTACGCGGGTGAAACCGCGAGGCGATCGTCTAGTATGGAATATTTTTTCCAAATGACATAGTAACTTAAATAAAAGGAATTTCAGGAAAATCAATAGAAATACTTAGCCTTTCCTTTTACATTGCCGTGCTTCACTTTGCTTAACAACTAATTTTATAATTTTATAGTATTTCTATTACCTAAGTACCTACTTGAGAAATACTATAGTTATTTATGTAGTTACTTATGTATTCTAGCATTATTTAATTATTTATTTTAAACCAAATCCCAGAGTCCAGAGGTTGGTAAATACGTCTTGTCTTGACTAGATAAACCTGTAGAAAAATAGAAATTTCTCAAAAGCTAGCCATTTATCCGTGCCTCGGAATATTAAATCTTATTATCTTGATATTGTTTTGTAAAATGCTTACGTAAAAGTAGCTTTGAAAAATTTAAGAACTATGCAAATACACAAAACTTGATTCAATATTCACTGGATGTTGCAAAAAATTTTTTTTTTGTAAAACACAGATTTACAGATAAAACACTATACGAGTACACTATAAAAACACTTACTTTAAAAGAAAGCCAGAATGTTATGTTTGGGTATAACTTGCCCAAATAAAAGGACATCAAACGAAACGCCAAAACATGATTCCACATTCATGAAACTCGTAAAACGTAATTAACGGCACAGGTGCCCCGAGATATGGAACCTGCCGTGAAAAGGACCTTGACCTACGAATTTTAGGAGGAATTTTCAAGATGCATTAAGTAAATATATTTTAACTATTTATAGTGTTAACTTTTATTGATTGTTTTTTATTTACCTATTTATTTTATTAATCAATAATCATTTGTTTCGTTCATTTCAAGAATAACACGTCAAAATCAAAAATATTACAATATTATTATACACAGATAATTACAATAAGTCGTTTTTACAGGCTAAGAATTCTTCGTAGCTGTAAAAGCTGTGGTTAGCGAGCCAGTGCTTCAGTTTGATCTTCATATTGATTGATCAATTACTTTATGAAGTACCTACGCAATTGTCGACGACAATACTTTTAGTGTTCACACTAAGGTAGTTATTTATGATTATATTAGCAGTTATATTATTAGCTTTCTGTGTCTATTTTAAATTTTATTGTAATTAATTAGTTAAGCTGATGGCAATCCGAATAAATAAATGAATGCATGAAATTATAACTGCATGCCCTACATGGACACATCCGTAAACTATAATATTTCAAAAGTAATTCTGTTATCATTATATCCTTACAGCCCGCAAATAAGTTTCACTCGTCATTCTAGGTCTGTCGAGGTATAGTTACCTCGACAGACCTAGAATGACGAGTGAAAAAATATGAAAAAATAAAATATTCATATTTTTGGATCACCCTGTATGGTTTGTAAGCCTACCTACTTCTTTAATTTTGTTGGAACATTCAGTTACTAATTACCGTACATGATGGGATGCATAGCGTTTAAGGTCCATACCTACTCGTTGAGTTTGATAGTTTAAAAGTTGCGTTTTTTGTCTCAGTAGTTTCTTGTAGAATTGAAGGGAAGTTACCTACTGTAAGTAGATAATAAAGGGCGCGTTCCCACTGCGTCGTAAAGTAAATTATCGTTGGTCGACTATTGTGTCTAGTTATTCCCATTAAAAGGACTGTTTGTCGTCATTGTGCCGTCGCGATTTTTATCGTTGAACGACTATCGTATCTAGTTGTTCCCATCGGATCGTGACGATATTGTACGGTTCACGGTAGTCGCCTTGTCGTTTGAAAATCACAACAACGACACAATATGAATCGTGACGTTTTTTATCGTTTTACGACTGTCATGCTAGCAACAACTAGATTTTCGTTATAATGGGGACATCCGTTATAACGACAATCTATCGTCACAACTAAAAAAAAGTCGTGGACGACATTTAATCATGTCGTACTATATGAGAACACCTCGATTTTTGTATGTACAAGCCACGATGCTTTAAACTGCACGACTTTCTGTCGTCACGACACATTAGGAACGCGCCCTTAGGCCCTTACCCTATTAAGTTTGTCCCCATTAATAAAAATTAACTTTTTTAACTTAGAACTGTTGCTTAGCCGTGTTTTCTGTCACTCTTGACTCTTGACTTAAGTTTATAGAAGAAAACCAAATATCCTATGACTACGTTCCGGTATACAACTATCTTTGAAGAAAACAAACGACTTTTAGCTATTGAGTAAAAATAGGAGCGGTTTATCAATGATATGAGTATTACATTATAAAGTAAAAAAAATCTATCTATGTGGTAAGTATATTGTATTAGGTATATCAGTTATCTAGTACCCATAACACAAGCTCTGCTATTATTCATTTAACAAAGAAAATTATACAAGTATTTACAATTGAAACTATTGAGCTATTTGCAGACTGTTGCAGCTCTGCTCAGCTTGGGGCTAGATAATACTGTGTGAATTGTCCAGCATTATTTATTATTATTTCTTCTTATCAATTATTGTTTCGCGTAAAGCTAGCTACATCCATGTTAATACAATACAGAAGAGCTGGGACTACGAACCTATTATAAATCGTACCTAACAGCCTCCCTGTGCAACAGAGCGCGAATATTGAGAAAGGTCTTCTGCCGCTACTTCTCTGCAACTTCTCCGCTAACCATGACAATTTTATAAGGAAACTTGCAATTTCGAGTTTACAGGCTAAAATTGGATGAGTTTCCACGCTATAAAGCTAGATATTGGGTATCTGATTTTAGTTTTACTATGTAGAATCATAGAAAATATTGGTGAATTGATTGCCTCTCCTGTTTTAGATTGACAAAAAGATTAATTAACAAGAAAATAACAATCAAATATTAGAAGCAAATCGGAACTAGTATTAACAGTGGAAACAATTGAGCTAACAGCAGACTGTTGCAAACAATCTACAGGTACTTATGTAGTTCAACACAAAGATTGACCTTGTTCAACAAATGTTCAATAGTTTGGCCAGGTGTCATTTAAAGTGAAAGCTGCTTTTTTTCAGTGTGTTAGAAATTAGAATTTTCTCCTCTAGTCTCTACATTTTTTCGCAAAACACTGGTTTATATCCAATAAGATTTTCAACGGGAGCGATTTATTTAGCAAAAATTTCACTGAAAACTAATAAAATGTCGCTTTGGCCATTTGCACGACACTAGCACAGATATTTTAATATTATACTAGTAACACTAGGTACCAACCTATGTAATTTTTTTCAGAATTTGAAAAAAATTGCAGTACATGTAAATTAGATCTTGCAACCCTAAAGAGACCGAAATTTCTCAACACTAAACCACAAAGTGCACTTAAGTTCCGAAACCGAAGCATAATATTTCAGTGGTTAGTTTCATAACAAAATATTGTACCTAACTTTAATGATTGGGACCTTGTTTTGACTTTCGGTTACTGGGAAAACGTGATTAGTAGGTATTGGTGGTAGGTACGAGTAGTAGCGTAGAAATATGTACGTTTACATCCGCCTTGGAAAAAATATTTGTACGATCTGGAGATACTTCTTCCGGGTGTTCTGGGAATTTTCTATCTATAATAAAAAGTACTTAAATATCAGTTACCTAGTACCATAAGATGATTCAGTAATAGTGAGCAAGCCTCTCTAGAAAGATCACCAATACGCCTGCCAAGCGTGATGGATGATTCAGTAATAGTGAGCAAGCCTCTCTAGAAAGATCACCAATACGCCTGCCAAGCGTGATGGATGATTCAGTAATAGTGAGCAAGCCTCTCTAGAAAGATCACCAATACGCCTGCCAAGCGTGATGGATGATTCAGTAAGGGTATCATTTAAACGATCAGCAGATTAAAGAGGTTCTGGGCAGCCGAAAAATTGATTTTGCAAGCAGAAAAAATATTTTGAGCCGCAGCTAGTGGTTCGCAAAAATGACTGAATTGATCAGCAACTAATGTGACAGTGGGCAGCCAAAAAATGTATGTCACAGTAAATTAAATATTTGTGCAGCAATATACTAGTGAAGCAGCAGCAAATCGTGATTCGGATTTAATGAAATTTTGGCATGCCTTTAAAATGACATTGCAGCAATATATGAATGAAAAAGATCAGCAAATCCTGGTTCGGATTTTATAATGTTTTGGCGAGCTGTCAAATTAATTTTGGTTTGCTAATCTTAATACACCCTTTATTATTATTAATCTTCTGTAGCTATCTATCTACATGTTGTCTCTGAGCTCCTCCTCAACGGCTGGACCGATTTTGATGAAATTTAATTTAATGGTGTGTTTGAGTGGGTCACTGGATGGTCTAGATTTACAACTTGACCCGGGAGGTGGCGCGGTACCCGGCCGGGTTCTAGGATTTTTGACTGGGAAATATCTGTCGGAAATACGTAGGTCATAGATAATGTTCCTAACGGCTCTGCTCGCTGAGAGAGGCGGCTCGCTCAAAACCACCCATGCCCTGCTACCTGTGCAGTCACCTGGCTGCCGCCGCCCCCCCGCCGCGCCTGCCGGCGCGGCGGCGGCGTTGCTGAATCGGTAGGAAGGAGGAGGTTGTGGGTTCGATTCCCGCCAAGATACAAATGTTTGTACGATTTATCTAGGTATGTAGTGTACTGTATTAATACATATTTATTTATCTAGGTATGTAGTGTATTGTATTAATACAATACACTACATACCTAGATAAATCGTACAAACATTTGTATCTTGGCGGGAATCGAACCCACAACCTCCTCCTTCCTACCGATTCCGCAACGCCGCGCCTCTGCGCATGTGCGAACTTTTGTGAAAAACAAATGTACTAATAGGTAGGTACTTACACTGAAATCCAGAATGTCTGAATGAGTGAGTCAAATTGCCGACGACACCCGCAAACTACCTACCAACCTACCTACTGAGTCGTGAAAAATAGTGTTATTGCTTGCCAAATTGTTTGATGTAGGTACCTACTGATGGTGCAATGAAGTATAGGTAGTAATCTATCTATCTAATTGTTATTATTTTCATTTATTGTGCAATCAAATTGAATTGACTTTTGTGAAAAATTAAAGGTCCTGTCATATCCTTTTGTGTTAAAATTAAAGGCCAATCATCGAAAATGTGTCTAGGTACCTACCTATTTCTAAAAAGTGTATACCTACCTACCTAATCTGTGACAACAAGGCTACCGAGAAAAAAGTAAAAAAGTAAGTAGGTAAGTAGGTACTTATCTCTTTTTCTCCCACATTAGTTGCAAACACTACCTTCGCTAGTACCTACCTACCTATAGATAATCAACGAAACACAAAGGATCCTCTGTTAAATCCTCTGAAAATTGCTATTGTCTACTTTGTAGGTAGGTACGGTTCATGAGATACCTACAGTCATACCTAGATGTAAGTGTAAGTAAAATTCAAGAGATTGGGTCCAATTAGGTCCATCCACCTCAGTCATAGATAGACCGGTCACCGCCGCCGGCGTTTGTGTTCCACCGTGGAACACAAACGCCGGCGGCGGTGACCGTGTGTGTGCGACCAAGACAACAATATGCACGTGGAACTTCCACGTGCATATTGTTGTCTTGGTCGCACTTTGGTCTAGCTACGTCTTTCCATCTTTGTTGTTCATTTCATTAGGTAGGTAGGTATTTCGTGTAGGAAGGAACGACCACACCACTGCGCCACAATAGATAATAATACATTTATCTACTGTGACTGCGCGGCGACGAGCACGTCGCCGTCGCCGTCGCCGAGACGTCACACTAACTCACTGCAAACGAAAGTAAGTGTGAGTGCTCGTCGCCTGCGCACCCTTCCGCGTCCGCGCGTCCCTTTGACCCATTACAATAAGGTACCTACCTACACTGCGCAGCCACGCGCGTACTTCCGAGAGTTCATTTTTATAGATTTGCGCGTAGGTAATAGGTACATACCTGTTACCTATCTTATACCTATTTCGTTTGTACGTACCTATGCCACTACCGGTGTCACACACGGACATACATGACCAATAACAATCAAAGGTTCCTTCAATTGCTAACAACAACGCGAGGTAAGGTAGGTACCTACCTACCTATCTCCTACGTGCGTTTGTAGGTATGTCACTGTCGTGCCGGTGTTACAAATACAGGACAGACATGACCAACAACGAACAAGGGTCCTCAGCGCCTTGATACCTTCTTACAAAAACAACAATGCTAGGTAAGGTAGAAATAGGTACCTTACCTACCTACCTCGTATGTGCCTCTGTAGGTATCGACTCGACTATCAAAACCCCACCTTCTTTAACGCATTCACCGCCCAGCCGCGGCGGTGCGACTCGCGGCGCGCTGCCATGCCGCCGCCGCGCACACGAGGGTCGAGAGGCTTAATAATAATTTTTTAGTTGACCATACATTTAAAAGCGAACCCATTGATTATGGCTTATACCTATATTTTTTTTAGCTCGGCTGACCAAAACATTAATTTTGCTGCTCAAAAAATTACTTTTTGGCTGATCAAAAATAATTGTATAATCCTGCAGATCATATAATTAATTCTGCTGATCAAAACATTAATTTCGCCGATCAAACAGCTATTTATTTTCTGACCAAAAATAACTTAGTTGCCGACCAAGTGTTGCTGGTGGTTTTTATTTTACAGCCGATCAAAACTTAAAATGCTGCTCAAGTAGTTTTTAAGCTGACTTTTCCAGCTGATCAAATATTTAAAATAAATACCAATAAATTTACTCCCATTCAGTAATAGTGAGCAAGCCTCTCTAGAAAGATCACCAATACGCCTGCCAAGCGTGATGGATGATTCAGTAATAGTGAGCAAGCCTCTCTAGAAAGATCACCAATACGCCTGCCAAGCGTGATGGATGATTCAGTAATAGTGAGCAAGCCTCTCTAGAAAGATCACCAATACCCCTGCCAAGCGTGGTGATTCAGTGATAGTGAGCAAGCCTCTCTAGAAAGATCACCAATACCCCTGCCAAGCGTGGTGATTCAGTAATAGTGAGCAAGCCTCTCTAGAAAGATCACCAATACGCCTGCCAAGCGTGATGGATGATTCAGTAATAGTGAGCAAGCCTCTCTAGAAAGATCACCAATACCCCTGCCAAGCGTGGTGATTCAGTGATAGTGAGCAAGCCTCTCTAGAAAGATCACCAATACGCCTGCCAAGCGTGGTGATTCAGTGATAGTGAGCAAGCCTCTCTAGAAAGATCACCAATACGCCTGTCAAGCGTGGTAAAATCACCAATACGGCAGCCAAGCGTGGTGATTATGGTAATACCCCTTGTTTGGGAAAGCCATGTTCTGCAGTGGACGCACGTGTGATGGTGAGGGAAGCGGGTTATTCCAGTTTTCCCCCTTGAAATCCCCCTTAAGGGGGAAAACTGAAAGTCAAAAAAATGAATTCCAGTTTTCTCCCTTGAAGATCAGCCTTAAAAGGGAAAACTGCAACCCTCTGCCAAAGAATAGACAATAGGAGACTATTCTACCAGTACGTGCGAAACGAAATCACTACGTAACCACAGAATAGTTAACAGCAATAGACGTAACAGACGACTCGGCCCCGCGGGGTCTCTTTAATTAAATAAAGCCAGCATCGAAACCTTGCGGCATCGTGAGAAATGCAATATTTCACCTTTTTCTTGTTTCTCGGCGCTATGGGGAATTGATCAGCTTTGTTCAATAAGCTGATGGAAATTATATTGGAAATATGATGGCGAAATTGGCTCTACCTTCTAAAGTACTCACATTGCGAAAAAAAATTGTGAATTGTAATCATGGAACCGTATCAATGCGGCTGGCGCTAGAGCAGAATAGGCAAGGATTTTTAATAAGGATCAGTATAAGTTTAAATAGGCTTGCAAATATAACGGACCCTGGCCTGAGTGTTTGTTTGAACACCAGATTATATGTAGGTACTAATAGCATCCACAGCTTATTCATTTGTATGTAGCTTATAAAAAACAGTGACCTTATCGAATAACACAGTTTATGGATCGATACCGTATAGAGCAGTGAGTTTTAAGTTATAACATTATAAGGTCCAGTTCTTAATAAATTTCTCTAAGAATGAGACCAAGTTATTTTATTATTGTTATTTTAGACTAAGTTAGATTTTTGACGTGACAACGTCTTATAATTCGATAGAGCCGGCTGCACGCACGAAAAAACATGACGTCATGCGGCGTTACCGCTGAGGCGTTACTCTGAGGCGTTACTCTGAGGCGTTCCATGTAAGGCTTGAAGTGCAAGCGAGAGCGCTCGACATCCGTCTCTCTCCTACTTGAGTGAGCGATGCGTCTGCGTGGACAGCTGCTATACTATAGTACATTTACATGTTTTGATCGAGTATCAAATGCTACCATTCCATCAGTATTTTCTTAAGACGTTGTCACGTTCAACTATCGTCAGTAAACCGACTTTACAGACAACCAATTTTTTTAAGTTTTACCTATAAACGGCATTGTGCTAATAATTTATCTTCGATAGCACCTTACAAACGAACTTATTATATGCGTCCACTAAAATTATTACGGTCCGGTTCCGGCACTCTCCTTCGCTAATAAATTCAGAAATATGTAATCAAGAAAGCGCCTCAACTTCCAGATATATTTATCGTTTGCCTAATTAGCCATTAGAAGTCCCTTTTTTCCTGAGAACGCAATTAATTTACAATTACGTACGAAGGGCTGCAGAGCCTTATTAAATAAAATGTTTCAAAGACCATCTCTGCCCATTAATTTGGGCTTATTTCTTTTCAGACTTATTGCTGGGTATTTATTTAAACGTAGGTAAATATTAAGAGTCTGTTTATGATCAAAGATAAAATGATTTAAATTGGATGTTTATTCTAAATTTATTTGAATTAATTTTATTTTATTTTATCGCATTATATCTCATCTCACCGACCGCAGGGCTAATCTTGCGATCGCCTCAATTACAATAAAATCAAATGATATTTTGCTATTTTTGACTTTAAGTTGTAGCTGCTCGGTAGGTAAAGTAATAAATAAATAATGCTGGAATAAATAATCAGGCTTGAGGATGCGGTGTGGATACATATTAGAGCATTATCTAGCCGAAAGGTAAGCAGAGTTGGTCAATGGGCACTAGATAACTGATATATGTATCTACTACTTAATTCATTACATATTAAAAATAATATGATGATTCTTATTAGATTTTTACATAGGTGTACATAAAAGACCTGGAACAAATAATAATAATAATGTTGGACAATTCACACAGCATTATCTAGTCCCAAGCTAAGCAGAGCTTGTGTTATGGGTACTAGAATAAATAATAAATATTAATACTAAATAGCTACAGATCGTACAAAATTTGGCTCTAGCCGGGAATCGAACTCTGCATCGTCGCAGGCGGAACTTCACTTCACCCACTGCGCCATAGAGGTCGAGTCAAACATATAAACAAGGGATCAAAAAGAGAATCGAGCATTTTCAAAAGAATCCTCCCGTGAAACCATCACAAGATAGGTCATCGTGGCCTGTGAAAAAAGTAGGCTGATTTCATAAAACATCCACCAGCATGCAAGTACCTCATTATACTCCGGTAAAACCAAAGTGTCAACAGCTCGGGCTTCGCGAAAGCCCACTGTTGTTGAAATTTTAAACAGTTGTTCATAATTCAAGTGGCCAAGAATGCGGCGCCGATGTGGCTGAAAACAAAATGTTCAATCATGATCTACCTACCCTCATTTCTCAGCTGTTGAGTTCATCTTTACGGCGCAGGTGGTGTTTTTGTGCCAAATTCGCAGGATTTCTCTAGGTAGGTATATTGTTTGATGGAGTCAATTCTAAGGTTTTTGTTATTGTAGTACGTAAGCCTTCACACTCAGGGTAATTTCTAAGAAATCGTTAAATGAACGAAATGTAACTAATTATTTGAACAGAATTGGATAAACTTCTATGTTTCCCCAGTACGTGGACCTAACGGTGGACCTAACGGTCCGAATGAAGTCGCAAAATTTTTGACTCCTACGTCACTTGTACTCGTGGTGTAGTAGGCCCAGTCTGAGGGAAGGATGCGGGTTCAAGTCCCGTCGAAGTCGATATTTTTTGGGATATTTTTAGATTTCTTAATCTGAAGTAATTTGACGCAATTGGCAATAAAAACGATGCCATCCTTTTTTAACCCCCGACGCGACGCAAAAGAGAGGGGTGTTATAAGTTTAACGTGTCTGTCTGTGGTATCGTAGCTCCCAAACGGATGAACCGATTTTCGTTTAGTTTTTTATGTCATAGATAATTTTATCCCGAGTGTTCTTAGCCATGTTTCATAAAAATCTGTTACGCCAATAAAGATCGTCGCGTTTTTTAAATTTTTAGGAGCATATTGCGTAACTACCATATTTTGAAAGACCTGTAAGGGCTGTTTTAATGTAAGATAATATTTGTAAACATATTATATTATAACTGTTGGTCTTTATATAAAAAAAAAATTAGCTTAAATTTCATTGTTATGAAAGAAACGACAACATTTTCAGTGCCGTCAAATTTGTTTATTTTTGGCGATATCTGTGTTGACAAGTGTTACGTAGGCATAGGCACTTACAGAGTAGGTACTTGCTTTAGAAATAGTAGGTCGATTTTTCGTTCGGTTGACCGAACAAGTGACACTTATCTGTGTCAATAACTTCTCTTTCTTCGGCCATGTAAGTCAACCAAGCCATACGCAACGCAACCAAGTGACGGAACTTGACTACAAGTTTAAACTGATAAAACTTTTAAATCCATCATGGTTATTAAAACTAAAGTCCTACAATTGAGTTAGAAAGCTCAAAACTCAAATCATGGTAAATATCCCGTTGTAAACGACTTTAAAGTATAAACTGATTTCTGTGTGTAGACATATCATTTATTTGCCACCTAATATTGGTAAGTACACTCATAAAATATATCAACATTATTGAAATAAAAATAAAACACGTAATAAATAATTACACTATACATATCACATTCATTCCTTGATTGTGATTTGTAATTGGTCCAAAGAACATAGATCACAAGTAATCACAACATTCAAGTAATATCATTGAAACACACGTGATCAAACGTCAGAGAGCTTGAAATAAATGCGGAACTGTAAAATGACTGCATATCGACGAAACTTTATTTTGTGCACAAATATCAAATAGATATTCCATCTCAATAAACGTAACACGAACAAAACGCTTTAAAACAAAATAAAACAAAAACAATTAACGCAAGCACCACGCTCGAAGACAGTCCACAAGATACCGGATTCCAGCAAAGTCCAGAACTTTAATCACCGCTTAATTAAACTCCGTAGTTGGCACGTGACCGCAGCTTCTCTCCATATGTTTCTGATAGTGGAAAACTGGAAACACGACGACGGTATTGAGAAAATAAACTGGCTTTTTTATCGCTCTAGATAAAATGTTCTTAGTAGACCGTACTGAAGTGCTCAGAGTGGATTGGGTACGATTGTTTATGATGATGAGGTTGGTTTGGGGTATAACGATCTTACTAGGTTATAAGGACTTACTAGGACCTAGTAAGGTTCACCTAAGGTGAACCAAAGTTATCGAAATAGCTAAAAGAATTAGCAAGCTGAAGTGGCAGTTGGCCATCCATATCTCGCGAAGAACCGACAACCGCTGGGTTACCTAACGTGTTCTTGGGTGGAGACCGTGACTCGTCAAACGTAGTGTAGGACGCCCTCCAGCCAGGTGGGATAACGACCTGAGAAAGACTACAGGCAGATTCTGGGTGCGGCAAGCTGAAGACAGGCGCTATGGCGCTCATTGGGGGAGGCCTATGTCCAGCTGTGGACTAATAAAGGTTGATGATGATGACTAGGCCATTTGTGTAAGTTATACATAAGCCTAATAAACTTTGAAGCATTACAAATTTACCAACCAAAGTGTCTTGAAACACGAACATGAGAAGGTAATGAAAATGGCATAACAATGTTAAATGAGAAAAATAACCGTTGGGGAAATAATAGCCCATAAATGTCCTCTATTGCCTGACCTCTAACCTTCTCTCGTTCAAGGTAAATTGCTGGAGGTCGCGAAAACGTCGCAGCATTTTAATAGTTAATAACTATTTTATAGGTTTATTAAAATGGCCACGAAAATAGAATAAAACCTTTTTTTGTTTGACCAACTTCACAACGAAAATAGCTCCATATTTCACATTTACATAAAGCTCTACAAAAAATACGAACAAGAATTGAGTCACACAAATAATAAGTTTTTTCCAGACACGAAACATATGAAGATAGTTGAAGACAGTAATTTTACGCATTACATAACCCGTCCCGGAGTAAAGATGTGGGCATTCGTCATCCAACTTCCTGAAGGAACGGACCTCCTCCCCGCTCCCTTATTTTGAAAGGACGAATAACTTGTATCCGCTTACAGATTTATTTGCCGCTCATAAATTATACGCAAAAAGAAACAGAATTTGTGTAGTTGGACTTGAATATGTTCAAAGTGGTAACCATTTTTCAAAATCCACTTTCTAACCAATTAGCCACACGTTGGGCGCCAATTGAATGTAAAGTGCGATAAGTTTTAGCTAACTCACATGTAGAAATGTGACGGGAGTTGCCGCTGCCTAATAAAGTGGGTTTAATTAAAAACGTGACTCTAGAACAGTTGTTTTATGGAGTAATAGTTCTATCAAATGCAGTGCAAGCGGCAAACGAGATAATGCAGTCGTAGCTCTATCCAGACATAAATGGGTAGTAAGTAAACTTGTGTATTACAGAGATAATCGCTTAAAATAGAGCCATATTACAGGGTTTTAATGTTCCCGGCGTAAATAAACATCAGTGTAAGGATTCCATTTTACTTAGCATCTCAGTGGGAGAGAGAATATTTCCTTTTTGCGGCTAACTTTTTATTTTGTGAAAATTCCTATCACACAAGTATCTGACGGTATCGAATAAAAATGTAATAAAATCATGGCACAACATGGTGCTGAAAACAGCAAGCTTAACCATGGGATTGGCGTCCCGCTGTGCAAAACATCTCGTCATGACTATCAGATCAACGCGTTACCTACATAAAACTGAACATTTGCTCAAAGCGGGATCTCGCAACCCCTATTCCCCGAAACTATTTGAATTTCAGCCCTAAAAATAAGAGCATCATAACAAACTCCAAAGCCAAGCCTGTGACAGAGGACAATGATACATATTTATCTAACAATATTTATGGCATTGAGAAAGCACCGCGATTTTCCCTTTTAATATTTAAAGTTTTCTTATGGAGATATGCTGAATCGATAACAACCTTATTATTCATAAATAAAAAATGAAACTGAAACTTTAAAGAACTTGGTGGGGTGCATAAAAAGTTGTTTTCAGGAAACTCGTTACGATGCAACGCAAAGACGTGAGAATATAAATGAGTATTACAATATGCTACATTAGTCAGGCCAGGCAATTTTCAAAAGCAGAAAATTCACATCTTTTATAACGAAAATACTCTTGTTTCCCATCCTAATACCAGCTAATACCACCTTCCCGACAAGGGTTTATCGCAAGGGTTGTGCAGCCCTACATCACACACAAATTTGTCCACTGACGAGATATTATCAAAAAAATAGAACCCTCTTGGACAGCGGTCCGATCAAGTGGCTCGTTTATCAAAAATAGGAAAGGTAGGGAGAAATCGGCAGACCCTTAAGCGGCCCTTTCGATGAATTTATTATAATGTGGAAGTGACACCAGCCGGAAACAAATTCAGCAGGCAAAAGGGCTTTCTTTTTGGACAAATAAATAAATAGACTGCTTTGTATAGGGTAAGTTTGATATGGTATATGTTTATAATATTAGGATTATTTTATTGAACAAGAAAGAAACAGTGTTCTTAAACTATGTAGTTTTATAAGTGGATTAACATTCCATAATTCTTAAACATTCAGATGTGTGAATTGAAAGTTATTGGAATGAAAATTAGACATAGATTATGGAAACGAAAGACTAGTAAAACGAAAGACAACAACCGGTTCAAGATAAAAAGCGGGCCAACCGAAAGAATACAAGCACAAGACAACCAACTGTCACCTTACATAACAATAGCAACTCCACAACTAGGTATACTTACTGTCTGGCACAAGGTGAACTGACAGGAAGCAGGTGAGCGCTGAGAGGGTCGATGAATTACCAGGACAGATGGGATGTATGTACGCCTTTTAATGGAGCACAAGTGGCTCGTACAAGTGCTTTCTTGAGATATTGGCAGTTGCAGACTGTTTATGTGTTAGACACGCGACAAAAGCTTTAAAAGTGGTGGAGCGAGAGTATAAACCAAAGCTTGGAAAATTTGATAAGAGTACAAATAATGTAACATCTCGTCTATAGCTACCTACTTATAACTAAGCTGTTTGAACGGTATTGAAAATCAGGTTACGACCAGAGTAGATATTCGGTTAATACCAATTAACAAAAAAGCTTCAATTATATTATAACACAAGCTCTGCTTAGCTTGGAGATGATGCTGTGTGGATTATTTGTTAATATACACTTCATTTATTTTGAAATTTCGTAACAAAATATTTAGGTTTCTTTAGAAAATATTTTTTATTATTATTATTTTACATTAATTATATCGCCATGTGATGAGAACATAAACGAAACATTAAGTACCTAACACATTTTCTGTTCTAATTACCATATTGGTACTATCAACTATGTGCCTTTAGTTATGTTACACCACTTCGTTTGGTATTCCGGCGTTAAATGTAGAGCCACAAAACCTGGATTGAAGGACCATCTTTACAGCTCTACCTCCATCAGATTACCTCAAATCGCACATAACAATTTCAGAAAACGACCGCAGTAATTCATCTACATGTAAGTTACACCCAAGTCGTTCTTACAGCCCATTCAGCTCGTCAAGTTACTGCTCAAGCACTAAATCTAAGGATAATGCGCGCACACGACGTGGTAGGGCCATCAAAATCCCTTTCTATGTTTAAAATAAAAATTTTACCCTAAGCAGTTCTGTTTTATGATACTTTATGCCCCGCGGTTGCGGATGCATTTGTTTTATTTGTTCTTTAAAATTGTTTGCAGTTCACACTTCAACGACGCTGGCTGTCGGTAGATTAAGTTTGAGGGTCGGTATCAAAACTTGTGTGCTTTATTTAATCGGAGCGCTCGGATTCGCAGGATTCTTTGGGCAGAATCTTTTTAATTCTCTCAAAATTGTTTAGCACACTGGGAGAACACAGGACGTATGGAATCCGGTTAAACGCTCGCAATGTAGTGGATTCTTCGAATGTAAATTAAATCGGACTATAGTAGAAATCTAGCATATGTGGTCTTCGAAATTCCAACGAGTATTTTTTCTGTAACTTTTACAACGCGGCGAGGGACCGCGATAAAATTCCAATTTAGGACAGAATATCCTCCTAACAACATTTTGAGCCGCGTCGCAACTTAGTTTTAGAACTGAAACTGAGCCTACGTTCCGCGTTCTGAGAAGAACAAAGTTCCTTCTTTAAATATGAGGTACGTTTGTTTGATGGAGGAATAATGTTAGTCGCAGCTGATCAACAGAAGTGAATTCTTTATGGTTGTGTAGGTCAAATCCAAGTTCCAGGCGTATAATATGAGCAAAACCGTGGATATAAGCTAGTCTAACAAACATACGATAAAGCAAATACAAGGTTAGTTAGTGCGAGGAGTTCGGTATTTAGGAGTTTATTTACCCGTATTACAATCTCTGCTTAGTTTTGGGCGGGATGATGCCACATGATGCCGTGTAAATTGTCCAGTAGGTATTATTTATTTCCAGAACTGTCTGTGCAGTGGCAGGCACAGCGTCATTTTTCAGTGGAAACTGGCAACTAGCAAACATTTGCAAGTTCTCGTGACATCGGCGTCAGGAGACGGTGTTTTTCCACGAGTTATGCTGCGATAGGGATACCTAAGATTAATGTCGTTTCATGGACAGTGAACAATATGGGTTTCATGCATCACACAGCGTTGCGAGAAATATTGCAAATTCCAAAGTTTGCGTCAAGAAGTGAACTTACTGAACCTGATCCAATGCTGGTTCAATCAAATAGCGAATGGAGTTAATTATGTTGAATGCGTTTGTTGGTAAAATACTATAATTCTCTTATAAAATAATGCCTCGGTGACTTTTCCTAACTTCTTAGCATAGTGAGCTTTCTAAAATACTGAACGTGGCTAACAAAAGGACCTATCCGGAATAATCTTCATAGGGTTGACCTCAATTAAAAGCAAATGAAGTTCTAAATTCGACATCTATTGAAGCAAGTGTTTCAGAAGCTCGTATCATCGGTTAACGAATGCAATAACCATAGCGATTCCATTACTCAAGCTTCCTCTGCTCTGCTCAGACGACAACCGCATTACCGATGTGTCTGCTCTTCCGATTCTAAACTAGATTGGAGACGATATAACCAATCGTGTTAGCGGTACAGCTGTCAGCAATGTTTTACAACGGAAACTGGAAAATCGCAATATGGTTTTCTTTGACGAGGGTTAGTGACGAACTGTCTGGAATGTTAAGGCTGGTGTTCACCAAAAGATAATCGGACATTTAGGCACCTTCGTCGATTAACTTTGACATTTAATCTATGAAAACTTGTGTCAAAAACGTCAAAACAACAGTTTAAAATTTAACCATCTGTTGGTGAACACGGGTCTTAAGGCTGAACCAACTTCGGAAAAGAAATGGGAGGATCAAACTCACCTGTTAAATTGTAATTGATGGTCATTATTTCTGATCAAGTATTTTGTATCTTACATATTAAAATTTGTGAATGAGTTTCAAACCAAGAGTCTATAATTTGAACTGGAAACCAGTTTAGACAACATAATTATTTTTCATCTTTCGAAAACAGGTTTCCAAAAAAGAAAACTAATTCTGTTGTCTAAACTGGTTTCGAACCTTTGGTTTCCTAAGTGGTCGAAGGGGTCGCGACTGACTTACTTAATTGCTACAATTTTTTTTTTATTATTTTGATAAAACTAATAAAAACAAGACTTCAAATTCCTTAATATTTACACTGTTTTTTCAGTTTTGCGGGATAAATATCCTAGTGTAAATTTTTGAAGTCGGTTAATAAGTGCTATGTATAAATACCAAGCTAAATAGAAATAGTCATCATAACAAACATGATGTACATGTTGTATACCTAGTTATATAAGTTTATAGGTAGGTGGTAGGCTAGTTGTATAAGATATACACTAGTTATATAGGTTAGTTATATAGTTAAGTTATACACGAGTTATATACACTAGTTATATAGTTATATAAGTTATCTATACATATATAAGTATACCCAGTTCTACATCGCCATGTAACGAAAATTATTAGAAAGGGGTAGGTAAAACACACAGGGAACTTATAAATCTCACATCTATAACGCCAATTACCAACAGAGTAGCCAGGATTCCCCTTAATCTGTATGGTTCGTGCATGGTTCCTGCCAACCGTAAGAAAAAGGGGCCTAAAACGACCCAACTTATACTCGGCCATGACTCAAATTGATTTATACCCAGCGATAAGCAGATCCAAACTTTTCCACGAAAACTACGCAACCATTTTCAAGAGAAACTATTGTTTTACTCTTCAGTTACGTAACTTATTGTAATAAGTTATGGAAGGATTTGTGTGAGCGTAAGTTGGATCGCGCACGATGGCCTGATTTCACAGATATTGATCTTTGAAAGTCTGCTGCCGGGGATGGCAAAAAACGGAAACGAGAAACTGCAGTCAGATAATCACAACGTTATTTGCCTGTGACATCAACACTTATCTATTCCACATTAGATAGTGTCTCCACTTATGTCGATAGATTATAAATATGAAATGATAGGGGGTAAATTTGGTGGGTCAAACAAAGCTAAAGAAAACACTGTCATAGGATTGGACATGAAAGATTATTTTTTACTCAAATAAAATATTAAAATAGTTAGGTACTTAATACAGGAATAAATTTATTTTTCAACATAAGTAGCCAGTCGCAACAAATGCACTTCCATCATAGGTAATCGGAAGCGGTCATTGCAAAAATGAGTATAATTTACTATGAGCTTCGCATTTTACAGTCGACCTAAATTGCTGCCATTACATGCTACATGACACGGCGGTGGTGCACCATAACGACTGTCCATTTAGTTCCGAACCATATTTCGTGTTCAATGACCCGGCCACTTTTGTTTGTATCGTTATGTTATTAATGTTATTATGAGATTCTTCTGGTTTTTTTTACAGGTGGAGCGGAGAGCAGTTTATCTTCCTGGCGCCTTTTTTTGACACAAGAAGGTAGTTTCGTGGAGTTGATAGGGATCCTCTCCATGACACGGTACTGTTTATCGCAGACAGGCTTCAGGATAGCGAAGCTGATGCCTAAAGCCTTTCCTTTCTGCAGATCACTGTTCAGTATTGGATTATCAACCATACGCGTTTTGATATACTTCATAAGTAAGTCTATATCCAGGTTACTCAGTTTCATCAGTGCAGCGATTGCTATTTTGTTGTGGTCTTCGGATTCCGTCATGTCTACCTCTAGCTTGATTTCGTTGTCGCCGCTAGGGTAGATGATTTCTTGGAGCTGGAACCTGTTTGGACCGGCTCCGACCATCAAGGCGCACCTGAAGTTACTCTGTTTGTCTACGACGTTATTCAGCCAGTTAGAGTTGCGCTCAAGGGCTTCAAGCATGAAAGTGATGAAGTCTGACACCTCTTTCTGCCGCTTGTAGGAAGCTACAGCAGCGAGTGCCACCTCGGGAATTTCCACTATTGGTTTTTCTGTCGACTCTTTGCTTTTCTTCAGAGGCGGTCGCTTTGGAGCCATCGTATTCGATAGTCGTTTCATGGCTCTTAAAACATTTCTCAGAACGAATGTAAATCGTCTTACGTTAATACGAAAAATTTTGGCGCTTTGAAAATCTAGAGATGTGAATTTTATTTTAGTAATTTTTCTACGAATTTGATTTTGCGATTTTGTAATCCTAGTGACGTTTGAAGTTTTGTTTTTATTTCATTACAGGATCCAAAGAGTTTTCAATACTTTCGCTGTAATAACAACTTTAAAAAAAATACCCATTGTGTACTTCTCACGAAGCAAGTAATACCAATGGTGCCATGATGGGGCCATGGTTGTACAACTTCTGGCACTCTTGAGCAGGCACCTTGCGCAGATTCGGCAGTTGGGTAAAAACAATTTAGAGAAGGAAGCCTAGAGGGGGCTCTCCAGATATCCAGCTAGGCTGGGCAGCGTTTGGGAAACAACGTCGAGTCTTCTTGTCATCCATAGCGCAATGCTTGAAAACGAAAGTTTTCAATCAGTGTACCTATCCTACCCGTCACTATACTCACGGTAGGGCTTGTTCACCAGTTCAAAGTCACTTAACAAACTATGGAAAGAGCTATGCCACAGATTATGGCTATGCTCTGAGTTTCTGTGAAGGATGGTTCGCAACTAATACATCCGACAGAGAACCAAAATTATCGTTATAGGTCTAAGAATCAAGCTAAGTAGGTACCTAAAGTGGCAGTAGGCCGGTCATATCTCGCGAAGTACCGAAAACCACTGGGGTAAACGAATTCTTGAGTGGAGACAGCGACTCGGTACCTAAACGCAGGTAGGCAAGCTGAAGCAAGCTGAATACAGGGCCCTATGGCGCTCATTAGGGGAGGCCTGTGTCTAGCAGTGGACTACCTACTATAGATTGATGATGATAATGAAAGGTGAAGATTTTAAGCTGTTTTCATTAAGTATATAAGGTCGGTTACACAACAGATTAGTCAATCAAACGCCAGATGACTGCTACGACGCACTCTTAACTATAAAGGCTGCTAAATTGCAAGGTGTAAAGCGGTTGCTAGAATCTGTTCCTGAATCGGAAAGATATTTTCATGAGGATTTATTTAATGGAACTAGGGACCCCATAACTGCAGAATTCGTTTCTGAAGATGAAGTGGAATGATGGGCTGATTTTGTATTAACGTTGTGATGGGTACTGAAGTAATATCACTAAGTCCCCTATTTATCACTCTAGTCATATCTCTAAGTCCGGCGATTAGAAATAAGTCCAATTTTTTTTTTATATTTTATAGTGAGACTCCTGTTACTCATATCGTTTTGATTCTTCCAATAAAGAAAACTACTTACTTACCTACTTACCTAGTTTGCGCTAATAGGTATTTCTAAATTATTTTTTTTTATCCAACGCATGCTACCTATTTCACCTGACATTTAGGTAAGTACCTACATACATACTTACTCAAAACATTAAATTATGTTTAGGTACCTAGGTAGGTAGATACATACCTAACTCAATTCAAAAGACACTTTTAGGACTTAGTGATTTCTTGAATTGGGCCACCGCAGACACATAGGTAGTACTTCTTCCTTCAATAGGTACCAAGGTAGGTAAGTAGTTAAGTATGTCTATGTCTCAATGACCTGTTTTTTTTTAAAAGTAGGTAGGTAGGTACCTAACCGACCTAGGTAACTTTAGATTACCGTTTGAATATCAAACGAACGGTTCAGTCGTGCGGGAAGCACATATTCTGTAATCTGTGGTGTAAAGATTGCAGAAAAAATTGTTAGAGAAATTTCCTAAGTAGGTACTTACCTAGGTACTTTACTTACCTACCTACCTATCAAAGTGAACCTGGTTGTGTGATCGAGATCTCGCTCGAGGTTCGTATCCTACAACGAGGTCATAGCACAATACCTAGGTAGCTATAGCGCCAAGCGTGGGTCAGCTAGGTTAGGTTTATCTCGCATCAAAACAATCGAGTAACTTACCGAAAACACCATTCACAATTCCACATCCAGTAGGTAGCAGTTCGTTCCGTTACAAGATTCGCTCCAACGGTTGTCGGCAATGCTGTACTCACGCACACACACACAAAACACCGTAGTAAACGTCATAACCAACGTTTACATCGCTAATTACACTAGTTATCGACTGTTTTGAGCACTGATAACGATATATCACATGGAGAACACCATTAACTATCACATATAACGGCTGCAAGTCACAAAACGACCCCGAACCATATAAAAAACATTATTTTTTGGCAAAGACGAGCCTAATCACCACTCCTTTTCTCTCACGGATTTCTGTGATAGCGAACAGCTGCGGTGCGTGTTTGGTATCAAAACAAACCACTTAGCGACATCTAGTGGCGGCGTTTCGACTTACAAAGTTGTTGTCGGTGGCCATTTTACCAGGAGGGTCATATTTTAGTTTACTATCCACAACATAGATGGCACTGAACAATAATTAAATGAATAGCAACTTACAATTTTAAACTGTTAAAATACGATTATAGGGTAAGATTCCATCAAAAGTAATTTCGAAAAATAAGCAGAGATAAAAACTATAGCAAAAATACTCCGCCGTAACAGTGTAAGACACTGCCGTGACCAGGATTCGAACCTGGGTTACTACGGCCACAACGTAGGGTCCTAACCACTAGACGATCACGGCTATCGGAGCGATGAGACGAGGGTCGAAATTACTGAATATAAACTAAAAATAAATTGAACATTTTTTATCTTACAAACCCACAAAATACGTCACTGATATAGGTAGGTTATGGTGACTGAATACTATTCGTGACCGTATTTGTACTCATATCATTTATATATTTTTTATACATCTAAAATACCTAGAACATCCGGAACAAATATTTGCAGATCGTACAAACATTTGTCCCAAGGCGGGAATCGCCTGCGTCGCAGGCGGACCTTCGCCCACCGCGCCACATCGGTCGTCAGATGATTCTTTGTACCGAAACTTTTCTTTTGAATGCCCTGTTCAATTGTGTGCTAGCGATAATATATGGATAAGGAATCCCTAACTTGCCATTGAATCGACTCTCTCCCAAGCTCCTACCATGGGTGCATTCCGAAATACAATTACGGCGCTGACAGCGATCAGAACGATATTTTGCGTTCCAAATTCGATATAACGATCATGACAGTCGAGTGCTATCATTAATTCGGAACACTTATGATCGCTTACGGTCACGAGACGCGATGTCAAATGTCAGTGCTCAGTGATTTCAGTTTCAGTTTGTATTTTTGTATTCAGTTTGTAGAATGGTCAATGATATCGCATAATGGCGCATGTCATGACGTCATCTATGACGTCACACGGGACATCGTTGTCACGCTCACAGTAATTTGGAACGCATGTGAGCAAGCTAATATCGATTTTAGCGTAATTCGGAATGCACCCCATATTGGAATTAAGAATTATTAATCAGTATCATCAACATTGTCAGCCTATGGTTGCTAGTACACAGCGGGACATTCGACTATCCTCCTTGATGAGTGTCTTATAGTTATGATCCTGTCTTCAGCTTGTCGTTTCCAGCATTTGGGAGTCTTTCCCCACCACCTAACCAGTATTCTACAATAAAATTGCTAAATTTCCTGATAGGAAAGGGATGTGCAATAAAATAAAGTATCATTGCTATCGTTTATTGATTTAAAATACAAAACTTAGTGACATAAAGCTCTATCCTTTTATTGTTACAGTGCCTGCGAACTGCCAACCCGATAGGAAATAAACATTAGCTTCGCATCATTACAACACACAATCCATACCGTCACAAATAAATACATTAGGTTTTCTACATACATTACATCTAGGGCCATTCTTGGGTAATGTAAACTTTTGATGAGTTGCGTTTTGTCGATCGCAGTTTCTTGGCATCAATCATTGTAGGTAATTTTCCTAAATCTCCCAATTTACTTATTGATGTTTATAATCAGAATTGAATACTAACAAAAAAGTTGATTGTACTTTATAACTTAATTGTGATGAATTTAGATTATACTTTTCAGATTCTGTAGTTGTTTTACGTCAAATGAAATCTAAAATAAATTCGCAGGTCTTTAATTTGCTAAATTTCTCAACTGAATTTTAACATTGTTTTTGTACACTTTAGTTTTGCAAACAAATGTTTTGATAATCATTATTCCTAGATTATTGAATGCATACGTAATTATAAAAATATTTTGCTCCATATAACTATGTATTGGTGTAACTCTTATTATGTATTTTAACTCTTTACACACTAACAAGTGGTTAACAAAATTGATTTACAAACATCAAAACTTGAGACATAAGCATATTTTTAGTCCCGTTGAAATAATAAACAAATAACACAAAATATCACAAAAACGGCCTTAGATAGAGAACACAGTTCACAGTTGTCAATGTTTTTTTATAAACATAAAATACAAATTCGCGGCACATATTAAATAAAAAGGAACCAAAATATTATACTACAGTGAAGTAAAATATTAATCTACTACGATAAGGTACATATTTTGAACACAATTCAATAATCATTTGAATAAAGAGAAACTTGCCAGTTTTATAGTTATTGCTCTAATCTTTACAAAATTTAACACGTTTCGTAACTACCCCTTATAATGTTCTAACAATCCTTTACCTCATGAAGCAGAAAAGTATTAAGTACAGTAAATATAATACAGATATTTAGAAAATGTATAGTACAGAACAGCGAGATTAGAAATAGATCTACATACAATGAAACTAAAGTGCTAGCGCGCTTACAGAGAAACGTAATATATAGTGTGAAAATACTTTAATGCTTCATGTACAACGGCTGTACCATACATTTGCTTTAAAAATAAATTCATTCGATTATTTGTTTATAAAAAATCACAATAACACATCGCTTTATTAAATAATTAGCTATCGTTTGCGTAACATCGCTGCGACTTTATTCTGTTCACCGCAATACGTCAGTCGTTTTATTAACTAAAATATTTTTAAATAAAATTAGCTATACATCACTTGGACAGAATAAAGTGGCTTGTTGGTAGGCCTACCACTAACTCGACTGTAGACAATGGACCTGGGCATCGGGTGTTATGGTCAGTAACCATATCACATTTAAGCTTACCTATTTACAATTTTCTCTTTACTCATGTAAATGTCATCTTGAATATCAAGACAGTCACTAAAAGTTGCTTATTGTAACTTATTGTTACTTACCATAATGTTATCTGACCATAACTGACAGAAGCTTTCAAAAATGCCTTATACCAGTAAAAAGGGTATTCCCACAGTTTTAGGACTGTGAAGGTGAACATAGAGTTGAATAACCATCTCCGTCTGAATTCTACAACATATAGGAACAAATCACCAACTATTGTTGGATCATCACAATCTTACTTCGAGTTTTGACCACTAAAGAGCTGACAATCTATTCAATCACAACCACTCAACTCAACGCTATGAAAAAATATTGGCTAGAGGTATGATTTACCCTGATCTATGATAATAATTATTATCTAATAAAAATAAACTATAATGTGATGTAATTTAAGTTACTAGTCGAGTAACACTTAAATCACATTGATTAAGAATCACATCACAAAGCCATCATCAATGGACTTTACAAAAAAAAAAGATCAGAATAAACCATAGCTATCTGAACCACAATCTTCTAAAGTACAAGGTTGACGAATCACATGAAGTATGACATACTATTATTCCCATACAACGTTCCTCCAGTGGCCAGTAAGTAGTAATATTAAGCTATAAAACTTCGGGCAAATAGTAATGAAAAAGCTTCTTCCATACTGTAAAAACCCATCATATAATCGACATTACTTCATAATAATTATTTATTACAATAAAATGTTCACAATAATACGTTACTCCTTCCACTAAGGTGGTATTCATAGGAGTTCTGTATCATTAGTGATCAGTGTATCCCTTACATTAAAATGCGAGCGTTCTAAAACACCATGTACCATTCTTAGAGCCTTCCCATTACCATTTGGTCGAGAGTTACGAAGCTAGATCCAGTATAATACACAGCGAGTAAACAGACAGTTCTTAAAACAAAATCAGTGTCATCTATCCCACAGCAAGTCGATATTAGTCGCAGGCCCCCCTTCAGTAAAAAGTTCCGGCACAATAAGGCAGTGATTCAGTGACCTATGCTATACAAAATATCTCCATTACAAAGTTTCAACCAGTCTGTTGCAATGAGGTTAGTCTATTGTACATTCAAATCCAAAACGGTTGAACAAGTCAGTAATCCATTTTTTTTTATTTAAACTCTTATCGGTATTACCCAATATATAATTCAACATTCTCATAACCTACAAGTACATTGAGATTTAGAATTATATTACTAGAACTATTTATCTGCTTTACACATCGTCGTCCGAATAATCAATGGGTCAAAAATAAATACATTTTCTGACGCAAAACTTGAGACTCAAATTATATACATCAGGTTTCAAAACTGAAATTAAATTATTACATTATAATAAAGAAGTGCAGATAAAATGTTATTTAGAATAAGGTAACTTTATTCTCTATGAGATAATATTTCGCAACAATATGTAACAAGTGTGAGAATCTAAAGCCCGTATTATAAAAGCTTGCTCAGTTATCGATCTATACTTGAGTAACGATTTTCTCTGAAAGAAGCGTTACTCAACAATAGTTCGATGACCGAGCATAGTTTCATTGTACGTACCTTAGAATGTGCACATTCTAATTAACACTTTATCTGAGATATGGAGGCGTAGTAGTGTAAGTATTAGAACTGAAAATTGAAGTATAAAGTGAGATGAATCAATTAGAGCACGACAAATAATACTTAGCTATCTATTTCTTTGTTCGTGTATAAACAAATTCTCATTGGCCCTTCGTATTTCAGTCATCAGTTGCCGACACTTTAAAAATTAGTTATAAAGCATGCTATAAACTGAAGGAAGCTTAACTAGCATAGATCGTCACTAACTAGTTGACAGTAAATGTTGACAGTTATGTTGCAGTCTGTATCCATTAGTCGGTTTCCTAACATTATTTACAATATTTATTTTCTACCATATTGCGTCCTTGATATGCATTGCGTAACAATAAAAAAACTTAGCTTTCATGCCCTCCGGGTTTGGTGAAATACCTGCGTTCATTCGGTACATTCCATAAGTACTGTTCGAGTAAAGCAATTAGAACAAATAATACAATTACAGTTACGACGTAACAAAAAAAAACCATATACTTTACAGTCAGACTTGTCGCATTAAATAAAATAGAATTATATAAATATTGGATTCAGTCGAGTTCTGTCGATTGTACCACTCAGAACACACATTTTCACTCACTGCCGCTAACCTACAAGAAAGTTCTACATACGGCATCACTGCACTAAGACACCCGCTATAGCGTCTGTTTGTATCGCCGGTTCATCACAGTTAGCTCGAGTTCACCGCAATTTAACACCTAAAGTTCATCGCACCCGCGTAGTGTAGCACGTTTCGCAGCACAATCGCAATCTCAGTTCACTTAGCTAAGAGTCTGTAGGGCTGGCTAGTGGATGGCGACGGGGCTGTGCTGCAGTTGGCATACTGTTTGCAGCATGTCGTCGCTCTGACGTACGCCCTCCACTTCCATTCGCTCGGCGGCGCCCCAGAGCCGCGCACTGCCACCGGCCCCTACTGCGCACAACAACACATTATACCGACTGTCTGCGAATGTTGCCTAAGTACCTAAACATACGAAACATTAAGAGGTTATCAGATGTCCCAAGTGAGCGAACAATACGACGCGACGCGAATCCATCCCTCTACTCTAAGAGGCCTGGGATCAGTGATCAAGATCTGAGCCCCGATTATGGTGACAAGATAGCAACGTCTCGACGACAAGTTCCATTTTTGTATGGGATTTGGTACAGCACCTCTTCCGGACATGGAACGTAAATCCCAAACAAAAGTGGATAGATTCGTCTTCGAGACGATACTTTTGAGTAGCCGAAATCGGAGCTCAAATCCTTAACACTTAGACATGAGCCTATGATAGCTTATTAATTGACTGAGTTAGATGTCACTCGTCATTTTTAACCCCCGACGCAAAAAGAGAGGGGTGTTATAAGTTTAACGTGTCTGTCTGTGGTATCGTAGCTCCCAAACGGATGAACCGATTTTCGTTTAGTTTTTTTTGTGTCATAGATAATTTTATCCCGAGTGTTCTTAGCCATGTTTCATGAAAATCTGTCGAGGGGTTTGTAAAATTTTTAATTTTGTTCTTGTCGCTAGATTGTATCGCGTCGCATTTTTCGCTCACGGTAAACAACGCTGGGCATCAAACGATGCGTTTAAGACGACGCATTGAAGATATTGGCGTCAGGGATTTCAACTTTTCTCAGCAATTACAAAACATACGGAATATATTTTTTATGTATTGAATTTTTCATGTTTTTTACTTTGAATTGGTAGTTGGTTTTCACGATTGGTTAACTTTCACAGCAGAAAAAAAAATCCCGAAAACTGCTCTATAAAAACATAGATTTTCACTTTACAGGAGAACGGATCCGATTTATGCCTCTAAATTTTCTGAACAGATAAGTTTATACACCCTTTTCAAAATGGTGGTTGGATTTTTCAAAATTACCAATAGTTTTAATTTTAAACGAAAATTACTGTTTTGGCGCTTACGACTTTTCGTTTCAAGCTAGCTCTCGCCTCTGTTTGTATGCAGGCGGCCCCCTTCAGTCCGCTTCTGACCATTGTCAGCGTCGGACGCGTGCCAATCGAGCTCGCCTCCCATCGCACTAGTTGTTCTCGATTGACGCATCGTAAATATTATCTTCTAAGTAAAAAAAATCTTATAAATTATTAAAAATGGGAAGAAGGACGTTAAAGTTTCAAAAATAAAGATGAAAGCTCTGTACGTTGAATAATGTAAGGAAATGGTAGGTAGTAGTAGAAGTAAACGTCAAAAAAAAAATTCCCTCGCACTAGTTAGGTACCTAGCGTATCGATAGTCGTGGCATCAATATTATCTTGAGAGTAATATCTTATTTAAGCAACACCGCGAAAACATCGTGTAAAAACGTCAAATATGTTGCCTACCTACCTGCCTCTGCCTACCTATCTATAGTAGGTGCATATTATAATTATAAAGTTTATTTTATTTTTTTATTCTTACAAAATAAAAACCTGACAAGAAAATTTTAGGAAACAATTGTCCGAAGAAAGAAAACCATGGAGTCGTCTTAGTCCGGTCGAATTAGACCAAAAAATAGGGGTGAGGTTACAATAATTCGCACCAAGCTGAAAATTGGTAGGATTGTTCAAAACATATTTATAATGGATAAATGAAATGTGAAAAGTCCTCATCTATCCGACGCCTGGAAAAAAATTTACTCGGGGTCAAAAATCACAAAAACGGGTTTTTAGAGATTTTCAGCAAAACGGTAAGTTTTATCATAAAATAAACTCAGAAAAAAAATGTAGTAAGTACTTATTGTGTAAAATTCAACATCATATCTCAAAAACGGTGGCTCTAAGGAAAAAGTATCAAGACATCTTTTATAGATAATTATCTGATCTACAATTTTGGTCTGCGCTAATTTTATGATAAGACTTACCGTTTTGCTGAAAATCGCGAAAACCCCATTTTTGTGACCTTTGACCCCGAGTAAATTTTTTCCAGGTGTCGGATCGATGAGGACCTTTCACATTTCATTTATAACGGTGTTTTGAACAATCTTACCAATTTTCAGCTGGGTGCGAATTTTCGTAGCCTTGGATGTCTAAAATTGACCGGACTATATTTAAGAATTATGGCGAAACTAAAACGATAACAATCGATTCTTTAGAAGGCTATGTATGTTTAGAAGGGTAATAATATTCTAATAAATTAGACTTGACTAGAATTTTATTTTGTAGAAAAATATGACGCTCACGTAAGTTTTATGATTACTTAACAGTGTTTAAGGTAACAATAAAAAAAAGTTAAGTTTTGTTATCTCTGGACCTCTTTAAGGGACCTTGCCCCCCAGCAACAAACTCGAACATAAATAGCCGCGGCTCGCTCCGCTTGTAGTTTATCTTAGTTCTTTGTTTATCTTTAGTCATACTCTTCTAAACTATTTTCACAGCTCCAGTAAATGTCTAAAAAAAACGCGGCTCGCTCCGCTCGCCGTTCACTCTATAGGTACAGGATGTTAGTGTAAACAGTCTTATCCTTGAAACTAGATAGTAATTTTCATGAGTGTACGTAAATTGTACCTACTTACCTTGTGACGATGTCTTACACAAATGTTTAGTGGACTGAAATGTTGCGGCTTTATGCCATGGCTGGTGTTGACTTGAGCTTGGCTCGTACGATGTGCTCAGAGCTGTTCCCAGGACGTGTGCCAAGCTGGGAAACTATCCTAGCGGCTACACAAAGGCTACGTACCTATGGTCAGTTTATCGTGCCTAGTCATGCACAAGGTCGTGGCAACGTACAGTTAGCGGTCATTATGTTAGCGACAACATTCAAGAAGAAATCTTAAAATTCTTCGCGGAAAATCCAGAGGAGAGTGCTAGAAGGGCAGTTCGTCTCTTAAATGTTTCACACTGGACTGGACAGTTTTTAAATCCTCCACATCGATGGCCAACACCCTTATCATTTCCAGCCTGTTCAAGAACTGGAAGACCGCGACTACCAATTTTGAAAACATTTTATGTGTAATGTAGGTGAGTGAACCAAACTGTACATAAAAGTAGTTATGTACCTACGAGTAGTGGTTTCGATACCTACTACGCCGCCGGCGCGTGGCGACAGGCGGGCTAGAGTGACCAAGAAATCACGTACGATGGCGAAGAAATGAATTATGAAAATCCATCGAAACTAATTGTCTATTATTTTTAATAAACAGACTCATGGTACGTAACCTCTGGCTTGTTTCAAGGATAAGACTCTTCACCCTTACACACTGTATTGTATGTGATCTTCCTATGTTGTTGTTAGTCTTTAAAAAGCTATTTACAATAGGATTCCAGTTTCTTTAAAATTTTCGGGGCTCTATTATTTGTTTTGTCACACTTTTGATTCCTTTTTTACCAAACATCCGAAATGGTCTGAAAAAGAGGCTCGCTCCGCTCGCCGTTAGCTCTAGTTAGTGTTTTTGTTTGGATATTTTTGGATTATGCTTGGTAGAAAGCCTCCCCGGGTACCATTCCAACCCACGCCACGCCTACCGCCACTGCAGTGCCTAACCCCAGTTGAGATCACTTAGCCCACCACCGCGACAGGTAATAATGAAAATTTAGAAAAAAGAAACACATTTTCATTAAAAATTATTTAAATGAAGTTGTTTGTTGTATAAAAGGGAGATATAGGTGGTAAAAATGAAGGTGCCGTGGAACCGCAACTACGGAACCCGACTGTGCTCGGCCCGACTGACACGCACTTTGCCGGTTTTTTTCCGTTGAGGCGACAAACCATACGGACCTAGGGCGCAGAATGTTTAAATACGCCACTGTGTTGGCAGGATATTGGCGTCGGGTAAAGGGTGGATGTGGGTACCTACGTAAGTACGTACTTAGGTGATGTCCAGAACTAGGTACCTACTTGTCCAATTTAGAAAATACGCATTTTTTTCATTTTGATCGAGTGAATTGACGATCTCAGAGGCTACTTAAAGAATCCGGCGTTTGTATGTAGTTATCTATATACAATTAAGTAGTGTAAGCCACACCAAGTAAGTAAGTAGTTTGTAAGTAGGTATGTTCACTTAGGTTCATCACATAATTTTTTTCCTGATGCGGAATCGAACCGGCAACACAGGCGTGGCAGTCCAAGACACTAGCCACTCGAACATCCGTGCCGTAAAATTATGTTTTTTTTATCGATATAGTACCGCCAAAAACAGCTCCCCTATAACATTGTAAAATATTCAAATGGATATAAAAAAATAAATAAAGGTAAGGCGACTCCATAACGTCTTGTCCCAGCGCGTCAGCGCACGACTGAGACCGTGACTGAGAAGCGCGCGAGTTACGACGACAGCGCGGCCCGACGCGCGACACGGCCCGATTGCAAACCGCGTAAAATTACAGGGGGGTATGAGCTGCTTGCGGGGAGCTCATGGGGGCGTGGCGCCCGATTTGAAATTATTGTTTATCAATGCGTCGCCTTAAAGGCAGGTTACAGGTTTTAAGCAAGGGGGCCACAGCTAGATTAGTATTGCGTCAATAATACGAGGAAACTGACTTTCACATGCGTCTGCTCATTTCGTTATCATCTTATTCGTCTACGGCTATTGAAGATGCATGATATATTGATCTTCTTAAATGAGTATCTGTGAGATAAAGGAGAATAAAGTGAGTTTGATTTATAAAAAAATACTAAAGGAAAATTATTACGAGATGCGAAACTTGGCTTGTGTTGTGTGTGAAACAATGGTAAACTCACAATTATGTCGTAGTAAGAAAGTATGGGAAGGTCGGGGAAGCTTTGTTTTAGATATTTATAAGCTAGAAGGTTATAATTTTATATCTACACTAACTCTATCCACTATGGAATGCTTAAGTTCCTAAGCGTATAAAAATAAGCGTGACAAAGTAAGCTAGATGTTTGTGACTATTGTTCATAAGCAAAATAATAATTGGAATCAGAAACGAACAATACAAAGAACTATAGTCACATCATCCAAATTAAAATTATATCTATAAATAAACACAAAATAAAACTTGCAGAATGTAACGTCATCAATATCCCCAGAAAGAAATGCAATAGCTAATGATCGATTACAAATAAGCAGAGGATGGACAACATGACAACTGCAAGTGGTACACGAGAACGAAAGCCATGCATGAACGACATAGACCATGCTTCGGATAGTGGAGGAGTCCTAATGAGAATCCGTGAGACTTAAGAATTACGAAGCAATTTTAGATCTATGCTCGGTAAGGCCACGGCCGCACTGCGGGGCCCAAATTCACCTAATCGCTTACTATGACAATGGTATCGTATCGTCCACAGATGAAAGAAACTCTAGATAGTAGGTACGTGCGGTGGAGAGATTGATAGATTGGTTGGTTTACAACGTTCCTAAATAAATAAATAAATAATGCTGGACAATTCACACAGCATTATCTAGCACCAAGGTAAGCAGAGCTTGTGTTATGGGTACTAGATAACTGATATACATAATAATATACGAGTACATAGATACTTACTTTTTATTATATATAGAAAACGACCAGAACACCCTGAACAAATATCTGCAGATCGTACAAATATTTGTTCCAAGGCGGGAATCGAACCCGCAACCTAATGCGTCGCAGGCGGACCTTCGCCCACCGCGCCACAGAGGTCGTTCCTCCATCTGAAGTTTCTTTCATCAAAAGTAAAATGCCAAAATGTGTAATTCTGAGACGATAACCTTGTTATGGTGAAGCAATTGAGTGGAATTCGGCCCCAGAACAGTAGCTTAGATGGTAGATGGTAGACGAGAAAACAAACGCAAGAAAATGTACGGGGACGCCTGCACTGCAATCGTCTAGCTTAGCTAGGCGTTGATGTCCTGGATGTAGCGAGGGCGATGTCTGTTTTCGGATTTTGAACTCACAGCACATAGCTGTGAGTTCTAAATCCGTCTATCTACCATCGACAGCCAGCAAACCTAGCGGTAGGCGGCTAGTTCTGTGCGATCGTGGCCTAATTGTATTAGGTAAAGCTTAGTAATCCTTTAGTGGAGTGTCATCTACAAAGGGGGGTTATAAACATTCCATTGATTTACAAGGCAGACCTGATGATAAGTTAGGCACAATGTTGGTCGGCGTTAGTGACGCGGGCAGGGAGCCCCGGACCGCTCTAGTCATCGCGGTTCTGACGGGCCATCTGACACGGGAATATCGACACAATAAACATACATTTAACGATCAGAATCATAAAGCAGCATGTGCTGTGGGAATCTTTATACTTGCAACAAAGGATCTTAAGCCCTTATTAGAAAAGCTTACTGAGGCATCGATGGCTGCGTGAGTAACGCATATGCCATAGAAAAATGTTACGTTACGTAACGTTACTCAGCATACCTAGATCGATGACTGAGTCAGCTTTCATAATACGGGTCTTAGAATCTTGGTAAGTAAAAGGGACCAATCCAATCTTAAAGAGATGAAATACATTTATGAAGCTTAATATTCGGGCTCGAAATGATTATGGCAATTATGGTATTATTGTATCTACAACATGTTTTGTAATGAGTCAAATTTAAATTTACTAGTTATGTCTGAAATACGGTAATATAATGTAAAATGAACTAGTAAAGTTGATATTAGATTCCTCTTCCCAATTGGATATACTAGCACAATTGAAAGCGCAAGCTGAACACCAAAGAGACATTTTATTGACATTAATTCACGTTGATCCAAGTTAAAATTTCGACTACTTTGTTGCGGAAATTTGGTTTTGTCTTTTCTGAAAGTAGTCAAAATATTAAACCACAAACCAGTCATACAACAATTTGTTATAAGAGAAAGATGCCCGGATGGTAGGTTCTCTTACTCCATTTGCATCATGCAAACAAAAACCGACCAGTTATGACACATCAACGTTAAAACTACATCCCGGCACCTTTCTCCTACAATCGTTTCCCTTCACAGCAAGCAGCAATTCTGAATAGACCGATGTATAACACAACGCTACCCTTTTACCGATTCATCGATAAAGGGTTGCGTCAAGCTACCGTAAGGGGCCAGAATACGATTGCGTTGTCGCAGATTTTTGCACAAAATTATAAGAAAATAGTGGAATTAGCTACTTATTCGAGCGACTTCTTTTACACAAACATTCCAGAGCATCGGGATTTAAAATTTCGATTATTCCAGTAGTGCGAGCACGGATCTCGATTCGATAAACATCGATTTTGTTTTTGGTGGCGATAAAATTCGGTAAGAAAGGTCTGGTGTTGTACAATTTATCAACAGAAGAGACAAAATCGGTGGTTATCGATCCTCATCGAAGTCTGTGCTGGTGCTCCTGGATTGATATGCAAATTTGAGATTTCGCGTATTCTGTCCCTCAAGTCTAAACAGCTGGTTCACTGAAGTTGTAATATAACATACCGTGTTGATGATGCGATTGGGCCTGCTGCGTGTTGGTAGATTCGTCGGCTGTTCGCTTGAAGAAGTTGTGTTGTAGCGCGTAGTACGGCGTCACGCGCTGCTTCGGATCGTATTCGAGCATACGGAGTATAAGATCCTGGAATATTGGAAGTTACAATGTGAGAAGGGCATTACGGGGATCTTTGAATGTGATGTGGATGGTTATCAGTGCTGCCTTTACTAGAACGGATTTTTTCTCCTTGTCTCTCGCTTGGCAAAGGGCTGTTGTGATTGAGAGGCCTGGTGCAAGCAGCATGCCCAAACTACCTATGTAGATCGTTAACAGTGTATTGCCGACTACAATTATCGGAGAAATTCAACCCACTTTATGCCAGTTCCCTTCAACCCTGTAAGAAGAAGACTCTTGGTGACCTGTAACGAGGAGTATCGGTCTGCACGGTTGACACAAAGGTTTTTCGCTGTAAAAATCTGCGGTTAATTCGCCGTGTGTGAACCTTTTCTTCTCTTGACCCTGAGGGTCAAGGTGGATTTCTAGTGACTATAGCGTAAGTTTACCTTAAATTTGAGATAGTCTGAGACGGAATGCCCCGGTTCGCCACGCCGCCGCGCCGCCGGCCCGCCGCCCTCCACGCCGAGGATGTCGTGTAGCCGCCGTGTGCCCGGCGCGCGGTATTTCCTGTAACCACTGGAAGGTAACACACTGTCAAACTAGTACCTAGTACAGCTAGGTATTGAAACAACATATTTAAAAGTGTTAACAGACGATCGAACATTGACCAGTCGTTTCGTTAGCGCTCCACAATCGATGTGCAAGCCACCGAACCAACCGCACACAATGACGTGTATAGTCCAGAGCGAACCATGGTTGCGGTGCGGAGCGCACCATGTTCGATTGTTTGTTAGTACTTTGATAGGCAGCGTAATGGTATAAAGTTATTATGGGTGCGTTCCAAGTGACACGGTGCGGAGCTGAATTGACCAATCAGGAACCAGCGGAAGACGTGTCACACACATTCGAACTATTGTTAGAGACCGCTTTGCGTCAGGAAGGAAACATCCTAAGTGGAAGTTCTATTATATGGAGGATATATAATACCTGAACCCCCAGTATGTTATGTTAGGGCGTTTTCGGTAGGGAATGAAAACGAGATCGCGAGCTTTTTAACGGGGGAATATTGGAAGCGCAAACTTTCCTAAAACTTTCAAAAATTCGCTCCAGCTTCAGCATGTTCTGACAGTGCAGCCTTAGAACATCCAGCGTTCAGTGGTATAGTGACATACATCGATCGTTGCAATATTATTCTATTGGTAATTAGTGTAATGACGTTTTGGTACATACCTGCCATCTTTGCCGTTGACCTTCTTCAGTACGTAGCCACCGCCTTCTGAAGACGGCAGCTTGTCGAAGAACTTTCTAGTTTTGTGCGCCTGGAAATACCAAATTAACCGGTTAAGGTGAAGTGAGTCCCAAAACCCACGTTTTGACTCCACGGAAAATCAATTTTAAGGCCAAAAAACATCAATTTTTTAATTTGTTTTTGATGACAATAAAAAGTTTAGGATTCTCGTTAGGGACTTATGGGAGTCGAAACACGATTGACTAAACTTGACTCGATAGAAAAAAATCGCAAAGTTACCTCTAAATCTTAATTTGTACAGTGGTACTTCTACGGAAGAACCAGTTTCATTTGCTGGTTAATTAACATATTTCAATGAAACTTCGTCTACGTGTTCCCTAATATATACTTTAGAGGATTATGGTTTTACATTATTGCGAAAGAACATAATTTTGTAGCAAAAACACATTTAAAAATAACTACTATTGAAATTGCGCGCGGGCCGGCCATAATGCGGCTCTCGCCTTCCATCAGTCGGCCGCAGCGCCTCGTCGAGAGCACCCGTGTACAACTTTTGCGACCCCTTGCCCCCCCGCTGCCGCCTACGCAACTAATATTGTACGAGACAGAAAAATGGGCAGTAAGAAGTGTAATAAAACAAGAAAATATTCGCGATTGAAGCTCAAAAAACTCAAATTGATGAACTTGAACAGGTAAGTAAGTTTTTTATTGATCATCTTACAACTAATAAGTACCTATCTACCTAGATAGGTAGATACTTACATATTTTATTTAGATCGTTCTAAATAAAATATGTATCTACCTACCTAATCGTTTGAAAATTTTTACCTCATTAGTTATTCAGTAGGTAGGAAGGTAGGTAAGTACCTATTTGTGAAATAGCTAGGTATCTACTTACATAATTTTACTATCTACTATATATATTTTTACAGAACTCTTGTCAGTCCTAATCCCGCACCTGACATTGTTGGGCTGGCGGCGGCTGAGCAGTCACAGGGAACAAGTAAAGACGACACATTACCACAATTGCCAGAAACATCGAGTGTGGCCCTAGTAGAACTTCAATCGGTGTCACCCAGATTTTTTGAGTAAGCTACCTGACGCAACTAATTTTTTATCTGTTACTAGCTTCTGCCAGTGGCTTCGCACGCGTTTTTCCAGGAATAAAATATTTATTTTATTCCAGGTTACAACAAAGAAAAATTTCAGCTCGATCCGTCAGTAGTTTTGACGTGAAGAGATAAGTAATAAACATAACATTATGATTGACATTCAAACTTTCGCTTACTTATATGTAATAATTGTGTTACTATAACTATAATATATAGGTACCTACTTGCCAATATATAATACCATATTAGGTACCTAAATATAAACGTCTTTTCTGAATAAGATACCTGACCCAAAGATGGGCCCGGTGCCTAAGATGGCCCACTTTTGAAAAACTTATTTCCACTGATTCAAAATAATTAAAATTTCGCGGGAATGTGTTACAATCATAGTGCATCTATAATGTAGTGGAGCATCTTATGAGCTTCGACAAGGTTCCTTAGACAGGCGCGGTCCCAGGGAGGGGGGGGGGGGGGGGGGGTCACGGGGGTCATGACCCCCCCCCAAATCTTAGTTTAGGTACTTAAAAAATTGCAACCCACAGCTTGATGATTATATTGTCCCGTTTACTTCCGTTACATTGATTATGGTTACTAACTGCAGCAAAATAAAAAATCACGGCTCGCTCCGCTCGCCGATATTACTGTTATTTCTGCTCTGTGTTTTGATTAGCACAGAGGCAACGTTCCCAATTTTATTGGTCTGGCTGGTCCGCTATTGTCAGTTTGTATCAATCCAACCACCACAATAAAAAGCACAAAATATAACAAATAATCTGCGAGTTCACTTTGTCAACCAGTACAAAAAATTAGTAGACAACAAAATTTTCGCGTTTCGGTCTGGTCGCTGATAACATTTGTTCCTTCTGACTATGATCCAAAGCTCAAAACCCGGCCCGCTTTAGGTCACTTTGCCAAATTTTCTAAAAAGTTGCCCAAAATCTAACAAAAACCAAAAATTGTCGCAGCTCGCTCAACTTGCCGGCAACTTTACACTGTCTACCTCTTGTCATGGGCTCATCCCTCGTTTGAGGTCAGTTTTCCAAACACTCCAAAAATCAAACGAAACCACTAAATTATCGCAGCACGCTCTGCTTCAGCTTTGCGGCCCAAACTTCAGAAAACATCTCAAAAATTTCGAGGCTCGCTTCGCTCGCTATAACTTATACCTACTATTGTTGGGAGTTGAGTATAAATTTTCCGCGGCTCGCTCCGCTCGCCGATAAAGTTTAGTGGTTTTCAGTGGGGTCTGCAACCGCCTACAAGTACATTTGGTGCTACGGCCCGCACCAAGTGTGACCCCCCCAAAGTCTTGAGCTGCGACCGCGCCTGTGCTTAGATAACCCAAAATATAATTCAAAAAATACCTACCGATTGTGATGTAATCCTGATAATACCACTGTTACCTACATAATAATATATAACCTGTTTATCTGTTTCGAACAAGATATTGACCCTAAGATGGCCCGCTGCCTTAGATGGCCCACTTTTAAAAAACGTATTTCCACCGATACAAGCCTAGGTTCTTCAAATGGCTTTAGCCGTTAATAAATCGAATTGTACGGAATTATAGCAATTTGCAGAATAGTGGGCTATTTTAGGTTCAAATCACATGAATCACAACATCTTAGATATCTACCTTATTTCTTCAGTTAGTGGATAGTTGTGGTTAGTTTAGTACCCCGAATTAGTACGCACACTTTGACACTACACGCCTATTTGCTTTCAATATTACATTTATGCTTACCTTGATTGTTTCAGTACTTCAGAAAATCTTCGAGTTACTGACGGATTTACTGAACAAGTATCACCACAAGTGCATGAAATATCGGAAGTTGCACTATTAGACCTTCAATCAGTGTCAGTCACACCCCAGCCTTGTGTATTAAATGGAGATGATGGATGGATGGATTTTAAGAAAATTCTCATTGAGGCATCAACTCTAGATAATAATAAAGATAATTATAAAATATCTACCTACCTGTTTTCTTCAATTGAACCAAATTTTGGCCAACTCTATATATACCTATGCATAGTATACTCATATACGTGTTTTTGAGTGGAGACCGCGACTCGGCAAACGTAGTGTAGGACGCCCTCTGACCAGGTGGGATGACGATCTGCAAAAGACTGCAGGCAGATGCTGGATGCGGCAAGCTGAAGACAGTGCGCTATGGCGCTCATTGGGGGAGGGCTATGTCCAGCAGTGGACTGATATAGCCTGATGATGATGATGATGAGTATGCTCATATTTTTTTTATAAAAAAGCATACCATGAAACAAAAATCATGCAAATAAGTTTTTCTAAAAGTGGGCCATCTTAGGCACCGGGCCATCTTACCTACTAGGTACGTCTAGAGATGAAAAAACAAAAGATGACATTTTGCCCGACTTATAAGAAGCGTAGGTAGGTACCTTACTTATCTAATTCAGTATTGGTAGACTTATCACTATAAGCAAAAGTGGGTTTTTTATATAGGTAGGTAAGAAATAAAACAAACTACGTAATCATAAAAATACTTAGATACCTACCTACCTAGTACCTACCTACAGCCGAAAAGAGAATACCTATCTTCCTTTTTACAAGTCCGTTTATAAAATTACCTACTCGCGCATATAACCTACATAAATATCCTCAATAAATAAAAAAATAGGAATACATATACATACCTTCATAATAAGTCTTAGGTATAGGTACATTTCAATAAATTATCGGAAATTATTTATAAATAAATCCCCTTTCTATCAAATACCTATACATAATTGTACGTAAACTTATAGGTGTACCTACTACCTACCTATTTAGTATTAGTAGTTTAGCTAGGTATAGCGTGCGCGGCGAGGGGCGCGGGCGCGGCGGTCCCCGCGCCGCGCCGCCTCGCGGGGCGTTCGCACGTTGCATAGCTGCGCAACCACGATCTCACTTCGCCTTAAGATTCCAAAGTATGGTCATACGTGATAGTTTCATCTCAAGCCTAAAATAGGACTCCTCAAATACACCCATGATTCACTTGTAATGACTCTTTAGGGAAAGCATCTAAGTGCTTCCACTTCGACAGTAAAAACTATTCAGTACGGACTGGTACAACTAATGCTATTGCTGTGCTGCTGACTGGGCAGCAGTATTGTATTTCTCATACCGGGTAAAACTCTTATATTAAGGAACATTTTTACCCAGCAACATCTATATAGCCCTTAAGACAGAGCTTGCATTAAGCTTGCATTATATGGAATAATAGTTTTATCGGATCGCTCTTTGTGATCAGCGCTATATTGTAATACTGTTGCCAATATGCATCCGACACCTTTGTCGTTCCGGTAAAACTGTCGCTCCGACCTAATGTGAATGAACCCGCTCTTAGGACCAGATGACTAACAAAGCTTTTTCAATACTATTGTGAGTCAATAGTATTGAATAAGCTTAGTACCTGGTCAACTATATGATCCGACGGCATGCCAAGAACCTCTACGATCTTGTTCATCTGATCCACCTCGTTGGCGCCACAGAACAACGGTTCCCCTGTGTGCATCTCGACTAGAATACAGCCAAGCGACCACGTGTCTATCGCGAGGACGTAGTAGAGCCTCAGGCGACCGGTAAAATCTAATGTATCCACTTACCTGGTCGAGTATATGATCCGACGGCATGCCAAGAACCTCTACGATCTTGTTCATCTGATCCACCTCGTTGGCGCCACTGAACAACGGTTCCCCTGTGTGCATCTCGACTAGAATACAGCCAAGCGACCACATGTCTATCGCGAGGTCGTAGGGCACGCCTAGTAGAACCTCAGGCGACCGGTAGAATCTCGACTGGATGTATTGGTATATCTGGAAATGTTTAACGATTGATAAGTGTCAGGAAATTCGTGTCGTCAACTGGATTGAAACGGTAAGGGCCCACCCCTTGCCGTTTGAATCCAGTTGAGGACTCTATGACTCTATGACATGCTCTACTCTGTGACAATGGTATCACCACAGAATGACACATTTTTGTTTCTACCTTAGATGAAAGAAACTACAGATGGAGGGACTCACGTCAAAAGTATCAGTGTTGAAATCATTTTATCAATCTCTTCATGCAAAAAGCACGCGCGCACTATCTAGAGTTTCTTTATTCAAATGATATACGTGACGATTCTGCGACGATACCATTGTATTAAGTAGGCAGTAAGGCAATCGGTTAGCAGAATTGAGCCCGACAACTGGCGATAGGAGGCCAAGATCTAGTAAGTGATACTCGTAGTTGGTTAGAACCGACGGAACATACTTCACAAAAAAATGCAGCCAGTTCAAACCCAGCTGTAGTTCAAATAATGAGGATGACAATAAGTACTTAAGATGATGATGAAACGTAAAAGCAAGATGTAGATAGAAAAGTGATGCAATATGGTGGAATATTGCCCCCGTTTTTTTTCCTTTAGTCTGAAGTTTCAAGCAACCCACAGCATTCTTCTGATATATGTATTTGTCGTATATTTTTTTTCGATCATTAAAACGAATCAAATTCAATCGAATTGAGCATATCTTTAACGCCGCTTCATTAGGCACATTTATGTAATAAATTTTATTAGATAAACATTATCACAAAGCGTTCCGACAGAGAACATTGAATGAGTTTATCTGTGCTCAAGTGTTAGTTTAATTATCATTCGTCCCGTGCATCTGAAGCGCAATTGGAGATAACCCTGTGACTTCGGACTGAATCGGTCCGTGGAGATTTATATGCTTAATTAGCGCACACTGGAGTACCCGATAAATCGAGCACGGGTTCTGTGCAAGGCTAGGGTAGGGTAAAGTAAAGTTGCATTTTCACCAGGAGATGTGCTGGGTAGAGTTAGCTTTTTCTTCGATTATACCAGACCCAACAACGAAGTTGGGTATTCTGGGTTTAACACGTTCCGCAGCTTAGCTACGTAGCACATCTGTGGTGTAAGGGAACCCTAAGGGCCTTTGTTCTAACAGGTTTTTTTGCTGTAAATATCAACGGTTAATTTGCCGTGCGTAGGCACAGCGCCGTCAACAAGATTCCATAGTGTCCATACAACACTGACGACCGTGCCTACATACGGAAAATTAACCATAGATGGTGCCGACCAACCTCGCGGTCGCTCGAAGAGCTGCGGCCAGCGTGATAGTTGGTTTGGTTAATCGTTATCGCACGTTCAGCCGGATAGTTGAACGCTTTCGGACTAACCGCATAGTGCGTAGACTGTTTGGACACTACAACTAAATTCAAAGAAATATTTTCTCAGAAATCTTCCTGATGACTCTTCTCTATGGGAACCAAGTCTAAATTTGAAGAGGCACATAAGCCTATGCCAGTCCTTACCTAGCTTTTAGCTTTCGACTTACCCTTTGACCTAGTTGACACGAACTGCCGAAGTCCACGATTTTAATGGCGGACCTCTTCGGGTTGCATAGTAAAATATTCTCGGGTTTAAGATCACAGTGAATTATATTTAGTTCTGAAACAGACAAGAAATTATTTATTAGTGCTTGCAAAGGGCCACGCCATGAGGAATTTCATGCGCAAAGTAACCGTTGTTTTGGCGAAAACGGTAGGCGAGACATTTTGTTGGTATCCTCCTCATCAGGACAGGTCCCCTGCTGAACGTGTATACCCCTAACAGAGGATTTTAGACATAATCACCACGTTTGGCTGGCAGATTAGTGATCGTAGTGTAGGTGTTAAATGGACTTAGTTTCCTCTGTAGGTTCTCCCTTAGTCGGTTCTTACGGTTACAATGGCCCGAGTTAGAGGCGCTGATGTTCTTACAACGCGACCCCACGGCCTTATTGTTGTTGACTTTGTCAGCTTTATAGTCACATCGACGTTAAATGGGAAGTAGTGACGAAATTTTCCACTTTCAGCTACATCAAAGATTTCATATATTCAGTTTCAAGAAGCCTGTCTCACAGAAAAGATAAACAACTTGAAGGATAAAACCGAACAACAGAACAAGGTTCATATATTTTCGGATCAATTGTTTGCCATTTATTTTCGTTATAGTAATCGAAAACGGACCTTTCCCAAGCACTTACACCCACGCTCAGGAGGGAATGAATCACTCGACTGAGAATGGAGAGATCGGGGGATTGTCATTGTGTTTTCCGCATATAGCAGTCTATTATCTCAACTCTTTCTCTTGGCTTCCTTTGTTCCTTGGCCTTGTGTTCAATCCTGGGGACCTACTCGGAAAAGGATAATCGAAGTTTCGTTTTCGTTGTCGTGCAAAACCAACTCATAAGTCCCTTGCATAAGATTAGCGTTTGCACAAAAACGAATCAGAAACTTCGATTTAGTTTTTAAGAGTACGGGCCCCGATGATTGATTTTGACGGACTTACTGATGGAGATTCCGAAGTAGCTTTATTTATGCTGCTTCTTCATTATTACCTTTTCTATTATCAATAACACTAGTTTATTACATAGGTACATGTCTTTTGCCTAAGCCTACCAATCCGCCTGCCAAGCGTGGTGACTATGGGAAAACTCTCCTTGTTTGGGGGACCACACCTGGGCAAAGGCCTATTCCATATATTTTAAGCCATTATCGCTGTCTTCCGCTGCCCCGTACTACACCCCGTTAAAGTTGGCTAGATCATCCAATAACGCTTCCTAGGTCTACTCATTAAGTCTAGGCTGTTGAAGAAGAACTCACCAGGTTGACTAAGGAACAGTAGCGCCGTGCAAAGCTGCTGCGCAAACTTCCGCGTAAGATTCAACGACACACCTCTGAAGTTGGTATTGCGCAGTAAATCATACAGGTTGTATGAGAGCAGCTCAAACACTAGGCACAGGTGATTCCGCCACATAAAATGGCGTTTAAGTTTTACTGAAAAAATAAAAACAGGTTTAAAGAACATAGTTCCATATTCAGACTTAATTGAGGCTTTTTGTAAGCTTTTATCAACTGGCAGTCGGTTTTATTTACTAGCCAGTCACGCTGTTGTTCCAGTAAATAAATCCTTTGTTTGCAAACATTAAAAAGGGAAAGTAACCGCATTAAGGTTCCAGGGAATCCGATAAAAGTAAATAAACATCAGTTTACACGGTGACCCGGAGCGAGCGCGCTGTATTATCAATTACTCCGGTGAATTCCAAGTATTACGGCTAGACTGGCACCGAGGTTCATGGTCCGAAACCCAAACAACACAGGAATTCAGTCTGTGCATTTCTCTGATAAACCGTTGCAGTTTGATTCAATACATATACCGAACGGTTTGTTCTATTCAACTGGTTTTACAAAAGGTTTCATTTTCACGAAACATAATGTATGCTGCACATCTTCGCTTAGGAAAGATTCTTCACGATAAGCCAGCTTTTCTAAACCGTCACAACTTCAATGAATCAAATATCTTAATATCTGAGAAATGGTCAGTAATATTCCTAAACATAATTTTAGAATCCTTACCTATATAATACTTATTTTCTGCGTCCGCTTTGTTCATCATTTCTAGTAACTTGACTTCTATTTGTGCCTGGTTTAGGAAGGGTTTCTTATTCTTAATTATTTTAATCGCTACTTGACACTGCTCTTCATGGTCATACGCTTTCACAACCTGGAATTACAACAAGATACTTTTTTATTGTTTGAATTATATAAGAAGCATGAGGCCTCTGAAATTTCTCAAATTTATTTTACGTACTTCTTCGGCTACGGAAACTTATTCCTTTCTCCTTAGCAGCTAATAGAAGATTCATTAGGGATCTCTCCCGTGCTGATTTTTTTCAAGTGACAAAATATACCTATCCCGTAAAAAGAGACTCTAGATAAGATCCGGGATAGAGTAGGAAAGTCCAGGAGTGATGTGATTAATGTATCCTTTAAGAGGTTTGATCATTTAACTGGAGCATCCAGAAACTTCTAGATGTCATAGAACAGACTCACCTGTCCAAAAGAGCCCTTTCCAATCGGCGATAAGATCTCATACCGGTCAAGGAACTTCTCTCCTTGTTTGATGATGTAGTCATGGTTATCGTCGTCGTATCCGTCGTTGTATAACTTTCTTTCCTTCTTGTGTGAGCCATCCTCGCCAAGGTATGCTTGCGCTCTCCGCTTCTTCTTTGCATAGTATACCTGGAAACAAAACAGAGATGGTTGAGACTGAATTCTTTTTAAGAGCACGGCCTGGGAAACTGCTCCAAATTTGGCAACAGAACCTATCCCACTTCTTTCAATTTACCTACCTAGACACGACAGAGATCTTCTATGTTATGTGGCATATGCATTGAGAAATTATACGGTGTGGTGCGTGAGAATCCATGGATTTGATTAAGTGTTAGGTTAGAGTAACGTACTTTTATTGCCATGTTATCTTTACAAGCTGAGATACAATTTCCCAGTTTATATGTTTCGATATTTTGTACAGATTCATGTGAATTATTTCTAAAACAGCTATACGAAATACACGATAAACTGGTTCCTGAATAGGAATTATATTTTGACATAACGAAAAGTTTTCCAAAAAAATTTAATACGCAATGAGTATAAGTATAAATGTGGGTAAAAAAAAAAGGTTTATACGAATCAAATTTCATAATGCGTTGCAAAGAGGTGTAACCACTGAAGTCTAATAAACAAGTGATGTACCGTCAAGGAACATAGCTTTTATGAAAACTCGAGTATGAATTATTTATTACTAGGTTCTGCCCGCGGCTTCGCACGCACTTTACCGGGATAAAAAGTAGTATATGTCCGTCTCTGGGACACCGTCTACCTCCCTATCAAATTTCATTAAGATCCGTTCTGCCGTTTAGACGTGAAAAGGTAACAGACAGACAGAGTTACTTTCGAATTTATACTATTATAAAGTGTAAAAAAAAGCTTAATTCTCAAAGAAAATTACAATCAAATAAAAGAAATAAATTAGAACTAGTATTTACCATTGAAACAATGAAGATACCTGCAGACTGTTGCAAAAAATCTACTGATAGCTCAACTGATATTATAAAGTAGTTCAAGTTTAAAGTATGGATATGACTCAACATAATGGTAGGAGACTAACTAATTTATTTAACTCTTATAATCTAAGGCCATTATTTATGGAACCTACTAGAATTACTGAAACTTCAGCAAAATGTATAGATAATATATTTGTTTGCCAAAATGATAAATTAATTAGTAAAAAAATAATAAGCAATTTAAAATCAGACCACTTAGGTCAACTAATTCAATTAGACATACAAGTGAAAAATAATAATTGTAAAAAGAAAATAAAATACATGCCTGTGACCACAAGTCGATTTGAACGGTTGAAATTGGATTGGGATTCTAAGCCATCACCTAATTACTCACATAACAACCCAAATGAGTCGTATTGTAGTTTTTTTTATAAATTCACCAATGCGTTCAATTCAATATTCACATCCAAATCGATTATGGTCTCAGAAAAACTTAGCTTTAGTGAGTGGGCAACAGTAGGTATACATAAGAGTAGACAAACTTTGTATGAACTATATAGTGAAAAACAATACAATTTTAGCCAGGAGTTCAAAGAAAATGTAAAAAATTACTCAAAATTGTTTAGAAAAGTTTGTCAAATAGCAAAATCAAATTATATAAGCTCCAAAATTAGAAATAGTGAAAATGTCATAAAATCAACGTGGAAAATAATAAATAGTGAGACTGGAAAGGTCAGTACCTACGTTAATGATTACAATTTAAAGATAAATGATTGCACAATCAAAAATGACATTGAAGTAGCCCAAGCTTTTGAAAACTTTTTTACTGACATTCCAATCTCTACTACGAAGTGTCTAAACTCTTCTCAATTAATCGCTGAGTCATTACTCATAGAAAATGTACCTATATGCGAAAATAAATTTAATTTCAACTATGTCGATGAAAAAGATATTAAAAAAGCCTTCAAACTTTTAAATATAAAGAAAACTGCAGATCTCTGGGGCATTTCCGTTAAAATTATTAAACCTTTAATTGATACGATTCCACCAGATCTAGCTTTTATATTCAATCAATCTATTGATTGTGGCGTATTTCCTGATCTAATGAAATGTAGTAAAGTAATCCCACTATTTAAATCGGGTAGTAGGTCTGACCCCACTAACTTTAGACCTATATCAGTACTGCCAACTTTCAGCAAAGTTTTTGAAAAACTTATTTTACATCAATTGCTTAGGCATTTTAATGGCAATGACCTGCTACATGGTAAGCAATTCGGATTTACTCGGGGCAGGTCAACTACTGATGCCGGTGTAGAGTTAGTATCGCATATTTTTGATGCTTGGGAGAAGTCGCAAGATGCTTTAGGTGTTTTTTGCGACTTGTCAAAAGCATTCGATTGCGTACACCATGAAACATTAATCAGGAAACTACATCACTATGGAATAAGAGACACCTCTTTGGATCTTCTTACATCTTACTTGAGTGATAGGATACAAAGAGTTGACATTAATGGGAAACGGTCTTCGGGGTCTGTAGTTACAATGGGTGTACCGCAGGGCTCTATCCTCGGTCCTTTCCTATTTTTAGTTTATATTAACGACCTACCACATCTTGTTATGAATAATCACGAGATTGTGTTGTTTGCTGATGATACTTCATTAATTTTTAAAATGAAACGACAAAACATAAATTTCGACGATGTGAATAATGCAATCTCAAAAGTAGTACATTGGTTTAGTGTCAATAATCTTTTGCTTAACGAAACCAAAACGAAATGTATAAAATTTACTCTACCTAATGTAAAACAAGTTAAGACTGATGTAAACGTAAAAGGAGAAACATTAGAAATTGTAAACAGTACAGTATTCTTAGGAATAACCTTAGATAGTAAACTTCAATGGGGCCCACACATAGATAAGCTAGCAAAGAGACTTAGCTCTGCAGCGTATGCAGTCAAAAAAATCCGTCATCTTACAGACGTTGATACTTCTAGACTAGTCTATTTCAGCTACTTCCATAGTGTTATGTCTTATGGCATTCTGCTGTGGGGGAACGCTGCAGATATTAACACCGTATTTGTGCTGCAGAAGAGAGCTGTTCGTGCAATCTATAATATGGGTCCCAGAGAATCCCTGCGTGATAAATTCAAAGAAACAAACATAATGACAGTACCATGTCAATACATTTATGAAAACTTGTTGTACACTCATAGAAATATCAATCAATTCCCTAAAAATAGCGACATACATAATATAAATACTAGAAATAAGAATAAACTCGCTGTGCCCACAACTAGGCTACACAAGATAAATGCATCTTTTAAAGGGCAATGTATACGCTTCTACAACAAAACTCCAAGTGAGTTGCAAAGAATATCAATAAATAAATTCAAACAAATTGTCAAAACCTTGCTGTGCAAAAAGGCTTACTATAAAATATCAGATTATCTAGAGGATAAAAAAGCTTGGGACGGGTTTTGCTCCAACTCGAAAATTAACAAATAACAGGCTAAAGGTTTCTTCGTCGCTTCTTTACTTTAGTCTACATATCGAAGCGACAGAAATCAAAAATATCACTTTATTTCCGTGTCAGTGTTTACTTTTATATTTTGACCTTTTCTAAGTGTACATTTATTGTATTTATGGAAATAAAGAGTTTTTGATTTTGATTTGATTTTGAGGAGAACAATAAGTACTTAATCAGTTCTCCAGTATTCGATACTGTTCCTACTAATATTATAAATGCGAAAGTTTGTGTGAGTGAATGTTTGCTACTACGTGTGTATCTTCATAACTTAACCAATTTAGACGAAATTTGGTATGTAGATAGTTTAGGTTCTAGAATTACACAAAGGCTAAGTATATTTAAAAATAAAACGTCAAGTGCAAGTCGGACTCCCGCACTAAGGGTTCCGTTTAATGGTAAGATCTTGTTTCTTACCAAATATCATAATTCTAGGTCAATATAAATCATCATCATGATGATGATGATAAAGTAGGTACCCTGAATATTTTGGTCGAGGGAGAGAATCAAAAATTATTATTTTCTTACATCAAACAAATCATACACATTTACGGTATTTAGATTTTTATCGTTGTAGGTGCTATATGACCTTGTTTCTTACAAAATTCTATGATTCTAAGTAAACGGGAAGTGTCCTATAGGTTTTGGTCCATAGCAAGAATCAAATTTTTATGGTGAATAAATTACGAATTTACGGTTTTATCGTTTTTTTCTTTACTTTTGCTATAAGACGTTGTATCTTGCCATATTTTATGATTTTACGACAGCGGGAAGTACCCTATAGATTTTGGTCCATGACAAGAATCAAAAGTAACTTTTTTTGTGAAAAAACTACAAATTTTCTGTTTTCAGATTTTTTCTTTATTTGTGCTCTAAGCTCAACCTTGCTTCTTGCCAAATTTCATAATTCTAGGTCTACGGGAAGTACCCTATAGGTTTTGGTCCATGGTGAGCATTAAAAGTATTTTTTTTAGTGAATAAATTAGAAATTTATGGTTTTTGAATTTTTCCCTTTACTTGTGCTCCAAGCTCAACCTTGCTGCTCACCAAATTTCATGATTCTAGGTCTACGGGAAGTACCCTTTAGGTTTTATGTGCATGTGATTCGCTTGGAAATTTCAAAATATTCGGACATAAACGCCTGTAACTTTTGAGTGCGTTGACTTAGAAGTTTAATTTATATCACGGCTTGAAGAGGTTACGGACTTGAGTATTTGACGTTAATTACAACTCGATACGTTCACGCCTTCCTGAGAAAAGAGAGTTGACAGATGGACAGAGAGACAGACAGACGGACAACAAAGTGATCCTATAAGGGTTCTATTTTTCCTTTTGAGGTACGGAATCCTAAAAATAACTCCTTAGAGGGAGTAATTTTTTTTAAAGTAATAATGAGGTAATGGGTTAAAAAAGGTGGTAAAGTTTTCATAAAAAATTTATTCCTTGGTTCGATTTACTCAATACTCAAAACGGTATGAATAAACTATAAAGTAAATAATGAATCACGTATTTTTTCACGTAATATCCGAAACTTCCACACAGGCGAAGCCGCAAGCCGCAGCTAGTTAATCTATAAATCCGCCTGTAAAGTGTAAGTACACGATATAGGAAATGGAGAGTAGACACCGGCGAACGGTGGGAATTCGGACGACGGCCGTTGACCCAAATAATGCGGTTGACATTGATCGACCACAGGCCGCGATATGCTTACATGAATCATGCGTACCTACCTAGAGGCTCCAGTCGAATTGTAAACGAGGATTGGAGAATAGGAAGTTCATTGCTACCGAGTTTTTATTAGTCTCGTCTACGCTACTCATTGTTTTGTGACACATATTAATGCTTGTGTGGATACTTTCGACGTTTGCTATTCTCAATTACCTATAACAGTTCTCATTGCAAGCAGTCACAACTCACAAGTAAACTACGTAGTTTAAATAGGTACTCTACCTGTTTATTTATACATACATCATAGAAACAAGATTTGGTACGCCTGGCATGCTGAAGCCACAGTTATGCAACCGATGTTCTGCACGAGAGCAATATTATTGGCGTGGCAACTGCATAGCATTCCCATAGTAGCGGTGCGGAAGTGTCCCGTATCGACGCGACCGAACTATAACCCAAATTCTGACAGCGACCTACATATTACGTACAGTGTGTTTCACAGTCGAGCGGACGCACCGCTCGAGGCTTCGGTCGGCCACCTATCTTATTTGGATATGTTTGTTGTTCGATCTCTAAGCCGGCGGATTGGGCACTTGGCAGGATTCTTTCGGAGGTGTTGATTAATTCCGGTGAATTAGGCAGAAGCCTAAGACAGGGCGATGGTGTGGTATGCTATGTGGTGGTTCAGTGACCGCGTCACGTGGTCGCGAGATGAGCGCAGGGGAGAGACGGCGCGCGGTGGCTGTCATTGATTTTCCCCGTTTCCCCCAACCCCGAGGCTGACTCCCGCCCTACCGCGTCTCACCCACTTCCAGCGCCCGATAACGAGGTTAACGGGCGACGTGAGACTCTCCTAAACTTTAATTATACCCGTACACCCGTCGTGCATGTTTAACCCGGCCTCTATTCAACGTTTTCTGAACACCTGATAGGGAGCCGTGAACCAATGTTGGGTCGGCACCTACCTAATGAAACCGGAGATGGTAAGCCGAAGAGCAACTCGCTGTGTTCGTACTCGTGGTTGGGAAGTTTCATGACGCTTTCCATTCAAATTTACTAACTGCAACACGGACGACGCTAACTTCGGAGATTAATTGTAAACAATACGGTTTGTTCTTGTACCTACGCCGTCTGAATTGAATTGCGTGAAACTGAAATTAGTCAATGCACAACAGGAAATTACCAAAATGTTTCTGAAGTGAAGTTAAAGCAGACGATAATTTAGTTGAATTCTAGTTTAGTGTCTACGTAAAAAAATGCGTAGCACCTGCTATGGTGCTACGTCCGTAGCACTTGCTACAAATATTTACGCTTAGTAAGTAACTTTCGAAAAAATCTTAGTTGGTTTTGGTTTTTCCGGATATTTAGGAGTGTTTACTAAGATTTCACTAATTAACACATTTTGAATCAGGCTCACATACTAGAGTCGGCAAAGCAGTTTCGCTTATTTAGGAATGAAAGAAACGGTAGAAGATTTTTAGTACGTATGGCCATTGTAGCACTTACTTATCCATAGAACTAAATAATTCTATAAGTGGGAACTTGTTAATAGCCACCTGTATCTTCACACATCGCTACTATGTATATTGTGCTGAAAGATCCCCTAATATAAATAAATAAATAAATAAATAGTTTTAATTTTATTTTCTGCCTAATTATTAGTATGTCTCGTTTATGATAGCAAACAAACTATGTTTTCGATTCCCCGCGAAACAGGCCTAGCCTAGTGCGGGATCATAGTTAACCATTAAATACCTATCTGTTTTAAATAAAAACATAAAATCAAATGAAATAGTAATATTATTGAGTTTCTTTGAATTTTTTAAAATGAATATACTTAAGTCATTATAACATTAATATAATAACTCTGTTCCTCTTGTGAACTTCCCCAAAATAGTTTGTGAACTATTTAGCCAGTTATTCAATAAACTTATTGGACACCCGACAAAGCTGTTTTCGCTCGGATTTAAATTTATTCTTCCTGAACCTCCTAACTTTTGAGACGTCGTCGTCCTATAAAACAGTTAAAGCTGTCTACCTCTACACTCCAAAGCCGCCGGCCCCGCGGCACAACCCGCCGGCCTTATTTTGAGATGATCTTGCAGGCGGCTCCGGGGCTGGGATTTTATGGTATCAAATTAAATAATTCATGCATTACATTTTTTTCTTTAACACGTCTGATATATTAATTATAAATTTGGATTTCTGACGCACTTTTCAAGTGAACTTTTGCACAAAATGACGAGTTTACAATAGGAAAGTTCGGTTAGGATTGGTTACGTAAACTGCAGGTTCAATGAATCGGAGCAGCCGGGTAAAGATATTAACCAAAGCGGCAATAAACTCCGTACCTAGTAGAAGCCGGCTTGCAATATTACAATGCAATTGTTTACAAACTTAATATTCTTCCAACTTTATGAAACCAATCCTCGCTAATACACATCTACTTGTAAAGCTCGTAAGATACTCGTGAGTTATGCAGTTACCTAAATGGACTCCATTGTATAGGAATTTCAAAACGGTAAACATGACGATAATTGGAGAAGGCAATCATGCCAAAAATGCACTCGGCTTATGGCTCTTCGCGGAGGCACTTTTATGTGATTTTTATTGCTTTTATTGTCGAGTTTATGGGGATTTGTTGGCATGGGGCTGAACGTCATTTTTTTTATGAGTACGCAGTGTACGGTGACGTCATGATGCATAATATCACCGAATGCACCGATGATGTAAGCTTAGCATTCGATCATCAAGTTAGTTACAGTCACTGATTATGCATCAGCGACAGCGTCGTCGGTAGCAATTACATCGATTTTTCTGTTTTGGAACCAATTATTTGCGATAAGTTTTACAGTTGACGTAACCGTTTTAGTTAAAATTGCAACTTTTAAAGATTTCGTTATTACTTAGTATTCTGAATTTCTGAATTATTTGAATAAATAATAGCCAGTGGAAATCTTCACATAACTTTGAAAGTCTGTTCTTAAAAAGAAAGCAACCCGTGAGTAAGTTAACTTCACGAAATGCTAGTTAATTTCGGATAGTGTCGGCGACAACACCGCGGTGATATGCAAATGAACATCGTCGCTTCAGACACTGCTTTACAACTTATCAAGTCGTCGAGTATCAATTAAAGCGACGGAACTGCGCAAGTTTACATCATTAACACCATAAAAAGACAGTTATTGCGAGAAAATTTGTGCAATCAATTAAGAGTTTTAAGAGGGTTCGGGGGTGCATGCGTGCAGATTGCAGCGACGACGTGGGGCGGGCGGTGGGGGCGCGGCGCGCGCATCTGTGTGCATTCGGCATATTTACCCCAACAGGGGGGCGGGCGGGTTCACTGACCCGACCCAATGCAAGGTCTGCGTACGTAGGCCGCCCGCGCCACCGACGCACGCCGCCCGCACCGGGGCCCGTTTCATTAGTGCCACACCGCACCGCTCGCACGCCAAATGCTAACACTAGCTATGCGTCAAGTGGCAACCACGCTTTTTTAATCATCATCAGTCAGAATCCGCTGGGCGGAAATGCCAACACGTGCGGTCTCGCATTACGGGGAATTCCAAGTAATTTTCCCAAGTCATGATGCAGATCACAAACTGAGCTAAGTTTCCGACGGATGCACCGTATCGATCTGGTATTTTGATCGCTGTGGGTTGAGATACTTACCTTATTAATTTATAACAGGCTAAAATGGTCGGCAGATAAACTCGTGCTAGAATGACTGCTAGGTACCAACATCAAGACCTATCATCAAGATAGGAAATCCAATCCCGCAAACGCGGGATCCCGCACTATTTTTTTATTACACATGCAGCATCCGCGGGATGATTGGAGGAAAAATATATGGAAAATGTAGAAAAAATTACACTGCAGACAGTCTTCTGAACACATATTCACGTTTATTTTCTTTTTGACACATGCACACCTATGAAGTTCCCTAATCGTCGACACGTGAGCGAATGAATACTGAATGTATGTTTCTCGTATTTTTCTAAGACTACAAACAATGCAATGGAGAAAACGCTGCCTTCTGTAATACAGCCCTAAGGAAATTTGATCGCGCTATGGAAGTGTTCCGGGTAGCCGGGTGGACTTTGAATCCCAATTTTTTGCTTCAAAGAATATTATTTAGAAATTTGAAGTCGGGTTTTGTTTTTTAAACACGTCTTATTATTGTGGTTCAAAAATAAACATTTTCGTTTTTCATTTTCAATTAAAGAATGCAAAATTTCATGGACTGTTTCTTTTTTAAAATACAAGGTGCCACGTGACATGTGTACTAATCCGAAAGGGTGTGATTCTGGACCCTGAGGGGATCGCAGGAAGTATAGCAAATAAAAAAACAAAAATAACCAATTTTAGCCTATTGAATATTCGAATTCTAAAACTAAAGCCATTTTAGCCTATTGAATATTCGAATTCTAAAACTAAAGCCATTTATACGCCTGAGTACTTGTTGAGAATAAATAACAAAATCGATTATAACTTCTTCTTATAGAGAATCGATTGTTAAAAATAACCAAATCGATACAGCATTAGGAAATTACTAATTGATTCTGACTCGAGCCACAATAGATAAATAGTAATCGAGCTGTCAAAAAAAAAAAAAATGCGTGGATGGAGTATAACGAATTGTAATTCGTTAAATTTTTTATTAAAAAAAAGCATTTTTTTTTAAGTTATGTACTCTAAGTACTATTCAGTAACACTATTAGGTACACAGAATAAATGTATTCTTCCACTACAATCCCCGCGCGGGATTACCGCGTTGGAAACAACTAAAGCATAGATATGATATGTTTGAAGCATGGCTTTTTAAAAAAAAATAAAAAAAAATGATGTGTTAAGCTATACAAACCATTATGTGTTAAAAGTATGTGCAGTTAAGTAAGATCCTCGTTGTGCTAAGCTATACACGCACAAGAATAAAACTCAGACCGTTTATGAAGAGATTGGAGCCACATAAACAATAAAACGTCATAATTACGCCGTTGAATTCATAAATCCACCGTTTAGACAGACACACGTGCTATACTGTAGACTATAGGCAAAGTATACTTATGCAAAACCACCCTTGCATTCGGCGGGGGATCGACGAATGCAATGCTATAACCTACCCCAAGCTTTCCCCTCGTTCTGGTAGGTCGGTGCAGCCACCTTTGACGGGGCATTGCCATAATAACCACGGTTACTTTTCATTAACAAATTGCGTATCTTACTGAGCAGTTTACGTGCCTAAACGTTGATAAACAAATAACAGAAGCCATTGAGTAAATTATGAAGATAAACATTAGTGAATCATCAATCCGTCAATTTTTAATGATATAATGAAAACAACAACTGTGCCAACGCTCGTTACAATAATTCAATCAATGAGACGTAAGCGCGAGTACGCGTATGAAATTTTGACATAATCATTGCCTCATCATAATGAATAATCTAATCAAAAACTCACGGGCAGCATAGGTACATTATATGTTTTTACGTGTTGTGGTTATGTGTGATATTTTGGACCGAAAGAAGAGGCTGAAAATTGGGGAAGCTTTTGTCCAGGAGTGGGAAAGTATGAACCTAATTGGAAAAAAATTGACTGCATTAAGAGAGACAAGTACCTCCTTGCATGTGATAAATATCATCCTAGGACTATTTTCAGTCATATAACATAACATTTAGGCCATTGCTTAGCCCCCTCTGGATTCTAACAAGATAATAAATAAACCCCCAGTAAGCCGGAATACATAACCTACATCAAAAGCATAACAAACATACTACAGTTTTCTTACATCGACGACCATAAATGGTAATGTTGACATGTTACTATAATTAATAGTAACTTGTCAACATTACCATTTCATATGTATTCATATGGAGATTGGATGTTATAGACAGCGTCGATAAAGAGATGAATTACACACATAACTTCAACATCCAGCCAGGATAATAAAGAGAGGATACGGATATTTATTAGCTTTTTAGAATCATAATCGGTCGGCACGTCAGAAGCACAAGCGAAGAAAGCGAATATGCGTATGGGAAGCTCTTTGATTGATTGGTTCTTCAAATAAACTTCGTACTGAAGGAAATGTTGCATTGAAATATTATATTAGCCACCCCACATGGCAATATAAACAGGCACATGACGGCCCATACAGGAGTACATCCATTAAAAATCATGTGCGTTTAAAAGGCAGCCCTCGTCGCGCCTCCACTCAAAAGTTTGACCTCGCAATTACTAAAATTGGTTTGATTTACCATTTTAATTGTAACAAAAAGCTTATTTTTTCCCGTTGCATGGCCGGCCCCTGTGTCACTGTAAACTCGACCGAGTGACTTTCGGCCGCAGGGTCTATTAGGGATCGCGGGGTTCGCGGCGCTGCTGGATCGGGAATCGGAATTTTGAGCTGTGGAATCATGTCGTTAAGGCGTAGTTTCTGTCGGAGGTGTTCGGTAGGCGCGAGAGGAGAGCACTCGAGGTCGGATGCTGAGAGCGGGGGGTGTGGGAGAGCCGCGCGGGAGGCGAGTGGGACAAAATCGATATCGTCGGGCGGCGCGCGACGTCTTGCGCCCCGGCCGGTCCGCGCGCCCGTCTAATGAATGGTAGTGGCTGGGACATAGTCATCTCTGCGGATGGCGGCTTAGCATTACCAACCGCCCGCCCGCGACGATACAGCACGCCTCAGCACTGGCCCTTTCCATTGCTGCTACCCGACCAAAAATAAAAGCTTAACATTGACAGCCAAACATATCGGATTATATATTTTATACGGATCTTTCTATTCGGAAAAGAAAATGAGATTTTTTCAGATACAGCTTGCGGAAGAATGTGTTTTCCCGCACGCAAAATTGATCCAGTAATGCGGATGGTAACATGGATAACATTTTTAATAAGATCCTTTTCCTCCATTACGGGCTTATAGTAATGGAAACTTGCGAAATAATGAAAATAAACCCGAAACACAAAGCCGACAACGTTCCTAATCCCCATCAGGCGAACGACATAAAATTCCGCGCAGCGAGATAATAAACCGTTAAGGAATGAAATGAACTCGAGATTTACACGTTATTGCCTAATACTGACAGCATTAGCCACCTACTGTTTAACTTCTTTAACAAGGTTGTCGGTTGAGTTGAGTACCACGCAAGAATATTGATTAAAACGTTTAATTCTGAATCTATCTACACCTACCTATCTATTTTTGCTTGCATTCTCGAATTTTGTTGAGGGGAAAAGCTCCGCAAACAATGTCTCAACATTGTAACATGTTATTATCAAAATCTGAGTCAAATCTATCGTTTGAAGTTGAATATTTCTGAATCTAACATTATCAAAAGAGGAACTCACCACGTCCCATACAACAAAAGATAATAACGTGACACACGTGTAAAAAGATAAATCTACGGGAAGAGCACTGCACTGCATGACAATACAGGGAGCTAGAGATAAAACACTCGAGGCTATCACGGAAACTAAGAGTACGCAAGATAAGTTGCCCAAAGTGAGCAACAAACATTTGCAAAGGTATGGGAGCAAAGTGGACGGAAGTTTCAAGTGCTGCCCACTTTGCACCAGTTGATGAGAATCACAATAACATCGTACTCTCGAAGTTGCTCTAACTTTTGAGAGGAAACACAAAACCGGGAAGTAAAGATCAACCTTCTTGTAACCTCTTTGATGTTGTCTGTTATCATTATCAAACTACATGATGTAGAAATACATTTATGTAATGTAAGCATATTTAAAATACATTATTTGAGAGCTAGAATCTTCTTCAATGGGTTAACTTAATTTGAATAGAAACGGAGTAACCTAATAAAGCAGAGTACATAAATGATTTTGGTGCGAATGGTATCCTCCATATTTATTCATCAGTCAAAGCTCTGAAATAGCTATGTACATTCAGATGTTTGACGATTTAAACAACAACAGACCTCTGAGTTAAATGGCGAACAAAATATTATGCTAAAGAACAAGCTGATGAAAAAGTTATTCATTGTTAGTAATTATCTAGCTAGAGAACGTGATCTCCTAACCTTGGCTTCAGGGATTACTGCAGTCGGCAGATAAGAGCAACGTGAATGGTCAGAGGATCTCGAAGCCCGCGGGCACATGTCAAACGATCTCACTGGGGCACGTACGTCAATGTAAACAGTGCACACTATCGCTTATTGATTTTCCTTATTATCAAACGTACAAAATCATACCCCGTATGTCTGAAAATCGCGAACTGCGATTCAATAATACATATCACGACTTAGTGTGAACGATTTGGCACGAAGATTCACCTGCTGGAGAATCACGCACGATAGAAGGTCCTTTTATAAGATAATTTGCAGACTTCCCGCAATACTTCCAATGTCATCGGTCCACTGCGGGTGAAGGTTTTCTATCAATGCTTCTTCCTGATCGGGGTTGCAATTGAAATAAATCGTGATTCTATCAACTTTTAGACACTTCCTACAACACCAGAGAGAATTGGAGGAGCATGGTAATTAATTTTTCCGACTTGATTGCTTTTGTTAATGCAGTTATGTGAATAGTCTCTGTTGCATTGAAATGGATCCTCTGGATCGCTAAAAAGAAACATCATAATATGTCAGCATAGGTACCATAGAGGTGGGTAGCAGAGATCTCCAGCGGAGCGTGTCGGCCAGCGTCCTGAAGAGGGAACGAGTGGACCCGTCTCTAGTGCGCACCATCGTCCCGACTTCACGCACGGTTGGTGGGTCACTGCACTGAGCTTCTACGACGCACGAGGTACCAGGATAGTTTTGTTTTCACTACAGTAGACGACACTGGTCAAAAATTAAGCACGCATATGAATAAATACAGTAGCAACCGCAATAATCGGCAGCGAGGGCGCGACTGGCATGTTATCGCTACTCAGCTGCATACCTACATTTACATGTATTCCAGCAGACGAGCTATTCCGCATAATTGTTGAGTTAAGATCAGCCTAGAAGTTTTGGTCAGTTGACGTGCGCTCCAAATATAAAGAGCTCGCACATTTTTCACGTCAACACACTTTGGTTTAATAGAGCAGTGTGTCAGGATGTAATCGATCATGACATGCAGAATTTGAGTGCGCGTTTAATCTTTGTCACAAACATTGAGTCACGTAACATTTAACACAATATTGCTTTACGGTTTTGTTATTTGAACAAACTCGTGCATATTAAACACATTATCAAGGTATTCACCCCTACTCGATGGCCCTAAGAAGTCATCGAATTGGAACAATTAGCGCGTCGTTTGCGATGATAAACTAGCTCGTAGCCGAGAGCTCATTACCGGTACCATGCGGAGTTGGTTTAAGCGATTTTGTTCCTTGCCGCGCTAAGCATGGGACTGTTGCATGTACGAGTGATATAATTAGTCGGGGCGCCCGGATCGTGGCAGGAGTCCAGGTCGATCACACGGCTAATATAACGGATACACCACTTTATCTGGTCGGTCGTTGACAGGGACATTCTTGCGGACGTTGCAAAACAATACTAATGTGGGTGGCAAAAGCACACAGCGAGAAAGTTTGCGATTATATTTGAATTGTAGTGAGTTTGAATTAATCTACAGCAGGAAGGTTCAGCATGTGCTCATATGCAGTTTCACTACAATATGATGGTATAAATTACAGAATACCTTGGCAATGCTGTTTCGAAGGTAGCTCGTAATCTGCAGTGATTAAAAGTTTGACGTCATAGTACGACAATTGTGAAGGGAATCCTCTATGAAATTATACGGCTGGCGCTCGATTTAATAACTGGTTGGTTTCTACATTTTTAATGGCTTCTCGGGATCTTATCTTATTTAGCCCTTAAACTTTCCCAGAATGGTTAATCTGCAAGTACGTTGTTTAAACAAGCGATAGCAAATGTAACAAACAACGCAAAATATTGACATTTACAAATAAAAATGCATTACATTATTAAAGATTTCCGGTACGCTTACGATGAATCGTTAATTGGCAGCATTAAATCATTTCGAAGTATCACAACGATAATACATAAACATTATTCTGTAAGCAGTATCTCCAAACATACAATAAGTAATACAATAATCATCATTCAAGAAGCAATATCTTCAAAAATCAGTACATCGGACTTGACTTGTTGTATTTCTTTGAAGTCAAGTGCAACATCATTTTAAACAGTGGTGATATTTTATCAAGAGGGCTGAAATTAATGCCTTGTGGATTGCCGATAAATATATCGTTTTTGGCGTGGAAAAGCTCCTGAGAAATGGCGCCAAGTGTTATGATTATACCTCCCGCCCGCCAAGTAGGTGATTGCAATGTTTTCCGGGACACGGAGGTGAAGAAACTAGAGCAAATTACGCAGATAAGTTTTATCGGCAACCTATTGACCAATTAGTTTGTTTTAGAATGGCTATTTAATATAACGTGTTCACTGCCCATCGCGCATCGTCAGCCGCCGCAGCAGCTAGTGGTGGTCAAATATGTGCGTGGTCCGTGAGCCATGAAAGTGTTAAACTCATCATCATCATCAACCCATATTAGTCCACTGCTGGACATAGGCCTCCCCTAATGAGCGCCATAGCGCCCTGTCTTCAGCTTGCCGCGTCCAGCATCTGCCTGCAGTCTTTCGCAGATCGTCATCCCTCTTGGCTGGAGGGCGTGTTACACTACTTACTGACTTTTTACTCACAATACCTGACGATGATGATTACAACAAAGTAACATAATGTCCATGAAAGTTAAGCAATACAATAACCACGTTTGACCTAAATACGCGGAGCTAAGGTGGTCAGTCCGAAAAAATGGCGAAAAACTTTAGGGGTCTATACCACGGTAACGGTACTAGTATTACTAGTGCTTTCATACCCAGCAGCAGGTAGAGTCAGATTGTAGATGATGAAGAGCTAGGAACCGACTTTTCTAGACGTACATCTAAGCTAAAAGCAGAAGATGCGTTCTGCATGCTAGGAGCGTGTAGTTCCGTCTGTCGCAACGAATTCAAATTCCTAGATAAAGCACGCACTTTGTAGAATTTCATTTCATCCGTTTCAGATTAAATGGAATTCAATTTACACTCGTACCGATTACATATTGCGAGAATGGCTTTGTAATAATTCAGTTGGTCTGTTTTGCGGTCGAGGCACGTATGGATATTATTTTATTTTAATGAATTGGGATAGTATTCTTGCTGTCTTGGTTTATTGTGTTATTTTATTTATTATTTTCTCATTTACAATTTTCGTCATCAATCATCATGCTACTAGCTACGCTATTAAATTTTTATTAATATTTTACTAAGTATAGGCACTTGTAACGTAAAATGCTATTGTTTGTTTCATGGTCTAACTGAGGGTATGACGTGCATACTCTACTACTTACGTACACGATAAGAAAATGCTAGAAGTACTGACGTAAATCTACATCATATTACCTATGCAATTTCTTTACAATACCTTCGAATCAAGGATATACTTACAACTTTTTCGAAACAAATCAATCAGGGTGACAATTAGAAAACTAGCGTCAAGCGTGCATTCAACATAAATAGTTTGAAGGCATGTACAATGTATAGTCAACGACAAAAATTGTTTGTACATGTAAACACCAAAACGCGAGTCGTGTCGACCGTAGCGTGCCGCGTAATTTGGCGTACATAATTACATGTCAAAATATTAGGGGCTAGAATAACATCGTTTAGCGCCGGACAATGCACAGATGGCTGTAGCTTTACAATAGTAATTTACGCCTTTCTATGTATTTATTATAATGTTGGGTAAATATTCGTGATTGATTATGCACGTCAAGCATGTTGACGTTTACGGAAGGACGCACTCATTAGAAACATTGTAACAATAATACAATGTTAATACATTTGTTCAGTAAATACCTTATAGGATGGAATATGAGAGGAAACAACTAATATTGCTTTACACAACTTTAAGAATCTCTGTAACGCCTCAAAAAATCTCTGTAACTTACCTACTTCTAAAAATGTTTTTGGAAGTTTAACAGTTGTTTAATGTTTGTCGTTGACTGTACTTAACCTACTAAGTACAGTTTTGAACTTTTTTCAACAATCGTAAAAAAAAATCTTGTATTTGCAAATCCGATGAGTACATAAATGCTGTTACGAAATAGTGCAGAAATTTTGATCGATTTTGTGGATAATCTCGTCAACAGCCACTCAATTCAACCAACACACCCGAAATCCTGCAAATCCAATAAAAAATCAATTGTCCTACGATTTCAATACAGACATCGAAGTAAGCGCAGTGACAGGAAATCCCTCCGCGATCGGGATAGGCCTTGGGCGATAAGATCACGTGACAGCGCTGAGATACCATCTCAGCTTTAATAGAGTTCTTCGCTGCACCCAATCATTGCTCCTGGTAGTTTCCAATCAGACTGCAAGCGATAGCTATGCTAGACGGAGTTGATCCTGGTCTCGCGTAAAAACAAATTACATATAGCTAAGTAAATGAATGTAGTGTAGTAGCTACCTAGTTTACTTGAATGAAGTACAATTTGAAAAGAACATAGTTGAAATAATTAGAATAAGCCCGGACTATCCCACTGGGCTAAAGCAAATTTCCAGAAATATTCCATTTTAAATCGAACAGTAATCCAAGCACAGTCTAGGGTAGAATCAGATCTTAGGTAGGTAATAATTTGTGTTTTAAGAAACCCAAAAAACTGACTTCAAATTCTTAAATATTAGCTTAGGTAGGTAGGAAATTAGGTGTGGAAGTCGTTTTAAAACGGAAGGGGCGAGATCTACAAATAAACAAAAAGTCTTTAGGTAACTATTGAGTAAAGGATTTACCCTTCAATCCAATTTCAGTCTATGATCGATAACGTCTATCCTAAAAATTGAGGTCCTAGCGCTTTCGATCCGTTCCAAAATAAATAAAGGATAATATTAAACATTGACCTAAGATATGAAAGGTTTTTGTTTGGAATTCCACTCGTCTATGCGTCTACCCAGCCAAATTCTTAGGCCGATGTACCTATATTTAATCTACTTTCGCGTTTGTTTGATTTTCGTGATTTATTGCGATTCCAGACTTGGGTCAAGCTCGCTGAGTACCAGCAAAACCAATAATGATTCTAATACGATAGGTTTAATAACCGAAAGATAATATTAATTTAATAATGCCAATATCACGCTACGAACCGTCGAGAAAAATGATGAGGGTCTTTTGGTTGGTAATCTAAATTCTGAAACTTAGTTAAAGACCTTTGAGCTACGAACAAGATATACAAATTACCTAAATAATAAGATTTCACGTTTCAGACGAGAGAGTATCAACTATTTGGAGTGTAAATTACTTTCATGATAGATTAAAATTACCTTTTACCGTGAAAACACCTAGTGTAACTCTTACACCTACTCCTGTATCCGTAATCGTGTGAAACCCGAGCACTTAGCGGATTGTGCTAGCCGTCCTATTAAGCAAGGCTGTGACGTACCCGCGCCAAGCTCTGATAAAAGGCGTCTGAATGTCAACGCACCCGGCCCGGTCACCTTGAGCCGGCGAGCCACTCAACTGTGTTGCTAGAGAATTTTGGCCAATGTCATACTATCTTATCGTACACATAATTTATCCGTGACGAGGTCAAGCGGCGAATCCGCCGAGAGACGAGTTACTGGGCGAGCCGATCGTTCAATCGCCGATGGAAACACTGGCGCTTTGGCGCGCCAGGAAGCGGGACAACAACACGACTCGATATCGTGTCAATGTGCTTACAGTTAAACATAGAAATCACCTTATTTTTGATGGTAATCATGTAGTTCTATTCAATAAGCGTTCAAGTTGAACTCGAATTAAATATGATAATTAAGACGGTCGTGTAATGAAATACATACCTTACTATATACATACAGTTAACAGAACGTTACCGTACTTAATTACGCAAGCGACAAAGGCAAAAGAGCTGTAAGACACTCGACGCCAATTCAATTATTTGTCTACGCATTTGATATGGAAACACCAGTTTAATCGCTTAGCAACTATGAAACGTAATAAGTGTTTGTTCTAATATTTGAATAGGCCGTGACGGAAGCACAGTTGCGGCTAAAACGAGAAGATACGTCATAAATGCCGTGTCGTGGTCGTGATTTACATCTTGACCGCTTACAAACCCACCACGGATCCACTAGTGAGCCAAAACAACCGCATGCTTGAAGTTCGAGGTAGCGTCTTTTGCTGAATAAAGTGCAAAGATTTCACACGCAGCTCAAATGGATCTCCAATTCAGGAATTGAAACCAAATTGGATGGGTTCCGTTACAGTAAATTTACTTCTGCATCCAAGTTCCATTCAGCAGAAAACAAAAGGCATACGTAACTCACTCGTGGCACCGATTGTGCAGTTCACGTGGCTTTTAGACATCGATCTTGCAATCATTGGCCGTGCCGTGGCTTGGATGCACAGCAGGTGCCAATGAGGCTGCTCCAGTTTTCTCACATTCAGATCGATGTCGAAGCTTCGAAATAGAACTGCTACCCGCTCAGAATATACCCACAAGGTCGGTAAACGACCTCTGCCCTTTAGCTGACCCCCACCCTGCCGTCTCGTATATTCAGGACTCACAAGCCGATCTGGACCTTTATCTAATTTATTTGAGCATAGCAAAATCGAGACACGACTAAATCAGACTTTAATAGAGCAAACGACTTTTAAACGGAACCCGCTAACGAATACTAATCGTAAGAAATCGTTTACTCACAGCAAACTAATGCTTCAAGTAATTTGAATGCATTCTGTGTTAAACGTTTGCTGTATAATTGTTATGGTATGTGAAAGTTTCCGTCGATGACATTAAAGTATAACAGCTAACAGCGCATACGAGGGGCCGGATACTTCACTACAAATCATGTCAACTGTTTGCAAACTTCACTAACAAGTAGTGATTCTTGAACTTGCGCCTAAGAGTTTCATTAATTGAGGGACGACGTCCTCGGAAGTTCGGAAACGGGCCGACCGCATGTATAACTGGGCTTTTAACTGTTGGTGCTTGTGGGTGCTTAGCTTACAAATTCCTTTTTCAGTATTTAATAGAATATCATTAAATGTCTAATATAAAAAATGAGCTACAACAAAATAGTCCTTATTAAAACATAGCATTTTTATAGTGATGATTTCTTTAATATCTGTGAAACAGAACCGCTAGGTAATACGGGCAACATGGGAATCCATGAAGATTCCCGGATATGCTCAGTGCGGCGTTAGCTAGTATATTTCCAGCTCTCAATGCTCGTAATGCGGTCAGAGCACAAAAATATATTGTTGCGAAAAATAATGAGACATTTACGAGGATTCTGTTACTTTCTGTGCTAATAATATTAATCTGAAAGTATTTTTATCTGGAATTTTTATGGGGAATAAGACATCTGTGATTAAAATGTTGGAATTAATAACTTGTTGTCATAATGGAAGATAATACAACCGTTAAAATTTTATAATATGGAGTACTAGCTTCTGCTCCCGGCTTCGCGCGCGCTTTTCAGGGATAAAGAGCAGCCCATGTCCTTCCCCGAAATACCGTCTACCTACATGCCGTATTTCAGTAACATCCATACAGCCGTTTTGGCGTGTAGACAGACAGATTTACTTCCGCAATTATGATACTATGATAGTATGGATAGTATGGATTTTAGAATTTATCTTAGGATTATGATTCTGGTTATTTTAGAAAGCGATTAATAAGAAGTTTTTCTAAAATTTAAGAACACTGCTAGTACCAAATATCGCGGAAAAGCCTGAAAAAGCACGAAACACACTACACTAGGATTAAGTTTTCTATTACAAAACAAGGACTCGAGCGTTTAGTATTACCACATGAAACTAAAACAAGAATTTATCTTACATTTTTCAGGAAGGTCAGCATTGCTTCTGTTTTATTATAATATCATGTTTTGGGGCACGAGTGGAGAAGGCGCACGGTGACCAAAACTGATTCTTTATTTAGATTTGCGAGAAGTGAACGCTATGCGACAGATGGGCTATATAAAACTAATTTACGGTATGCCGTAGGTAAATTTAGAAGAATGAATCATGTAAATATTTTGTTGCGGTCATTATGTTTATATCAAAACATTGTCTCCTATACACGAGCCACACAAGATGTAGAATGTTAGTTGTGAAATGTTAGTATTTAAACCGCCTATACTAAACCTAAAATTTACTTTGTTGCCGCGTCTTTTTATACGCAATTTACATTACTTGTCGATTTGAGATCATTCCTTCAATAAATATTGCTTGCAATTATATCTGAAACTTGAAGCCAAGCAAGTAAGACTTAGTTTTTGTATCGTGGTTTGTTTACAAACATTCTACATCTTGTTTGGTCAAACTCGTTTGGTTAGTGTTTAGTTACCTACTTTAATGGTTTATTTTTGTGTGTTAAAGAGAACACATTGACCAAATTGGTTTTAGATGACATGGTAATATGATTGCATAGAATGAAAACAAAGGGTGTAATGTGATTGGGTCAGCGGGCCGGGTTGTGTCATTCATTCGAAATGGGGTTTCAATTATAATTCGGATACATTGGGTTATTGGGTTAGACATCGAAATTAGGCAGATGTTAGTTATGAGAGTGGAGAAATTCGGAAGTATCATTCTCATCTACCCAATACCAATCCTAACACAAAAAGCATTGGCTCATTGGCTCTTATAAATCTTTAAAACATGGGACGCCTGCGACGGGAGAGTGTTTCCATACTCGCCTACAAATAACGTGAAAAGTGGTAAACTGATAATAAGACAAGGCCGAGAGAGTTAGGGGGTCGATGTTTCGTCATTGTTTATAATGAATAATGGGCACTGTAGGGGTTCCGATGACCGATAACATACACGATTAAGGGAACACCAGCTCGCCATTGCCAAGGTATTCCTCAAGCTCTCACACCCCAATAGGCATCCGTTCAACTGTCAACCCGGATTCCCGCTCTCTCGGCTATGTCCGTATGACAGGAGACAGTGACAGCTTGAATAGCAACACCTCGACATACAAGATGACGTATGCAGACCATGGTTTATATTATATTACCTGGACATACACTACAGACACTGTCCACTGTACTGTTACTTGTACCTATCAAATCATTAGGTATATGGTATAGCGTATATTCCTAGAGGTAATGCATTAAACTGTACCTCTGGCAGACGCAGGCAACTGGAGCGTTTCGGCGCCTGGCCGGGCACTGGCGCCGCAAGCGCAGTTTTATTGTCTCAACCCCGTTCTTTACCGCTGCGATGCCTACTATGAAATTCAAACAGCTAATATAATTGCAAATAAAATGTTAAGCGAGACGTCCACTGAAACTATTGTAGACGTTAGCGAGCGTGACGAGATCATTACTGGAAAGAACTTGTTTGTGCGTAACGGTTTAGTGGATGATGTTACACGAGCCTCTGATTAATGTTAATAGATTGCACTTTTAATTTTATGTTTTACAGGAAGTATTCATATATCATAATTAAATATTTATGGATAATACGCGTAGAATGTGTAGATTTAGTTGTCTTGTTATCCCATTAATTTATGTTCTGATTTAATTTATCCATTACCAAATTATTTTTGTGGTGACGTTAAAGTTTTGTATTTTGATTTATGTGATTATTTTATTTTATAAACCTTTTAACTGTAAATATTCCGACACAAATGTATTTGTTTGCGAATAAATAAATAACAAAAAAAAAATTACCTTTTGCATTCCTGTTCTTTGCATGAAGTTTATCTTCAGGTTATTACTGCAAGGTATCATTATATCGCTCTACGCCCCAATCAAATACAATCGAATTTCAGGAAATTGCAGCGCGATAACTATCACTGATATCAATTTCAAATAACCGCGGCCAGACGTAATAAAACTTTGGAAATTCCCAATTACTCAAAACACCAAAGTTAGATCACATAACCTGATTAGCGTAGTGTCCGATGCATGGGGTGGCGATGGCGTTAAACTAGGGATGACAGGGGAAAGTGGAAATTTAGAAACACGTGTTGCCATCTTGAATGATATTTTTTTATTCAATGATTGTTTATTTTTGTCACGGTTTTTTGTGACGGTTTTTGTGTTAGCTCGGTGTTTGCTTGGTAGTAACTCGGTGTGTTTGTTTTTAAAGCCAATAAGGCGCTTATCAGGGGGAGGCCTGCGCCAGCAGTGGACCATCACAGGCTGTTGAGGTTGAAGCTGTTTTTTCCTAAGTGTATTTGAATCCTGATGCGTGTTAGTGTGTGATATATTTACTACCTATTTTATATTATTGTATTTGTTTACAATAACAGAAAACAGGTAAAAAAAAATATTTCCCAAAGCGTCAGGTTTCCGAGATATTCACAGAACAAATTAACTTAACTTTTTCTTCATGTGAATATCTCAGAAACCTGGACGCCTTTAATTTAACCTTTTTTATTTGTTTTAGTGTCTTCTATCCAAATACATGACTTTTACAGTAAAAAACGGTGTCCGATGTTAGAGCCAAAATCTTTAAACGCCTTTGGTCTAGTGAAAAAGCAAGACGCAGCCCTAACTGCTTTGCTAGTGGGGTGCCAAGCAACGCCAGTGTACCAGCGAGTCCATCAAATAGATCGGGCTCCACGATACCGTATCAAAATACTCGTTCGGTCACCGTTCGCGTTTTGCATTACGATATTGGCCTCCCTATCAATTTTATTCGAGCGGGAAAAGCGAATTTGTCGTAGAGAACTCGCAGATTGATAGACTAGCTTTTCGAACTTTGCACTAACTTCTGAGATTTTCTTTGCATACGATTTTATATTCAAAGTGGTTTAATTTTAAAAGCATAATAGACAAGGATTTTGTTATGCGTAAGCCCTCCCACCCTAATATCTCAAAAATGTTTCGACTTCGTCGGGGAATTTATTTCATTTCATAGATAGATAACTCTTTAATATTCATCATACAAGTTAGAAATAAAGGGAGTCCCGGGAGATTAATAGGCGGCCTTATCGCTATGAGCGATCTCTTCCAGGCAACCATGAGATGGACTGGATATAAACGAATGAAAAGGACAAATTAAAGCGTAAAGTAACAAAAAAATTAAGACGTCACGAAGATATTGTTACCAGTTTTGTGGTAAGCTAATAAGCGGTACTTTAAGAAATAATAACCTTTAAGTAATTATTTTATCAACACAGACTGGCCTCGAGCTATAAGTTCGGCTTATAAGACAAGCTCGGATAAAATTATACCACCACTCGTAATTAGATTTCAAAATTTGAATATAACGTGTTGTTATTTACGATCTGGTAGCCAGAATGCCAAATCAAATCAGTTCAACAAATATTTGATTAAGAAAAAAGAATTCCATAAAGCAATTTACTATCATAGTTAGCAGAAAGTTGCGAAAATAAAATACGTGGGCTGTGTCTACAAAAATTGCTGGCGCTATTGATTTTTGCCGACGGAAATTTGGTTAGTTTCTGAGAATGCAAAGGCTAAATAATTTATACAGAAATATTCATGCATACCTATTGACTAATCTATTTCCCTAGATCTAAGCTATGGCAAAAAAAAAAAAAATCGTATTCTTGAAATTAAATTATTCAACTTGATAAATTCAAGACTGCTCTACCCCGCTTTTTAACGTTGTAGATTATCTTTTTGTAGAAACGGGGCGTAATGTAACGTGTCACACAGCGAGCGTTCGTGAAGTCAGTTCAGGAGGGCGATTACGGTGTGGTAAGGCACGGCATTACGGCTCAAACGTTAGCAGTTGAAACGTTATGGTGCGCGTTCACAGGCCGGCATCGGACAATCCGCTGACGAGCGCGTCCACTGATCGGCAAACCGAATGACGTCATTTGCACTAAACGGAAAAGTTGCCTGTAAGAAACCTCGCCGGCATTGCCGACATTCCGCTACGTGCGGTGCGGATCTTTTATGGCAAACCATTGATGAGGCCCCAGTGCGGATCGTCCGATGCCGGCCTGTTAACGCGCACCCAACGTTTCAACTGCTAACGTTTGAGCCGTAATATGCCGTGCCTTACCACACCGTAATCGCCCTCCAGGGGAAGAAGGCGCTCGCAATGACAACGAGACGGATTGTAGCAGACGGCGTAACGTATATTACACCCTGTAACACCGGTCAGTACCGGGCTCCTACCAAATGTAGCTAGGAAGTGAAAACATACCCCGAGTTCAGATGAGTATATTCCTCATTCATCAAAATAGCTTCGATGCTTCGAGGTCATAAAGAGTCCAGTGAAAATCGCCACTATACTCTTTTCAGGTCGGTCGTTTCGTATTGGCGCGAGTTTTTTTTTGTGTAGTTTTTAGTTTTTTCAGCGTTCTACAAAGAATAAAAGTAATGGCAAAGTAATTGGCCGCAATTCGTAAACCATTTTCTATAAATCCACGATGAACAAATTCGATTCGATTGAATTTTGAGAGCATTTGGGAATATGTTGATTTATAGCCATATTTATATTTTATTTTGATAATATTTATCTCTTATTTTTCCAAATACTCCAAGAATTTGGGAAAATAAGAGATATATATACGGTTGAATCAAAGTTAGTTAATAGGTTAATAGAAAATGATTTGCGGCAAATTACTTTCCCGAAAACCGACCTTGTGTAGTTTTATTTTTATTCATTGTATCACTGTAGAACGCAGAAAAACCACGAAATATTATTTATTTTTATTAATTGTATCATTGTAGAACGCAGAAAAACCACGAAATATTTTATCTCGTGCCAACAAGAAACGATCGACCTTAAAGTTCAATATCCATGCCGAAAACCGAACTTCTAACAGTTGAGCCGCAATTTGTGTCGGTGGGGCATGTGTATCGCAATATTGGGCTATCAATCTCCGGCCAAGATAATGGTGGCGCGGTTGCTGACGATGTGCCTTGACCGCCTAATTGAAATATCTATAGCCGACCGCTTTAGGGTTGGACTTCGTATGTTATGAAAGAAATGATACTAGCAAATGTATCGTGCAAATTCGAATGTAATTTAGAGAATTAGGAAGTACAGGGTTATTGGTAATTCGCTGACACTATGTTAACTGCAGGTTCTGCCCACCATCATGAACGCCGCTCGACCGCCTCACTTCTTGCCAGCAACAGCTTTGCTCGTTTGCTCCGTGATTTTTAATTGTTAAAGTGGTAAAATCGTAAATTGATCAATAGTGACTTATACCGTTGTGTGCCCTAAGAAAAACTCTAAACTCTATGAACACGTCCGGGAAGACGCCAGGTCTCAATTCTCAAAATCGGTGGAAAGGGAATGATATTAGTATGAGCCCCCTCCATTCAAAAATCGTTCATTATAGGGGTTTTCTTTGAAAATAAACCTAAAAACAGCTCTGCCCTGAATTATCAGTGGGTTTGTGCGTGTTCGGTTGTCTCCCAGCCAGGCTAACGCCAATTAAATCATCTTGCGTAGACGTAAAATAAGCCAATGATGACGATGTGGATTTAAATATGAGTGGGAGATCGGTATTTAGTAATTCATTAGGTTTCGGACATTAATTTGTACTTATGTGAGGCGATTTACAAAAAATATTAAGAATCAAGACCTGGCGTCTTCACTGTGTTCGTGATGATGGGCAGAACCTGCAGTTTACGCAGTGTCAGTGAATTACCAATAACCCTGTATAACCCGGGCGAATCAACATGGCACCTAGTTCGAAAAAAAACCTAACAAAAACCCAATACTAAATAACAAATAACACTAAGAAAATAATTCTAATTTTTCACGTGCAAGGGTAATTGTGATGCTATCGCTACAGCACTCGCACGGTGACGGCGGGGCGCTGAGCTGGGCAGCGGGGGTAGTATAGAGTTCCAAGCACGGTGCCATGTCAATTTGCTAGGTTAAACTTTATGACTTTATGACACTAAGGCCCGAAAGCTTGGTCAGTCGTATATATATGCTTGATGAACGCTTACGCCATAGAAAAGCTTTACTCAAGCACTTGATGACTGAGCAAGCTTTCATGTCAGTCTTTAAGGGGGTACCTACCCTCAAATTGCTTATTTTCAACTCCGTCGGACCTCCATATCTTCCAAACTACTGAATATTTAACTTTGAAATTTATATATGGTGAAGTTCAGGACTTATTCTGTCGATCATATGTTTCGAAAACACGATTCCATAAAATTTTCTCGATAGAAAAAAATCGCAAAGTTACCTCTAATTTTTACTAAAATTTCTAATTTCTCATTAAATACAGATGATACGATCTTGAGATTAAGCATAGTAATTGAGCTAAGTATAAAGAACATTTTATATGTTGCCTTTTTTTCAATTAACTATTCTAATGTTTGTGGGGAGCAAATCTTATATATAAAAATGAAACCCGTTTTCCGTTGTCATCGCATCACGCGTGAACGGCTGGACCGATTTCGCTAATTCTTTCTTTGTTGTGTTTGTTATTGTCAGGAGAAGGTTCTTATGAAAGAAAAAATTAAGAAAGTTGGAAACATAAATTTCCACGGGGGCGAAGCCGCGGGGCGCAGCTAGTAACTAATAAAAACTTGATTTTTGGGCTTACGCCGCTTTGCTCTGTCCCGCTCCTGTGAACGCGAAATCCTATGCCTATCCTCTTCACACAATAACGAGGTAGGGTACCGCCTTAAAGGATTGTTGAATGAATACGAAACTCAAGTATGGTAACTACCTAGTTAGTAGTGTGTTGCTTTACAAGCCACGATAGTTTCAAAAGTTTTGACTGCAAAGTTGTTTGTTCAAGCCGAAGGAATTGAATATTTTTCTGAACAAGATTAATTTAACCATTTCCCTCGAGTCTTCCACTAATGTACAAAGGGTGACTCTACTTGTTTTAAATTGTTAAATGAATTTATCTGCGGCGGGAAGCGGCACACCTGGCCATCCATGAGCCGAAATAATCTCTCACGACAACGAAGCGTATTGATGCGCACGTTTAGAATAAAGGCTGGATTTTAAATGGAGCCTTCGTGGATGGGAACAAACCTATTTGTTCGGATAAGTTAGGTAAAAGGTTCTGGTACGAACACTGACAGACAAGACAGTAGACATCTAATATATTAAACTTGGTTACCACTGTGACGGCATCTATTCAGGTTTATGTGTTGATTGATGTCTAATAAATGTAAGTTACGGTTTCTAACATTTATAAATAAGCTGTACCGTGCAAAGGCAACGTAATTGAATAATATCAGAGCTAATAGTAGATCTAACAACTAGCGTAATTAAAATCAACGGAAGATTTTAATTTCCGTTTTTAAACAATCGATACGCTCGCGATTACGTATTCCCCAATTTAATAACATAGCCCGCCCCAAAATAGTTGTCTTGGTAGGCAACGAATGATCGTTCTACACAGGGAATCGATAGCAGACGAATGACGTACGGTAGTCGTCAACTTGATTACTGATTTATGATAATTGGCCACAATAAAATCGAGTGGCTCCGAGTGGTGCCCGGCTGCTCCGGAAATTCTTTGCGTTCAAGTTTTTATAGATAGACATTATGCAAGCCGATCGACAGTAAATGACTGACGGGAAAGTATTTTTGGCCATGGAATACTCAGAATATAGAGACACGCCTACTACTCAAAGAAATTACAGAAAGAACACAACATACCAAACTCTTCTGCCTAATTTAAGCCTCTTTCTATTCCTTCCTTTTATGACTAGTGGAAACTTCTTGAAAATCTGGATCTTACCTGAAACAAAAACAGTAAAATAAGACAATGTTCGTAGGTTATTAGTACCTTGAGGGTCGTTGGCGGAATCTTAGCACTAAATATGGAGTTGAAAATGTTGTAACTTGCAACTGTAGGTAGTACAAACTTTCGAGGCTCGTTTCGCACGGCTTTCTAATAATGATCAAGGAAGGTCTTTTGTTTGGATATCTTTGAAAATTGCTAGTCATCGGGTTCATCAACACCAATACTTCGACGTAGACGCCTCAATGACGTCATTCGATTATCAGAAGGTTAGATAGGTATATGTATTTATTTTAATATAAATTTGTGTTTTGAGTTTTGCGAAAGAAAACACTTTTTGTATACCTGCATGAACATGTTTTGGTAGATAATCTTATGTGATTGTTTCTATCTGCCACTTACGAAACACGTCACATCATACTAAAATACATATTATACTACAATCAAACCAAAATACATACACAAATACTAAATTACATGTAGATAGCGATAAAAATGGTAACGTTATTTCTAACTAGCTTCAAAAATATGCCAGAAACCTCGGTTATGGCATAAGTTTAGAGAGAGATCAGTTGAAATTTCTATAAATCGCAAAATCATATCGACCTGTTTTCGTTCAGATCACACGAACTAATGCACCGGGCGTGACTTTACAAACCAAGGAAATCTATTAATGTGTCATAATACTTCGATTCTGTAGCCGCAAAAAAGTAGAAAACTTTCAACTAACAAAGTTACCTAGCAACAAGCAGAGGATATATGCAAATAAGCCGTTATTATATTCGTCAGCCAGTAACTAGATACAGCGTCAAAATCATCACAAACTACCGCTCAGTCTCTCAGTATGCGGTAGTACGTGGCACCCTATGTTATGAATTGTCTAATTTATCAGTTGAGATTTATGTAGGCAATGACGCGCCCGCATCCATGGTGTGTACACTGGTTTGTAATGGGATTAGGTGATATTGCCAACATAATACCAACAGGGGCGTTAGCTTCCCCATGCCTCATTCAAATAACGTAGCTTCGTGCTCATATACAAATAATTCATCAAGTTGGTGTTTAAAATTTTGGTGGTAAGTAAAAGAGAATATCATCATCATCATCATCAGCCTATATAAGTCCACTGCTGGACATAGGCCTCCCCTAATGAGCGCCATAGGGCCCTGTCTTCGGCTTGCCGCATCCAGCATCTGCCTGCAGTCTTTGGCGGATCGTCATCCCACCTGGCCTTGACATGACAGACATGTTAATGAGAATATACTCTTCCTTAATACATTTTTATGAAACGACGGATGTTACAAAGTACGGAAGGCCTATATATCCAACAGTGAGTCAAATCCGGCTGCAGATGATGTGAATGATGATGACGAATGAAACGATTACATTTAACAAAGTAAATTACATCTAAACAATAGAAACAAATCTTATATTTAACAAGTTAAAATTTAAAATCCGCCGACGTTTATGGCTGAACAGATTTTCATGAAACATGGCTAAGAACACTCGGGATAAAATTATCTATGACACGAAAAAAACTGAACGAAAATCGGTTCATCCGTTTGGGAGCTACGATACCACAGACAGATACACGGACAGACACGTAAAACTTATAACATAACAAAATAGGGGATTTTTGCGTCGGGGGTTAAATTGAATCCCTATTTCTCTTGGTCACGGCATCACGCGTGACCGCTGGACCAATTTCGCTAATTCTCTTTTTGTTGTGTTTGTTATTGTTAGGAGAAGGTATGAAGGTACTTATATAAGAAAAAATTAAGAAAATTGGAAACATAAATTTCCATGCGGGCGAAGCCGCGGGGCGCAGCTAGTAAGAAATATTTTTTACTATTAAAACAGTTGAGCTAACTGCAGACTAGCAAACCATCTAGAGGTAGCTAATAATATTGTACAAAACCACAGAAATGAAACGAACGCTAGTTTGCATGCGTTGGCACGAACAAGAGCAGGCTTACTATACCCAGGGATTTATGAAGTCTGACAATGAGAAAGTTAATGTTAGAATTGTCGTGTAGAATCGTGGACATGCTTTGTTGGTCTATATCAGCTAGTTAATTATGCTAATGTATTAATAGAAGCGCGATAAGGCTTTGGCTGCATTGTTTTAGTTACCTACAACTTTATTAAACCCTGGTAAAGGTGAAGAGACTTGCCTTTACGGTTCATCGAGTTTCGCTTTGATATCTGAGAGTATGTTTGAAGATGTTAAGGTTTCGATTCGGGGGGTCAAGTTGCGGAAGTCTTCACCGGAAGATATATATCAGTAAACAAGGATTTATATCTAAGTAAGCGAGGTCGGGGCTCATAAAGCTGAAATGAGTGGATGTCACCAAGAGCTGAGTAACTGTTGGCGAGCACGCGTCCTAGCAACCGATTGGCTCGCTATCTTGCCCAATTAGTTAGCAACCAACATAATGGCCAATCACTAATACATGGGTAGATAGGAATGCTATAGATCTTCGGCCTAAATTGTTGCCTAGTTATTTTAGTGATATTGAAAATACTGACTCGAGAAAAACGTTGTTGATCACAATTATGTGGGGATCCCCATGTCCAACATTTGATTCGCAGTGTTTCTACATCTGCTTGCCAAATTACCGAGTAAAAAATGTGGTATTAAGATAGGTGAGGATTAAAAAAGCGTCACATAATAATGAGAACAGGAAACATTTACGAACCTAACGATTTAAAAAGAAAATCATAACTAACCCGAACAGCTGTATCGTATTACGGGATATCAATTGATGGGGCAAACAGTCCTACGCAACGCCTAAAAAACGCAGCAACAAGCGTCGCTGTAAATATTTTCCCTTGCTATGTGCAGCGTGCATTTCGTATGCTTGCGAATTTCAGAAGTTCAGTTTTTGATGTCGATACTACGAAGATTCCGACGCACACTAATACAAAAATAATAACAACAAAGATTGCAATGAAGGAAACGCAATTGGTGGAGAGCCGCCTCGAGCGGTACGAAGTTCGCCTTAAACTCCGGAACTGTGATACAATACGATCGCTAACTGGGGAAACTTGGGAACAACTACTAAATATCAGCGTTTTATGACAAGTGCTCAGTGCCCGGGGCTGCTCGGTTTCAGATTCAGAATATCCATTCTGCAAATCTTATTATTCGATTAACTTTAAAGCGGATTTATAGAAACTGACGACTTATAAAGTAGATGAAACATAGAGTTAGGCACGTTTTTTTGTTGGTGTTTATATTAGAGCGACATTCATTTTTATTAACGTTCTACAATTTCTATGCAGGAATATTTTCAATATTAAAACCCTTAAAGACATAAAGGCTTAGCTTAGCGTGGAGCTTATGAGCCGTAACCATGGCCTTTACATATCGGTTATTTTTTGTGCTAATTATCATACAGGAACTGATGGGGATTCAACGGTGGAAGAAATATTGCAGATTGGATTATATTAAGCCAGTGAATAAGTCGTTTAAAAGGGGTTATGAATATGCATTGCTTAATGATACGAAAAGTCTATCTGAAGGTTTCTGACCGATCGAAGCGTTAGAGCTATTGGGAACATTAAGTTTTGCAGTATACATATTTTTGCAATCTAGTAGTACAGTAGGTATCGATAACCGGGATAGGTCTACCCACGCATAGTGCGATTCAGCCAGACGACACCGTTGCATTCTGGGCCGATTGAGCAACGGCTGGCGAACTACTTCTAGTTCGATCGAAGTTCAGTTTACAACCAGAACATGATGAATAGTCAGAGGACATGAAAACTATGACCAGTAGTTTGATTTCTATTGGAGATAGTTAAGCGCTTGGCCACAATCTCGCTTAAGTAATTTAAGATGTGGACCGAGGTGGAACGCTCTTGGCCAGAAGGAACTAATTCATCCTGGGTTTAAAGACTCCGAGTTTGTCTTCTTCCGGGAACACCGACGCAGGTTGTTTAAGAAATCAGACTGTACCTTGTGGTGCAAAGTAGCCAGACTTCGGAATGGAATGATTTTGAATGTAATTCTGCTCTATTATAGAGAAAGCTTACTATACACAAATAGTGGAATCAAGAAAAGTACCTAATACCAGAACCGACGGTAGACAACGGTTCGTTAGAACCAGATCGTGCCTAGAGCGAAAGTTGCACTGCACAGGCCCAAATCAGATGCAGACAAGAGAAATCCAAACTACACTCGATACTAGACAACCGCCGAGACAATTAGCACTAGATGTAAATGTCACGGAGGCACCCCTAAGGCCTCTCTGTTCGTCGTCTTCAACGGTGCTCCCGTCTTGAGAATAAATGCAATAGTTCTTTTCCATTGCGATTATTTGCAATTCCAAGACAAGATGTCTAAAAGCACCGAAGAATTTATTAAATGGGTTATGAATATCGAATCTATTGTTATTTGTAGGATTGTCTAATTCCGGTTAAAAGTAGAGAAGAGACTAAGTAGAGGAAATTTAGCTTTGAATTAACACAAGTTGAATTTAAAGAAATATCCACAAAATTAGGGTGTCTAAATAAACAGACGATCAACGATGTACAACGCAGTTCATACAGATACAGACGAAATGTCGTGGGACAGACCAAAGACCTATTCCTGCTACATCCCGTTTTGGAGTATCGAATTAACTGAGTATAAAATTAGGTTGACAATTTGTGCGCAAATGGTACGATTAAGCGCAGGTGTGTATCTAGAGGTGTCGGAGGCAAGGACATCTAGCAAGATAGGCAGAAATGACGTAAAAGTCGTAGACAAATATGGGTCGAAGAGCCATGAGGTGGTTACTGTGGTTAGTCACGCGTGAAAAAAAACGGGTTTTTACTATTTACTAAATTCTAACAAGTAATTTAGATAGCAGATATGAAGTTTTGCGTACATTGTTAGCACCATAACCTCATGAACTGAAATCCAGCAAGAGTAAGATTGGGCTGTAGATTCTTAATGGTGTCCTTAAAAGAGTATATTTCAGAGTCAATAAATAAAATAAAAAATTAATAATGCTGGACAATCCACACCGCATCATTTACTCGTAGCTACAAGCTAAGCAGAGCTAGTGTTATGGGTGCCAAATGACCGATATATATAGTACAATACATTACATAGATAGATATTTTTTTATCACACATAAAAAAATGCCCAGACCACCCGGAACTAATATTTGTAGATTGTACAAACATTTGTCCCAAGACGGCAATCAAACCCGCAACCTCCTGCGTCGCAGGCGGACCTTCGCCCGTCGCGTCACATCATCGGTCGTCATTTACATTTATCACATCTAGGGCCCGTATTTTGCAGGTGAAACTGCGGCCCAGCGGCCGTAGTTTCACCTGCGAAATACGGGCTAGTATCTCTTAAAGATAGTTAAGTACATTGCAATTAATTTTGCTTCGACACGGAACAGGTTTCTGGATACCAATTTTATATACCACATCTTATTTTTCTTGTTGATTCGATGCACACCTGTTGGTTAATTTATAGTATTTATTTTTATTTATTTTTAGTATGCTGAATGCTTATCGTTAACACCGGTTTGGCAAATCGAAAAAAACCTAGTCGTTGTTTCGTTTGATATCCATTATACATTTTTAGGGTCAAAATTACCTGAACAGCCTTTGAAAAGAAGAGCTTATCAACAGTGATTGAATTACTACTGCGAGATGGCATAGCACCATTCTTGGCGTAAAAATATTCTGATCAACGTCACACCTGTATTCTAGTTAGTGTTGACTGCGATCCTAGTTTGTGTTGGAAGAACACCAACGTTTCATCCCATAAGTTGACTTATTATTTGTTTAATTTCTGAGAAAAAGTACAGTTTTATATAAAACGTGTTGATAAATTACTTCAAACTTCACAGACACATACGTAGCACATTGTGGCTCCCCTAAGTTTCTCCGTTTTCAACAACAAACAGCAATGAGTCGAATATTTGAGATTTTGCACCGAACTCCGTGTAAGCACCAAGTACATGAATCATTGCGATTATAAAAATATGTTTGTGTGCCTATGCATTGTGTTTATAAAAGCATGTTTGGCACGATGCTCACTTTGATTTCAAGTGGACAAATACTGTCTATTTATAAATATCTAGGGCCCAATTTACACCGAGATGGCAGCAGCCGGCAGCGACGACGTTTTTTTAGCGTTACAGTAGGGCACAGCGATTGTCGTCTACGTCCCATCTTCATCGAATACGTTAAATATTTTATACTACACCTGCTCAGAAAGTTGCTTATTCCTTTTCCGAACATAAGGTAGGAAGTACGTTATCCATTCCGCATTTTTGTACGCCTGTAGCGTACAAAAATGCGGGACGGAAAACTCTTTGGAATTTCATTTCTCACGCGTTTAGCGGGATAGAAAAGTGTACGGAAATCCATTTGTAATGTGATATTATTTAAAATTTTGAAAAATATAAAAATTCTGAAATCGTAAATGAGTCGGCAGCTATGGTTATTTTCAGAATAGGTCAAAAGACAAAAAGTTTTTACACTGAATCCGCCATATATCGTCCTCTTCCGTATTCGGAAAAATATTAAAAAAAAAGAACCATGTGAAAATCGCACGTGAGCGTATTTATTTACATTTGGGTTTACGATTTGAATTTACTTCGGCGATTTTGAAGATTCTAAAACGATGATTTTCCTGGAAGGTGTAGTATAAAGCACTAGTATGTATCACTCGGGAGAAAGTGCGATTTCTACCAAATGACACACTCGATAGGTATTGGGCACTTTCTCTCCTAGATGTACAATGTACTATTAACTTCGTTCCTTCAAATTAAAAAAAAATACGGAATATATAACGTTGTGATGTCATTTTTGTTTTATTGACAGCAGTACTCATTATTTGACACCAGTTTGACACTAAAAGTGCTCGACGAGTCGTTGCCGTCGCGCCTTGAACTTTTATCGTATTTCCGTATATGGAATAAGTGTTGAGTTCCGCAATATTAGGGGTGAACAAACTTTTCAACGGAAAAGGTCGTTCCAAATAGCCGATTCTTATTTTGGCAACGGACACTCCACGCTTGCGAGTGTATCCGGATGTTTAAAAGGCATTTAGATGAAAAGCAGATTCGGGGAACCGTATTAATTGTGAATTTATTCTAATTCAGAAATCAGTTTCAATCACGCAAAAATTCATCGCAGATGTTAGCGGGTTACCTACAAACCTTTTTTGTGTTAGAAGAACATCAAGGTTTCATCTTTTAACGAGGGACTTCTTCAGGGTGAGCACTGAACCGCACTCACCCTGAAGAAGTCTCTTATTAAGGGATGAAACGTTAGTATTCTATACATCGTATAGCTTACTAACTTACTTAACTTAGTACCAATTTTAATTATATTTGACCTGTAAATGTTTTTACCAATAAATTGACTATCTGACTATCTGACTATCTATCTTACATCCAAAATGTATTCGTCAGACTACGATAGTTTTTACACGCATAAATTCTTACGAGTTTAAAAAATAATATATTCTCATTTGCTAATTTTTATTCAGAATGGCCAGGTTCAGATTTAACGTTGTTCATGCCTATTGGTTTTTTTAAACGCAATAGAGAAACTGAACCGGTAACCTGTTTTGAATATAAATCCGGCCTTTGAGAAGCCGGTCGGTACCCAAATGTAATTTTATAAAACGGGAACAATGTCATGCCCGGGGCGGGTCACCCCGTCCTTATTGACGACATGTTTTACAACAGCCTTCTAGTACGTCGTCACATTGAGTACTGTTCCATGACATTTTTGCAGTAAATAGAGCCTTAATACTTTTTACCAATGAATTGATTATTCTTATTACTTGACAGTACCTGATGCAAGTTCCTGTAAGTTGTAAATTCAGATATTTATATGGGACGGCTTTTACTTCAATACTGAGCTTCCCATAGGCATCCCAGAATTTTGCAGTCAAGTCATACTGATGTAAGTGGGTAGAGAACATCTTTATTCACAAAGAAAATTATACTAGTACAATTGAAACAATTGAGCTAACTGCTGACGTAAGTGTAAGTAAGTAAGTGTAGTAAGTGTAAGTGGGTTAACCACAAACCCTATTTATGTTGGAAGAACACCAACGTAAAGTTCGTAGTTAACCCGCTTACACCCGTGAAGAATTCGTCAAACTACGATTGTTGTAATAAAAAACAATACTGCCGAACACAGATGGTGTGTGTTTATTTGTTCGTTTTCAATGGGCAAAAGGAATGTACGGCGTCAACGCGGCTTAGGTATATAGCGATGGTCACGAGGGCGTTTATTGCTCGCTTTATTGGAAAACGCGCTTCCGCGTTCCTTGGCGTACCGTTACGCTTTTGTGTGGTATAATAAGTTTATGCCCTGCTCAGTCTTAAAGCTGGATAGGGTTTACGCACTCTCCTGGCGGAGACTGCGGCGGCGTTGTTGGCGTGGGCGGACTTGGACTTTGACGTTGGCAGCGGAGATAGAATTGCAGGTCTTGACCTCAGACTAATGACGTTGTTCCTACTGGAATAGGTACTGAATGCATTCATGGGAACTAAGTGTTAATGGATAACCATTATTTCAACTAGTTAGGTTATTTTTTTTCCCTTTTTATAGGTACCTAATCTATGCATGTTTGAACAAATTGCAAATGTGTATCCAACGTTTAATTTGTCAGGATTCCAGTAAATTGTTATTCTGCCTGACATACATAAGTAAACTATTCCTTTGTCGGTGGTGATCTTATACCGGAGAAATGCGCGTAAAGTCATAAAGGGTTTGAAAGCTAGCGGTCAGTTTATGTCAAGCAGTCAACCTCATTTTCCCAGAACACAGAACTGCCTTCCGTTGTTTTCTCAATGGGCTTTGAGCTCCCATATTCATCATACACTAAAGTATATAATGGCAAATACCGGTCGGTCTTTAGTAAAGAGTCCCATGAATAAATGAATAATGGCGGTCGAACGGATAGTGCTCGCGGCATACAAATTCGTCCCTGAGATGGTAATAACGCGACTCTCGCATTTTTCTTCATCGTACAACCTGACAAGAACCTTCTAAGCTTCTTGACTTTCTAAGAAACATCAGTAAAAGTTTATTTTTCCGGTAAATAAATGTGTCCATAAAATTTATCTCTGGAACCGCTTTCTAACAAAACTTCCCGAAAAAGAGTGTCTTGAAGAATCGAAATCCGGAGCTAACAACCATTGAGTTTACACCTATTGTAACTCAATACTATCAAAGAAAAAAATTTTTTGACGTGCGTAGAACCCAAACCTATAAAGTGAGCATAGCATTTATTTATTGCATTCATGCCCCTTACAAGGTGTTAACATTTGTGAATGACAAAAAAACATTAAGCAAATGCCAATGGTAATTAGATTATAAATGTAAAAATTCATGATAAGCGATGATATACCCACTGATGGCACACATTGTATTATTATAATCTAAGTTCTAATTAAATGATTGTCATAAAATAGTTATGTTTCTACTAGGTACTTTTACAGGTTTTGTCAATAAGGAATTCATGACATAGCAACAGATTAGTTGTTTACCAACACATGCTAACTTCCCGTGACATCAAATAGAATGCTCGGGGGCAGCTCGTAATGAGCTACTGAGGAAAGCTAGTCATTATTGAGTTCACGCTTAGTGAACAAAACTTACTTAACATGTCTCCTTCATTTACACAGCTTTGTAGTTCCGTATGTTTCCAGTTTGCTGTTGTTGTCATTCAATCAGTGAGTAGAAACGTCTCGACAAGCTCGAGAGGTTGTTAGAGTAATGTTGAATTTTATAGAGATGTGGTCTCATCTCTATCCCGACGAGTAATATAAATATGTGTAACAAACATCTGAAGACCCTTTGCCCACGCAGTGAGGACCTTCATTTCGTTGATTTCTTTTACAAATTTAACATCACTGGCATCAAACGATAGAGTATGCAATGAAAATTAGCATTGCTATAATGGAACCAGTGGAAAAAAGAATAAGGGAAAACGTAGACTTCATCTGGCACTAAAGGAAGTAGATAAGGAAGTGCCGGCGAGGCACGCAGCACCCTAGATTCCTATTCCATTAGGTGTCTGTGCGGCGCGCAATTTGCAAATGAAAACAACTTATTGAAATTCTTTCTCGGGCCCGCGTCGAGAGCGCACGGCTAGAAGCAAGCATCCACGATATTCAAGATGGCATTGGGTTGACGCTGAAATTCTCAACCGCTGGCACTTGCTGGGTTTTGTACTTGATAAATATTTGGTCTAGATTTAGACTGATAAAGTTGTATGCTATTTCAAATTAGTTCTAACAAATTTTGCGGCAGCTATACCTACCAGGGTCTGAAAGGCGATTGCCCGAAGAAGCGTCATAAAAGTTTAGGCGAACTATAAAACAAGGCTGCAAGGGGTTCCCGCTTTCATTTGCGGTATTTTGCATAAATTACAGATGCTGAAACGGACGGGTTGGATTTTTTAAATAAACTGGCGTGAAATAAGGCCTGACCGGCCGGTCCAATGCAAATAACACCATTATATGAGGGGTGCAGTATCATAACCCGCTATAATGCTTTTTGACCAATATCGTGTTAGTACCATCAATCAAAAGTTCTTAGAAATTGCTTTGAAATGGTTGGCTGCTTTTCTATTAAAACCCATTAAAACACAGAGAAATCCGCTGGTAAAGAACGATGTAAGGATCAAAAGCCACTATAATAGCGTAGGTCAGTTTCAAAATCCTCTATAACACAATCGACCAATCACAGCACCGGATTTGCGTCGCCTCATCGAGAAAATAGTATGGCGGTTGTGACTTTCTGTGTACAACAAGTGTTCGGATTTTTAATAAATTTAATGCAAAAACATGGAAGAATTAGCCCAGTTTGTGCAAAAATCAGATCTGAAGCATTTGAGGAAGAGGCCACGCGTTCCGTCATCATGGAAACGTGAAGTGGAGCGCAAGAAATGGTGAGTGAAAATGGAACAAAAATCTCCTGGAAAGTTAGCAAGAAAAGTTTTATGCAAGATGTACCTAGTTAAGTTTTCAGCCAGTTATGTACGTAGATACCATTTTATACCTAAGAAAAACTCGTGTTTAATACATTTTGAATAGAAACTATAATAATACTTCATATCTTTTTATTTTATGTATGTACGCAGGTAAATAATACATTTTAGGTAAAATATCTTTGCTATGTTAACAGTAGGTACCTACCTATTTTTCTTCCTTCACGTGTCAATGACACAACAATTAAAAATATTATTATTTATTATTATTATTGAAAACATAGTAATCAAATACAATACACCTAGTAAAAAAATAATATCCTACCTCCGACCCCTATTTTAAAAATTATGTCGTATAACGCCATCCATCCACCATCTTATTGTTGGTTTTGGTTGGTTGCAAAACCCGCCAAAATATGACTGTTCATTTTCAAAACCCGCCATTATGTAAGATTAGTTTCAAAATCCTCTAAAACGAATTTTAATTTGCTTATAATTCTGTATTTTCTCTATGATTTCTGTTGGTAAAGCTAAGATTAGTGGCGCCATGCCCAGGACTAATCGGCAAGACCAAAAACTATGAATTACGATTCATTGGTCAAGATTTAACAGTTATTTCTAATCTGTGAAAATTTTGAGAAAGCTATTATAGTGGTTTTTGATAATACACCCCTCATATGCTAATGCGATGTGCGTAATCCCTACCGTTTGTTTCATGTTTGTAACAGAGCTTTCCGAATACGTATTCCAGAAATAGCAACAACGCTTCCTAAACCTTTCCGTTTACATAGTAGATGGTATTAAATTGCGTACTTTTTCGTATCAAAGGGCGGTTACAATAGTTTGGAGATGGTAAGAGAAGTCAAAGTTATTAGTGGGTCTAGACTCTAGACTGTAGAATAAAGTGGTCATGACCGCGAATCGTCCAGAGAACACTTTGATGTAGTGTCTTGAGTTAAAATAGCCTAAGTCTAGTTTCAGTTCGGTAATGGATAATGATCCATTATTTCGATCTACTCGAGATAAATTGTTGTGGATTGAGTGGAAAACGTATCCATAGACAGACATTGTTAGAAATTTGACACGACCTAGCGGAATTTGCTTACCCGTTCAATTTAACAAAGCTTCTAATAAACATGGGAGGGTAAAGTAGATACTCTATGTCGCGTTAATCTAAATAAACATTACTTGTTTATAGCTTTCATTGCCGCCTAACTATAAACGGTAAAAATGGGGGAAAGCTCGGTTTCGTCAAACCATGGCCGAGGGTTGTAACGACGCAATTATCCGAATATAACCCTTATAAAGTGGAGGCGATTTTACAAACATAAGCTAAGAGTCGACACATCGGTTACTCGCAACACTCCTGGCAATGCTTGTTTAAATAAATATATAAATGCTATACAATCCACACAGCATCATCTAACCCCAAGCTTAGCCAGAGCTTGTGTTATGGGTACTAGATGACTGATATACATAATATACAATATGGATCGTTTTTTTAAATAGAAATACCCTAACACCCGGAACAAATATTTGCAGGTCGTACAAACGTTTGTCCCAAGGCGGGAATCGCCCGCAACCTCCTGCATCGCAGGCGGACCTTCGCCTGCCGCGCCACATCGGTCGTCTTGCCACAAGGATGTCTAGCTCAAATCGTAAAACGGTTATAATAATAGGCTCAGTGCGGAAACACTGCTTTATGTGGTCTCTGAAACACGTAACATGCTCACCGAATTGATTACCCGTTATTACGATATTTGAAATGGGGTCACGGAACAAAAAAAAACTATTTTATGGATCGTAAAACTCGGGTACACCACCGATCAACATTGATCAAATATCTTAGCGTTAAATGCGTTGCGCCGCACAACACCGTCGAAATTTTGTTATTAGTCATGAACAGTTGAATATTTTAAATATATTTTGTTGCGAATAAATTATTGCAATAACGGGCAAGCATATCCCATCACTAGGCAGAACTCTCGAAGTTTTCACAGTTATCTGTCAACCAAAGTTTTGAATACTTTACGACGAAGTTTGTCGAGACAGTCTATAACCGTTGTTATCTTTAATTGCTTCCGAGTTTTTCCTGGAAGTTTCGGAGATTCGATATTAAAACTTGCTTGCACTCATCGAACTTTTTAAACTCCGGGAAACCCTCCATCGATAAAATTAAATAAATATTTTTATTTCGAAAATTTATCAAATATTATTATAATTTATAAGAAGTAGCATTATGTAGAATCGTCGATTGAGTAAGGCAAATGAGTCAGCTATTTTAATTTTAAAATGTCTTCGATAGGAAGTAAGCGTAGACGATAGCAAATTGAATCAGACATGGGCAATCGTGTCGTAAAAAATATTAATTTGCGTTAAAAAGATTCAATTGTCCGCAGCGGCGGCGCCGCGCCGCCGCCGGGGTGAAGACGCGTGAAACATAAGAAGCTAATTTCCTCTGGGATGAGTTCTGCCTAGGGAAATCCCTGTCTATGAACGTCAATACGCGACAAGTTTCGTTTGTTTTACGTATGTTTGTGTTTATCTGAATTCGCCTGCAGCTACGCTCTCTCAGATGATAAGCAAAGTTGCTGTTGGTTTGAGATTAACTTTGAACAGATCGAACTAGCTTCCGCCCGCGTCTTTGCACGCGCTTTTAAAAAGTAGCCTATGTCAGGGTTACTGTCTACCTTCCTGCTAACATCACTAAGACTCGATCAGCCGTCCAAATGTAACAGACAGAATTACTTTCGAATTAATGATATTAGTATGGATTTGGTTTTAAGATTTCGAGTTTTTCTATCAATCTACACGCTTAAAAACATAGCAGACCTTCCTCAGTGCGGAAAATAAGCTTGACTATAAATCATGTGTAAAGTGTGCGCAAAAAAGCATGGTGGTATAAGTCATGTGTATCAAGTAAAAGATGCGTGCGATAGAGTGCGTCTCGCGCTCGCGGTACGCGTGTCCGCGGGCGGCAAAGCACGTCTTGAGCTCCCTTCGCGCGGAGGCAGTCGCGTGTGCATAATGTAGGGCCGAGCGCCTCCCCAGCGGGCGCCGGCGTCAACGACCCGAGGGAGTCAAGGACGCCGCGCGCCCGGCGACAGGCGACGCGACCGAAACGCGATAAAACCGCACCCGCGCGCGCTGAGTACGACCGACCTCACAATGCCCATCCGTACACGTGTCGTATATCGGCTCGGTATTATCATAGAAGGCACTTTATTCGCGTTTAGGGAGAAGACCTGTTTCAGATTCATATAACATAGGTACCTATATAAAAAGAACTTCCATATAAACTGTATATAAGCATTGTTACATATGTATATAAATTTTCTATAATGGACTAGGTATTATTGCAAAAAATTAAAATGCAACTAAAGGAGATCTTAGCCCGCATCTAATAGGGTAAGTATATGCATGTGACTTAAAAAAAGCTAACTATTCTCTATTGTTAAGAAATCAAATAATATCGCAAAAATTTTCGACTCCGACGGGACTTGAACCCGCGTCCTCCCCTCAGTACGGGGATGTGATAACCAACTACAACTACTACTATTCTCTATTGATATATATGTCTATCTATAAGTGTGCAATAAAGAATTTTCTATCTATTCTATCTATCTATCTATCTATGTCTGTATATTTCTTTTTGTATTTTTTTATGTTTTTGATTGTGTAACCATTGAAAAGTAGATATTTTAAATCTCGATCGCAAAGGATATCTTTTTGTATTATTTTCGGTCGATTGGTGTTTTCTGTAAAGTTAATTTAATAACTTTTTAAATTTATTTGTTTCTAATTTTATTTTGATTGAAAAATCAACGAAGACACAGAAGCGGTATGAGTTGACAATGTGAAGTGTGACGTCACAGAACAAGGGCCAATATGGCAGCGTTTTTATCACCCAAAACCGAGTGCAGTTTTACTTGCTGTTTTTTATCTTAATAATTAATTATTAAAATTTTGTGGGTGTTATATTTTTTTTCGGTAATGTTAATTTAAATAATTTAAATAATCGATATTAAAATAAAAGAATTCTATGCATATTGTATCGTATCGTTATAAATATAAAAGGGTTGCTTTCGGGTGAACTTGATGACAAACAGCGTCAAAAATAAAAACATGACCAGATGTTCGGACCAAACGTGTTACCAATGGCAAGGGCAAAGGAGTAATTAAAACGAAATTTATGTTTATACCGCGCACAGAACTGGCCATTTAATTAGGTACGTAGTAACATGAAGTTTGATACTATTAGAGGGCAAACGCAAACAAACAAGCTTCTGGCAAGTAACTCCGTGGATTAGTTTCAAAGTCTCAGAAGGTAGCATAGCAATCATGGTTTCGTCCTATTTCTCATTCATATAATAAATTATCTCTAAATTATACATATGTATTATGAATTCGAGTTTTGCTGATAAAACTGTGACCGCAAAGATCACTTTTGCCCATAAACAAACATTTTCCCCAGTCAATCGCAGTATGTGCACATAATACAATTTGACCGTTCGAAATCACAGGTCCATAAGGTCCAGCATTTTTGTCTTTGTGACGAAAAAGTTAACTTAAAATTCAACCGTTACATTACTTAAGTAGCAATAAAAAGACTCAAACAACAATGACAAAAATAATACCATATCTTTAAACAACCTAGACAACAAAAGTTCTTTGACTCGACAAGATGCCGTCAAACAGGTTATGGTATTTGCGCAAATTAAAACGAGAATATTTTATCAACTCCGACGATTCTTTGTACCAAAAATATTGAGTTAACTTTAGCAGTTAATTTTTTAAATCATTTTGCATGACATTATTTGCGAAGCAAATATGCAATACATACCTCTATCGAAATGAGTATTTTTCCTTTACCAGATAAGTTAGTCTCGTTTAACAGATATAAGTTATTTTCGTTTAACAGATAAGTTACTCTCGTTTAACATCATAATCAAAAATGCAAAACCCTAACTCAAAACAACGCGATTTAGGTCAGAAGTAGATAATTTGTCATGTAAGGAAATTCAGCAGAAGTATCTGCTGAATTTCCTTATTTGATATTTTTTATTTTGCAAGTCACGCGAAAAGCGCGGTCATCTGCCTACTTGGAGTGTGACAAGCGATAGCAATCTAGGTCGGTCGAGTATGTTTGCCCAGACAATGTTTACAAAGCTGAGATAGAGCTGTATAAGCGGAAATTATGACACGAGATGTGATCTACGCTTTACAGGCTAAATCGCGAATACTCAAACGCACCTCAGATTTAAGCGCGTCTCAAGCGACCAATTTTTGACAGAATTTCAGGGAAAACTGTCAAAAAATCGCAACTTCAGATGTGCTTAATTCTGAGTTGCGTTTGAGTATTCGGGGGTTGGAGATGTTTTGGGCTATCGAGACTGCAGTGTTTTTAGACAGCAAATAATGTAAAACAGCATTAAGGCTGCTCAAGTCGTCCGGTCGGCCTAAATGTATGCTATCTCACCTGACATAATACACATTCCCGCGCGCTTGATGAAAGGTACATAAATTTATTCGCAAAACGGCCGCGTAAAAAATGGGAACAGACTTTTAGCACAAGAGTTATTATAGAAAAACTATGGAAAGTATCTTTTCAAAATAAATTTATTTCAACCTTTGAATAACTAAACTATGTCGGTATGGGCTTTATTTTAGAGATTTCTTTCTCCGTATGTTATTTATTTTCGCCCAAATTTGGGCTAAAATCGGTATTGTAATACGAAAGTTTTGAAGCTTGCAGCATTTTTTTAATTTATACTGTTTTTACGGTTTCCGGTGTATACAGACATAGATAATGACGAGATCAATTGATATTATCCTTAGTTTTGGATGGTCAACATCAAACGGCGGCGTCGTAGTTCCACGTTTGTATGGAAAAATGAGCGACTCGTTTAGCCATAAGACTGTGTACTTAGTTTTGTTTTGTCATAAATTTAAGTCTCTCACTCGTGGCTCAGCAACCCAAAGTGGATCTTGACCCCCGACCCAAGACTTCTCCAGGCATCTCGGTTCTGAGCTGTCTCCTGCCAGCTATGGGCGAGTTCACGGAGATCGGCTTCAACTTCGTCGATCCAGCGATACCTAGTCTGTAGTAGCAAACGTTTAATTTAAGTCTTCCCTTTAAAATTTATAACCACGGCGAAATATAAACAAATTGAAAACAAAAGGTAGTGTAAAATTGTATGTGTCGAGGAAGACTTTTCAAAATTTTCTTAAGGAAACCAAATAAAGCAGTCTTCGTTCAATATGAAAGTTTGATAAAGTTCGGTGAAAGAGAAGCTCAACGCGGGCCGGCAACTTACGGTTGCGTTAACGTAAACAAAGACTGAGAGAAGCCCCAATATGTTTTCATGTAATATGAGAGCAATCGAAGAAAAATATCGATGACAATATCGAGTGACGATCGAAACTGTTAACTACCTACTACGTCACGAGACCCCTCTAAGGTCCAATTTCAAACGTTTGCTGCCAAAACTAAGTTCAGCTTGATCGAGTTCAAATTCGTAATACGTACTGTGTGACATGACAGGTCTTGAAATCTTGTTTAACGCTTGTACCGGTCCAACTATGTGTCGTCGGTAAAATGCGCTGAACTCGTTTAGAGCGTTTAACTGAGTTTATATCTATTTGAACGCGTTCAATTGCAACGATGAAATTGGGCCTAAGAGTTCTTTACTTTTGGCCGCTTTAATATTATGTTCTTTTTGACATTCGCATGATTAAATGAAAACTTTTTTTAGGCATAATTGTGCCTTATATAGGTTTTAATTTCATTTAACTGAGTCCGCTGTATGTAACCGCTTGCTTTTATTGTATCACAGATTAAAATGCAAAGTAAGTGACCATTATTGTTCCTGTTTAAATCAACGTATAAATGGAATATTTATAGATGCTGATAACGAAAAAACATAGATCGATATCAAATAAGGAAACAGTTAAGTTTAAGGAAGAAGATTTTAAAGAGTCGGGTACCTACTGACCGATGTTACAGGGCGTAATGTATCGTGTTACACAGCGAGCGTTCGTGCAGTAAGTACGGGGAAAGAAGGCGCTCGCAACGTGCAACAAGGCGGATTTTTGACATTTCATGCTTGCTGCGAATTGTAACGCCTCGTAACGTCGGTCATTGCCCACCTTTAAATGATATAATCACTGAGATGAAAGATTGATTGATGCCTGCTCTACATCTAATTCTAATTCTGATTGAGGGGAACTGAGATCTGCACGGACATCTCGCATGGGATTGTATTGTGCATTCTCCCCTGCCTTAACAGGCCCCAACCAGCCCAGCTCCTTGAGGTACCGGAGCAGGACTTTTGGTGACTGACAGCTTCGTTTCAGCCTCCTCTACATGTTCAGCTAACGATATAATGAAACTTTGCTACTGGTCTCTTTTTCTTTTTTTTTCGTTTTTGAAGGTTTCATTCGACAAGAAGATTATTGATTCTCACACTGAGAATCAAGAGGTTTAATAATTAACAGCAGTGCGAACTAGGAAACTGGCAGAGAGTCAATTTGCAGTCGTAACATTTAATAAAATACGTCGTAAGTCGCGACTGTGCGAATGGAGCATTTGTCCCGATTGTCCTGGCACAATCGTTTTCCCACAGTTAATAATTGTTCCTTAGAGCAATTGTGTGCAACTGAGTTTTGATTAAATTATTGGCTCTATAATGTATCAAGTCAAATAACGAGCTTTGTACTGTGGCCTGCAACAAAGTTGACAAAGTAGGTAAATGTTTAGTGTGAAATTACGTTAGGGTATAGTTAGAAGCAATAACAAGCTCATGAAAAAGCTCACTAAATAGAAGTGCTTCTCTGACTAATGAATAATTTACTGATAAGGATAGATCCAGGCCTTTACTCAACAATCAAAAAAAGAACTCGATAAAATCAGCGCGATAAAAATCATTCTAAATTGCCGGGAAGGGACATCAGTATAAATATTGAATAAAGGAAATAATTGCACAAATTAGAGCTGTCGACACGTAGTCGGTCGACAATAGCACGAAGATTACTGTCACAATCATAACTGACGATGAGCATTCCCGCAATTACACGTGCTGGCAATCGACCACATCCATTTACCTAACTACATGAACGTTTGTCGACATTACCTACACATAATCTACTAAGAAATTCGTAAAGAGAAGCGTTTGAGCTCGATTTACTGTTAAAACCAGTAAATATGCCAATATTCAAGAAACTACCCGATTTCTTCAAAGTGTACCTAAATGGGGTGAAATATGCACCGACGTAAAACATGCGGTGATTGAAGCAATTACCACCAAAACCCCGCATACTCCTGTGTCGACTCTAAACTGTTGCAATTAGGCGTAATAGGACAAAGTGGTTCAATATTTATTTAAATTTACAGCCAAAACCGTAACGTTTCGTGTACGGTAGAATACGGCGGTCACGCCAGCCGCGGCGCCACGCTGGAGGTTCCAGCCAATAGGTATTTTGCTTTGTGCACGTGCAATTTACTGCACTTCATGAAATGTGTTTATTTATTACCATTGCGGGGACTATTTGTGTTTGTCAATATTTTGATGACGTCTTTATGTGCGGTTGTTTTCTTCGTACAAGGACTGGTGCATGTTTTCTTTCTTTAGCTTTATTAAATTTCAGCAATGAAGTAGTTTAAAAAATCATACATCTCGAACAAATTATGGCTCCGGAATAAAGTTACCTAAAAGTAAAATTAAGTTTCCTGAAAACAAGTCGTTTCCCGCATTTTTTTCCGTAGTCTATAACTTTATTTATATAGGGCCACAATTTAATTTTATTTTACATTTATTAAGGCACCAACGAAAGAAAGACTGCAGGCAGATGCTGGATGCGGCAAGCTGAAGACAGGGCGCTATGGCGCTCATTAGGGGAGGCCTATGTCCAGCAGTGGACTAATATAGGCTGATGATGATGATGATGATGATGAAGGCACCAACAGTATACAAATTACAAAGTTGACAGCATATTATAGCTACTTAAAAACCAATCAAGATGCCACTAATAGAAACATTATTTACAATAGAACACAACAACGTTACAGACGCTAGAATAAACAAACAAAGACAAATCAAGTAAGAATACAAAAAATTAACCTGAGAGAGACGCTTGTTTTTAAAGTCGTTCTTAGAGAGCGAAAATATGTCAACAATATGCATGCAAAATGCACTTGGACAAGTAAAATTTTATACTACAAATTATAATCAAATCAATATATATTTTTTGTCCATGTGTGGAAGACGTGAAAAATGTGTGCACCGCGTCTTGCAAAAATCTTGATGAAATCGACATAACATGAGTAAACTCTTATTGCGGTCGCCGTCTTATCAAGTAAACAAACGCTTGCGCCATAATATTGTGCAATAAATTTTATTTTATCAATGAACACACACATGCACCTTATCTGTGAACCTGTTACCTGGTAACGCCTTGACGTCCGCCGCGTTATGAAATAGTTTCCATGGGTGATAAGATTAATTTTGGCGCCAAGTTATAGATTAGGCTGAATCATCGTGTGCATATGATGGCATGCACGGATGCTCTATTTAACAGGGTCATGCACGTCACTAGTTTGAATATGTTTCCCTGGCTGAAAAGTGTTTTGATTTGACATCAATTGATGGCGACGAAAGAATAAAAAGATAATTTTGGCGTGTTTTAAAAAACGATAAACCGACTTCAGATTCTTCTAGTGGCGACATCTAGTTAAAATTCGAGTCAAATATAGTTTGATGACACAACGAGGTATACCCTATCCAATAAAAAAAGAATGATCAAAATCGGACTTCTCAGTAAAAAGTTATGCGTGGTCATACATAAAAACAAAATGTATACGCGTCGACCTGACACCTCCGTTTCTCGTCGGTTGAAAAATGTATTTTGTGTCTTGATCTTTTCCTAACTTGCTCCAATTGAGTTATGTTATGAGCAAATGAATCTGACAGAATTCTAGAGTTTTGAACTTTAAAACAAAAGACTGGCAGAGGTAATAAGTATTATACGTATCAAATCAATCCGTGATGCACAAATATAAATAATCTCGCTCAAAAAGCAATGCATCAGTGCATCGTTCAGTGTAAGCGTTCGAAATAGGTCGATGTGGAAAGATCAATACATCGAAAATAGACACAGGGACATGGGAGCCTATACTTCATTATGAATCACTGTATGACGTTCAGAGTTATATGAATAGTATTGACTTTATTTGCATCACTGTAGAAGTCACAGATTCTTCGGGCTAGATTATTCTTAGGGTGGGTACTACCGGCGTTACGGGGTTTAATTAATGTGTTAGTTTAGACAGCGAGCGTTCGAGCAGTCAGTACGAGGAAAGATCGCAACGAGCAACGAGACGGATTTTTGAACATTTCATGCTCCCTGGGAATAGTTCATTACGCCCCGTTACGTGGGTAAAAATCAAAAGAAAGAATATTATACAACATTCTGTATCAGCTTTGCGAGAAACCAGGCGAATTCTGAATTTGCGGAGGTTTCTTTACTCTATAGGTACTGTGCACTGGTGGATACGTTAAATCATAGTAAACGGGAGGTTCCCTTTCTGTTTTCCTCAATAGAGAAAGTACCTACACTATAAACAAACAAGCGGACTTCAATGGCTGTATTCATTGGAATGATGATCGGCCGCTTTTCAAAGTCCGCAAGGTGTGGCTTCGTCGCGTCGATAGCAAATTCCAGTAAAAATGTGATTCAGATTGTACACGTCAATCAGAGGTGTTAGTTCTTGTGACTTTTGTTGAAGTGTGAATGAGGAAAAAATAAATATCTTACTGAACTAACCCATATACATATGTAAATGAAAATAATATCATCAAAGAGTCTTAAGTTATTTATTTATGACAATGATTGCGAAATTTGCTAATTACGAAATAAAAATCCAAATGTAATTTAGGTGTGCTCGAAAAATGACATTGTATCGTATTTTCGTTTATAATTCCTGAAGCACAAACGCAGACAAGAACTCTTTTCAATTAAAAATAAACACAGCAGATACAAATAAACAAACATATCGATAATATTAGCTAGCAAACCAATTATTTACTGATAAATTCGTCAAAGGAATGTGCGATATCAAGTGATACGATATAGCGCCGCCAGCAACAAGTGTCGTCTATGCCTACTCGATTATTCCTTAGCAATATTAGTTGGGTGCTTATAATGTACCTACTCGTAGTTTGTCTTCTATACGCGGCTTAGACATGGGATGTTTAAGTTGTATGCCAGCCTGTTTGAACTTATCCAGGAGAACAAATACGTTTTATCAAGCTACGCACAAGCAGTGGAATAATACGGGAACATTAACAATGTATAGTTTGAGGCCCACCGCCTAAAGGTCAAATCTCCATTAGAAGCCACCGGGGAAAGGTCACGCTTTTGGCTTTCATCACACATAATTAAGACTAAAATATCTCGGAGGGATGTGAAAATCTGGGTTCATGTTTTCAGAATAAAATAGTACTTATACGAAAAGTTCTATTCAATTCAATCTTCCCATCTTGAATACGTCGGGTCGTCCCTTAGAGTTACTAATGGTAGACGCTACAAATAATTCCTATCCATACTAACTAGATTAATTCGAAAGTAACTTTTTCTGTCTGTTACCTTTTCAAGCCTAAACGGCTGAACAGATCCCAATGAAATTTGGCAGCGAGGTAATTGGTATCCCGGGGATGGACATAGGCTACTTAAAAAGCGCGTGCGGAGCCGCGGGCAACAGCTAGTGATATCACAAAGTAGATTGCCAAGAGCCAGATCAATACATTCCAATTGCAATTTTGACCTGTGCGGTTCGGAATCAACTAGGTAAAACAGTTAGAATATGCGCTTACACTGTATTTGCATATCTCGGCTATTGACTTGTCTAGACATTGTTGGAATTAGTGTTCAACGAACTGAGGCAAGTCTGATTTAGGTACGTGCCAGCTGAATTGTTGGTACCTAAGACAAGACGCACGATCTATTGGTAGAAACATACAACAATGTTACAAATAAGTGCTTGGCTCTTTGTTACCAAGGGCACCATGGGTGAAGTCACCGCCTTTTACTAAAATACCTATTTAACACGATCATGACAAATAATGACGAAATTCAGCAGAATTCACGGGTATGAAAATATTTCACTTCTAAGTTTTTGTTAGTTGGGCTACAAATTTTATGAATTTTGGGTTATTGTTGAAGATAAGACGCTTCATTTTAGAATTTAATGATTTTAACAGGACAACACTGTTTTAAAAATGGCCAACAGAACAGCACTTAAAGACGTCGTCGCATTGTGTGACGTAAGATAGATAACTTCATTACATTAGTGGAAAAAACTGTTGGTTAATTTCCCTCTGTTAATGGAAAAGGTCCCTATCATCTCAGATTTACAAAAACAGTTCTGGGAAATACACAAATAGATAACAGGACCGTGTTTTTCTGTAGGTATGAAATGAGTCATAAAGTTTTCAGCTTATAAGATGAGAGCAAATGTCGAAATAGATATGCAGTAATTGACTTGATTAATTGTGATGTTCAATTTGTTTGATGGACAAGGCAAGTCAGCCATCCTTTGCCTCATAAATAACTCAACTATGTGTAATGTAAACATGAATTAACTAAAAGAACCGCAATGGATCTTTATATTTTTTTGTAAATATTCGTTTGTGATCGATCATTTGATAACAATCAATATTTACAACTAGCTTTGATATCGTGATATCCGTTATAAAAGTGGAATTCCAAACATAACTACAAACCAGTTTTCACGTGAAAAATATTCTAATAACGTACAGGATTCTATGTTTCTAAAATAAGCTTTTATGAAGACCTACGAATCATACCATAAGTCATTTCAACAGACCGCAGGGTTCCTGAGATCTCAACCAAATTATGTGTGAAACAGTGCACTTCATGCTTTTTTTTATGAAATAGGAGGAACCAAAAATAAAATGTTAAATTTTTTATAATTAAGTGTTTTACCACGGGGTTTCCATGAATACTGAGATGTAGTCCTAGGATGACAACCAAATCCGTTAGTTGTCAAACTAGGTTCACCCCACAACAGTCATTAAAATGTTACCAAGAAATAAAACCCATCGGCCAAAATCTATATTGATTGTTAACTTACAATAAAAGCAAAGAGAAAGTAGCAAATGACAACGGAATACTCTTTTATAGTGAATCAATGTTTATGTCAACAGTAATCGGAACTGATAAGTCATTGTTGGCATCGGCGGCCACTTCATAAATAAAACGGCCAAGCGTTGGATTGATTTGGGGTTAAAGGATTCCAGTGAACAACATACTGCATTCATGCAATAGGTGTATTGACACCTAGCACAAATTTAATATTAATTTAACATAGCCGTGGCTGGGTGCATTCTCGACTTGTCTTACTGTATTTTAACGCTGAACGAGTCGCTTATCTTTCCGTACAAACGTTTGATGCTCACCATCTAAAACTAAGGATAATATAAATTTATCTCATCATTATCTATGTTTGTATACACCCAAAACAAAAAAAAACTGTACTTACACTTGAAAAATACAAGCAACTATCATACACTGATTTTAGCCCAACTTTGGGCGAAAGTAAATTATATACGGAGAAAGAAAACTCTAAAATAATGCCCGTACCAACATAGTTTAGTTATTCAAAAGTTGAAATAAATTTATTTTGAAAATATACTCTCAATAGTTTTTCTATAATATAATAACCCTTGTGCTAAAAGTCTGTTCCCATTTTTTTACGCGGCCGTTTTACGAATAAATCGTTGTGCATTTCATCCTAGCGCGCGTTTATATTTATTATGTCAGGTGAGATAGCATACATTTAGGCCGCGCTCACAGATGAGTTAGCCCGGACAACTTGTGTAGCCTTATGATCTAATGTTACACAAGTGTGATAAAAGATTTTGAGTTGGTATTGAATTATGTGCAACGTCGCTCTAAATTACACAAATATGTAATTTTTGGTTTTTGTTGCACATGGCGTCAATAAATAATCTGTTTTGTACATTCTTTATTTTGCTTTTTTGAACTCAGGCAAGTTGTTCGACAAATGCCGTTAGGAGTTGGTATTGAATTATGTGCAACATCGCTCTAAATTACACAAATATGTAATTTTTGGTTTTCGTTGCACATGGCGTCAATAAATAATCTGTTTTGTACATTCTTTATTTTTCTTTTTTGAACTCAGGCAAGTTGTTCGACAAATGCCGTTAGGTTTGGCACAATAATTGTGTAGCAAACTGGTTCGACTACGGCGGCATTCGTGAAAATTTCAAGGACGTATATTTGCTTGTTACGGAACCCTAATAAGCCGCCCACACCCCACGGTTTCTCGGTAATCAAACCGCAACATTATCAGAGGCAGTTGAATTTTTCTAACTAATTCCCGGAATCCATTACCGATGGTGGGCGTCATTCTGCCCTAAAGGTAAACATGGAAGGGATTTAATAAAATCATTTTAGAACGCGTAAAATTATAAAAACGCTACCTATACAAACGAGGAAAGTTTTCATGTGTAAAAAAACATTGTGCTGTGTCAGACATGATCAAACATTTTACAAATCGAGTTACAACAATCAGAAAAGTACTGGTTAATTGGTATGATTTTAAAATTTACTCAGCTACCAAAGCAAAGTGTAAATCCACATGGCGCGGCCAACAATTTTACAAAAAGCCTAACAATATGCAAGACAACTTGGATCATGGCTTTGTTATTTGATAATATTTAAAACATGGGTTGTTTAAATCCTATGCAATTCTATACAACCTTGATATTTCAATTTCCGACTAACAGAGAAGGATATAACGAACAACTGTATTAGTCGCGACCTTTTGCGAAGATTAGAAGCAGACAACTCAGATTCTTACGTAAAACATTGAGGTAAATTGCCTAGACAAGTCTATGAGTCGCGTACCATAATACCTAGGGACGTCACACTTGTGAAGTGACGCACTCGGCCCGATGCTGGGTGGTTACTCCACGTTCTTATTCTGCGAAGTTATAGCCTTAATTTTAGAACAACCCACGCGGCCCTGCCACCCCTGAGTGTTGGGTAACTTGTTGGCAGGGGTGCACCAACACGTGATCTCGAAAGGATTAGAAAGACACGTAATCACTTGAAGTGTAGTGGTTGACCGATTAACTCCTGCGTCTAAATATGGCATCAGTAGTGAACCAGAAAAGGTATACCACCAATTACGTAGTAACCATTTTAAGCTTTGAAGAGATGGATGAAAAAAATGCTACGAAGTAAATACGTCGGGTACACAATTGCGTTGAATTTTTATGGTTTTTCTCATCAATGAACGAGATATCTCTTCTTTATCCCTTTCAGGCCCGTCCAAAACGATATTATCTTAGCAACCATTCATGTTTTAAATATGGAATCTCATCTAAAGACTGTTTACTCGTCGCACGCCCACGCATTAATCTCGTCTCGTTTCTAGGTACTAGGTTGTATTTTTATAACAGTATCCAATATCTGAAGCAAAACGTGAATGGAATAATGAGTAAATAGGTAACTAAGGCAATGGAATCAAGTTACTGAGAGAGAGTGGCATCTTTGCAAGTTGATTTTTCAGTAAAAAGTACAGTTTTCAGCGCGTGTTTGGACTTATTTTTACTTGGGAGAATTTCGTTTCAGCCTTTACTGCCCCACTGCTGGGCAAGGCCTCTCTTTTCTCCTTCCACTCCTCGCGATTTAACGCTGTCACAGGCCATGATGGATGATGTGCGTCAAGCTGGTCTCGCCATCTCATCCTTGTCCTTTCACGTCGCCTCCTAGTGCTGGGTGGGCTCCACTCTGTAGTGGTTGCCCACATGTCGCTGGACATTCGGCAGACGTGTCTGGCCCAGTTCCATTTCAGGTTTCCGCCTATAAGACCAACGTCAACGATTCGTGTTTTGGAGCGTAGTATGCACACGGTCTGACAGCTTAACTTTTAAGATGCTGCGCCCCATGGCTCGTTGGCAGACCCCGAGGGCGGACTTCTGACGATCGGTCAGGGACCAGAGAAATTTACTGGTTCATCAATCAAATTGACATCTTCAATCCATAAATGTAAACCACACTCCTACGGCTAAAGCTCAACGTCCGTGCCGCAAGTGCTATGTATAACACGACCGAGAATTTGTGAAGTTTATCAATTTTAAGAAGGTTTGCAAGAATTACAATATAAATCGAAATGCGGTAGAGTAGTCGTTATGAAATCAAATTTTTAATAAATATATTATAAAGGATAAACTCACTGACAGACAACGCACAGCCCGAACCACTGGATCTACAGGCTTGTACGCATAACGCGTACGAAGTCGCGGGTTACAGCTAGTTATTATCATAAAGCTAAGTAAGCCTTAAGTATCATGGTTATATCTACGACCTGTGCTGTTTTTTAGAAAAAGACATAAATAATTAAGGCAACAATAATAACAGTCAAAGGAACGAGCCGAGAACGCCGTAAAATGAAGATTTATTTTAAAAGAGCCTCAAGAATAGCGACAGGTTGCTACATTTTATTAGGGAAATAAGAGTTATTGACAGAATGGTAACCGCTAATTTACGTTCCAGTTAAAACGGTTCAACATTTTTAATCACTCTACCTTTTCAACTTTAAATAAGTTGGACTCGGAAAGAAAATGAATTGAAGATGAAAAGAAATCCAAACAGAGGCCCGTTGAACTGCGCGAAAGCTACGAAATCGAGTTAAATGATTCATGGCTCTATTTTAATCTGCGATACGGACCGAGAGCTTGATCAATCTGGGTTGGAATAAAAACACAATAGGTTTCTATTTAGTTGATAAAATATAGAAATATAGTAAGGTTTCTTTGTTGACGCGACTATTATATAAATATGTCTGTTAGTTTCTTTGTCTATCTTGCTTGACTCTTTTTAAAATAAATTATATATTCACTTAAATGTTTGCCTTTCTCATAATTAAGCGTGAAGAAATAAGAAAACGGAAACATTGAAACGAGCAAGCTCATAAAAGCGAAACTATTATTTTACGTATCCAGCAGTTTTTCAGTAAGCTAACTGTTTTGCTGTGCACTGGTTAAGCCCCATAATGAAGTTTGCTGGCATTGCCGTTTTAATTACAAAGCCGGCAAGAATGAAGCACCTGTTAATTTCGAAGAGAAACAAAATACTTCGGCGCATGAAAGACATGAGAGATCTTGAAAAATAATACCTTTCCTGCGTTATCGAGAAGCAGTAAAGAAAATACGTTGTAGGTATAAACACTGTATAACAGATCATTATTGACCACTTAGGTCAGCGGCAAACATTCTCGGCAGGCCAACGTCCCCCACCTTGCGTCCGTGTTTCGACCGACTGTAGCTCAATAGTATGGAGACAGAGATCTCAAATCAGCATGGCATCTCTTGGCTTACTTGGATCGCTCTTGTCCTACGCAGATCCAATGCGGTTCCAGGAATGCATCGGTCTCCTTTGCCATATTTCTGTGTTATGGCGGGCCAATTTAGCGTTTATATCAGAACTGAAATAGCCTTGACTTCATAACGAGGGTTGTCAGATGTATTGTTTGGACGTGTTTATTTTTCCGAGAAGTAGGCTTTACCTTGGTTTTTGTTAGAAGGCGTTAAAACGATTTTAGACTTACATTTTTACAACAACAAAATAAAATTACAGTAAAATAAATCATATTTTTGCTTGCAGAATTACAGAATGTAAGATATACTTTGTGTGGGAAAACTCAGAGCAAAATGGGAAAGATGTAATTTTAGGGACGTGGTGGAAGGTAAGCTTTTGTCGTGTAAAATTCCACGGAGCATGAAACTCGTGACGAAACGCCACACAATATTTTAACTTTCACTGCTGTGAACGTGTGACAGGATAACAAACTTATTTCACTTAGGGTTTACAACTTAACACTTTAAAACTTCACTTGCGTGAGATTTAAAGCTGACACACGCAATGAGGGCTTTTAATAAATATCAATCATATCCTGACAGCAATATACTTTGGCGTCTGAAAATTATAGCATTACCCCTTAATGATTAGGGCCATTGAGGCGCTTGTCAGTGGAAGCCTATGTCCAGCAGTGGACTAGCATAGGCTATATAGATGATGATGTCTGAATATTCATACAAAGCATTCAAAGCAATCAAGCACAAGAAAATGCGTATCTACCCTACACCATTAATCCGACAAGGGCTTTACACCGTAATGAGAGCAATAAAACAACTTTAATAGACACCTGACGTAGGTGGCTGGTGGCGGTTTAACTGCATAGCAACAATTGGCCACGGGCCACTGACTAACTCAACTTGCTTTCATCATCAAAGGCCGAAAGATGAAGGGCCAAAAGTGGGTACGCAGACTGCGTCGCGTAAAGTGGTGCCAAGTGGCAAGGAATTTGATATGTAAACCCGCTGTACAAATGAGGCATTAGAGCACTTTGGTTTTTGAAAAGAAAACCGTCAAAGCTCTTTTGATCATGGATTTTAATTTCCAAACCGTCATCAAAAACGAATTTTGTAATTTCTAGACAGGTCTATGTACGCAAAACCTGCGAGTATGATGTTAACGTACTAAAATCGGATAAAAAAACAAGAACAGCAGCCGTATTTCATCGTGCAAAGAATGGGATTAGCGTGCGAAACAAACAGGCGAGAGATAAAACTCCCGAAAAATTGTAAAACCAACAGGTGGAAAATGCAGTATTCAGAAAAAGCGGGCATTGCCGGAAACGCTTCAATTCCACAGCCCCACAGCGTAGTGTCGAAGCCGGGGTTTTTACCAAAACTCGCTACATAGGTGTCTAAAAGTTTCCTTTTATCGGTTGAAATATATCAACATCAGCGGGTTGGAGTCATAATATTTGGTTTTAGTTATTGAATAACGTTTGGTGAATATACAGACTAAAAGGCATCATGTATTCCGTTGCAAACTTTGCACCTGGTACCAATATTGACTGGGATCTCGATAGCTACAAGCCGGAAAGCGACTAGATCGACAGTGTACTTTATGACACGCGATGTGGCGTCACTTGTCATAGAGGAGCGTCTGCTAATGAGCAAAGTTCGGGAGCCGTTTGCCGTCCAGTCAGACGGAAGAATAACTGAGGCTGTTTACACAACAATAATACTTGTCTATTTAATGCCGCCTTGTTTAATGAGGGAGAAGTTGCCGAAGTTTAATCGCTAATTTATAATTCAGAATATAAATAGAACAGTTTTGAATTTAGTTTAGAAAGATAATCTGATTGTTTTTATGCGCTTTAACAATGGAAGTAACATCCTTCCCGTAAACAAAATCTCCCTAAGACGCTTCTGTGCATGACATGGTCAGACAACAAGTGTCACACATTTACTATGCTGATAAGAGCAAATTTTCCCTTGGTAGGTTAGAATGTTAACAGAATTAATTAGTTGGTTTTCCCGTCCAAAATCATATTCAATCAAATAGGCACCACTTTTCACGGTGAGTTTAAATTTTAACAATGAGGAAGTTGAACCGGCGCGCACGCACCTATGGAACTAAACCGTAAGTGCATACCGCGAGGACGCGGCGGCCAGCCGACACAGATATTTCGCTTATTTTGCATACTAACAAGCAACGACAGTCACAGATGACATCACAATACCGTGCCGATGTTTCACTAGCTTGATACGTAAATAGATTCCAGTAGCTATAATAATGTGTTGCTATGCGAGCTCGTCTTTAGGTATTTTTAGAACAGACTTAACGAACACCTTACGCAGTTTAATAGATTAGTTAATGTGCTAATGTTACAGGCAAGCGAAATTCCGCGTCATAAATCAGTGGAACAGCGGGTTTGAAGTGAAACTTGCATCTGACCTGGCAACGGTTCCTCGCATCACGACGCGACGAGATTACGTCACCGGGAGGCCGACCGCCGCGTTGCGCAATCAACTCACGCGCATGATACTGCCATTCATCCGACGCGCGCTTGGCAACATATCACTAATCTTTCTATTAATCTTATTACAGTATTTTATCGGAAAACTTAGAAGATCTCCTTGGTAATAAGAGCACCACTGCGTTGTAGATGGTCCGGTGGCATTGGCCGACTGGCGACACCGGCCCGGCAGGAAAATAATAGAAGCATGCCGTATGCATGATAAATAAGCGGAAACAGAAGCCAAACGGCAAGTTATTCGCTGCTTATTTGTATGCGTCTCTAGATTGAATTGTTTTAAAGACGTTGCAATTCGACTGGCATTTCTGTGTAACCAATAAATAACGCCAACCAAAAAGTTTATGCGAATGTTTCGAGTTTGCACATTGCAACACAAATTCGACAGGAAATGCATTGTCATTACAAAGCAATAAAAGCAACGATAACCATTCACATAAGATTAGCATGTGCTGTTTCTATCAGAGTTGGTGCGATAACCGACCGGATGTTTGGCTGTGTGTGGCATTGTTCGCACTAGCCCATTGACTGCACTGGGTTAATAAGAATAAACTTCTAGGATATTTAGACGAGGAACAAATCGATGCCTGTAAATACTTTTCCGAGATCGGTTATTCATATGAGCAGTTCGAAGGTGCTCTACTATCGTTACGGATGTTTTCATTGCCACATATTCTTTGCTTTATTTAGCAGTTGACTGATAGTTGAAGAATAAATCTATTCAATTTGAAAACAAATCTGCAAATACGGTGGAAGGCGCACTGTATCGAGGTAACTCAGTTCCTGTAGGTCAGGCAGGATAGAGAGGCAGCATCGGTTTAATCTAGTTCCATCCAAGCATCGCAGTCATTTATCAGGCTCTACGTCATAGAGAAAACGAGAGTGGGTGGTTATCGCCGCCTGCGTGTGCGTCACGTCTGCGTCAAACATGCGTAGGCTCAAAAACAATAGTTTATCGAAACTGTGATAGTGACACGGTTTCAATAAACACTGCATGCATTCAATGCTGCCGTCATAACTGTGGCAACAGAGGAGAGTACCTACCCTATTGTTCGTTGTTTTGTGGGAGCTCAGAACAACTTATGTGGGAAGTGGATGAAACCGCATTTAGCTATACCTGGAAGCTTAGGTAGTATGGAACAAATGTCTTATTTAACAGATGTTCCTTAAAAGACGGAAAACTTGTCGCCGTCTTTCAGACTTATTAGTATCTTCGAACGCTACGCTAGACTAGCCTAAAGGTCAAACGTCGTTTAAAAAACAGATGGACAAAAAAGGTTAAGCCAAAACTCGAGACAGGTAAAAAATTTAAATAACAGATCGACCTCGGCAAACAATAATTTCGCGTCTGTAAAAAGGGACAAAGTCTGCAAAGCCCCGCCTGCAAGAACCTGGACGCTGGGACACAAGAACAAATTATTTGGATGCGGCAACTGGCAACCGATAAAAACAAGACAGTTCATTTGTTAACTCATTTATAAGTCTGATAATACGACAAATTGTATTGATATTCTTTATGAAGACTTTCTAGATGAAGGCTCATAAAGCAAGTTCAGAGAAGAGTGCCCAGCATTTTTGAAGCCACAGCTGATTTAAGGTTTATCCACAGATGTTCGTAAGCGTTCAGACATGAGTCAGAGGCCAACGCTACATCAGCTGACTCATTCATGACTAGCGAGTGACGGATTGGATGGGAAATCCATTGTTTCAAGTGTCCTTAAGAAGGATAAGTCACGAGGATAACAGTAGATAAATTTATAAATAGTCGTAGAAATGAGCTTCTTAGGTATTGATTTGAGATTGAATCTCGAGGTTATATTATACCTATCTAGATTTAGGGAGCAAGTATCTTAGGCAATAGCTACAAGATTTCCTGAAGTTAATTGTGATTGTACAGTCACAATGTCATATTACAACAAAAAGCGTTGAATTCAACTTTTTCTGGTTGGGTAAACCCTTGTGGTACATCCGTATTCCCACGCGATTACAGTAGCTAGGTCAAACCTATTTTCGTATTTAACACTGGACATGGAACTGTGCGAGTCGCGTTCACAATGGCATTTATATTTATCATTTTGTGGAATTGATTTATCAGTTGTTTTCAAATTCCAACTCATTAGTATATTGGTAAATCCCAAAGTTGGGACTAGGCAGGAAAACAAGCAAAAACGGAGAGATAAGGGTTATTTTCCTGTTGGATATGGTCGTGCGTCTCAAATACTGGTATCCATTTTAAGGCGAAGTGGGATTGGTTTTGCGAGACAAGGACGAGAGAACGTCGCGCGGGGAAGGCGAGAGCCGTGGAGTGAAATAGCCAGCCCTCGTGCAATTTCACTGGTCGTTATTAATAAATTTGTTTTTTCGCTCTAAAATAACACTCTATCGCAATAAAATAAAATCATAATAGTCATAAGTATTTTTCCGTAGAAGTATCTGTGTAAAAATGAAGATTTAGTTTTAGAGAAACCTTTGCGATTTAATGTATCGAGTCAAGTTTTCGTAATCGTGTTTCGACTCCCATAACTTATTTACGGGTATCCTAAACTTTCATGCTTATCAAAAATAATAAAAAATTCAATGTTTTATTGCTTTAAAATAAACGTGGGTATTGGGACTCAATTCACCTTAAGAATCGCGTCGGTATTGTGCCGGTATACAAAAGGTAGCGTTGAATCTGCGGCTGGCATCAGCTGATTCATCCGAGCGGCCTTGCATGCGCCTCGACTCGACTGTGAGAACGAACACACAAGAAACGCTAATCACCTACTTCGCTGGATAATTTTACTTGAGTAAAGAAGTCAGCGGTAATGATGTTTTACAAATAGCTAGATGTGTTTTTGACAGCATCGTAGCAAAATTTACAAACACGCACCTGGGGTCGAATTCTGCAAACAAATCATTTGACTATGATAATGGTATCGTAGTAAAATCTTTCATAGATGAAAGAAACTCTAGCTAAATAGTGCGTGCGGCGCTGGATAGTGCACGGAGAGATTGACGGAATGGTTTCAACCTTGACACTTTTGACACACGTCCATCATCTGCAGTTTCTATAATCATTGGTGTTAATTCACAGGTGGCCAAAACTAAACTAATCTGACAGCACTAAGAATTATGCCATCCTTTTTGTTTCGATCGATATGAAAGGCACGGCATTATTTTAGGGTTCTGTCAAATTTGTTTATGATCTGAATTGAGACCAATATGCCAAAATGGAGACGATACCATTGTTATTGTGAAGCGATTGATTTAGTGGAATTAGGGCCCTGGATAGTCAAAAATGAAATGCTTTGGTTACTTTCTGTTTGATGTCTGGTTGTAATCGCTGCGTATTTATTAGGTTAATTATATGAGTAAAGATGTAGTAGCTTACTGAAAACGGAGACGCAAAAGCAACAATGATGAATGAAAGTCACTAAGTATCTACCTAAGACGCGATAACTGTCGCCGATCAAGTTTCGGAAACAAGGTGACATCGATGACCTCAAGGTGACGGGCACCTCGCGTTTACACTAGTTCGACGAACCCACCGTTTTATTTAGTTCCACATGAGTTATGCTATGCTAGACGTAGTACTAATTGTTTCTTTGGTCTTTCAGACTATATTGTAGCTAATATTGCCCCTCAGACGAGTCAGACGTATTGTATTGTACTAGTTATTTTGTACTAGCTTCGCGCGCGATTTCGCTCCCGCTTTTATGGGACAAAAAGTAAGCCTATGTACTATCCTCGGTACAAACTGCTTCCTTGGCAAATTTCATTGAGATACGTTCATTGAATTCCGTTTAGGCGTGAAGGTAACAGAGAGTTTATTCAAATTTATAATTTACTAGCTTCTGCCCGCGGCTTCGCTCGCGTATTTTCGATATAATAAGTAGCCTATTATCTAATGTTGTGTATCTAATGGCTTTGTTGTAAATGTACGCCAAAATTCATCTTGATCTGTTCAGTAGTTTTGGAGATCCTAGGTAACAAAAATTCAGATTTCACAAACTTTCGGCTTTATAATATTAAAACTTTTTCAACTATCGCGATTTGTTAATTTATTTATTTATAGTTAATGATTATATCGGGTATTTATCGCGTACCTTTTGTTTTATTTCCCCTACGTTTCTACCGCGTTACAGCCATCGTGGTCACGGGGCTTATATTATAATTTAGCTTTATATTAGAAGGATTTATTTAAGTACTTTATAATTTTAGGAAAACTAACAGCTAGGTAACTTTAGCCTAGTTAAAAGTTTTCACTAAAAATAACTAAATTAAATTGTTAGTCGAAAAAATAAATAGACGGCGCGTTATGTTCAAAATAAAAAAATCAATTAAGTTACAATGAATACTTAATCAACATATAAACTACTCAAGAAGCGTTTAAGACGCTTGGTTGAGGTATTAAACAAATCTATATCTAAGAGTACTTCGTTTTCCTACCAATTCACACCTCAACCTGTTCAACCTCAACAGCCTATATTTGTCCACTGCCGGACGCAGCCCTCCCCTTGATAAGCGCCTTATTGGCTTTTTTCTCATGGGGGGTATTGCCCACAATCCCCACGCTGGGCATGCGGTTTGGGGATCGCAGTTAGGTGGCTGAATCAATAAAAAAAAGTTCGATTGTCCAAAGTCGGGTGCCAAGTTCACATGGCTCAGTTAGGTGGTAGAATTGTTGCAGGAGGCGCTGCTGCCCGCCCCCCGGTGAATATCCCTTAGTCGCCTCTTGCGACACCCGCGAGAAGAGTTGAGGTGGTGCAAATTCTAAGCCGGGATCACACGGCACACATATTCACTACACACAGTATTTGCTAACAAATCATTAAAGCATTTGCATGCTCTTAAGATGAACGAGTTCTGCCTGTAGGTCGTCCTTAACAGTGGCTCATTCAAGCCAAGCATACAAGCAATATAATATTAGTGTTTTGCATGCCCTTAAGATGAACGAGGTCTGCCTGTAGGTCGTCCTCACCAGTGCCTCATACAACCCAAGCATACTAGCAATAAAATATTAGTGTTTTGCATGCCCTTAAGATGAACGAGTTCTGCCAAGAATACAAGCAATAAAATATTAGTGTGTATTACTGTAGATTTTACATTTCGGTTGATACTTTAAAACATAACCGCGATAAGACTGCGACGCTCCAGCACTGTTCTCATGAATTGCATGAATAAAAACAAGGGTGAGTAAAAACAGTGTTTAATAAAGCCTCCCACGATGCTTGTTACCCAATGACATTCGAGTTGAAAAATCAAGCAAAAACACGGAGGACTTCACGTTTAGAGCTGTTGTGGACACGAAAAAACACTTGGAGTAAAAAGGAAAATTAAATAAAGTAATAAAAAGTAGCCGTGTGGTGCTGGGGGAGCGTGGGCAATAGACGTAGAGTCCAACTAATTGCGAAAAACGAGATTAACGTGCACTTTAGAGGCACTTAACAAGGATGACTCTGTTTACCACCCTAGTTTCATTCCCTTTACGGTATCTCTAATAGACTTATTTAATTAGGGAGAAACTCTGGGATAAACATTTACATAAGCAAGTAAGCAATCGTCATAAAATCAACACTATAAAAAGTGCCCGCTTGCTAGATAGATAGACGCAGACAGTCGTAAGGCGGTGTCGTAAATTTTATTGGTAAACTAATTCGTTCAATCACTTTAATTAGTGGCACGCTTTAATCTTTAAGAATTAAGCCAAAATATTTAAATTCATACGTTAGGTGGAAATAAAACGACTTTGGCGAAGAAAGAGCAGTAGGTATTGAATTATTAAACTTCGTAAGCGATTGTTAATCCTTACTTATACTCGAGCTGTTCTGCTCAATGTAGAATGTTAGTAAACAACTTACTGCACAAAAAGCCAAAATTCACTTTTTGGTATCGATTTTATATGCATTGTATGTGTGGTCAAGTAGGTAGGTAAGCGCAACTTCTCTGAAAAATTACAAAAAATACAAAATTCTTTAGAAGTTTGGCCATGTGTTTTAGTTTAAATGATTTACATCTTTAGGGTTCCGCAGCCAAAGGGAGCCAAATTGGACCTACTACAAGTTCGTCGGTCACAAACCCCTTACTCTGTCACAGTAATTAAGAAGAGTCGTAGAGTCCAACTTGTTACAGAACGTGTTACTAAAACCGTGACCAACCGCACTTGGTCGGTTCACTAAATATGTTAAGCATTATTTTATTGTAAGCCACTTATTAATAAACGACAATACGGTTAGTGATAAAAGTATAAGCGGTAAACGCCTGCTAATTACTGGTAAACGTCCGTGCAAATGGGATTACGCGACCCCACGACCCCCGCCACGCGGCGCTTTCAAATAATAATCCAGTTGTTGTGACGTTTACAAATAACTATCACTATAGAAAATAAACTTTCCTATAGAATTTGTCAAAAAATACGCAATAAACAAAGTTCGTTCTCAGTGTTCCCTCGCTGTGTGGTGCCGGCTTAGAATTTGCACCACCCCAACTCTTCCCGCGGGTGTCGTAAGAGGCTACTAAAGGGATATCCACCGGAGGCGGGCAGCAGCACCCCATGCAGAACAATTCTACCACTGAACTGCGATCCCCAACACGCATGCCCAGCGTGGGGATTATGGGCACTACCCCCCATGTGATAAAAGCCAATAAGGCGATTATCAGGGGGAGGCCTGCATCTAGTAGTGGACCAATACAGGCTGTTGAGGTTCTGAGTGTAGCTAGCTTCCTTTAAACATTTAAAACAAGTAAAAAACTATAAAAAAACAGACCGAGATCTGACACGCTTCTTCGCTTTGTTTGCAAAATGTGTGGGCAAATACGTACAAAATGTAGCTAAAGAAGCATAAAGGAGTCCAGACGAGTTTTTTGATACCACTTTTTTCAAAATACATTTTGTTTTTTTTTATTTATCAAAATTGCTTCATCCGTTTGGATGCTTCGAGGTAATATTGTCCGCTGACCACATAAAAGCACTCCAAAATAGAAAACAACCCGAGTCGCCCGAACTAAAAAACGCTTTGCAGACGGAATGTCCAGCAACAATGCCCCCCTTTACCTAGTCATCATCATCGACCTTTATTAGTCCACTGCTGGACATAAGGTGCCATAGCACCCTGTCCTCAGCTTGCTGCATCCAGCATCTGGCTGCAGTCTTTCACAGGTCGTCATCCCACCTGGCCAGAGGGCTTTTGCCGACTCCTAGTCATATTCTAATACAATAATTAACTAAAACGCCACCGACCATTCTAAACAACTTAAAAATTAATTATGGCACCACAAATTATATTCCACCCAAATTGAATCAAGATATTATTTCAGGGGCGAAATAAAAGCAGAGGGGTTGTTTTGTGATGTTAATTTTGGGAAATGAAACGGTCATAATTCGCTACTACAATTGTGAGGGCGGGCCGGGCTTTTTATATGGAACAGGGCCGAGCTAATGAAAGGTTTAGCTACTGGACACAATATTCAAATAAATAATGCTGTACAATTCACACAGCATCATCTAGGCCCAAGCTAAGCAGAACTTGTGTTTTTGTTACTAGATATATGATATACCTACTTACTTAATAAAATACATTACATAGGCAGATTTTTTGACGTGACAACGTCTTATAATTCGATAGAGCCGGCTGCACGCACGAAAAAACATGACGTCATGCGGCGTTACCTCGCTCTGAGTTGTCACGTTCAACTATCGTCAGTAAACCGACTTTACAGACAACCAATTTTTTTTAATATTAATTGAAAACCCCGAGAACCTCCGGAACAAATATCTGCAAATCGTACAAACATTTGTCCCGAGGCAGGAATCGAACTTCGGCTGCTGCACCACAGAGGTTGTCAAAATAGGCAAGGAGTTCAGTTTTTTTTAATCTGTCAGAAAGATACATGTTTCTTTGGTTAATAGGGCCTTAAATCCTAAATAAGTTACCTATTTATTAGTTCTGAACATTCAACACCTTTTCTTAACAAAAAATTGTGATGCGACATTAAATTTTGATTTAAACTATTAGTAATTATTTTACTCTGTAATGAATTTAATTTATCTTTTACATAAGGCACATTGACCCTGACAATTAATCATTATTTTAGTAGTAATTTTTTTATTTCATTTGTTAGTAAGTAGGTACCAATTTTAATTGTAAATCTTAGTTCTAATTTATTTATTTTATTTGATTGTAATTTTCTTTGTGAATAAAGGTATTATTAGATTTTGCTATCTGACTATCCTATATCTACCAATCTATACTAATATTATAAAGAGGAAAGATTTGATTGTTTGTTTGTATTGAATAGGCTCCGAAACTACTGGAACGATTTGAAAAATTCTTTCACTGTTAGGAAGCTTATTTTTCAGGGAGTGACATAGGCTATATTTTATCCCGGAATTCCCACGGGAACGGGAACTACGCGGGTGAAACCGCGAGGCGGTCGTCTAGTTGGTAATAAGTAGGAAGGATTGATTGTGCTATGTCATCGCAGCATAGCAAAGCCGCGCAAGTAACAAACGAATAATATGCAATAACAATGAAATGTAGGTTAAGGACGTAGCGTTTGTGTCTAGAGTTGAATCGTCTGCGTAAAATGTTTGTGATATTATGGGAATACAGGGTGTACAAAAAGTAAGGACCGTACTTTCAAGAGTGGTTCAAACTTGGCTACAGAACCGAGGAAACATGGAAACACTAAAAATCTGAAATTTTTCTAAATATTGAAATATTCCTGACTTTTAGTGTTCGAAAAAATAAATGACAACATATATATACAGGGTGGAATTTTGTAATGCCACCTGGAGGGAAAGTACTCTTAATACTGTAGATAGAAAATTATACTAAAAGAAAACATTCCTTTATTTTTGAAAAGAATGAAAACTGCATTCAAAGATTTTCGAAAATTCGCTTGCCACACCCGGGAATCGAACCGACTGAAATCTGTAAAAATTACACCCTGTACTTTTATTGCATAGATCGTTAGGGTCAATAATAAGGATGAAATCTCTCTAGCAAACTTAATAAATTAAATGAAAGGAAAACCATGAAATCTTTAATTATAAATTGAATGGGTCAAGTTAAGCACTTTAACTTAAAGATCCATCTGTTTACTTGTGTCAGTAATTAATAATTATTATTGACGTCATTTATCCATTAAAATGACGAATTGATATTTAGATAAGACGATTGAAATTTGCACGTGTTTGTACCTAATGCAGACTCTTCTATCTTAAAATACTGGATCTCTTAAGAAATGAGTTAAGTAAATGCTTTCCCCGAGGCGGAGCGAAACCAAATAATTCTACAGCAAGATGGTGCTCCAGCCCATAACAGCAGAATCACTACTGCCTACATTAATAACCATTTTAATACCTGGATTGGTACCAACGGCACAATCAGATGGCCTGCGAGATCACCAGATCTCACCCCTAGATTTTTTTTTGTGGGGATATGTATAAAATCTAATTTACATGAAATCTTATGCGAATGTAAACGAGTTGAGAGTTGAAGTTAAGAATACGATTTAATAATATTCACCAAAACAGGTTATTAAAAGTTACTAGAAATGAATGCATAAGAAGAATAAATTTGTATATCCAAGAAAATGGAGCCCATTTTGAGGAACTAATTAGTAGTTAGTTGACTTTTAATAATTTAAGATTTCATGGTTTTCCTTTCATTTAATTTATTAAGTTTGTTAGAGAGATTTCATCCTTATAATTGACCCGACCGATCTATGCAATAAAAATACAGGGTGTAATTTTTACAGATTTTAGTCGGTTCGATTCCCGGGTGTGGCAAGCGAATTTTCGAAAATATTTGAATGCAGTTTTCTTTCTTTTCAAAATTAAAGGAATGTTTTCTTTGAGTAAAATTTTCTATCTACAGTATTAAGAGTACTTTCCCTCCAGGTGGCATTACAAAATTCCACCCTGTATATAATAAATGACTGATGCATGTGCTTGTAACCCCCCTGAAAGTTTAGTCAAGGTAATATTATCCTATAAGTAATCCGACTTCATACAAACGGGCGAAACGCGAGCTATACCTACGCGCCTCGATCTCGGCATGCGCTCAGCATGCAGACAGTCGCGGCTGTGCCGCAGTGACGAACGGATGGTGTGATGTATTTTTAACAATAACCGCGCGATTTTTTCTCTAAAAATAAGTTCAGGTACATATTTAATAAAGTAGCTGCAGGTATCTATAACCAAGTAAAAGATATTCCTTTTTCTCCAAAAAAATCTCCTAAAATTTAATAATAAAGCATTTTGTAGGTACGTCTCAGTCGAGGCGCAAATATTTTTCGGTCGCAAATTTATAAGACCGATTTGTTATTCAAACATAAACAGGTTTTTTAATTAAATCTACCAATCAAAAAACAACACGCATTTTTATTGAACACTTCCCATTCAATTCACAAAGTATTTTATTTGTTTATATAAAAAAAGTACCTTCCTATATTTACAATCACAAAACTAAATGGAAACACAAAGTAGGCAAATGTAATTAAAATGGTGGAGGCGGGCAGCCCTATCGCATGTTTACCTACCGCGCGGCTGTAGGCATTTATTTCAAAGATACGGCCGAGTCCAAATACTGTTGGATAATATTACCGTGGTTTAGTCCTTGTTTTTGTTACATCCTGTATAATCGATTGTTGTGTTTTGTTAACCACTGGAGTGAGGCTGGTTAACAACGGCATGGAAATCGTCGAAGGCGTATTTCGTTTCTGGGTTACATTTTGTAATAACACGGTTAATACCTACACAACCTAACCAGCAATTATTATCGCAGAACACGGTTAAAAAACACCTGGAACATCTATTAATATTTGACTATCTTGACGATTATCTTAGATTAATTATTTCGTTGAAACTTAGAATGGGAAGCTATAAGCTATTACCTATGGTAATTGTAGAGAATAACATCATGGTCCGTACATTAACTATGTTTTACTTAAATCAGTTCAAACTGAACCTTATAACTTAAACTGGAAGACCAGTGATTCAAGCATAGATATAAGTAAAATTCTGTAGATATGGTACGTTCTCCCAGCGCTAACTTAACAAATGGCCTGTGTTGTGTTACAACTAAACGCAAAGACACTTTATTTCCAATCTTTTTCAATAAGTATATGTACCTACCAAATGAACAACAAAGATGGAAAGACGTACCTAGACCGAAGTGCGATCGAGACAACAATACACGCGAAACACGTACGCCGGCGGCGCCGGTCCGACTATGGCTGAGGTCGGTGGACCTAATTGGACCTAATTTGTGAGCGTTCCACTTTCAAGAAGCTAGTACCTAATCTTCCGAATTTTACTTACATCGATGGATTCAAGTGATGAGTAGGTAAGTACGCATACATATAATTAATAAGTCTTGAGTTACTTAATCGCCTCCTTGAACTAGTTTGTTATCAATCGGGTTACGGGCGTGACATACATTTTGCTAGTAAACACCGTCAACTTGCGTTACATAGAAGAATTAATTTAGAGATCATCATCAGGTACTTTTTCCGCAAGATTTTTATGAGTTTTATAGGATTACTAGCTTCTGACCGCGGCTTCGCACGCGCTCTTATAGTAGCTTATGTGCGTCTCGGGGATACCATTTACGTCCCTACCAAATTTCATTGAGATCTGTTAAGGCGCCACCCCGACCCAAATCAGCGCCACCACCTATTTTATCTTATTATTATGTTAAACTAAGGAATTTTCAAAAATCGATTGGGCAGTTTGTGTTAAGTACCTATCATAAGCTTTTTTTCAATACCTCTGTAAAAGTTTTATATATAGTTATATCACAAACTGCCCAATCGATTTTTTAGGTGCGAAAAAGTAACAGAGAGACGGACAGAGTTCCGTTCGAATTTATAATATTAAGTAGGTATGGATGTTGCCTGTCTGTCAAATTTTATTCAAGATCCGTTCATCAGTCGTTCGGGCGTGAAAAAGTAACAGACAGACAGAGTTACTTCCGATTTTATAATATTAGTATGGAGTTACGACTGGTTGTTTTAACGATATTATCACAAAATGTTATTAGTAATATACCGACGTCGCGCCTACTTAACAAATCCATGCCATAGATAGTCTATTCAAAGCCGTAAAGTCCGTTGTAATTGTAAATTATTCCTAAGCCCACACATACATTTAAGGACACTGGTTCTGTGAACTGGCTTTCCATTAATTATACAGAAATGGTACGTCCTGTCCTCGTTCCCGTCAAAATTTCAATACTTCACTCAGGACCACCTGAGCAACGATTCTAAGTGTAAATCGGTGGCCAGCGAGGCGAGACCTACAGCGACGTATTGTTCAGCTCACAGGCAGACTGTTGTCACAGCTCTTGCTGAAATAATGTCGACGAAGGTTGCTTCAAGTAAAATTTAGCACGCAATTAATAGTCAGACACCTTGGCTTGACATCAATCTAAATAAATAAATAATGCTGGACAATTCACACAGCATTATCTAGCCCCAAGCTAAGCAGAGCTTGTGTTATGGGTACTAGATAACTGATATACCTACATAATACAATAGACTACATAGATAGATATTTTTTTATTATACATAGAAAAACATCCAGAACCCCTAAACAAATATCTGCAAATCGTTTGTCCCGAGGCGGGAATCGAACCCGCAACTTCATGCGTCGCAGGCGGACCTTCGCCCGCTGCGCCACAGAGGTCGTCTAATCGTCTAAATGCTATATCAGTTGATATACTTTTTGATTCTGGTATAAGGAAATGATAGAAATCAATGAATTTGCATAGCGTCGTCATAACTAGTTTTCCTGCATATTTAACATTCCACGTTGACAACGGAAACAATTAGCATTCCGTCGACGCAGAGAAAATTCACAAATTTACTACTAGCTGCTGCCCGCGGCTTCACACGCGCTTTTTAAGTAGCCTTTGTCCGTCCCCAGGATACAATTTACCTCCCAGCCAAACATTGAGATCTGTTAAGTCGTTTAGGCGTGAAAAAGTAACAGACAGATAGATAGATGACAGACAAGAGTTATTTACGAATTTGTTATATAAAGTATGGATATCGCTTTGTCTGTGTAGAGTAGAGACGCTTGGAAACTAACAACCTTACTTTTAAAAGGCCCAATCAAACCAGAATAATCAACCCAAGTTATAAATATAGAAATGTTTAAGCCATGTCAAACAATTTAATTACAGAGATATTGAATAATCGTGATACGCGGAACGCTATAAATAGTTAATAAACATTGGCAGCGATCGGGTGAAAGGCCTGAACTGTATCAAAGCTATCTGAGATGGAATTGCGAGTTTCCAAGAGTGGGTAGACCGCACCCCGCCCTGTCGGCGCCGATGTCTACAATAATCCGGGTGGCAACTGGCAACGGGGCAACAGCGAGCATGACGTCGCGCACTCACCTTGACTCACTTTAGCTGCCCCGTTTGCATTACGCTGTTTGCTAGCTTGGTACACGTGATTACTCACTGTACCTAGAGAAAATATGCGCTGGCTTTCTTATGATTGATCGGGCACAGCACTAACGACAGTCCGTGGGAGCTTCTCTTAGCAACAATCCCAACAATTCCCATGGAGGACCATGGGAAGGCAGGAGCCAATCTTGCGGTTATACTGACAGAAACTGTGAGAAATACGCCACTCGGGTGATTCAGCTTCAGTTTCAGATTAGCTGTGTGGTGCCGGTTTTGAATTTCCACCACCCCAAGTCTTCCCGCGGGTGTCGTAAGAGGCGACTAAGGGATATCCACCGGAGGTGGGCAGCAGCGCCCCCTGCAGAACAATTCTACCACCGAACTGCGATCCCCAACCGCATGCCCGGCGTGGGGATTATGGCCATTACCCCCCTTGTAATAAAAGCCGATGAGGCGCTTATCATATCAGGGGAGGCCGGCGTCCAGCAGTGGACCAATACGGGCTGTTGAGGTTGAGGGTAATTCAAGACTACAAATCTCTCTTCAGGAGAGTTTGGGACAAAGTGCTTTCATGGCAAATCACAGATTTCATTGCCGCTCTGTGCCCCATCCCTTTGCGAAAATGTGCTCTCCTCAGCGCGCTGATTGAGCCAAAGTTGCATTGCTTACTAGGTCTGCGTGATATAACTTCTCTTAGCAACAGTCGGTTAATATTCATTGCTATGAACAAGCAATCAAAACTATTGCTACCCTAAACATTGTTTGGGAAAAAATGACTGCTAATGTTGCCATGCCTGTCACTGATCGTAAGACGCTGATCAGCCGTATGATTGAATACAAAATAAATGACGTAACTTTATTAGGTCACTTAACTACACATGTACAGTAAGCAAAACGCAAACACACTAGCTATGTACACAAACAAAAACAAGGCAAGCCAAATAGAATGCTTTCTTGTGAAACTACGACGCTATTACATTATCCGATGTACTGAGTCCAACTGGGAGAACCTCCTTTTTATAAAGTCGGTTAAAAAGATCAACTTTATAAAAAGTGCAAATGAGGAAATTGAAGCTGCGATGAATGAACACTTAGGGAGATTGAGATATTCTAAATCGCGTACAATCTTACTTAATGACACATGATAGTTTCAGGCCTGTTCAGACCTGCACGGTATTCGCTACCCAGACCAGTAGCGAAATCCGAGTTGGTGTGCGGTAATCGTACTGTCACTATACACTAACCGAACTCTATGTAGAATGTTTGTAAATACACCGCCTATACTCAACCTAAAATTCACCTTGTTGTCGCGTCTTTTATACGGAATTTACATGACTTGTCGATTTGTGATCCTTCCTTCAATAAATATTGCTTGCAGTTATATCTGAAACTCGACGCCAAGCAAGTGAGTTTTAGTTTTTGTGTCGTGGTTTATTTACAAACATTCCACATAGAGTTTGGCTAGTGTTATAAAATACTCGACGGAATACCGCGGACCACGCGAAACCGAGCTTGAAATCCAAGCGAAACTTACTCCTACCGCTTTTTGTAGCGAATCATCTCGCGGATCAGATCCACACGGTATTCGCTACATGCTTTTAGTATTGTAGTTCAATGGTGATTAAACCGTTTGTGATATCAAGCTTCGGATGGTGTAAACAAGCCTCTTGTGAATGGGCAATATTAATTGCGAGCAGATAGCTCAAACAGCTGATGCTCCGCCATTCGTGTCGCATCAACACGATAATATTGATGGAGCGAAAGCGTGGTACGATGACGGCGTGCGCGACTGTTTTTGTGCAGATTCCTGTGTAACTGTTTCTTGTATTCAGTAAGTGCTGATTTAAATATTAGTGATTTTTTGATAATTTTTTAGGGACTCGACGTGAAAGAAGTAGGTAAGTACCTCGACAACCCTCGGTTCTAGAATGCAGGTTTTTTCATCGTTTCATGTTGTATATTTTCGAATGTACGTAACCTTTTTCGCTACGCTGATGCATCGTTGAAGATTTATTTTAGTTATTACCCTGCCTGATAATTTTATCAGTTTCTGTTAAGTACTCATTCATAAATGTCTTTGTTTACAAATATATTGTACATAAATATATTGTTATAGTTAAAGGTACGTATTGTAATAAATATATTGGATTATAAATCAGACACTATAGTCTGACAATATAGCTAGCTATTAGCTATAGGTACATTAAATCTATCAACAAAATTATTACTATACAATAAGTATCATAATAATATTTTTTATCTAAAACGTTATACTCAACATTCACCTGACTACAGACTCCATGTTAAATAAGAAACAGATGTTGTAGTTTGTTTGCAATAAGAAAAAATACAAAGCAGAAATCACGATACAGCAAATCGAACAGTCTAGACTTCTTCAGCAAGGGATAAAAAGAGGGCAACCGCCCGTTTACCGTTGTATATTTCACTGTACCGAGTCTCTCCTTGACTCAAATCGTATTGGCATCGATATGTCAGTTGCGAAATCCGCCCACAGGTTAGTCAGGCGTTACTCATTGTCGCCTATTGCGGTTCTTTAGTTGCTTCACACCGCGTTCAATGCTCTGTAGCAGATATTTGGCCGGTATAACAAAGTAACACTGTGCAGCAAAGCTTTGAGTCATCGTGACCGGTGTCTGGTTTGTTTTGAAATACTGTGCCCACTTCGAAACCTACCAACGTCGAACTGATTCGGGTGAAGGCAATATATTAAACTCGAGAGACTAGCAATACTGACACGATGTAAAAACGGGTGACTTACACGCCATCAGAAAATAAATCAGCTTTAGGCAAGCAATAATACATTTAGAAAACGCTATTGGCGTTTCACTCGCAAATATACTAATCTATTGTCAGTCAGCGGAATGCAAAAAACGTGACGCAATTGGGTCATTTGAAACCGACAACTTCGGTCAGCGAAACCGCATTGTGGATATAGAGAACGACAAACAGTCACAGACTCAAGGCTAGTCAATAATTAATTATGTTAAATTCTTTGTTCCCCGGAAGATACGCGAGGCGATAGAGATTGAACGACGACCCAACTTCAATAGAGATAGAGGTTGGAACTTACCACCCGCTTGGAAGCCGTGTCTCCTTGGGAAGTCGGATAGCAGTATAGAGCCGGATGTAGATACTGTTAGTTCCGTATGTACACAAAGTATAACTACAGTGATATCTCCGCGAGAAGCTGGCTCTCCTACTCAACAGCATCGACAAGCAGCGTGCCCCCCACCACCCCCGGCGCCTACGACCCGTGCTCTGCGTGCCCTAGCCCGTAGTGCGCGGAAGGACGCGGTACAGGCGCGACGCGAACCGCACTCACCCTGATGAAGTCCCTCGTTAAGGGATGAAACGTTGGTGTTCTTCCAACACAAAATAGGTTCGTAGTTAACCCGCTTACATTCATAATGAATTCGTCAAACTACGAAAGTTTTTATAGTAAAATTAATTATGTATTAGTAGAATTAATCTCCTATTTTCATTTACCGTAAATGATAATGTAAAGCAGAACAAAAATTGTAGAGATGATTATTTGAAAACTATTTCGTTTGTGAAAGTAAATACCGATATTCTTAGAAAGTAGAAGACAACTTCGCGTGTTGTTTACAAACTAAGACGGGATGATTCTCTGACACACCAAAGCATGCATTCAGCATAATATCATGCAGGGATTTCCGTAGCGCTTGATCTTCCTAATGCGTCAGAGTCAAGAGCTGGCGAAGCGCCATGTAAACAGACCACCAAATAGGGCAACGACCACCTTCCAAACGCAAATAGAACTATCTATTTATAATCCGTTCAAAAATAAACTGACGAGGGGAGATCCACGTGTCCCGGACAAAGAGATTAATTGCCTTAGCTGAGCATACGCGCTTCAGGGTTTGGAACCAACCCATAAAAGTTTATTATTATTCTCATCATAATAAACTGAAAATAAGGATCTCTACTTGTTTACAAACAAAACTCAGAGCTCCGAAAGTAAGATGAAAGAGATATTACGTTATACTCGTAGTATAAATAACTTCAATACAAGACAACTCGACAATTTCAGTAACAAATGGATAACGGTTGATATTACGAGAAAAGCTAGGCAAGAATAGAATATAATTTATTGTCCAATATCTTTACATGGACAATAAATGATATTCTATTTTATTAATATTTATGATAATTGTAGGTCTTTAGCTACAACAAAATTGTCCCTAACAAAACCTTGTGCGCGGCACAATACAATGGAGTTGTCAGAAGATTTACAAATAAGTACTTACACAATTCAAAAAAATTATATGTGGAAAAAAGTAATGCCTTTTAGGTTAATTATACCCGTTCCTTGCGGCGTCATCTGCAGCCTGTGTATACAAGGAAAACTATGACGTTTTATAGCTCGGAGAACCACCAACAACGCAGTGAAAACTTAATACGTCCACGTGACTGTTAAAGGTCATGTTAACTCTAGTTTCCAACGCCTGTGCTCGTAAACAAGACATTGATGGCGAAAGAAATCATTTACGTTAAGGGAAAACGTTTTCATGGAAGGTTAAACACGAGGCAACAAGTATTTACCTTTTATGCCTACTTTGTCGTTGGTTGGGTTGAGAAATACATACATTGTAAATTTGAAAGTAACTATGTCTGTCTTTTATCTTTTTACGCCTAAGGCGCGGGACAGACAGAAAAGACGTAAGACGAGGACGGGGCGCGGACATTTGTCTCTTCCGCGTCTCTTCTGTGGAGTCATTTTATACACTGTGACAAAACGATCTGGGTAATAGTGTAGGTCCTCTATTATTTTAAAAAATCGATTGTCTTCATTGCTTAGCCATACTGGATGTACCCAGTAACGTCTAACCCTCTGTATATTAGCGAGATGCACCAGTGCTAATACATCTTCATCTTCAGAAGAAGACATGTCGTCGTGTCAAAATCAGACTGTTGAATGCCGAAAATAGTCCTGACCGTGCGATTGCGTTGCGTCCGTGCCCCGTCTCTTCTATATATAATTTTAAAAGTCGCGTCCGTGTCACGTCTCCGCCCTGTCCGCGACGTGTCCTCGTCTTACGTCCCTTCTGTCTGTCCCGCGCCTAAGGCGCGCCCCGTCTCTTCTGTATGTTTTGCGTCGTGAAATTTCTATACATTTTGTATGAAAGGGACGCGGAAGAGACAAATGTCCGCGCCCCGTCTTCGTCTTACGTCTTTTCTGTCTGTCCCGCGCCTAAGACTGAACGGATGGTAATGAAATTTGGCAGAGGCGATTAGCATCCCAGGGACGGACATAGACTGCTTGTAAAGCGCGGGCGAAGCCGCGGGCATCACCGAATATTCTATAAATTTTGGAACGAAGCATAGGACAAGGGTCTCTGCCTGAACAAAGGAACTGTAAATCAGCCTTGACTTGATATTGGTAAGTAATTATACAAATTTAAGACCGTGGCTTTAATTTGCCAAATGCGTTATTTCATGCTATTGTTAATTACTAGTTTGTTGCCTTTCGTATCCTGAGTTATTTCTGACGTCTTTTCTAGCGATATCACCAATACTCGGTTCTATAACCAAAGATATTTTATGACAACAAAGACAATAACAGAAAACAACAACGTAACAGCAAAATAAGTTATCACTAAAAACACAAAATTGAACAACGCTTTATTGCACACACGCAGCGAAAAAAGCTTAAATTCGAGTTTGAAAACGGACGAGCGACGTAGGTATAAAAGATGAATGAAAAAGCTGTCAAAACGAAATGTTGTTTTGAACTTCTACGATTTGCTCCGATGATAATAACAGTGTCGTCCAATATTATCTACCAATATTTCATTGGTTTTGTTAAGCCTCTGTTTGTGACAATAAAAAAATCTAGGATTGTAGATGCAGAACCGAGTATAGAGTTTTCCCCCGTTTCACCTTCTTTTAGATCTTTTTCATTTCAATGCCGCGTATGCAAGAGAAAATGTTTTTGCGATTCATGAATAATCGAGGGTTATTCTAATAAGGTGATCAATTGATCATGATCCCTGATCTGCTACGGACAACTTAACACAGAACTCCTGTTTTTGTACGGAACAGCGCACCCTTGCCATTCGTAGATAGATACCGAATAGTAAACACCAGTGACGTATGCGAAATCAAAATCGAGATGCACGCAGCTGTTTTCCCTGAATGGAGTGATATCAGTGGGTCATTGTATAGCTGCTATAATTTCTTAATGATGCAATAACCTGCACCTACGCAAACGCCTCCGACCACCCACGAGCATCGAAAGGTCTGCGTAGACTGACAAGTTGCAAGTTATGCCATGTTTGGCTTTTCCTACGACCTTGCGTGGGATGGTGGAAACCCATTTGAACGAGTAAATATGTTTTGAGAAAAATTTGGGTAAGGAGCACATTTTTCAATTTAATTGGTTTTCATTGCGGATGTAAGCGGGTTAACTACGAACCTTATTTGTGTTGGAAGAACACCAACGTTCATTTGTTTTTAGGGTTCCGTACCTCAAAAGGAAAAAAGGAACCCTTATAGGATCAGTTTGTTGTCCGTCGGTGTCTTATTGTCTGTCCCACAAAGTCTTACAATTATACGGAACCCTTAGTGGCCGAGTCCGACTCGCACTTGACATTTTATTCTTATAAGTATGACTTACCTCGTTTATAAGTTTGTAGGTTTTGATGAGGTCCACGCTGAGCTTCCTTAGCGGTGCTGCTGAGGGATCTCGAAAGTGTTGTGGTATTCGGGCCTGCATTGCCTAGGCAAAAGACATATATTAGTTCCATAACTCGGCTTTTAAAAAGCAATTTCAAAGAAAATAACTAGGTCGACAAGCACACAAGCATTTGGAGAATAAGCATCACACATGCAAAGGTTTCTATTAATCTCTAATATAAAAATATTCAACAGGGACCAGGATTGTATACACGAGACCGTTTGCAAATGGTAAACTGTTTTCGATTGAATTCTACTCGTAATAAAGCATTCAACATTCATGCCCTTTTAGTAAACCCAAGCCGAAATCAGTACGCCCGAATAACATTGGAAAAGCTATATTAATTAACCTAGTCTAGACGAAGGGCACTATCGCGGGTACAATGCAGTGAAAGAGAACTTGAATTGTACAACTTGTTCAAAGTAATTAGCAGCAGTTTATTGGCTAGCTAATTTATTAACCTGCGCGTTGTCTAGACAGGTAAAGGTTTTTTTTCAAACAATTTTGTTAGAACTTATTTATGTTGTTAATACAACAAACCCTCAAGAGCTCCATCAGTGTTGATTTTATATTCGAAGCGATACGTTAGGTAAAAGAGATTATATATCCACCCGAAAAGAACATTATTGTGATAAACCGCGCTGTTGATTTATGTATTTATTATGGATCAGTTGAGCTACCTGTAGATTGTTTGCAACATACTACAGTTAGCTGAATAGTTTCAATTGTAATTTTATTTGTTGGTAAAGATTTTTTATGAAATTTATGTACAGTAGGTATACAAATACTCAACTTATGTCCCACACCAAAAGAATATTCTAGGATCTTATGGACAAATACCGTGATTAGTCATTCCGCCATCGCAGCTTAGCGGATGTTAATGTAAGGACCATCTTCTTCCTCGTGGTTTCACAAACTGTCTCGTGCATTTACCTGGAGGGGGGTACGGTAGCAGGCGAAAGCTCGATGGTTGCGCTCTACGGCGCTCACCTGAATGTCAGAAGGTGCTGCCATGGCGGCCAGCTGCTCCTCGGCCACCAGCCTGCCATAGAGAGGAACATGCCGCCGGTCGCCCGCGGCGGACTCAGGCATGCCACCACCAACTGCTCCCACTGAAACAAATGTCACAATTATATATCTCAGCAAAATCTTCGAAAGTTTTAACATTTATGGTTTCCCTTAATATTCAAATCTTCCTTCAAAACTCCTTCAAAACAGATCAGACCCATATACGGACTTAAAAAATTGGGCGAGGCAGTGGGTTTGATAACATGCATTATTTAGAGTCTGCAAAAGGCCTTCAATATACTGCAGTTTCCATTAAGTAAAAGTAAAAGTATTTAAAATGTCGATGAAGTCTAGTCAAAATTAGCTAAGTCAAACAGAGCTCAATAGCAAAAGATAAATTTGACGTTTGAAGATTCGTATGAAATTAAAATGCCCGGTATCGTTGCTAAGCTGAATCATGGCATCGATAGCCCAAACTCGCATCTCAATCAACATGACATCATAATAGCTTAAATTAAAGTGTGACCGAGCGCTCGTTCACACCTGATTCTCCTATTAAGATATTATCTAATCTGAATTAATTTCGTTTGCCGGAGTATGTCTTCGTTTGACGGGAAAGTTACAATGAGTATTTCGGTCACAGCAGAGAAAAGAAATGCGTTGGTATTTGCATTGTCTTCGCGTGATGCGATGTGCATTGCATTACGTTCTTTTGCATCATCGTTACAATGTCAACATTCAACACATATCGACACGCGTTCACGACACGATCATGAGCGTTGAATCGAAGAATTGGTAGAAACCAACATCTCTTCTGATCGAAACAGATCTGTGAGGAATTTGTGGTCATGAGCACCGAATGCAACAAAATATAATCATTTGTGAGATAGGGTGGAGCACCTCAAATTCATAATTTTTCGCTAATTGAAAATTTTATAAGAGTTGATGCTTTATTAGAGAGAATCAGCATGCTGAAGTGGCTGTCAGCTGGCCATATTTCGCGAAGAACCGACAACCGCTGGGGTAAGTGTTCTTGGGTGAAGACTCAGCAAACCTTGTGTAGGATGCACACCGGCTAGGTGGGATGACGACCTGCGAAAGACTGCAGGCAGATGCTGGATGCGGCAAGCTGAAGACAGGGCGTTATGGCGCTCATTAGAGGCCTGTGTCCAGCAGGACTAACAGCCTATGATGATGATGATGCTTTATTTATGAACATCCTTTTAGCAGTCCTGATGCCTCAAGGTAACTCAGATAGGTGCGAGTACGAAACAATTTCGTTAGTAAAACATAGTATTTTCCCTCATTGAGTACATAAATACAAATTTACCGTTCGGGAGAAAGTGCTGGATGGTTCCAAAGTACACTGAAAACACTGATGGATGAGTCATTTCACCCATTGTGTGTTATTCTAGGTGTGAATGTGAACTATATCGTGTCCAATCCAGAGGTCGCAGACGAGTTAATTCAGTCTTATTTATGTACCGTCTGGCACGACGTGACATTTCATAATAAAACACCGACGTTCGGCTCAAAAGCTACTTGTGCGCGAAAGTTTGTTGAACGACTCGCGAGTCTTCATTACATTACTTCAAGGTAACTCGAAATTTGGGCTAAGTTTTTGGGGCATTGTCTTTTTAGTCTCGAACGAAACTTCGACCCCATGAACGAATTATGACTGTTTTGTATAAAGCTATTTTTAGGGCAAGATGGTGCTGTGTGAAACACCTAGCTTTATTTACTTCAAGGTACTAAGTTGACAGCGATTACCTTGAAAATCTAACATGTCTGCAGATATCACAAATGCAACCGTACAGGTGAAATCACGTGTCAACGGTACTAAACCGTCAATATTGAGGCCTATTATCTACCTACGCACACAAACATACAGCATCCGTGAGTGCACATGTGCGGTTAGCATGCACATTCAACTGTATTAGGCACACATGCTCACGGCATGCACAACTGCGTAGTTTATTGTACAGCGTGTGATGTGTGCGAAAATCCAGTGTGTGAACTTGTCTTGGTTGAATACTTGGATGTAAACAAACCTAGGTACTGTTCAAAGTTTAACTAGCATGAAGAAACTAGCTGTGCTGACCTATTTAAAACGTTAAATTATTTTCATTGCACTCAAAGAGGTCACTAGGTTCTTACGATAATAAACTTTTGTACTAAATGGTGAGCTACGGTATCGGTGCACTGAATCTACGCTGATCACGTGCTAATTCAGAAACCATTTAGAATAGTTCAGCCGTTATTCTCAATGTCTTACAAGATGGAGACAAAAAAGGAACGTATGATTTAAGTCTTCAAGGCGGTAACTCCATTAATAATTTGATTATTTTGAAAAACAAGAAACCGACTTCGGACCTCTAGTTTTGAGCTGTTTTTCAGTTTTGCGGGACAAATAAAACAGAAAAAAATTATTGTGACCTCAAGATCATCCTTTATAGAACTGAAAAAGAATCAGCCAAATCCATAAATGACGGAGAAATCGACAGATACATAAAAGCACATACATAAAGCCGGACTAGATGCTCTTCGTTTTTTCGAAGTCGATTAAAAACGTGTATTATTCTTGGGATATCTTTCAGCAGTGGGCCACAGGGCAAAGGCCTCTCTTTCCTCTTTCCATACATTCCGTGACATACATGTGCTAAAATTATGAGCATCCGGACGGCTCCGGACACAGCGGATGAATGGTACACGGTACAAGACGGCCGTGCCGCCCGCAACGATTGAAAATCAGGCCGCATCCGCCTATTAACATTATGGACGTTCTTGCTTGTTCAGAGATATCAAACGAATGTAATAGGCTATTTTTCTTAATTCCGCATTATTGTTTCCGCAGTTAGCTCCATGAATAATGTGTGTTGGGGAAAGTTACAATTTTAACCTGAATGAGCGAATAAAGAATGAATACTGAAACGCTAATAAGATTTAGGTAGAGCTGATGGCGATTTTTAACGTTAAGATTAGTTGAACTGTAAAAGCATTTGCTTCTATTTTCTGTCATCGATCGGGCTTGCTCACGATCACGACGTACCTGAAACCCGGTAGCGTATTTAATATTCATAGATAATGTTAGTACGTACTGTTATTTTAAATTATGACTTTAAATTCTGGAGATAACCTATAGCAACCAACACCAAACTAAAAATTATTAAGGCTTAAACTATATTTATCTGCGCTCAAACCTTGAAGAGCTCGTTCGAAGCATACTTTTACTCAATTGCAGATTATACGGTCATTTATCGTACAGGCCTCTGTAACGGCTTCTTACATCCTTTAAAAGTATACCGGGCAACAATAATGTCCGCATTACAGCAAAGGCCGGAAATCCCCGGAATTCACTGGCATATGATACTTTCTACAATACGCTATAGGATAACAAACGCCATGCAATGCTGCGCAAACCATAACACTGCTGCGGGTGTTCGTGTTGCATTATTATCTTAAATTATCTATACTGGGAGATAAGTTTGTCATTGTGTGAATTGTGTAGACTATGTTTGACGGATATGCGGTCAAAATGTTCATACTTTTAAACAGAAGAATGTATTTCAAGACGTTGCACAAAAACAAGACAAGATGCGTTAACAGAAAACATGATTTCACCACCACAAATAAATATATATTATTACAAAGAACAATGAGAGTCAGGCCAAATCACATGGCATGACTGTATCAAGTATTGTCGACTAAATTGGAATTGTTTCTTCCAAACCGCTAAAACACAAAAGGCGTCATGCACCAAAAGACCAATTCGGCGTAGAAAGGCCACGGGGAGATCGCACGCGATCTTCACACTCGTGTTCTAACTATGTATATAATATACATATTATACATATACTCGTGTACAATAATCTGTACCGGTGCAGCGAGCGACGATACATGAATGATGTGATGATAATACAATAACAAGCGGGTGGCTTGCTGCGCAGTAGGTTCATGATAAACGGACCTCTTTGATAACTAATGGAGATTGAGCGGGATTTCCATTGCGTACGTAAGTTTTATGAAGCGTCATCACTACGCATTTAATGAACAGTTTGTATTTTTTTGCATTAGGCGTTACTAATTGCTATGCAAGGTAGTGTAGAGACGATTCATGAAGTCATGAAGAAGAGGTTGGGCACTATTTGTACGTATTTGTACGTTGCTACGTGAGGATAAAAACTAGTTGATAGAGGACAATGAACTTTGGATTGAATCTGGAAAATTCCAAGAAAACACACGTGCCTACTTACATGGTTGCGTGACGTTTTTAGGTGTATGTCAATGACAATTAACAGTCTAGTCTAGATACCTAGAACCACAAACGATATAATGACAGACAATACACTTGTTGCTGAAGAAAAAGACCTTGGCTGGATGGCTTGGCTACCCATTTACTGCGAACTGGAAAAAAGTGGCGGAGCAGGTTCTCCTACTTTGGCTGTCAGGGTTATAATATAATAAACGAACTTCAACATTCTGCAGTTTAAATAAACGGTTGGCTATATTCTGATGATAATCAAGATAGATTGGCAAGTTAAGTAATGAACGATTTACTTTACAAGAGTCGGCAAGCTCAACGGCCCCAAACAATGCCTAGGTAAGACAAACGTAATAATAAGGTATTTCACACCCTAAAGTAGAAGTGTTGAGGCACCGCGCTGAGGCCGATGTACTCATCACTACGTCACGCTCAAAGCCATTCGGAACCGGCCAGTGCCGACCGACAACCTGCGGTAGGTATGCGAGGAATGCGACTAGTCCGGCAGATTGGCGTGGGAGGTGCAAGGTACCGGAGGCCGTTCGCTGTTTCCACAATTATTTCGCTAGCGCATCACTTTGTGAATTGAAACTCTTTTGTTTTGCGTTTTTATAAGCAACAGGAGTACTACCAGCCAGGTTTATTTAGGAATTCAAATAAATGATAGCCATTGTTTGACATTCAGACCGCGCTTTCAACAATGTTTTGAGAAACTCTAAGAATTTTTAGTTGCACAAGTTCGTACTTTAAACCAAGAGATGGATGTAAAGGCGTCGCATGTAACTGCGCAGTTCTAGATTCGAAGAACCCATTGAGGCTATCCTTGACGCATTACTGGGCGGGCAGTAGCATCGATGCGATCCGATTACTTAAACTCACCATCGTGGGTTTCAGTCTCTTTGTCAACCATCTCACAGTTTATAATACGAGTATTTACACTATAGGCTGATCGCAGAAAATCATAATCCACTTAAGTAAATCCGATTCTGGTGACCACAAAACACTTTTTCACTGAACATTGATGTCAACATGCATCGAGGGTCCGTTCACTGACAAAGTCCATTGCATTTTTATTGATAAGCATCCGCCGACGACCACACATTGTATAGAGCTGATGGACGCCCGATGCGCAGTAAAGTGGTTGTTTAACAATCAATCTGTCGGGGCGCATCAGGACAGCGTCGCCGATGTCGCGTCCTTGCCCGCGTCACCCGCTTGTTATTGTTGTGAAACAATGTTTATACACGTGGCTATGTTGATTTGATGCGTACTTCAAGCAACTCGGTAAGGACGCTATACCGGCGCGGCTCGCTCGCTACAACTAACGCGCGAAACCAGCCTATGCTGGCAATAACCGAATGGGTGGCCACGTGATACAGGTAGATGACAAACGCGACGGTAAACTACGTTGACCGATCGACGCGTTATCGCCGGTAAGCGATCCAAGGTTAACTACCTAGGCCGCTTATCATTACACATACCTACTATCATCCTGACATTTTGATCTGTACGAAATCTGATTGTGAGAAAGCAATCATTAATTTTTTTATCCTGAGACATTATACTCCAACATTGTTATTAATTGCACGACTCTAACTTGAAGCATTAGGGGGGAAGCGAAGGAGCCAGCCACACTCGAACAGTCTTATGCATAAAACTACACGAATTCCTTTTCTCCCGGCTACTGCCAGCTACGCAATTTCTCCGATTGTATGCAAATCCTCGAGGTAAACAAAGAATGAAAAAGTACCGTCACAGACGTTCGTCCCATCTCACCTGCGCATCCCCCCTGTTGGTCTGAGCTGCCGGCAACTCGGTAAACTAAGACGATATTATTCTTGAATAGTTCACATCTCATTACATATCGACCTCGAGCTTGTCGAGCACGCTTTTATTAGCCCGTCTACGGCTAGTGAATTATTCAGCGGGAATTCTATTAAGCACTTAGTAGAAGAATAATGCATCCAATGGATTCTGGAGACCGAGTTTGGTTGGGAATGGCAGGCTGCGTATAAATGGGCTTCCATTATTGCATCACCTTGACCCTAAACTCCGACACAGACAAAAATAAATAGAATGCATTGGTCTTGATTTGATTGAACCATAAATGAAAAGAACTGACAACTTTGTAAAAGCAAGGTGTTATCTTTATTAGTTTGTTACGAGGCGCAATTATTTATGATAAAATGTTTCATATTCTAGTCGCTATGCAAGTAATCTACAAGGTAAAGACAAATTATTGTAATCTGCTTTGTGATAATTGTCAGGTACGACTGAAGACCTTGCGATTACTTCTATTCCGTCTGTTGTAAGTAAAATTTTAATGAGTATCTGATTACGGATACAACAAAAATGTTTGATGAACTGTTTTAAATTTTTCGAGCATCAGTTCGTGTCACCTATGAAATGTTTTAAATCACTAATCGTTATATTTGGCGCATATATGTTTACTTAAAGGCTATGCCCATTTACAGCTGATCTATTTATGAATTTAAGTACCTATTTTTGTATATACCTTACCTATATTCCTAAGTTCCTTGTTTATTTTTTCTCTTGTCTGTTTTATGGCTTTGAATTATAACTTAAGCACCACATATTGCATCCATAAGTATATTTAAACCGACATTTCCAAGAGTGCCTTGTACTCCTACGGCGAGTAAATGAGTATGAGTATACAGTTTAGTTCACCGCTGTAGTTTTCTTTGCTGTCTGCTTCAGCTAATTCCAAAATTAGTGTAGGCCATGTTTATAACGACTTTTTCCACTAGTGGATAAAAAATAGAAGTGAAAAGAATCAATAAACACCAAGTACTTCATTTGTTTCTATTCTTGAATCGTAATTTTCTTTGTTAAGTAACTTTATTAACCCTTTAATACTTATTTGAATATAAGTAAATTAGTTTAAAAACTTTACTTGTCTACGAGCTTATTTTGTATGCCGAAAAAATAAACGTTATTGATTTCTAATAGATAAGTAAAACCCTTGATTAGGTACATTGTGATAGATACCAAACATCAAACACAAAACTTGCTAACTCATCCTTCCCTAGCAGTCAGTCATTCAGAACCATTCACATAGCACACATTTGTGCGTGATAGCATGTAGTGTTGAGAGATGCATGAAGGCCAACAGTCGACGCGTTGTCGATTCAAAGGTGTTGCCGTGACGTGTTAGCTGTAAGCTATCCAGCTCGTGGGTCCGACGGAGCCTCTGCAAGTTTAACGGCCGGCCGCCCGCCTGTCTGGCCGTTCACCCGGGGCTCGGCGCGGGGGCGAAACGTGCGCGAAAACCGCGCGCGCGCCGTTATCACATGATACTAACACCGAGCCTAGCCTGAACGCTTTCATCTCTTTCTAAGCGCTCAGCAAAGTAAGAGATAGATTATCGATTGCAATCTTCCGTCTTTGTTTATGATTAAGACGCTATCTGTGGCGAATACCTGCTGACAACAGACACGTTTTTACTGATTAATCCCAACCCAAGTTTCACGTGCCATGTGATGCTACTAACACAAAATATTTTCGTGTTTATTAAGATGTTTCTGTTTGTTCTAGTTTCACATGTAAAGTTCATCGTGTGGTGTCTTATATATATGTCGTATATAAATAAGGATAGTAGGTATAAGTTATTGATTAATAAAGAAATACAAATACTATCAGCACAATAACTACGTAATAGCACGTCGGTATTTGTAACTCAAGTGCTCCACTTTCGATGAATAAAGGTAAAAAGTTCAACAAGTTGCGAAGGCGGATATCTTTAATTAAGTCATTATTCGATTAACTTCTAGTAATTGTCAGCAATTCATCAGAGCATCAACACAACAAACGATAATAAGGACGTTTATTTTTCTCAACATCGCGAGCGACCCATGACATGCTGTATTGAACATTGTTCAATGTTCAATACAGCATTCAATTAAAAAAGAGGTGTTTGGATGGTAGCGCCAGTACGTAGTGCGGTTCTGGCTTAGGTATAAACTTTCTATTATCATCAGTTTGCAAATTTTAGTATAGGCTTCAGTTTGTTTCCAAAAATTGTCTTGTTTCTAAATACCTAGCGTTGGATAGAGTGAAGAGAAGACAAGAAAATCAGACCCTTTCATGACATATGGGAATGGGAATTATAATGTGAGAGGTCGATCATCAGGTTTAGGTGAGTGTAATCACAAATTTTACCACTTTCGCACGAAAATCGGCATACAGAGAAGCAAAACCAACATGTCTAGCTGCTCCACGGTCAAATGCAAACAAAGCGCGCAAAAATGTCGTCAAAAACAGTTCAGTGGTTTATGAGGAAAATGGTTAGAGATATAGAGAGAGCCGGAACAGAGGTAGACCCTAAATACATGAACATAGGTAGAAGCTAGGAGTGGATCCTAAATAGACCATTATAATTTTTACCGTTAAAATAAATTTTAATACTACATCAATAGTTTCGTCAATCAGTAGCTAGAGCTCTAGTCTAGATGGTGCAAGTGGCCGTGGAAGGTCCACGTGCAAAACGGCCGGTCAATGACGTTGAGGCCCGATGGGGTTGAGGCACCACCAACAGGCCAGCCCAAATTGAGCTTTGTATTAGTCATACATAATAATAGATTGCAAGCTACCAGGTTAAGATACTGAGACCAGATTGTTTTCGTCAAATCCAAGTGTAAGAACCAGTTTCAGACAAATTAATATGTGTAGACGACACGAATATCTGACAGCACTCCATCAACTGACTAAACTGCTTTGGCGGTATCGTGTCTGCAAATGCGAAACAACAAATCATTGGAAAAGGCAATATCTCGCCAGATATTTCAAAATTATTGAAACTTGTAAGACAATAATGGACCCAATAAGATTCCGTGGCTAGGCCGAAATTGGTGACCTCACGTCGCTTTCGGTTATCCATTAAACTTCAACTTAGTTCGCTCGAAAGTACTTGAACAGGAAGCCTGCTAAGGGCAATGAACACTGGAAGTGTGAAGGTCGCAAAAATAATCGAGCGTAGTATAGGTACCTAAGTAGTTCAATTTAAAATTACTTGAAATACCATTTTTACGAATGGAATACTTATAGTGATTTAATTTACTCAAAAATGTATCTTAACTACCAATAACAAATGAGACAGTTATCGACGTTGTGTTCTTGACAAAGTACAGTTCAACTTTCACGAGTTACCATCAATAAGGTCATCAAACTGAGATGACTAGACAAGCTTACAATTTCATTGGGAACGTCACACGTTCAATTCGTAAGGTTACCGTTAAGCCTTGCTTTCCATAGTCATTCAATTATTAAAATACGAGTAACAGCACCGTTGGTGTTTGTCGCGCAAAAACCTTACTGGTCGGTCGATGACACCGTGGGGCATTATAGGGCCTTCCTTGGAAAATTTTGAGGATCTTCATTAACATTGTCTAACATGCAAAAATGTACAGTATTTGGCATGATGAGAAGTACAATACCAGTTTACCAGTCTGAGTCTGTCTTAAGGGGCAAACGGGTTTGATTGTCAAATAGGCCTAATAGGCCAAATAGGCCTAGATTTCAGTACTCACGGGATCCCCGTGGCAAAAAACTTCAATTACTTACTTACATAAAATTCAAAATATTTTTTTGGTCCTTTAAAGTGAAAGCTGAAGATAGGGCGCTATGGCGCTCATTAGGGGAAGCCTATGTCCAGCAGTGGACTAATATAGGCTTATGATGATGTAAAAGTGAAAACAAGATTGTAAAAAAAGTTTCTATAAGTACTAAAAACGACTTGTATGAAAGTGCACTGTTTCACACATCATTTGGCAAGCTCTCAGGAACCCTGCAGTCTATTGAAATAAATTATGTTTTGATTTGGGGTTTTAATAATTATTTGGTTCCTCTAAGCCTGTTTCGTAATTAGTTGCGTAGTTTTCTTGTAAATAAACAATAACTTGATTTTTGCTTACGTCGCGTTTTTAAAAACTTATGCTCTCTCCTTCTCCTATGAACGCGCCTATAGCCATCCTTTTAACAAAATGCGCGCATTGCGCCCTCTAAAATTTTACCTCATTTTAGGTGCTTAAATCTAATTTCTTTACATAGATAGTGTTAAAGAATGAACCTTAGAGCGTCGACCTCTTTCGCGGTGCTTGCTGATTTAATTAATTAGCTCAGACAAGCATGTACGATGGAAGGTGTTTTGAAGTGGGGCGACATGAATAGCGGTACGGAACTTTTCATTAGGTAATTAAAATGCGCGATAAAGTTACTATTAAATTATCCGGCTCGAAGAGCCAAAGATGAAAAAGAGTGTGAATGTTTACTAAATTATTTCCTACTTATTAAGTTGGTTGTCTAGAGATTACCTACCGAGCATACTATGGAGTGTGATTTAATAAGCTATTTGGATGCAACTCGTCCTAGAGCGAACAGGCATTTTACATAGAGCATCATTACATAAGGTACAATGCATGCCCATGCATTGTACCCGTGTTGACAAGCAAGTACACTGTAGGTACCTGGATTTGTTATCGAATTCGGCTTAAAGTAAGCGTTATAATTATAACAACTGTAAATAAAACTCTGTTATGATAACCTGAAGACAATGGTTTTAACATTGCAAATAAATAATGATATCGATTCGATTCAACATAACGTAAAAATTGTTTTTCTGTTTGACACCTGGAAGCACTTCGCAAGTAATATGTAAGTAAGTAATGTACCAGACAATCTTACGTGCTTGATTGAGCCTGAGAACCTTCTAATTACCAAAGGCAGTTTCACCTTGCAGAATGCGTCCAGAGATTTCGGCGCCTGGCCGCATAAATCGGTGTTCCGCATTCCAATGTGAAATTCATTCACGACTGGTAAAGAAGTTGTCTAGACTGTGTGTCGGTGAAAGGTGACCATTCACCGGCCGGCGAGCTGGCTTGTGGGCCACACCGCTCCCACAGACGTGCTGTGGTCTGAGGCTGCATGTTTCGGCCGCTGCTGTCGAATGTGCAGAGCCATTTCACACGCTTCTCTATACAGTTGACAGTTATTGTAAATTGACGCATGCAAGTGTGCCTTGAGCTCCTACGGCGAATAAATGAGTATGAGTTAGCAAACACCTGGCAGGTTGCGTGTTTCGGACAATGCATGACGATTTCAAACAGCTTCTTACAAAGACGATCAATAAAATTTAAAATTTTTAGAACTCGTAGCAGGCAGCTGAAAGCTTTTGATAGTTAACACTCTACTGAATTAAGTAAGTATCATACTTACTTTCTTCTCAGGAAATTATGCATAGTTTTTATTTAATTGTTGTGAATTTGAATAGTTTCTATTTCCAAGTAATGAATGCGCTGATAAGTATTGTAAATTACAAGCAGTCGGCGGCGGCTTAAAATTCTTAAGTGACTACTTTCCAAAGAGCACGATATAATCTACATGAGTGCAGTTCACGAGTTTAGTTTTAATGACAGCGCATCGCGGCACTGTGAGGCCAGCATCCGCATAGCAACAACATTCAGAAACTGAATGAAAGTTGATAGCGCCCGCTGAAGCCGCCCGCCGGATAAAATAAGTGTTCGTGGATGGTTCCGGTACTCGCAAATATTTGGGGCTCGCCGCTATACACGGGTGCACCGACCCATTGCCATCGCATTCTGATCCATATTTTTAAGTGGATTTCGTGGTAAGAAAGTAAATTGGTACGACACAAATTCACCCCTCGTAATTTATTCAGCTAAAATTTTGTTTTCTCGGCCGTCCTTAGATGAATTAGCATGTTTTATTTGGAATTCATGAATTCCAAGGAGGTTGTTAGCGAATTTGTCAGAGATATTCCCCTGTTATCCTCATGAGCAAGAATGATTTCTCGTTTAGCCACCGGCTCTTGGGAAAATCCTAAATGATTATTTATGAAAAGCGTTCTACGGTAAACGAGACGGGTAGTTATAAGCCAGGTAAAAATTTAGTCAATTTACTTTCATTTTTGAACTGATTTGTTTTGTTGGTTGAAAGCACAAGAGTCAAAAAGGCATTTCAGTTTACAAATTCGCGAAGTTTATCCTTGTACAGACCACCCGAAACATCGATTTGATTGCTTCAGTTCGAGAACCGGTCATGCCCCGGATTTCTGAGAAACTAGGTATTAAGAGCAGGTACCTTGTGTTATTTTATTTTAGAACCGGGCGATGCACCGAACTCAATCGGAGTGCCAGCAGCCAAGAGCGTGGGAGTTAACGCTCGCATTGAAGCCGAAAAAAAACTGCATACCTACCGAATGTATGATTCACTTTTAATTTATTGTAAAACACTTTAAATCCCTGATGTAGAATACTAGCAATGTTAATTTTTTCACGACTCGACATAAGTACGAACCAGACACTAATTTACAAGTACTTACGTCAAAAATAATCAAATTTGTTTTTCGTTTCAATACGCAATTTACGCATAGTATACGAAACCTGCAAGTCAATAGGTGTATATTTGTCACCTCGCCTGCAAAACGCAATGGCTCAGGTTTACCCCTGTTTATCCAAAAGCGACAATGCAAGTACCCATCTGTGAGGGCTGTCATGGAATTAGGTTAAAGGTTGGGGAGGTCACCGCCGCCGGCGAGATTTGGGGTCACGGCGTTATGGACCGTTCATAACTCGCCAAAAATAAACTGGTAACAATATTTAGCGAAAATTTGCAGAATATCGCCATCTTAAACTGTTCAAAAACTGATAAAGTTCTCATTAAAAACGATTTAAGTATTTATTGAAATATTTATATTTATTTTTAAGAAATATTTGCCTGTACTAAAGTAATTAAATTGTAGTTTGGGATAGATAGATAGATAGAAAATTCTTTATTGCACACTTATAGATAGAAACTATTGAACTATTGGATATTATGTACTAACATAATTACTTACTTATTTGGGATTTTATTGTTAGTCTCAGTCAATATTTTTTTTCTTGAGAAAATTACTAGTGCTGGGTGATAAAATCAGTAATCAGCCTGTTCTAGTTAATGGAATACACAACTGTATTTAAATGCTTTTATTGAATGTAAAAATTTACATCCATTGATTGATTATGATTGCTAATTATTTCACAATACTGACAGCTGTTGAATGATGTACAACCACAGTAAAGTAGATCGCTGGGTGCAATTACAAGTAACTCTACATGCTACTATTCTATTTTTATAACAATAAAATAATTGCTTTCATTCATCAATACAAATGGATCAATACAAAACAAACCAATCAAACTGTTAAGCTTTTACATAACTGCCGGTTACACAGCTTACCTATTACAGGTAAACCAGGTCAGATGGATGTGGGGCAGTTACCCTACAGGTGTGTATTGTAGGTTGAAGGGTTGTGTGCATTCAATAATACACCCTTTGGACATGATCCACTGTCATAGGTGATGGAATGGAAAATTACATTGTAGCTCAAGGACCCGTACATTGTTTGATGTCTTTGATGAATGCATGGTACGATGGGGTTGGAATACAGAGAGATTATGTGTTTTATATAACTGAGCGGGCATTAATTCTTTTTATTGGTGAGCAACGAAAGATGGTATGATTGACCCATTCAGTTGTAGTTTAACTCAGTGATGTTCTGTAGTCTGTTACTGAGCCATTCTGTAGAAGTTATTCATATTTCATATCTGCTGATTAGCAGTGTCAGAGAAGTTTCATAGATATTGATCGACAAGTAGAAGCAGATATTCCTTGGAAGTGTTATGAGCGCACATCATTAAAGAAGCTATAAGATAAAATTCAATGAATAGATATTTAGTTTTTAAAAAGAAGTATTTGATTTTTATATTAAACGCAATAGCATTATTTAATCTAGATGTGATTTATACTACTTACCACCTTAAACAGTTTCAAGCCCAAAAAATCTCTAAGCAAGCTGAATTTGAATAACGATTTGTAAAACATATGATGAATTTTGATAATTTAGACCATGATTTATCTTCGGCAATAAAATTGAATTTGATTAGGTATTAAAAGTCAACAAAATTGTGTACTTACATTTGTTTTTGGAATTATCATCCATGAGCATGTTGAAGTGGTGGTGCCTGTTCCACGCAGCCATCTTGCCTTCGTGAGGAGCCCCAAGAAGCACTAGGGCCGCCCCGGCGGGCCCAACCCCGTCTAGGGGCTCCAGTGTCCTCAGTGCACTAAACTTTGTCACACACTCATAGCCCAATAACCATTTCTTATCCCACACTCAAGAGAGATGTTATCCCTCCAGTGGCGGTGTCATCGGCGCTCGGGCGCGCACATGCCTTGCACTTCCGCTGTACACGCACTTCTGCACACGCTGGTAAACAAGCCAACGGCACCCGCGCGCGGTGATTCACCTCGCTCCGCACTGGAGCTCTCACGACTCGCACCCAGCTAAACACTAGCCTCCGTCACGTGTACGCTATGCACCGCACGCACTTATCCCGGACTAATATTATTTATAAACACACCAATTATGAAACAACTAAGATAAATTCACCGATCAAAATAATTCACACGACACGAGCGAGCGAGACGCGCGGTGCGGTTGCCCTGCCTCGATTCAATCCCGACCGCTTCTTCAGATCGAATTCGCGAACAAAATAATAACAAATGTGCATGAGATGCTTGCTATATCATGTGCACGTGGGTTGCGTCATTGACCGAAGCGAGGAAATGTTGTGAAATCGGTTATTTGAAGATTATTATACCAAAACTGCGACGAAATATCTTTGAAAACACTGTCGTGAGGCAGGAGCGAATATAAAATTCGATGAAATGCGAAGTACACCTTTGCACACACCAGTATCAAAAACGATCGACTATGAATATTAACAGAGTCTAATCATATCACCACTTAAAAATACACTATTGGTAAACAAACACGGACCGTAATGCATTCATGTAGCAACAATTTGGAGCAATAATCGCAAACGCGTCGATCAAGCGCGACAAATAAGACAAAACATGGCAGACTCAAACCAAAAGCACACGAATATTGTCTATGGCGGCTGGTGGTATTCTATTTTTTTTTCAACTTGGGCTTCGGGCTGCTACACGGCCATACCGTTCATAACGTTCCTTTCCCCCGTTCAGAAACCGATATAAAAATGCTACTTTCATCATATTTCATCGGTCTCTCATTGCAACAGCATATTTTGTTTTATAAACAATGTTTTTGTACACAATTTTTCAAAACAAATTGTATAGAGCTGAATAAAAATAACGAACGAACAACGTTTAGGTATGCGTAGAACGAGATGTATCATGGCGTCGACCATAGACAATTTTAGGGAGTATTGCCATCTGACGAAAATTGCACAAAATAACTGGAAAGTTTTGTACCCACCTATAATCAAAGAGGGGTGGTGTGGTGGTTGTGGTGGAATGGTGGTTGAACCGGTCTTCTATCAATAAACAATTTTTTTTAATATATTTATGATGTTTGCTATGATGTTTGCTATTCAGACGAAAGTATAAATAAACAACGCTGGACAATCCACGCTGCATCATCTAGCCCCAGATTCGTAACGAATACATTCGACAGAGAACTAGAGTTATCGACATAGATCAAAGAATTAGCAAGCTGAAGTGTCAGTAGGCTGGCTATATCTCGAGAGGAACCAACAACTACTGTGGGAAACGTGTTTTTGTGAGGAGACCGCGACTCGGCAAACGTAGTGTAGGGCGCCCTCTGCGATAGACTGCAGGCAGATGCTGGATGGAGCAAGCTGAAGACAGGGTGCTATGTCGTTTTTTAGAGGAAGCCTCTATCCAGCAGTGAAATAATATAGGATGACGATGATGATGATGACGACATAATATGGGATTGGTTTTTCACGTTACGCAAGAAATATGTCGTCCTGTCTTGATTTTTTTATTTATTTTTATTTTTTGTTAGTTTGTTTTTGTATTCTGTAGGGAACATACTACAATTTCGTTCGTCAAGCTTTTCAAGTAGGTACATAATTATATTGTACTTTTTGTTAAATCCAAATCTAAAAAAGCACTCAATGCCACCGGATCGGAAAGCATTTCTATCTGTTCTGATTCTGAGTTCCAAATACTTAAGATGTATAATTTTTATTGGTTGTAGGTGTTCCATAATGATTCGACAAGATGTGCTTCTGTATTTTCACCCGCAGCCCGTAGTCCCTGCACATAGGCGTTACTATTACTAATGTGCTCAAAGCCATAATTCTTTTAGTAGAAGTGTGTTTTTCCTCTTCTTGTTAGATTCTGAGGAGTCTCCATAAGTTACGCACAGTCTTCCTCGTTGGCCAGAAGTTGATGGAGTAGAATATTGATCAGAGTCCGGTAAGGTCACCGCATAGCCTGAGTCCTGTTCTACTGTATAAAGTCTTCTTTTTCCGAAATTCCATAGCCCAGCGCTTGTTAAACGTAGGAAAAATGTGCCTTTGTGTGTCACTTATTATAAAACACAGGTTGTTTTCAGAAACATTAAATTTTTCCTCTAAAACTTTGGACAATGATTCCACCCTCGATGTAGGAAAGTATGAAATCTCGTTTAGTACAGCTGAATGAAGACATTTTAGAACTTCAATCAATAACTTACAGGCGTAGATGAACTTTACTTAACTTGAAGTAACACTAATGTGAATAGCTGGAATAATTTTTACCTCCCTTTAAATACTATTTTTCAATATTGAATGGGTACCTACATCATTATTATCACTTACATTCTCACGCAAAATGATTAAACAATAAAAAATAACAGATTAAATATCATACTGTTCATGCGAGCAGTCTCTGTGGTAAACCACTAAAGATAAGATAAGAGAGACGTTCCTGCTTCGACTTTTATCACATTTTTTCTCATAACTTCTAAAACCGGAACTAATTTTTTTGCATAATGTGTATGAATAGTTAGACTATTAATTAACACAAAAGTAGCACGTGAGCAGACGTGGGTGACAGTGAAATCTTCAACAAAAATTTTTTTAGTGAAAAATAAGGTATGCAACGTTTTTAGCAATTACTCAAAAATATTAAAATAATACGAAAATTAAATAGCTGGTTCGTAAAAAATATGAAACAACCTTTTCAATAATGTAATAAACTACATATCTCTATTCACAAAGAAAATTATACTAGTATTTACAATTGAAACAATTAAGCTAACTGCAGACTGTTGTAAACAGTCTACAGATAGCTCAACTATCACTCTAACTCCATAACTATAACTCCATATCAATACCAGGTGGAAGCGTCCCTAAGACGCTGGCTGCATTGCCACGCTGTATGGCAATGCTGATGCGCTGTGCCAAATCAGACTTACTAGCTCTCGGGTCACGCGTCGCTTCGACCAGACGATCAAATATTTTTTTTAAAACTCCACAGACCTAGGGTCTCGACTGTATATTATATATTAGTTATTTATTTCACAATATTGTATTGAAGCATGTGAATGCAAAGGCTTGAGTTTGGTACCGCCGTCTGACTATGAAAAATAATAAAATCAAATCAAAATCAAAATCAAAAACTCTTTATTTCCATAAATACAATAAATGTACACTTAGAAAAGGTCAAAATATAAAACTAAACACTGACACGGAAATAAAGTGATATTTTTTGATTTCTGTCGCTTCGGTATGTAGACTAAAGTAAAGAAGCGACGAAGAAACCTTTAGCCTGTTAGTTGTTATTTTTCGAGTTGGAGCAAAACCCGTCCCAAGCTTTTTTATCCTCTAGATAATCTGATATTTTATAGTAAGCCTTTTTGCACAGCAAGGTTTTGACAATTTGTTTGAATTTATTTATTGATATTTTTTGCAACTCACTTGGAGTTTTGTTGTAGAAGCGTATACATTGCCCTTTAAAAGATGCATTTATCTTGTGTAGCCTAGTTGTGGGCACAGCGAGTTTATTCTTATTTCTAGTATTTATATTATGTATGTCGCTATTTTTAGGGAATTGATTGATATTTCTATGAGTGTACAACAAGTACAATATTATTTTACAATATTATTTTAGGTATGGTGTAACAAAATCCTATTGAATAACATAATTTAACTATTCGAGTATCTAATAAAATCAAAATATTAGATAAATTATGGTATTTGTAAGAACCATTTATAATATAGCTCTTGATCTACGATATTCCATAGTGCGACGTTCGTTCGTCCTTGTCTCGCAAAACCGATCCGACTTCTTCTTAAAGCAAAATTACGTTATTTGGTGGCAGCACTCTATTAGTTCTATCTCTTTCATTGGAATAGGCACTCCTTCTGTTTCTTTTCAATTTACTCTAGTGATGTTACGTTTTAGACAGAAGCAAAATACGGAAAGGGATCTTTTCATTTTCCGTGTCAGCGTCCTCACGGACATAATGCATGAGTGTATTGTTCCATCCACTTCTGTCCACCCGTACTACAAAGCTAGTCTGTACTGCAATCTGCATCCCAGCGTGCGGTGGCATGAGCCTACACAAAGAAAATATTATGACACGTAAAATTCGAGTTGTTTGAGATTATAATGTTTTGTGCGTAGCCCTAATTATTTTTCATAAAAAAAGGAACTTAGTGATTCCGTTCTATTTGTTGTGTGTTAGTGACTTAGTGATGATGCTTGACCCAATACGATCACGCACGGGCCAGTAAAACACATTGAAAAGCGTGGAGCCGCCGCCGCGCGCCGTACGTACCTTAGTTTTAGTACCCTAGATTTCTTTCCGCACTGAGAGGAATAACGTTACGTCCGTCACGTCACATCACTATAAGTTTTTTCCACAGATAGGTCCACATCTGTGGACTGTGGTTTTTTCGTAGAAGTGGAATAGAAACTTCCTGTCAATTTAGTGAAACATTGAATTATAGAAAAGTAAATTTAGTTTTGCGTTTGCAAACGGTTGATGTATATTTGTTTTGTGTGACTTGCTTACGTGTAAATATCTCTCTATTTGTTCACGTTTTAATTGAAAGCTGGAAGTCTTGTTGTGACTTGTGTAATCTGCGTCATTCATTTCTAACCTCACCTCATTAATCCATCCAATAAAGCAAACGGCGTAGAAATAACTCAACCAACGTTAACATAAAAACATCAAAGTGGCGCACGCACGGGCAGCATTCAACAGAATGCCTAAACGCGGGGGACGGGCGAGAAACTGGAAAACCGATAATATAGATCATTTTGGTGAGTTCTCTACAAGTACCTGTTGTCAGTACCTACATAAAACACCATATTTATGAACAATATCTTTCCTATAGAGCATGATGATCGAGCACACGACTCCTCGAGACGCCGTGTTAGTTTCAAACCTGGAACAAACAAAGGGAAGAATAATAAGTTCAATAAAGCTTGGAATGATCCAAAACTCCTCCTTGATGATGACATTGACATGGGAGCACAAGGAGGCCAAGGCATGGTTAACCGCAGGGGGGGATTCAGAGGCAGAGGCCGCCTCATCTCACCTGGTCCAAGAAACATGGGACCAAGAAAGAAGTTTGTCGCTGGCTTGCTGCCATGGTATCAAGTAATTGTACCATATGGGGCCAAACATGAGAAGGATGTCATACTAAAAACACTACTCAGTGCAGTGGCCCCTGATGTATTCATACCACATTACTACAGAGTGAACGGCAATGCTGCCATTTTCTATGTTGATGATGCTAAGATGGCTGAAAAGTTGTTCAATGCTGACAGAAAGATTACCATGTCAGATGGTTTCAAGCTGGTTGTTATAGTGAGAAATGCAGTCCCAACTGTGATAGTTGATGCTGAAATGAAGGAGAAAATGAAATTGTCAATGGCTAAGAGATATAATGCAACAACTAAAGCCTTGGACTTGACAAAATTCCATGCTGACCCAGGTAAATTAATTGAATCCATTTAAATTTTTTATGTGATTGTGCTGGTAATATACAATTGATCTTAAATTTGGTATTAGAATATTTATTATAATGTTTATGTTAATATGGATTGTATTAATAAAAAATAATTGAATCACCCCAACTCTACCTCTACAACCTCCCAACAGGAGACTAAAGCATATCAACCAGGGGTGGGCAGCAGCGCTTCCTGCAACAATTCTATCACCCAACTGCAATCCCTAACCCGCATGCCCAGCGTGGGGATTATGGGCATTACCCCCCATGAGATAAAAACCAATAAGGCGCTCAGGGGGAGGCCTGCGTCCAGCAGAGGACCAATATAGGCTGTTGAGGTTGAGATTGAATTATTAGTTCTTTGACAAAATTTCTAATCTTGCAGATCTAGTGGACATTTTCTGTGCCCTATTCCGGCCAGCAATAATGCTGGAAGCTATTTCCATAATATCGGAGAACATTCCGGATATTGAAGCGCTGAACCTCAATGACAATAAGCTCCATGGGATTGAGCATCTGAAGGCGTTGGCAACAAGCTTCAAAAGTTTGAAGATTCTGTACATGGGGGATAACAGGGTAAGATCTATAGAGTTTATAGAATGAGATAATAGTTATTCTAGAAGAGAGTCATGAGCATAGCGAGTTGCTCTGAAGTAGACTGCTGAGGTAGCGAGGGATTGAAAAGGCACAAAACGAAAAATATTTGCTCTCGAGTTAAACAAACAACTTTTCACCACACCTAGCGAAAAAATATTATGTATTTTATAAACAAGGTCAAATGTCAGAAACTCATTTTGGTCGAGAGCCTACTTGTTACTTGTTTCTGGACTGGTTTCCGCAACTTGGCCACAGGTTGGCCCTTTTTGCGTGTCAGGTGGGGGGCTGCTAATCTAACCACCCGATGTACTCCAGCCAGCAGCTCGCTGACGCCGGTACATGCCTCCCTAGGCATCCTGGGGATACCTTGGGACACCCCCAAGGTATTGTAGTCGTTGAGAAGCAACGCGTTTTATGTGGTCTTTGTCTTGAAGTAGGTCTTTAGCTAGGGTGTTGCTGTGATTGTTTAATCTTTCCTTATATTTTTTGCATAAAACGCCTCAAGAGATGGCATATACTGGAACTCGACCAAAGGAACTGAAGTGACATTGCAATGGCAAATCAATATTCCATTCCACCCAAGACCACATCTAATCATGGCTAAACAGCCGATAGTAGATAATTACAAGGAAAACAAAAAAAAAAAAAGAAGCAACGCTAGCACATGCGCATGCGCGGCCGTCTCCTCTGCGTTCATGCACCCTCTGCATAGGGGGCTGTCCGAGATACCCAGATTAAATAGGTGTTTGTTAAGCATGCAGTGTCCCGTGACAATGCCGACAATTTCACGCTTCAGATTGAGGAGTTTTCGGGAGAATCTCTGGAAATACAACAAACGAACATAAATTTGCCTGGAAAATCGATAACATTTTCGTTCAATAATTGTCCTAACATGAGCAATATAACTTTTAATATTAATTAAATTTATTATGTAAAAGGTCCTTCTTTATTTCCTTGCATTTTTTTAAAGAAAAGCGCTATTATATGCCTCGGCCGAAATGGCAATTGCCTGTCTCGTATCATGGAAGTCCTCGCCTGCGGCTCGGCCTTCAAACTCATACTCGACCTGCAATTGCCTATTTTGCTGCCTTTGCTATAATGTACTATTAATCCACACCTGAGCAAACCTCAGTTTTGCTTGCTGTTTTTCCGTTTTTGAGCGAGAGTGGTGAAAAATAACTTTTTAATATTAGATTCCATAATATTCTTGTTCCCATAAAATTCAAACAAGAGCACATTATTTAAACCAACATGGTTTAAATAATAGAAGAAATATATTTGAATCTTTGACCTTCATTTAATTTCTTTGACACAGTTGAACCACAATCCATACTAATAATATAAAAGCAAAGGAAACTAGTCTGTCTGTCTTTTATTTATTTATTTTTGCTTGCATGTACATTCATTCTTAGGTCTAACCTACGTTACCTTTTCACGACTAAATGGTTTGGTAGGGAGGTAAACAATATCCCTGGGACGGAACATAGGCTACTTGAAAAACGTGGGAAGCGACTTTTCAATAAATTTACTATACTGATGGGACAGGAAAACATCAAGTGTTCATTCAACATCATTTATGTGTTGCAATTGTGAAGCTACACTGGCTGAAAATCATATTCTGAATATCTTATCTTCAACAGATACCATTCTTGGGTTCCTTGGATCCTCTGAAGCCGCTACCATTGGTTGAACTGTACCTGAAGGGAAACCCATGCGTGAAAAGGTTTAGTGATCACGAAATCTACATCAGGTAATGTTCTTGTGATACAAAGTGGTTGGAAACCGAAGTGGTAGAACTTATGCCTGTATAAGGAACATATTTGTTTTTAGGAATTATGTGTGTTGTGTACTGTTTGTCTTATCAGTAGGTAAAATGTTCTTTTTCTTGGACTTTGTCTAATGGTTGATAATTAATATAATTATTGTTTTAAACATTAATGATCCAATTACACACAATTCAGATGTCACCTAAAAAAACTAATCGGGCAGGAATGAAAATGTTGCCCTCCCTTTCACAACAATTAAAAAAAAAAGGATGGCATCATTTTAGTGCTGTCAAATTAGTTGAGTCTAGAATTGGCAAAATCTAAATTGACGCCAATAGTTAAAAAATAAGATGGGGTACTCGTGGTGGTGGGATCATAATTAATATAAGAAACTTAAATGTGTTTTTAACTAATTGATATAATTGCAGGTAAATGAACTCCACTTAGCAAATATGTAAAGAGCATGTTTACCAAATAAATAATAAGAAAAACATAAGCAATACATTATATAATTAACGAAACATTGTTGACACTTGCAATTTTAAAAGTTCTAGGATCAATTTCCATTATAAAAAGAGACTTTCAAATTCTTTGCAAAATCCATTGATGGTGTATCCACTGGGCGTGTATATAGGTATGAAAAATTCTATTGAAAGATTGAGATACCCATATTATATATATATATATATAGACGAAAGATTCTCAGATCTACCGTGCTTGAATTTCAAGCAATCAAAGTACCTATATTCAGGCCCAGTTTTACCATTTACCGAATTTGATCCTAAAAGACGTTTTGTTTTGGTAGTGCCACCAACACAAGATAAGATATTCACAATCTCAATATAAAACTGTAAACCTATTGACATGGACTTGAAACAGTCAAAAGTGGTATGTTTCGAAGTCCTGCTTTTATGTCTGTACTAAAATCATTTTTGTTACAAGGCCAGCAAAATATCTGTTGATAGAGACAAAATTATAAAAACCTTTTGTTTCAAACATCTCCTTCCCATAAATATGGGAATAGGAGTAGATAGCAGCTCAAGGTCAGAGACTGAAATTAGTCTGACCTAGAGCTGCTATCTACTCCACAGATAATTTGATGACAATGTATGCATGTTGGTGACTCTACCTGCAGTGACATCTAGTTGGCACTACAGAACTAAAACTATTTCTGTTTCATTCTGATATTGTTCTGAAGCTAACATGCCTTTGTGAGTTTCAGAGGTGTCTTGACATCTGTTGCTATGTTATTTCTTGTCTCCAGCGAGGTCCGGAAGAAGTTTCCCAAACTGGTGAAATTGGTGAGTTCTACGGAATCTGACCTCATTAAATTGATATATATTTTTGTGCTTTCTGGGGTTCTTGCTACTATTTATTTGACTTTTCTCGTTTTGTGTGCCCAATGGATATGCATTGACGCATACAGTTGGATCGTCATTGTGAGGATTCAATTTGGAACCTTAGGCTGCCTGTCCATTAACGCGGAGCGAGGCAGCGGACCGGGGAGATTTAAGCAATATTAACCAATAGATTTGCCTAAAATCTTCGCTCTGTGTCAGCGAACTAATGGAATTGCTTAAAATCTCGCTGTCGTTCTGCGTCAATCAATCAAAATCTAAAACTCTATCCCATAAATACAATAAATGTACACTTAGAAAAGGTCAAATTATAAAACTAAACACTGACACGGAAATAAAGTGATATTTTTTATTTCTGTCGCTTCAGTACCTATGGGTAATAATGAATGAACAGGCAGCCTTATTGTGAGGATTCAAAACATAATTTTGACATTCATTGTGTATTATAAGCCTGCTTTTCCGCCAGAAATGTTCAAGGATGCGTACCGAGCGATATTAGCCCGTTATGATTTTGAGGCTTGATGTTCATACCTTGCATCTTGTTATTCATGTACTTACATATTTGTGTACGCACTACATATTACTGGTGGCAAGGCAGTTCATAACTTAACTGCATAGCGAGTACCGTTCTTCTAAATCTACGTTAAAACGATTTCATCCGATTTTGATACTCACCCAAACAAAATGGTCGCAAATCCGTTTTATATTGACCTATAAGACCAGTACTCGCTGCCTATTCTACGATAATATCACCACATCAAACTGTAGGATGGCGTGGAACTCCCCCCTGCTATTGGTTTCGACGTGTCAGAAGATGTCGCGCTGCCGCCCCAACAACAGTCGTTCCTTGTAGACCCGGCTGGACAAAACCTTGTGAGGTGAGAAATTGTTTGAATACCTACACAGTAGCATCAGCGGTGCTGAAACGCAGCTGTCAAAGATCCTTAGGACGTGTGCTGGTTCGGCCCTGTAGGGCTATTCGGACTTTCTGCTACCATCGACACGGAATTTGACACATACGCTCGAAATTGTAATATTTGAGCGGTTTTTAATATTTTCCGCGTTCTGCAAGGAACTTTACTCACAGAAAAGTAGTTTTCCACAAATTGTAGACCATTTTCTATGAACCTGATAAGGATGCATATGCATCGATTTCGTCAAGAATAAACAGACCGTTCTTACCGAATTTTATCTGCACAAGAGACAAAATCCGTGCTTGTGGACCCTTATCGAAGTCCGTGCTCACGCTTCTGGTTAGGTTGGAGATAATGCACAGTAAACTACAATGCGATATGTCAGTTAAGATAATACTATAGATCCACCATTGAGATTTAGAACTAATTCCAAAGCTTCTTGTACCTAACTAAAACGTCTAGGATAAGTGAATCATTACATTGTTGTAAGACTACGAACGTGTATGTAATTTTTTTTTCTGTTGTTGACTTTGTGGTACAGTGATGGTACAGTACCTTTAAAAGTAGAAATGAATCTTGGCAACAAACGCCAACATTTACCGATTGGTAAATAATGATTATCTTTGTGCAATTAAATGCAAGCAAAGATGCAAGTAGCAAATTTTCAATCGTGAATCCTAAAACGACTTAGAAATTCTACGGAAATTTAATACATAAATGCAATGCAAGTAAACACGCTCACCGAACACGCATTAAGAACCACGTACAAATATAACTGTGAAAGTGTTGCCTAATGCTTCATACTAACAAAACTAACGTTGATTGCATGTATTGTCAACGACAAGACAACACTGGCAAATCAATAACGACGACCTCTGTGGCGCAGCGGGCGAAGGTCTGCCTGCGACGCAGGAGGTTGCGGGTTCGATTCCCGCCTCGGGACAAATGTTTGTACGATCTGCAGACATTTGTCCAGGGCGTTCTGGATGTTTTCTATATGTATAATAAAAAATATATATCTATGTAGTGTATTGTATTATGTATAATATCAGTTATCTAGTACCCATAACACAAGCTCTATTTAGCTTGGGGCTATATAATGCTGTGTGAATTGTCCAGCATTATTTATTATTTATTTATTTATTTATTAATAAACATCGTTTTCCTGGAGGTAAATAAGATCTGCACAGAGATATCATTTATGTCATGTCGTGATCTTATGAACAATCAATAATTGATATCCATAAATCATAAGTTTATTATTAGAACGTCATCATGGTGCCAGTGGTATGGTTACACAATTGTAAACACCCCAGGGGTGTCGTTCACAAAACATTGTTGATTGGAGTATGCTGTTTTCAGGGATTTCCTCACACAATACTTCGCGATCTATGACTCTGAGTCGCGACAATCATTGTTAGAGGCGTATCATGAGAACGCATCGCTTTCAATGGCGGCTAACTACGTCTCTGCAGAGCGTGATATGAGGAATGCGGCGTCCAAGTAAGTCCAAGTTACTCTTAGATAATCTTATACGTAGACTCTAGACAGAGCTCTTTTTAGTCAATGCAAGCAACGCTTACTCTACCGTAGCTTTGCTTGCCTTGACTAAAAAGAGCTCTTCAGAAACATTAGGTACTTACGTTGAGGGCCAGTTTCAAAGCGAAGCGGAGATGTTTTAAATCTTCGAACGTGAAGGTAGCGATTTACTAACTCGCTTTCTCTCAGCAAAATAAATACAAACTGTATTTACGTGTTCTGTGCATTTCTGTAAACTGTTTCTGTAGGAACACAATTTTTTTGCGAATTTGAGCGTAACCCCCCGCCTCGGTTTTGCTTCTGTGTGCTATACGTGTACGCGTACGTGTGAGCATACTTGTTTACCTCACCTCATTGGAAAATCGGATCTATATGCGTTATTGCCTCTATTTCTTCTAGACTGAACACATACATCCCACAAAGCCGCAACATACTGCGTATAACGGAACGCGAGTCCCGCAGAAGATACCTGAAGAACGGGCGACTACAAGTGGTTTCATTCCTGTCAGACCTGCCGAAGACGACACATGACCTCATGGGCTTCGCGGTGGATCTCCTGGTGTTTACTGTGAGTACCTCATCTTCATTCACAGCCGGATTCTACTCATTGCTGACTCTGAGTATAGGCCTCCCAAAGCCATTCACCACGGTCTTGTGCTAGACACATCCTTTGACGCCCCGCGATGTATGCTATGTCATCGAGCGTGTCACGTCTCCTTTTTGGGATTTGCATAGTTCCATGTCCACACGATAGAGGCGCTGTACCAAATTGTATGAAAAAAAGAGACGTCACGATCACGTGACGTCTGCTTCTTTGGCCCATCCTTAGCCACGAAGTGTAATTTTTCTGACGTGACAACGTCTTATAATTCGATAGAGCCGGCTGCACGCACGAAAAAACATGACGTCATTGGGCGTTACCTCGCTCTGAGGCGTTACCTCGCTCTGAGGCGTTCCATGTAAGGCTTGAAGTGCAAGCGAGAGCGCTCGACATCCGTCTCTCTCCTACTTGAGTGAGCGATGCGTCTGCGTGGACAGCTGCTATACTATAGTACATTTACATGTTTTGATCGAGTATCAAATGCTACCATTCCATCAGTATTTTCTTAAGACGTTGTCACGTTCAACTATCGTCAGTAAACCGACTTTACAGACAACCAATTTTTTTTATTGATATATGATATCGTTTCTCTTTTGATTACACGTACCTACTTACAGTTAAGGGACGATCCTCTCAGCCCCCTAAGTTGACCACCTCTCTCGGCCAATAATCATTAACTGTCTTGCCATTTTATTAGTAGTATAAGCAAAGGTATTTGAGACTTCTTCTGGTTCGAAAAGTTCTAGTTTGGAAGTATACGCGATATACGCGTGTAAAAACGTCGTGTCGCGTTTTCCTTGTCGAGCCGATGCGAAAGAAACAGTTTCCATCCTTTTGTCATACAAGCATTTTTTGACAGGCTTTAAACCGATTTCGCTTCGATAAATGTGGCAAAATAATAGCATTTTTTTATGTAAAATACAAACTTTTTATTTTGTTACATGTGGCAAGACCCTTATTCATTGACTGTAAACAAACTCAAGTTTTTCTTTCCAGCCATCAATGATCGTCCTCACAATGAACGGAGTGTTCAAAGAGACGGCGGTACCGGGAACACCCACACGATCGTTTCACCGCACATTCGTGATAGTCCCGAACGCAGCCGGTGGATTCTCAGTCATGAACGATATACTGTTTATCACCAACACCACTAAAGAACAGGTCAGTTATAATACAACTCGCAGAGTAATAGAGCAACAATGATCTTCCTCACAATGAACGGAGTCTTCGAAAATACTAATGTTCGAGAACACGCGTGTTCGTTTCATCGCACGATCGTGATAGTTCCGAACGCTTATTATCAATACAACAGCGACAGATTATTAAAGGCCAATGTCCATCGCGGAAGTGTCTCTCGCACTAATGTCATTCACGAAAAAGTTCTCATACCAGCTATACCATATAATATATATTGGCTACATCATCAGATGGACCAAGAGCGTCCCTCCTTTGTATTGGTTGCATCAACCTTATTTTAGGTTTTATTCGGCCTAATTTGGAAGCCTAAAAGGACCATGGAACCAGTACTAACAAGTCCATCAACGAAAAGTAATACTAACCATCGTTACAGGAAGACAAAGCGTTCGCCGCGGGCGGTGTATCAGAGCCAACACCCGCACCCGCCCCGGTCGCAGCGCCGGCAGCGAGTGATGACGAAGCTAAGAAGATGATGTTAGTGATGTTATCGCAACAGACCGGCATGAACGAGCACTGGAGTATCAAGTAAGTACTCCTCATACCTTCTCATTAGCTCACCACGTCCACTGCTGACGGCTCTGGGGGGTCCCAAGGAGGGTTTTTCCATAATCATCACGTTTGGCAGACGAATTGGTGATCGCAGTGGACGTTTTAAAAATACGAAGAGGTGCTGCCATTCCTCAGGTTCTCTTAGTCAGCTCTTGCGACATCTACGAGCTGAGTTGGACGTGTCGATTTTTAAGGCGAATAGTAGGGTGGATAATGGCGCCACTACATATTTAATTTTATAATTACGTTATACAAAGGAATTATCAAGAAATCGGACCGCGCGTAGACGATATCTATCATAAACTTTTTTTAAATGTATCTGTAATAGTTTTGTTTTGTGTTATTCAATCAAAAACCTTGTTTGGAGAGCTTGGTGGCCACCAATAGGAACTAAACTCTTGAAACAAGTATCTGCCTAAATAATACAGTACAAAACTATTAAAGATACATTTAAAAAAAGCTTATGATAGATATCGTCTACGCGCGGTCCGATTTTCTGATAATTCCTTTGTATAACGTAATTATAAAATTAAATATGTAGTGGCGCCACTATCCACCCTACTATTCGCCTTAAGAAGCGACCGCTACGGTCAATGGGGATCAGTAAAGTTATAGCTTTTTTAATAGAACTAGTATCCACGGTATTGATTATGACATAGAATGATATATCTTCTTGAATTATCCAAATCGGACCATTACTTACGAAGATATTAAATTATAAACATTACGCCGTTACTGCTGGTAAAATCAAATTACGCGGATGGTGTGACGTCACTGACTCGGCCGAGCGAGCCGAGCGGAGCGCAGCCGGCACTCTTACTTCACGATTCGACGGTTAAAAACGGTGAATTAGACACAAATCGGAACTTAATTAGTTTCAAAGTCACAAACAACCAAACAAAAGGCTACGGCTAACTGGCGGCGACCGAGCCAGTGACGTCACACGCACCCGCGGCGGTTACTCAGTGAACTTTGCTAGTAATTTGGTCATAACTTCGTCAATTTTTATCGTGGAACAAAAATTGTTGCACTGTGTGTTAAGGATTTCTTTGCTCTATAAATCTGCATTCTCAACTAAAAACGTTACGGATCTTTATTGTCTTTATGCCTTAAGTTCCTTAAAAGTTCAAATCGCTTTAATCCTCTGCTTCTCACACGTTATTCTAATATCCGAAGAACCTATACTATATGCTACTACAAAGTGTAGAACTACATCTAGGAAAGTTATAATTCGATCCACTCAGTAGGTGGCGTGAAGAAGTAGGTGGCGTGAAGAAGTAGGTCACAGTCATCCATCTATACAAGCTTTAGCATTTAGCGCTCGCCTTTAGAACTCTCGAAAGGCCTATGTGCTGTTCTGCCCCACGCATGCCTGACAAAAGACCAGGCAACAACACAATTATAAAAGCATTTTATTCACAAAATAGTGCAGTTCTGCTTAAATCTATTTAAACTTTTATTCATAGTGAACATTTATCTCAAACCCAATTTCAACGGACGGCAGCTTTCACAATGTTCACTGTGCGTGATCCGACACTCATTTAGTTTAAGATAATAGGTAGGAACTGAACTGAGATAGTCTGTCCCTGACTGCGAGTTTAGTTTGGGTACAGTAGCTATATAAATTGACCTCAACCTCAACAGCCTTTATGGTCCACTGCTGGACGCTGGCCTCCCCCTGCTAAGCGCCTCATTGGCTTTTATCGCATGGGGGGTAATGCCCATAATCCCCACGCTGGGCATGCGGGTTGCGGATCGCAGATGGGTGCTAGAATTGTTCTGCAGGAGGCGCTACTGCCCGCCCCCGGTAGATATCCCTTGGTCGCCTCTTACGACACCCGCGAGAAGAGTTTGGGGATATATCATAACATAACTCTTAAAAGATATAGGTATTAACATCAAACCTTATTTCAGCTGCCTACAAGAAACTGGTTGGGATCTCCAGCGTGCGCTCTTCATCTTCAGCCAGCTCCAATCGCAAGGGAAAATACCCCCGGAGGCGTTCGTAAAGTGAAAGTTCTTGAACAATTAAGGCTGTGCTTTGCCCTGTATATAATAGATAGAAAATAATGACTATTTCTGCGCGCGAGTGAACGAAATAGTTGATTGACTGGAAACACATGTGTGTGTGAAATCTAATTGGAAGAAGTTTAATGATTAAGAAGACTTATTAAGTTTGAAGATGAAATGAGAATTGAATTTAGTTCCTGGTGATAAATATTAAATACTGCCAAGTCAGAAAGTATTTGCTTGGCATATGTCATGAAAAAAAACGGATAATCATATGAAAACTATGATCTGCGAATGATGAACTGATGATATAGCGAAATCAACATTTTTTCCAACTGAAAAGATATTTTCTATGATTCAGATTGCAAATTACAACAGAAAAATCTATTAGATTGGAAATCCGCCAAATGATTCCATCTGTCAACAGAAGTAGTGAAGAAATAAACAAGCAATCTGAGAGCTTCTAATTGAAATGGCGAAAAAATAATAATTTGAAGACTGCAAGAAAGTACTAGAAGATTGGGTTTAATAATTTAGTTATTTACATATATTATGTAGAAATATCTGTAACGTATCAACGTAACGATTATAAAATCATATGTATATTTTAGAGGTTTGTTTAGAGGTTTTTGTATCAATGTGTTAGATTCTAAATGTGTTTGTAATGCTAGTCTAAACTAATCTAAAAATAAATAAATGTTTCAAATGTATAAAACATAAATTCTGTAAAGCACATAATATGACAAACATTATATTTTGCTTAATTGCACAGACTTTCGATATTCTTAGTAAAGTATTTCTGTACTCGTCAATTAAACTTTTTCTCAGTTGATAATTTTATAAGACAAAATATCAGTCCATTGTTTACTAATGCAATTTCTAAATAGAGACATCCAGGACTTTTTGAACTACATTTCTAAAAGCTCTGGGTGTGATATTTTTATAGACTGTTCTTGGTATTTGTTGAAATGTTTTTGTTAACATGGTTATAGTTATATTAATGGGTACAATAATGGTCATTTAATGATGAACACTGCAACGCGCTCGAATATTTGGAATAATCAAACAGTACACTATAAAGTCTCAATATAACTATACCGTGTATTAAATTGTAAATTTTAAATTTAATCTACTGTACTTACATTTCAAAATCTCATAATAGCGTTTATGTTGTAAAAAATTGTGATTTCACATCAGTAGCCAAGCCATGTTCTTAGAATTAGATGTCTTACTAACACGCTAAAGAAAGAAAAAAAAAGCTCTGAAATAGCGATACTAAACCGATTGTTATAAAAAAAAAAAAAAAAAAAACATAAAATACGAACCGGAAGAGAAAAATAATTGTAAATACTATTTTTAAATTGTTGATTGGTCGTTTTGGGTGGATTCACCGCAGCGAAATGGACAGATATCGTTCTTAGAAGTAGCAAAGACTACTGAGGCGCATTTTGAATGGATTTATAAAACCAACGTGGTTGAATGCCACGGCCTACGGGCGCTAATGTGACGGAACCCTCTCAGTAATCTGTTATGGGCTAGTTGCATGTTTTGGTTTGTGGAATCCTGATTGCGCCTGATTTGTTTGAACGGAATTGGTTCCTAGCTGCGGTGGTCCGGGAGGGGATTAGGGATTACGTTCTGTAAGCTACGATATAAGTAATAAATATTTTTCAATAATACCGAATATTGTGTTTCTCTTTGAAAGCGTTTGATGTAGAAAGTAGGTTGCCGCAGCCGGTGGGATTATTGTGTTTCATAGGAGCTCTTAGCTTTAACAGCACATAGCAGGACAGCCTTAAACAAGGTTAATTTCCTCTTCACAATAGTTTTCACTTCAAATTTAGTTATTATAAGCAGGGTGTAGAAGAGGCGGGGGGGCTTAGTAATCGCGGCCTAGTCACCCGCGATGAAGCTAAGAGGAACCCATGGGGCCGTACCAACGCAGACGGCGACACGGCTGGCCCCTGGACGGACCGCTCCTCTGGGTTTTGCGCTCTAAGCCCAGTTGGAGCGGTAGTAGGTTGCGGTGTCGTATGGGAGGCACCGCAACTGAGGCGGGCGGCTGTGCTGTATGGGCAGCATGGCCGCAGGGAGGTGGAGGCCGCGGCGGGAGAGGAGTGCCGGTATTGAGGTACGCCGCTCTCCCTGCCTTCCGCGGCCTTGGCGGGGTCGCCACCGTACGATGGCGGACGCGGTGGGGTCGCAGGGGAGGAGGTCTGTCGGTAAGGCGATGGCCGCTTTCCCTATCCTCTGCGACCGTGTGGCAGGCGGCGGGGCCACTCGACTGACCCGTCGCAGGGGGACCTTGGGCGTTCGGACACGGGGTCGTCCGGCGCCCAATTAACGGTTAAGGTCCCCAAGGTGGTCGTGGCGCGTCATGTGTTTCTGGCGCGTCGCGAAGAGGGGGTGCTGCACACCCCTAGTGAGGGGCCCGATATCGGGCAGCCGCGGTGGGTTCGTGGATGAGTAAGCGTTCCCACGTTCCTACCACAAGCGGCAGAGGCGGAAGCACCCTGAGGGTTTTAGTGGTGTTAGAGTCCCACATCATCGTACTGTCTCCCCGTGGCAGTACGATATGCGTGCGCATTTCCCTCAGGATAAAAAAAAAAAAAAAAAAAAAAAAAAAAGAGGGTGTAGAACTATAATAAACTTGTATTGTGAGAGGCTGGAGCTTGCTATACGGTTTTAGGAAAAACCTGTAACTGCAAGTCTCCAGGGTCTCCACGGAGTAGGTACATACTATATAGGGTACTGTTGGATGTAGAAACTAATCGTGGGCGACAGTGGTTTTGCATCTATGTTAGTAACATATAACGTATCTACTACCAGGATCATGGTAGGAAAAAAACAATAATCTATTCTAGGTAATAAGTGCGTAAAAAGTTTTTAACAATGTAGGTAATTGTTATATCACATCATAATATTTATAATTTAAACTCGTAATGCGAAAGTTTGGATGTATGGATGTTTGTTACCACTTCACGCCAAAACGACTGAACCGATCGGGCTGAAATTTGCATAGATATAGCTCTAAGCCTGGAATCAAACATAGGCTACCTTTTATCCTACTAAACAGTTCCCATGGGATAGAAATAATCACTCATCATAGTCATCATAGAATCAACTCGTGCGAAGCCGCGGGCAGAAACTAGTCTTCAATAATTTACGCATTAGGTATGGTATAGTATGACATTTTTCGATATTCTAGCCTCTAATTTAAGGCCTAGCCTAGGCCATCCGCGTTAGTAGACTAGTCTAATATGATCGACCCTGGCTGCCTACTGGTGTGATTATATGTGGGGTGGGGACTACCATACAGAGTGTGATTATAGCCTTTTCCAAGGTTAGTAAACTATTTACTCATAAGAATATCTGATTTACGTTCGTGGACGCAGAAACTGAAGTTACTTACCAGGAGCATGATTCAACAAACAAAACCCTAATGATGAAATTCTTATCTCGGAGGTGCTTGCGTCAAAAGTGTGCTTACACTGTCAATTCTGTTGAAAATTATATTTGAACAATGATAGGTCGCCCGTGATGGGATTTTGCTTGATAGCTGTTATCTTGTAATGTAGGCGTGTACACAAACCACTGAACCTTGGCTAATTGTTAGATTTTGTTTTTAGGTTTAGCTCTTATAAAGCGGTCAAGGATATAATGAGGAAAACTACTGAGACAGGTTATCAGGAGTTTAGGCTTTCCGACATTTCGGCATAATTGCTGTAAGCTATTTGCCGAGAGTCTACATCACAAGTTACAAAACTTAGCTAAAGCGAGGAGTTGAACCAAATGGAGAAATAGGTCTAAAACACAACATTATTTTACCAATAATTTATGTTATAAATATCTAAGATCTTCAGAAATAAACTATTAAGTATATTATTTATTTAAAATTGCATGCACCATCACGGAATATTTGAAGTCTAGCTGGTTATGGTTCTGAACACTAATCACACTCGATTAGTGTTCAGAAACTTGATATTTTGTGAAATTAACTAAAAGTGTTGGGTAAAGCTGCGTGGTGCCGGCTTTGAATTTGCACCACCCCAACCACAGATAAGATAACGTTACTTAGTAACCCCAACTCTTCCGCGGGTGTCGTAAGAGGCGACTAAGGGATATCCACCGGGGGCGGGCAGCAGCGGCCCCTGCAGAACATTCTACCACCGAACTGCGATCCCCAACCCGCATGCCCAGCGTGGGGATACCCCCTATGAGATAAAAGCCAATAATCGGCGCTATAAAAGGCGCTTATCAGGGGGAGGCCTGCGTCCAGCAGTGGACCAACACAGGCTGTTGAGGTTGAGGTTGAGAGGTTGGGTACCACCTACCTACCTACCCAGAGCTGAGCTAAAGGGATTTTCTCTGATGGTGACTCCGCCGTTGCAAAAAGGGGGACAAATCTATTTTTTTCCCACTGTCACTCTAGGGGCACAGAGCACGGAGACAGATAATACCTAACTCACTTTTTACAAGTTGCTGTTTTAGGGGCCTTTCATAAGGAGGCCAATATAATTGATAAATGTTATTAGGTTAATTATGTAGTTCAAAGATTGCATAATGCATTTTCAATTAGCGGTTTTTCACAGAATGAAACTGCTTATGAGGAAGAAATATTTAATAGGGGGAATTACCAATTTAGGGCCGCATACACGGTGTGTGAGTGCCGTTCCGTTCCAACTAACCTTTTAAGTATTTGAGCTGTAATCCGTAGGTATAGGTACCTACATGCATCTACTATTCAATTATGATCAGATTTGTGACTGACAGGCTTCCGCGGGCTTAGAACGCATTTTCCCGGCGAAAAGTAGGCATCCTATAACCTATCTTAGGTATGTCCTTTTCCTAGGATTCCATAAACCTTCAAAATAACCATGCGAAATTTCACTATGATCCATTTAGGCAGGCGTTCGTCTACGAATGAAAAGATAACAGACTGACAGAATTACTTAAGATTTTATATTATTGTACCTACATAATATGGATGGATAATGGATTTCTATGAATTTGATTTTATTAGTGGGAATATCACAAAAGTTGTAGCGGTAGGTTAGTAAACACATGCATTGCCCATGGCGCGACGCGGCGACGCACATGCACAAATGCACATGCTCTTGTTACCTAAGCACTAATGGGCAGTGAATACGTCATGATTATGTACCCGTCGCACCTGACCTCTGGATCTGGGAAAGATCTAGGGGGCGCAAGCAAACGGCAAGGCAAGGATAAATAATAAACATATATAATGCTGGACAATTCACTCAGCATCATCTAGCCCCAAACTAAACAAATATCTGCAGAAATATATCGGTATATATTTGTCGCAAGGCGGGTACCGAATCCACAACCTCGTGCGTCGCAGGCGGAGCATCGCCCGCTACGCCATCCACAGGGGTCGTCAGCTATTATTATAGGTAGGTATGTCCATTTCCAACCGTCTAGTTTGCTTTGTAGGAAATCTTCCAACATCCCTACCATCAGGCTGTTGACAATTGATAACGCAACGCAACGCACCAGACAAACAGAACTATTGGCTAATTGCGTCGAATCCTTGGAACTAAATTAATAAAAACAATGGAATGTTTTCGTCGTTAGTTTGTTTTTAAGAGTGGGTAGTTTAATGTAGGTATTTTCCTAGGTTATGTACATGAACACGAACCTACGTGGTGGATGGTTAGACTAAATACATCGACAGATTATTAAAAATTAGTAGAATAAAGGCCTTTATTCACAAAGAAAATTATACCAGTATTTACAATTGAAACAATTGATCTAACTGCAGACAGTTGCAAACAGTCTACAGGTAGCTCAACTGATCTATCAATACCAGTCGGAAGCGTCCCCAAGACGCTGGCTGCATTGCCACGCTGTATGGCAATGCTGATGCGCTAAGTATGCCAGATACTCACCAGGTCTCGGGTCACGCGTCGCTTCGACCAGACGCTCAGATATTTTTTTAACAACCCGAAGAACCTCGTTACCCCACGGACCTAGGGTCTCGACTCCAAGGGGAGCAAATGTGTAGGCTCTGTCGAGACCTGCATATTTGCGCCTCTTGAGATCTTGAGATCGGCCAAACTGCCGCCGCACCCGCCCTCACGGATGTCCTCGGAAGATGGGAAGGCGCAAGTGCATGTACGCCCCACACAATGGGCCTCCCCAACTCCCATGGGACTAGTGTCATACCGTTGGGCCTCTTACCATCGTCACGCAACAGACCATTCGGTTGGAGAATACCTGGTACTTACAAAAAAAATGGTACTTACTTATAAAATATAAATATAATGGCTGGTATAAAATTCGTTAATATTAAAAATAGTACATGACACTTATTTAGGGCTCTCATTAATTACCAATTAATAAGCTATTTCTTAAATGGTTTGTGGTTTGGTAAGGTGTAACCCCCTTACAATAGGTAATTTATTTATACTTACCTACTACGATTTACCTGCATTTTAAAAAACTTTCTCAGACATGTAAAAACAGAAATTTAAAAAATTCTGAGCATTAGCATCCGATACTAATTTTAGTTGTTTTATGTAAATACATATGATGGATCCTCGAAATACCTATTTGAACCACTTTTCCTCTTTCTTTTACCAAAAACCAGCAAAACCATCACACCTACACATTATACGAGGAATTAGGAATCCTTAGTACAAAATTAAGGAAAATTTAATTTCTACGAGACCGCTCAATCAAAGTCATTCGCCACCTTACTTTTACCATTATCTTGAATCAGTTATCTGGTACCTACCCACCGCGAGTGCGGTAGGCAAGTCGCTAGTCGGCAAGTGGATAGCGGACAAGTCAGACGGGCTATGTACATGTATTTTTGTTTTGTGAACAATATATCCTAACGATTAGTGTGAGTGGAGTGTGATCTATTTTTTGGGTTAGCAGTGGACCGGACTTGAGGTAAGAAGACATTTTAAGAAGGTCGTGAGACGATTTGGCGTTTATTTTTGGCTTTGATTGCGTTGTTGTGCCTTTTCTTGGTTATTTTGAAGGGGGAAGTCGCAACAGGTGGCCCTAAAAATTTATAAATTTGAGTAGCTTTGATGTTAACTGAAAAGAAAGTCCTGATTTTTACGTTAATCAAAGCACTCATTTGTAACGTAAATGTCAATGCATTTAACACGCAATACCAAAGAACATCAACGTAAAAAGTAATTGATGTTGATTGATGTGTCAAACCAGTTTTTTCTATTTGATGAAAGTACCTAGGGACCTAAAGAAGCTTAGAAACGCATCTGCCAAAGTGCCAATTCGCTTCTTTCAAAGCTGCAACAAATAGACCATTGTTCCGTGAGATATGGCGCGGTCACGGTAAGCGCTTTTCTCTTTACAACCGCCTTATGCCTTCCCCGTTAGAGTTCCGATTCGGAAGTTTTCCAAGTTCCGCTAACCGTGAGTTTATTTACCCGTGGTTGAACGTGGTTGAACTGGATTTAGTTTACAAACACTCGACTTAGTAAAACAAACCCATAAATGGACTAAGGTTTTTGATTGTTTACGGCTTAGAGGAGTTTTCCACTGGGAAAATGCTGACTGCATTTTATGGCGGTAAGATTCTTTGTTTGCATAGGTATTTAGAAACTAGCAGTAGGTATTTAGAAACTTAGCAGTAGGTATTTAAATTAGGTACCTTATCGGCGGCGGCGATGTGACCAAATATTCCCACTCATGTTAAAAAAATAACAGAGATTTCAGAAATAACCTTTCTCTAATCTGTAACAATAAAAGAAAGTAGGTGGACCCAATCCTAAATTTTTTTGTAGAAATGATTTGAAAATCTCGAACTCACGTAACAGGGTAAAAGGGGATCTTTACGAGGACAATCGAATAATACCTGCTAATCTGGATCTAGACCTACCATTAGTATAGGCACCACCGTTAGCTCCACGCAATTGTTGCATTGTCCAATTGAAGTGCCCCTCATACATTCATTAAAATTGCTTTTGACATGACGTGAGATATTCTTCCTTATGCAGAAGAGCTCTTCTGACCATTGTGAAATTGAAGCAAAACGGTTGTGATTATATAGTGCGTAAGCCCTCACACTGGGTAATTTCGAAGAAATAATTAATAAATAAATAAATAATGCTGGACAATTGACACAGCATTATCTAGCCCCAAGCTAAGCAGAGCTTGTGTTATGCGTACTAGATAACGAATATACTTAATACAATACACTACATAGATAGATATCTTTTATTATACATATAAAACATCCAGAACGCCCTGGACAAATGTCTGCAGATCGTACAAACATTCGTGGGAAGGAATCAAACCCGCAACCTCCTGCGTCGCAGGCAGACCTTCGCCCGCTGCGCCACAGAGGTCGTCAAATAATATGCCAAAAATTTCGTCACTTGACCGATAGGTTAGCAGGACCGATTGGTTAGCATATTCCCGTACTGAGGTAAGGATGCGGGGTCAAGGCCCGTCGAAGTCGAGAATTTTTGGCATATTATTTGATTTCTTTGAAGCAAAAAGTAAAGCACAGCATTACGCTTTAAGTAGTGCGTCGTGGTCGTGACCTCAAAGTTCACAGTAAGTACATTTCTAGGCAATCAAAACTTTCATTGCATAGCGGGTCATGAGCCCCTCCCATACAATGGTCGAGTTAGCCATAGGCCTACATTCGGAACAATCAAAACCACTGGCCTATTAGAGCCACTATGGGCAATAAATATTAGGTACGAATTTACGATCGATCAAGGTAAATCGATAAGTTGTCAAAAGGAAAAGTACCTATGTCGTTTCGTGCCGATCTGTACCTAGCTTTGGTAAAGAATTTAGAAAACCAAGTCAAAGTAGCATGAATTTCATCCACAGCCTGTATTGGTCCACTGCTGGACGCTGGCCTCCCCCTGATTTTGCGCCTTTTTGGCTTTTATCTCATGGGGCCATAATCCCCAAGCTGAGCATGAATTTACAGAAAATAATTAGGTAAGTAATAATAATAATGCTGGACAATGCGTCGAGATGCCGTAGTTCACCCAGCCAGCACACAGCATCACCTAGCCCCATCTAGGTAGGTCTAACAAAATGCAAATATTCTGATTAATTGATCAATTTAAAAAATGATTGTTTGTTATCCTCAAGAGGCAAAAATAAAGAAAAAGCTACCAAAACAGCCCATCATAGAAATATTATAAATACAACTGAGCCAGCAATACAAAAAGATAAGAGCTGATAAAAATAACAAGCTTTTACGTAAAACGTACTCTCTTTAATCAATTAGAACCTTATCCGAATGATAGATTGTTGCCATATAAGATCTGTCGAGCAATTTAGAGCGAAACGTGTTTCAATCATCATCATCATCATCAGCCTACAAAGTGCGATATTTCGCGACAGTCAATGACGCAAAACAAAAAACGAAACGTTGCAGGATAAGAAAATATGGCTAAAATTATTTTTATACGGTCTTCGGCCGCTGCCGATCATACCCCAACAACCTACCTTTAATAGTCCACAGCTCGATTTAGGCCTTAAATGTGTTCAATAGTTTTTTTAATATGCTTTTTGTGCTGTTGAGCTTTTTCTCCAGGGTAATGTTAAAATTAAAACTACCCATGTAGGGAAACCAAGTGTTTCTTATCACATTGTGATAAAAACAAAACCTATCCTACCTATACTTGGTTTTAGAATCATAGATATTTTAAAAAAACAAAGGTAACAAAACCAAATAAGTATATTCTAGTAAAAAATATTTTAGATTAACTGAGCAAATCGAAGAAGCTTGAAAGAAATTTTCATTCGTCACTTCATTTGCCTTGGGACAAATGTTTGTACGGTCTGCAAATATTGGAATATACATTATCATCACATCACACGATATGATCGATATACGATAATATACGATATACGATACGATCATGGATAGATGGATGGATGGATAGATGGATGGATGGATGTTTGTTACCTCTTCACACCAAAACTACCGAACGGATCGGGCATACAGGTAAGTCTAACCCTGGAATCAAACATAGGACTTTTTATCCCATAAATCGGTTCCCATGGGATAAAAATAACCTCAAAACGTTTCCATAGAAACAAGGCGTGCGAAGCCGCGGGCAGAAGCTAGTTTATCATTATCATATTTAGAATATTTATATTGAAATACCCAGAACACTCCGGGTGTTCTGGGTATTTCAATGTTTAATAAAATAAATATCTATGTATTAAGTGAATTAGTCATCTAGCACCCATAACAAAGCTCTGCTTAGCTTGGAGCTGGATTATGGATTTTTTATTTGTCTCTCGTCCGTTTTCAAACTCGAATTTTCACTTTTTTCGCTGCACTTTTCTCCAATAACGTGATATTGAACTTTTTGTTTTGGTATTTATTGGTAACATTGCTGTTACTGTTTAGTACCTTTCGACGACCTCTGTGGCGCACCGGGCGAAGGTCTGCCTGCGACGCAGGAGGCTGTGGGTTCGATTCCCGCCTCGGGACAATGTTTGTACGATCTGCAGACATTTTTCCAGGGCGTTCTGGATGTTTTCTATGTATAATAAAAAATATCTAAGTACTTATGTAGTGTATTGTATTAAGTTTAACAGTTATCTAGTACCCATAACACAAGCTCTGCTTAGCTTGGGTCTAGATAATGCTGTGTGAATTGTCCAGCATTATTTATTTATTTATTATTATTATTATTCCTGTTTTCTGTTATTATTATCTGTTTTTGTTAAGTTTTTATACACAAATATCTTCGATTACATAAAATATCTTGTACTCGAGAACCGAGTACCTCAAGGTATATAATCGCTTAAATTCGAAAAGAAAAACCATACGATAAAGATACCTTTCTTTATCACTGGCTAAAAAAATATCTTTAAAAGACATAGGTGTTGCATCGCTGTAAAACGTAGCGATAGAAATAGAAACGAATTAATGACAGGTACTGACTCAATTAGCAAAAAATGACAGGTTATTGTCACGTCAGTTACGTCAGAACGACCGTTTATGTGGTTAAGATAGACAACAAATGTATATTTTGTTTGGTTCCGGATATACCGATTTACATCTTTTACTTACAAATTTTTAACCCCCCCCGACGCAAAAAGAGCCCCTCTCTTTTTGCGTCGGGGGGGGGGGGTTAAAAATGTTTTAAGTGTCTGTCTGTGTATCTGTGGTATCGTAGCTCTGAAACGGATGAACCGATTTTCGTTTAGTTTTTTTTGGGTCATAGATAATATAATCCCGAGTTTTCTTAGCCATGTTTCATGAAAATCTGTCGGGGGGGTTTAAATTTTTAATTTTGTTCTTTTTGTTACACTATACCATCCTAATCAATAATCATTACCTTATGCCATTCTAACCACGGTGGCTATTTTGATTTGATATACCAACGGCTTGGCCGAAATGTTTTGAAAAAATATCCAGAACAGAAATTACTTTGACCAATTAGGGCAGCCGTTTATCTAAATAATTTTTTTTTCTAAAGACGTTTGCCAAACTGTACTTGTAAAAATAGGTGTAAGTAACTTTATTTATGTTTTTATATTTTTCGAACTTAACAAGTTCTTGCATTACTTGCAATATAAAGTAAGTTAGTACACTAGCCAAACTCGATGTAGAATGTTTGTAAACAAACTTATAATTATACTAACTTTAACTTACATACTTAATCTAAAATTCACTCTGTTACCGCATTTTTTTATACGCTATACATTACGCTATACGCTATACATTACTTGTCGATCCTTCCTTTAATAAACATAGCTTATAATTATATCTGAAACTCGAAGCTGACCAAGCAAGTGAGTTTTAGTATCTGTGTCGTGGTTGATTATGATTAACGTTCAATGAACGAATGAACATTAACATCCATGATCCCAGAGAAAATAGGATTAGTTAATCGTTTGCAGAACCCTAGATACTGATTAGAACAATAACTTTCATTAATTAAATTATAATCAACGCTATACAATAACAATGTCAACTAAACCTTACCAAGATGCAATAAAGCTCACTATGCATCTTCACTTTACCTAACCACGGAAGTTAATTTATTCAAATAGAGTGTGTCCGTGTGTTTGCGTGTCTGCCCGCGGAAGTGGGGTATCATGTGAAACTGTGTTCCGACTGAAATTCAAATCAAAGCTGAACCGATTTTGATTGAGTTTAGCGGAACTGCGCTAGACTTCCTTGTCATCCATTGAATGGAAACAGAGACACGCAACAGATCTAGTGATTTAGTATCAATCGTTCCATTTATCTTTTTTCCCAGAGTTTTTCTGGGAAGCGAGTAAAATACTCGCGTATTCCTAGAAGACACTTATCTTCCCAATTATAATTACTCTTATTACTCGGGTCAGAGATGAAGGCAGGAATTCCAATTTTCCTTCGATTAATTTTAAATTTAATCTCTTGTAACATAAAATAACACAGAGTGCCGTATGCCGAGTGCCGTAACCTACTACGGCATGAAATGAATGCAAGAATGTAGCTTTTTAATTCTGTAGACAGCGTAGGTAGGATTAGATGCACATGGTTCATCATTATTATGTTGAGGCATCTCGCAATTTCCGAAGACCTTGCACCTAGCGTGAAGCGACCCTTGCAGGCTGCAGCACTGAAGCCTCCTGAGAGCAGGTTCATTAGGTCGGACCGACAGTTTTACCGGAACGAAACCATAGGAAGTAAAAGTTTTATCGGTTCGCACAACGCTATCGTCCGGTACAACTTAGTTAGAGCGAGGCTTTGAAACTAAGAAGTGAAATAGGTCTACAGTACCTACCTATACATTACTTTGTTTTGTTTTTTGTCTATATGACCTTAGCTTGAATCTAATATATAAAATTCTCGTGTCACAGTTTTCGTTGCCATACTCCTCCGAAACGGCTTGACCGATTCACATGAAATTTTGTGAGCATATTGAGTAGGTCTGAGAATTCATACCCCTAAGTGATAATTTTAAATTTCCACGCGGGCGTAGCCGCGGGGCGCAGCTAGTAAATAAATAAATGCGTTAAACATCGTTTTAAATATTACCAAATGGGATGACGTATCGTTTTTTTTTTTTTACCACCGTTTTCTTGACAGTTGATAGCCCTCTGAAACTGAAAACTCGTATGAGTATGTATACCAATCAATGAAGTAATATGGTTACTAATAATACCAATGCAGAAATAATTTTATTTTAAAATCTCAGGAATACCCATATGGAAACTTTACAACTCTGTGTTGTCAGACAATAAAACGTTATCTATCACTATCACGCGAGAACATAAATATAATTATTCCAAGGTGGTAAAATATTGTAGAATAGCAAACTCGTAGGTATGAGGGAGATATATGAGGAGGATTATGTTAGAGCCTAGTTATGGTTAGGGCTGTCAATTACCCCTTTATCCTTGGGTACCTAGCTAGAGACCTAGTATCAGATGAATAAAAGATTCACAAAGAAAATTATACTATGTAGTATTTACAATTGAAACAATTGAGCTAACTGCTGACTGTTGCAAACAGTCTACAGGTAGCTCAACTGATCCTTAACAACACCAATCGGAAGCGTCCCCAAGACGCTGGCTGCATTGCCACGCTGTATGGCAATGCTGATGCGCTGTGCCAGATACTCACCAGCTCTCGAGTCACGCGTCGCTTCGACATTCGACGAATTTTTTGAAAACCCGAAGAGCCTCGGTACCCCACGGACAAATGTGGCAGACAAAATTAAATGTGTTTGGCGGCAAAAGTGTAGGCTCTATCGAGACCTACATATTTGCGCCTCTTGAGATCTTCGGCCAAATCTGCCGCCGCACCCGCCCTCACGGATGTCCTCGGAAGATGGGAAGGCGCAAGTGTGTCGAATGATGAATACAATGATTTTTGGACATTAATGGACGAATGCCGAACGTCCAGCAACTTGTGGGCAAAGACCACGACAGAGTGGAGCCCACCCAACGCTAGGAGGCGACGTGGAAGACCCAGGATGAGATGGCGAGACGAGCTTGACGCACACCATCCATCATGGCCTGTGACAGCGTTAAATCGCGAGGAGTGGAAGGAGAAAAGAGAGGCTTTTGTCCAGCAGTGGGACAGTAAAGGCTGAAAAAAAAAATGTACGATTTGCGACGGAACTGTTTGCTAGCGTACTGCTCTCTCAGTGTCATGTTCACTCGGGCTCCCACGAAACAGGCCTGTTGAAGTTGAAACAGGCCTAGCCTAGTGCGAGGATCTTATGTAATCAATGCTCTTACATTAAATCATACAAAAAAAACTTTTTTGACGAACTCTCGCAGCGGGCGAAGGTCCGCTTGCGACAGTTGCGACGCAGGAGGTTGCGGGTTCGATTCTCGCCTCGGGACAAATGTTTGTACGATCTAGTACCCATAGCACAAGCTGGTGGCTGGATGATTCCATGTCAATCGTCCAGCATTATATATTTATTAATTAGTATTATGTAGGTATTGATTGTTCGTTCACAGATCAAATTTATTTAAGCCTTCAAATATTTCTCTGAAATTTCAAGGAGGTACATTCTCACTAAATGCTAGGTAGGTATTTTTTTATCTTATTGGCAAATTGAACAGTGAATATAATCATCAAAACTGCAACTTTTGCTTGTGCTGTCGATTTTAAATGCAAGTGGCTCAATAATTTTAGCGTTATAAAAATCAAAAAGAAATTAAACACGCGAAGCTGTGTAACTTTTCCTCAAAATCCTTTGTCCCCAAACCTTCTGCTTAACGCATAAACGGTCAAGTCCGGTCAAGGAAAACGATGGTCATTCATGGGGTTTCCCACCGGTATTCAGAATACCACACAGACACGTGCTTAAGGAAAGTGCACCGTATGACATTATAATTGTCGATGAATCAATACTCTTCTTGAAAAGGTACAGAAGTTTTGTTTGGTTATTTAGGTACCTACTAGGTAGGTAAATAACAAAAGGAGTTAAGGAACTAACTGAGTGTGAGTACCTATAATGTTTAATAATGTAACATTTCTTAAAGCTAGGCGATCCCCTTTTGTTTTTCGTTGACTGGAGGCCTAGATTTGTGATGTCGTCGTGCATAATTGTATAAAATACAAAAGATAGAATAGAATAGAATAGAAAAGCATTTATTTCGGCACATAATATAAAACATACAAAATCAAACAAAGAATAAGGAACTAAATTAAAAACAAATTTTGACCGTCAAATCCAGCTTTGCCCCTATGACCCTATGAAGATATGTAATCGCGTCAGCTTTTAATTAAAAAAAATCTAAACTAAGTACCTACCGAGGTTTACGTCAGTTAGACTGCACATTTGCCGCATTTTGCCGCGGTCATGGGCAAAATGCGATATTTGACATTTTTTTAGACATAATTACTACCAAAAAAGTTTGTGGTTTTAGTGGTTTTAATTTTTTTTTAATTTAGTGGTTTAGCCTTTAGAACTATTTAAATATAGTTGATTTACTAGTTGCTATCTGAGTAATAGTTCTTCAAATAAAGAGATTTTGTTACCTGGTATGATTTATTTTGCCGCGGTTTCCCCTAAATTGCTGTTGAAAGTTTATTCACTTCATGTCAAATAACTGTTAGGTATCGATCTATATTGGATCTAGCCATAGCATTGGATCTATCGAGAGGGAAGAACCGAAAAAGAATGACCGATAGGAAATTGTCACAAAATTTAAGGCTGACGCACACCTGGGAAGCAACGCTGCATCACATCACAAAAATGTGCATTCAAACTAACATTTAGATGAATTTCATATTGACGGCACAGATGACAAACAGCTTGCGGACGACCACTCGTTTGAAGCTTGTGAGAAGCCATTTTGTCACTGTATAATGTAGGTATCTAAACATAACAAGTTTAAGCCTATTTGAACGCACATTTTTGTACTGTGTGGTATTGGATTAACGCATTCACTGCCCAGCCTCGGCGGTGCGACCCACAGGGGCTCGCCGCCGCCGCCACACGAGGGTCGAGAGCACAGTATGGTCAAGAGGCTCGTCTGCGTCTTGGCCCTTGGGCCATGAAAGTGTTAGTGTTAAGCGCAGAGCTTAAGACCTTCTAACCTGCAGTCAAATGAATGTTGGTGCTTTCTCAATTAAAACTGGTAACAACACTGTATTCAGTTTTCTACTTTTGACGGATAACGGAACTCTTGAATTATGGGAACCCTATGAGATCTTACTTTCTCATCTCGTCTTTGTTTGAGATGTCAATTTAACGTGAGACTGTTTTTAGTAAAAGTTTGTTAAATTAGATACAAAAGTATATTTTTAGGTGCTTTTATGCTGTTTTTTACCTTTTTAAGTGAGTTATCTCTGTGGTTGGGTTCTATTAGTTATTTCCTTTCCTTCCTTCTAATAGGTGATCCATAAGTAACTTACGTAAGGTTACAAGTTTGAATCCTACTGCTGCGGGGTAAAATTTTTGTATGATCTGCAAATATTGGTTTTGGTTCTGGGTGTTTTTATTAAAATTAAATGGTTCCTATATCAATTACCTTTCTGGAAGGCAGGCAGGCACACAGTTTCTGGTTTCATCTAGCTAGATTAATTGTGTGACAGACAATACCTATCTTCTCGTTAGTACACGGACTGTTTGTGTATTACATTTTGCTTTGTCTAAAAAAATGTGATTTGATTTGATTTGAATGTCCAGTATTTTTTACGAAATGTTTAGTAAGTGTAAGCATAAACAATATCGTTTTGGAGCTTTTTAAAATACCCACACCACCCCAGATTTCCTTATTAGGTACTTTGATTTTGAGGTATCTTCTAGGTATATTTTTAGTTCGATTCATATTGATGTTAAAATTAGGTTGGCAGATCTAAAACAACTCAACTTAGTTAAAATAGCTATATTCCTATTCTTTTGCAGTACATTTTAGCTGTGATTAGAAACGACAACCTAATTTTAGGACGCATCTAATTTGGTCATGATTATTTAAAGGCAAAATGGTAAAAGCTTTCACTCCAAAAACCTATGGATAACTATTCAACTCAGAGAGGTTTTGCGATTTTCAAACATGTTCTCATTAGGTATTTTTAGGACGTGTACAGAGAATACCATAATTTTTAGATCAACCTAACTTAGAAAATTTAGAAATCATAAAATTTAAGTTAGGAATCCTAAAACAACAGAATCGACATCATTATCAATACTAAATATTCAGGTTGACACTAGTTGACATAGAGACGCACGGAAGCACACAGATCTAAGACAGAGATTTAACATGTGTGAAAATTACGCAACTTTGTAACAAGCAAATGACATCCACTGTTACGAAAAGTGAATTAGTTACATATTGGTCGGTATGTCTGTATGACGGAACGTTCGTGACCAATCTCAATTTAGCTGCTAAGCAATTCCCATTCGCTTGGAGAGGATCATGATGCAATGCCGTGCCAACTGCGGTTCTTGAACCATCCTAATGAATTAATTGTCCACTGTCTTAACACTTTTAACTAAGATAGATAGATAAATGGTTAATTTGGATCACAAATGGACAGCACAAAGTATGTACAATCAAACATAAACAAGTAGGTTGGTATATAAAAACTAGATTTAAACTTATGAGTAGGTATAAACAAGTAATCTATACAAAATGAAACCCGTTTTCCTTGGTCACGGCATCACGCGTGAACGGCTGGACCGATTTCGCTAATTCTTTCTTTGTTGTGTTTGTTATTGTCAGGAGAAGGTTCTTATGAAAGAAAAAATTAAGAAAGTTGGAAACATAAATTTCCACGGGGGCGAAGCCGCGGGGCGCAGCTAGTTGCTTATATATTCTTAGAGCTAAGCTTACATTCTAAAAAGTTTACCCACTAACCTATCTATCCTACTCGTGACATGTAGGTGTGTCAGTGCTGCCGAAGTGAGCCAAAACGGATCAGTCTCAGCTTTATGCTGTTTTGCACCGGGCGGGGTACAAAATAGCGCTGGTTTTCAGTCTGACCCGGTCGTGGTGACACCAGGAACCGAGACGAGCTCCATGAATTTCCAGTAACAATGCATAGGTGGAATAAGTGAAAATAAGTAAACTAAGGCCCGCATTCTTAATTCTTTATTGAACTAAATAAAACATACACATAAAACATAAAATTAGAGAAGGAATGGCAAAGGCGAGCTTAACCCTAAAAAAGTTTTCTTCCAGCAACCTTATTTTGAAAGAGAGAGAGACATGGTTATGTGGCTACGTGTGCTGTGCATAGTTTTCATAGAGAAAAAGATGGTTTAATCTGTGGTTTAATCCCTAACTATTTAACTACCTACATTATTAATAGACTAAGTTCTTCATAATATTACCTACACCATGTCTATGATACCTTTTTCAATATACCTACAGGGTCAGAAAGGGTGTACCTACTAAGCTGAAAGCGTTTTTGAATCTCGCAACTTTTTTAATTTTTGAAAAAAAAAATAGACACCTTTTTTGTTCATATTCGTGTTCTTTTACGTCTCTTCTTACATTAATATGATTGTTTTGAAATTACAAAGGATTTACATATTTTTCTGCAATAATTTCATGACAGCCAGAAAAAACAAGTAAAAAACATTGCTAAAATATTTTTTAATGTTAAATAATGCAAGAGAGCGTGTAAGAGAACACGAATAGGAAGAAAAAATAACGTTATCTTTTGCTAAAAAATATTCGAAATTCAAAGAATCGTCATCTATACTAATAATATTATAAAGAGGAAATACTTGAATGTTTGTTTGTTTGTATTGAATAGGCTCCGAAACTACTGGACCGATTTGAAAAATTCTCTCACCGTTAGGAAGCTTACTTTTCAGTGAGTGACATAGGCTATATTTTATCCCGCAATTCCCACGGGAACGGGAACTACGCGGGTGAAACCGCATGGCGATCGTCTAGTTTACTAATAAAGTGTTCCGCCTGTGTTTGCGCGCACGCTTGTGCACTATAGTGCACAATATGTTCTGTGCACTGACTTGTATTCGTTGAGACTAACGCCGTGGTCAAAATCGGCTAGAAGGACATCATCAGAGAGTACTTTTACTTAAATGTAATGTATTTGGTTTTTGCCGTTGGGCTCTATAAGGGGTTATTCCAGTTTTCCCACTTGACACTTGAAAACTGGAATTCATTTTTTTCGCGTTCCAGTTTTCCTTAAGTACCTAATTCTTTAACTCAAAAGGTAATCGTCTCCATGTCTATATCCTCACCTCACCTCAACAGCCTATATGAGTCCACTGTTGGACGCAGGCCACTCCCTGATAAGCGCCATATTGGCTTTGATGACCATAATTCCCACGCTGGGCATGGGGTTTTGAGATCGCAGTTCGGTGGTAGAATTCTTCTGCGGAGGGCGCTGCTGCGCCCTTCGGTGGACATCCCTTAGTCGCTTCTTACGACACCCGCGGGAAGAGTTAGGGTGGTGCAAATTCTAAGCCGGCACCACACGGCGATATGCACCTACCGATCTCCGCGTTCTATCGCATATCGGTATGTTAATTTTAATCGCTACGATATTCTCATTCAATTGTCGCGAGACACACGTCTGGAAAAGTGGTCTCCAAGAACTTTGATGAACTTCTACAGCCCGATGATAATAATGATAACTATACCTTATCATTATCACACAATAGCATGTAGGCTTGTGGTTAGTTACCTAATTAATATCACCATCAAACAAACGGTAGGCGAAACTGTATCAATTGCACATGTTCTGTGGCTGTGACGTCAATACTGATAACGGATCGTAGTCCTTGGGATGGGAATAATACACAGGAAAAATTATAATAAGTGTACTATATATTATAGGTATGCACGTTTATAGTTATAGTGTGACGGGAAAAGTAAAAAGTTTATAATTAGGTAAATACGTAACTATAGGTACATTGTTTGAGTTTGCGTACAAGGGTAATATAGTAGGTACTGAATACATACCTACATACTTTTTAATCGACATATTTTTGATTATAGATACATATTTTTAATCGATTTCGAAAAAAGGTGGAGGTTATATGGTCGTCTGTATGTACCATGTTTTTATTTATTATTTCGTCGATTTCTCCGTCAAATAGACCGATATTGAAAATTCTTTCGCTATTTTAAAGGAAATGAAAAATCTCGGGTGGTCCCAAAAATATTCCCAAGGATAAACAAAATGGTATCTATTTGTAGAAACAGTGTAAAGTTAAGGAATACAAAGCCGGTTTCTAGTTTTAAAGAAAAAATCTAATTAGTATTTCCGTCTATGAAGACAGAAATCCAGTGTCTGTAGATAGGATTGATCAGAATGGTAGTCAAAAACTCTGCCCTCAGGATGTTGTTGGTGAAGCGACTTATGCGACTCCAGTCCAGAAAGAAGGCTGCCATTCCCCTTCTAATACTTAAGAAGTCGAGAAGTCGGGCTAGCTTAGATCGCCATTACCTACTTGTTCAATAAATCTAGGTCTATTCATGCCTACTGTATCTTGCACGCATGACTGGATTATGTACAGTTACCGCATAGAGTCTGAGCTGATTGCCCCAGTTCGTTGTCTAGTTCCTACGGCCGGACTTTGCATGACTATGAAAAACCATTTTAGCAGGACATGTTGGTAATGACGACCTATATTTTCAGTATTTTATTTATTTCAAGTAGGTCTTAGTGATTAGGTGAGTTTAAGTTAAGTTCACAGTATGGACCCATTTAGGGTGTTGCAATGGAAAACTGGCAGGTTTCGTGCCTTTCTACTAAAGATGAACTACATATATATGGTACCTTTACTAATTTATAATTTAATTTGCGATTCGCTAAAAGAATCGTGGAAGAAGTCTTTATGAATTTGACGTTCGTAAAAACATTTTATTATGAACATCTCTTTCAGTTTGCTTTCGAACATGTTGTTTTTCTCGAGAGATTTTATGTATATGGGATTTTATTATAAACTAGCTGCGCCCCGCGGCTTCGCCCCCGTGGAAATTTATGTTTCCAACTTTCTTAATTTTTTCTTTCATAAGAACCTTCTCCTGACAATAACAAACACAACAAAGAAAGAATTAGCGAAATCGGTCCAGGCGTTGTTGAGTTATGCGCTTACCAACACATTTTGCGATTCATTTTTATATTATAGATTTTTACCGCCATCGAGTTGGGGGAGGATTGATGGATTTTTAATTTTGAAACTGGCTTCACCAGGTTGTGTGTATATCTAGTTTGGTATTGGTTTCGGTGCCTGAGTGGTGCAACGGGCGAAGGTCCGCCTGCAACGCAGGAGATTGCGGGTTCGATTCCCGCCTTGGGATAATGCAGTGTAGGACGGCCTGCAGATATTTGTTCTAGGTGTTTTCTAGGGTGTCCTGGGTGTTTTCTATGTATGATAAAAAATATCAATCATGTAATGTATTCTATTATGTAGATACTATATCAGTTATCTAGTACCCATAACACAAGCTCAGCTTATCTTGTGGCTAGATGATGCAGTGTGAATTGTCAAGCATTATTTATTTCAAAAAAGATGTAACCGATCACGACTCGTCACGGAATAAGAAATAAAAATCTAATATGGGCACAGATAATAAAACTAGGTTTGACTGACGGAACATTGATCGCAGCTTGAAGATTTTAATGAATATGTATGGGTCGGGATTTTTCTAATTAGGTTGTTTTAAGAGACCACAAACAAAATAAATTGTTTTTGATAGTTAAAATGATCCATTAACCAAACGTACGCCGATTGACGTCATAATAATTAAAATTAATGTAGGTGCCGTAATAGTTTGCAGTGCAGAGTCGATAAGCATTATCAAATTTATTTTGTAATTAGCTATAAGTACATTGACTTGATTAATACAACTTTTCAAAGCTTTTGTCCGATTTTTACGACTTATTTATTCCGAATAACATTCTGCCTTTAGTTGCTCTATGTCCAGAACTATATGCAGAGAAAGTTTTAATAAATCACAAATAATCATGATTCTAGTGACAAGCTTTCATCGTAATGTACAACACAAAATACATACAAAAGAACATACAAAATACATTTTTTTTATTGGGAACAGAACATAGGTTTATGGTAAATTGACGTACAATTGAGTTGACATACAAATGAGTCCCTGTACAATTTAGGGCTGACTTCCGCAAAAGTTAAAGATTAAAGAAAGATAGTTAGGAACTACCACGGTTAGTGAATAGTGGTAGTAGGTGAGGTACCTACACGGTATTTACGTAAAAGCACATTAATTTAGTTTGTAAACCGTGAAGGCAGTTACATTGAAAGTATTTCCTCTAGCCTTCAAGCCGATCACCATTTAATTTAAATTACCAAAATAAAAATAAACGTTAGGTAGTTAGAATTTAACTTCTATGAAATTGCTTCATATTAACATAACTCTACTTTGGAAACAGTTTTTTTGATATTTATATAGACTACTTAAAACGTAAAACCTGTGAATTACTGTTTGGCACCAGACTCTTATCCGAGACACAATTTATTACCAGGGTTTTCTTTCATCTACTATTTATTTATTCCTTCTTGTTTCACGTCACTCATCCTGGGAGGTTTGTTCTGCTGTTTTATATCTACAACTACCTTAGTTATTATTAAAACTATACAATTGTACGTTACTATGAAAATAAAATCTAAGTATATAATATAATATAATCTTATATAAAATAATATGATATAATCATGAATTGACATCATTATACTTAGAGATTTTATCTTATATCGTATCATCTCTCGTCATAAGTTTCTATTATGCGGCACTTTTACTAAAACTTATAGTTCTCTTTTCTAGTTATAAATAAATGATCGATGTCCAGAATTACCCCCTTTCGGTTTAATACACGCTTTCCGTGGCACCCTGTATACGTTTTAATCCTTATGTAGGGATGTATTTCACTTTGATGGTGTTGGTGTCATTATAATTGTGGGGTTTATTTATAAAAACAAGACAAAATTAAAAAATTTAAAAACCCGCCGACGTTTATTTGCTAAACAGATTTTCATGAAACATGATTAAGAACACTCGGGATAAAATTATCTATAACACAAAAAAAAACTAAACGAAAATCGGTTCATCCGTTTGGGAGCTACGATACTACAGACAGATACACAGACAGACACGTTAAACTTATAACACCCCTCTCTTTTTGCGTCGGGCGTTAAAATTAAAGAAAAATATCCAAGTGTTATATTTATTCCTCTCAGTTGAGCTACCTGTAGATTGTATATAATACAACAGTTTGCAGTTAGCTCAATTGCTTTAAATTATGTAGGTAAGTATATACTAGTTCTAATTTATAAGAATTTATTTATTTGATTGTAATTTTCTTTGTTACTAACTTTCTTTCACCGTTGCTTTCAACTGCTTGATCATTTAATTGCGTCGATGAAAACCGTCGGATTTATACGGACACTAACTGCAATTCGCGATTTTATATTTAGCATGCGTCACGGTTTCTACTCCTCTTAATGCTTTCATATACGTATTAACGATAGCAATTTCACCTTTATTGTTTTTCTGTAATGTATGAGAACCTACCACATGACCATATTCTAGAACGGAGTTTAATTTGTCATTACTATACATATATGCATAGATTGATCAAGTCCCTTTTTTAAATGTAGGTTGGTACCTACTAGTTTTAGGTCTTCATTAAATGCATCAAATTTAGAACGTGTGCAATTTTATTTAAAATAAGTTTTTATATTTTTATGTATGTTAGATTTAAGGTATATATTCATATGGACCGTAGAATAAGTGAATAAGATCTATACTTGTTCTAATGTTGTCTGAAATAAATGTATTATTATTATTATTGTTATTAAATTTCGGAGTTTCTAACCGGTACCTGTAGTACATACCTACTTGTTCACAAACGTTCGAAACCCTCGGCGCGCGAGTTACACTCGCACTTGACGGGTCTTGTTTATTGTGGATGGCAAAGCATTTGACCACCATCACACTTAAGAAAGCGAATATGTGGCGTAAGTTGGAGCACGCTCTCTCAGAGGGAACTTATTCACTCTGGATTTGAAGACACCGAGATTTTACTCTCTGTAGCTGGTGAGTATCTGGCACAGCGCATCAGCATTGCCATACAGCGTGGCAATGCAGCCAGCGTCTTAGGGACGCTTCCGACTGGTATTGATATGGATCAGTTGAGCTGTTTGCAACAGTCTGCAGTTAGCTCAATTGTTTCAATTGTAAATACATACCAGTATAATTTTCTTTGTGAATAAAGGCTATTTTTATTTTAAACTTTACGCTCTGTTACCTACCGTATAATAATATAATATAAGCCTTTATTGCTGTTTACATTTAGGGCATTTTTTAAACTATACCTTATTATTATTAACACTTCAAATTCATAATTTATATGGTACATAAGAATCTTTCTTGGCAAATTAATGTTAGATTCTTTGTGACTTATGTATTTTATAGGTATAGATATAGATTTCCTCTCTGTTTATACTCTGTTTTGTTATCCGAGCAGCAATTGGTGCAGAAGTCTTGCAAATCTACGAATGAATGGTATCTAAAGGATGCATAAACTACAGAACTCTATCATTCGTCAAACATTTCCACTCTCATCAGTTTCGTAAAATCTTGTATTTGTACAACAGTCGATTGTTTACTGCCGTATCTAAATGATCTTGACAGGTTGTTGCATTCTGCACTTCTCGCGCGGCTGCTCTTGCGCATATATCTCCCATCTTCATTTTCACAATTTAATTATACTATCACTACATTTTGAAAGTTTAATGTTGAGCAATTACGATTTCAACGAGCTAATTGAGCTGTTGAATATGATTTAGAGGGTGTTAACAAGAACAAGTACGTCAAATTAAAAAAAATAAAAGTAAAATACTATACGATGTATAATACACTTGCGAGCTTTAAACTGGAATCGCTTCAAGGGTTGTTCAAGACTAATTTTTACAATTTCTTTGCAGTGAACTATGAGTTAAGTTATGTTTTTTCTTACTCAGGATTTATTGGCGACGATAAATTTTGATTTAATGCACGATAATGTCCGCTGCCACACCGCAGCAGTGACTAGACAGTACCGACAGACGTCTTTCATGTCGGCATTCCCACACTAGACTGGCCAGCCCTTATTCCTGACTTGAACCCAATCTGGCATATGTGGGACGAGCTAAAACAGCGGATACGAGGGAGAAATCCAGCTCATCCAGCTGCGGCGCCGATAGAAGCCGATAGATGCAACTTCGACCTATTGCAATAATTCCCAAAATTTAGGTAGCCAATTTAACTAATTTTAAATCTTCTTGATATCACTTGAAAGGTAACAAAATTACCTTTCAAATGATATACCACAATCTATAGTTCATTGTACATAAATTGTAAAAAAATTGTTTTGATCAACTCGTGATGAAATTGATTCCATTTTAAAGCTCGCAAGTGTAATACTATACGACGATATACCTATCGAATTGAGACGCAATCGGGACCTCTCATTTTTGGATACGATTAGCGTAGTTCCCTGTCCGCACGATATCGATAGAGGCGCGCTGTAAGAAATCTTAAGGAAAAGAGAAAATATATTAAAAAATAATTTTTATGTTATTTAAGTTTATTTTATTGTTGTTATTATTATAAGTATTTAACTTTTAAATGACGAGAAACGTAGAACCTGCGCTCATTTTATTTTTCAGCAAAGCATTACTGCAAAATTTGTGCACTATTTCCCCAATCGAATTTTGACACAGCAAGCACCTTCTGAATCCAGCTAAAGATAAATTGCAGATCTTTATAGTCATAATCAGAGTCAAACTAGTCGATTCACATGTCATTGTATTCGTGATTCGATATTCATGTCAATTACTTAATGATTTGACTTGTCTATGAGATTATTTTGTAAGCCTAAGAAGTAACCGATTTCTGAATTGATTTCTGAATACTCACATCTGAATGACCAGGGGCCCTCATTTCACTAAATTAGTCGCTTCACCAATGGAAATCGTCCCGGCTTCTTCACAACCGTTATCGTGATCATGGGCAGAACCAGGGCCGCGATCACGGTGTGGTAAGGCACGGCATTACGGCTCAAACGTTAGCAGTTGAAACGTTAGGGTGCGCTTTCACAGGCCGGCATCGGACAATCCAATGACAAGTGCGTCCTCTGATCGGCAATCCGAATGATGTGATTAGCATTAAACGGAAAAGTTGCCTTCAAGAATCCTCGCCGGCATTGCCGACAGTCCGCTCCGTGCGGTGCGGATCTTTTATGTCAAACCATTGATGGGGCCAGTGCGAACTGTCAGCGTTAGCAGCGTTAGCAGTTGGAACATTAGGGTGCGCGTTCACAGGCCGGCATCGGACAATCCGCACTGGGGCCATCAATGTATTCTTGAAGGCAACTTTTCCGTTTAGAGCGAATGACGTCATTTGGATTGCTGACCAGTGGAAGCACTTGTCAGTGGATTGTCCGATGCCGGCCTGTGTACACGCACCCTAAAGTTTCAATGCTAACGCTTGAGCCGTAATAGACCAGGGTTACTAGAAAATTATTTTTTCGCTAGGGTGACCCTCTGGGTACTATAGTACCCAGGGCGTAAGTTGCCGAAAGTTTTTTGAGAACTGCGGTACCCATTGTCGTTCAAGTGGCTAGTATTTTATTATCTGTGCCAGGGTCGATAAATTTTTGAAACCAAAAAAATAATAGTAGAATGAAACCCATTGGAAAAGGAGGAAAATATTATAAAAATGAAAGGAAAAACAATTTACGGGCGATCTGAGGTCGGGAAGGGGAAGGAGATGAGTTTTAAGGGTAAAAAACGGTTTATCTCGATTTCCGGCAAAACTACAAGTTCAATGGAAAAAAGTCAAACAGCAAAGTTGTAGGTAATAAAAAGATCTACAACTTTTGTTTATGCACTTTTTTCACATAACCTCGAAATTTATGTAAAAAATTCAAGAAACCATGTTTTTGGTTTTTTATGTTTATCTTTTACAAAACAATTCTTTTTTTCACGAAATTTGGTGAAAACTTACCTTTTTATGTCCCAAATACACTGTAATTAATTTGATTTTAAATATTTTTTTTTCACCTTATTTTGACTCAATATCGAAAAAAGCACCCTCATTTTAAATCGAAAATTCACCCGTCAAAATATTATTAGCTTTTTTCAAAAAGTTTGTATGTTTTCTGTTTGTTGATCTCTAGGTAAGTACTTTCCGATGCCTGCATCTCACGCAGTGTCAGTGAATTACCAACAACCCTTTATAGGTACTGACTGATGCAGCTGCCATCCGCCTACAAAACGCATTCTAATCGTTTCCTAGTAGAAACAAACATGCCTGCTAAAGTAGAAGTCGGTAGTACCTACCGTGCAATTAGCTGATGGGAACCTATGTAAAACGACAGCTATTACGACCGTGAATGATTACATCTGTTTTTTGTGGAATGACAAAGTGGTGTTCGTTTTGCGTGTAATTGAATTGTTATCAGCATGCTTCGAATAACGCTAGTGTAGGTTACCTCCCTACCTACTATTGGTAAGTTGTTGTGGAATTAGAGTAGGTACTTTCCAGTTAGGCAATCACTTTATTTTAATATTATAAAGGCGAAAGTTTGGATGTTTAGATGTATGGATGTATGGATATTTGGATGGATGTTTGTTACCTTTTCACGCAAAAACTACTAAGCGGGTCGCAATTACATTAATATTTTCATTGTAGGTAATGTATTATCTATTGGCTATCACAAGGGAGGTTTCCGAAGACCCTCAAATTGCTCTTTATGAAAAACAAACTTCTGCTGACTGCGTCGCGAACGCGTTCGAACGCGTTATTTTAAAATAAAAAGAAGCCTTTATGTTATTCCAGATCTATTTTGTATGTTTAATATTTCAGCTCGCTCCGTTCAGTCGTTGTCTTCGGCCAAACGAAACATTCGGCTTTATAATATTATTAGGAGGGTCAGAAATTTGCAAAATAATTATGTCGTTTTAAGGCAGTAGGTAAATTTGATTTCGTTTCTACCATTCTAACAATTTTTACAATATTTATCCTGAACAGACTTAGGAATTTATCCTGCTTCTGAAATGACGTCTGAAGATGAGTCAGAAAGCTCACCACCCCGTGTCTCAGACGTCAAACCACCGACTCACCGACAGCGTTTAGGTTTATTTACTTTCTGTTTAACTCTTTACGTCTTGGTGGTTTGTGAACAATAGTCATCTACGTATTATACCAGCTAGGAACAATGCGCGATACTTACGAATGACGTGTGTAGATACAACGGGTGAAAAATGGAAATACCCAAGTGATAGAAAGTGAGGAAATTAGATCGTTTCAGCATAAAGGTGCATTTTTAGTGGATGACGGCAGCGGCTTTATGTAACCTATCAAAGAAAACTTGTCCTAGAACTAACTATGGGAAGACATAACATTTGAAGGAGCAAAAATACGGTATAAATTGTCAAAAAATATTAAAGAATCCCCTAGCTTACCTGTTTTCATGGAAATATTCATGAAATATGTATTGTAGAATATTCCTGTACAATAGCCTAACATTATAACAATTGCACTGTAAACGTAAACCATAATAAACAAGTTTTAAAAGTACAAAGGCATTTAAATTAGTTACTAAGAAAAACACATTTCTCTGTAAGGGAATGTCTTTCACCACAACTTGAACTCAAATATCTGTACCCGATCCCAACGCTGCAGCGCTGACGCAAAAGCTGTCTTCGCGCAGTAAATGTGCGAGGAATGCAATGGGAAGTACTCAGACTATCTGAGTTTCATAGCGGACCTCCTAGGCACGATGTACCCCACCAATCCAAAGCACGATGATCCGGTGACATAAAACTGTAGTAGCTAGCCGACAGTAGGGTCGTGAATCCAGCCAGAGACAAAGGAAAATGGGGAGGCATACATATAGAGGTCCCTATTTTTCATCTGCTACTGGAGTAATAGATACTGGCAATGATGATGATGATGATGATGACCTCTTTGGTAGATTTCTGCCTCACCTTCCCTGCGTCAATGATGATATTGGTAATACTCATACATCTTGAGTACCTACCAAGATCATCTGCGAATGAGCAATTGAAGTATTTTGCAAATGAATTCTTCAAATGAAATAAAGTAACACGCTTACCGTGAGTTTTTTTTTATTATTTTAATTTCTACAAACTCTCATTGAAACAAACGACAATAAATAAAAGTAAACAATGTCAATGCATCCTGCAATAAGTGGTCAATAATATCAATACATATCTCAGCCAAGGACTACCACTACGACCGACCAGCGCAAGCGCCGGCCGGTTTCACATTCAACCACCACCGGTTTGGATGCTTGTGTAAGACTTTACTTACCTTAACGGTATCTACCATGAGTAGATCACTTCAGGTTATGCTTGAGTGCTTGCATAGGGTACTTCGTTAATTGTAAAAAGATTCTTGAAAAGATAGTTAGTGTAGTACATTTTGTTTCCAGTCTTTGTAAAAAGTGTCACGTGTCTTTGTAAAAATTATGGCTGGTGTGCTCATAAAATATTTTGGTGTTATTATCACTGGCAGGTAACTTATCTGCACAAAACTGTGAATTTGTTGTCGGTACCGTTTAACTCAATTGAACAAAAAAAAAATGCCTTGAACTGTCCTGCCCGAGCATTGCCTAATTATTTATTTATACATTTTAATTGAACCTTCGGAGTGGGTGGTTCATGGTTCCTAATGCAAAAAGTCATTTGCCTTTAAAAATGAAGTAGGTACTTAGCTATGTATTAATGTTTTTCTTTTTTTGTTTTCAGATTAAACTGCTATGAGAAGGTGTTAACAGTTTCCAATGAAAACAGATCAGATATTAAAAACCAGGTGAGAATAATTAATATTTTCTTAATCCTTATCTGAATGAAACAAAAATCTGGTATTCCTATCATTTATCATTATTATTATCATCATGACAAGGTATCAATTTCCATTCGACGCGTGACCCGAGAGCTGGTGAGTATCTGGCACAGCGCATCAGCATTGCCATACAGCGTGGCAATGCAGACAGCGTCTTGGGGACGTTTCCGACTGGTATTGATATGGATCAGTTGAGCTACCTGTATTGCAACAGTCGGCAGTTAGCTCAGTTGTTTCAATTGTAAATAGGTACTAGTTTAATTTTCTTTGCGAATTAAGGCTATTGCCATTAAAAAAAATCATTGTACGTTACAATTTTAAAAACGTTTTGAGTATTAAACAAAATATCTGCTCTAAAACCACTTTTCCCAAATTCCAGTAAAATGCCACGCCTGGAGCAATCAGCCCCCGAGGACTTCCGCCGCGTGCTTCGCGAGAAGGCTCTCTCCCACAGCTTGTTCTATCTGAAGCTAGGCGCAGGCGCGGGGGCGGCGACGCAGCCCCGGCTGGCCAGTGCGCCTGCGCGCGCGCCGCACACCGGCCGCGCCGCCCGCCACACGCAGCCGCGCGTCTCCGAACTCCTGCGTCGTTTCGAACCACACTCCCCGATGCAGTACTTACGCCCACCGCGGGCGTCTTCCCCTTGCGAAGACATCTCATCCTCAGACGATGACGATCGCGCTGCTGTCAGACGCCGCAGCCGCGACTTGTCCGATGACTCCGCTGTCGAGCTGGACACGAGACGCAGACACTCACATCCGAGAGATATAACACCACCCCCAGACGCAATGTCACCGCGCAGAGAGCGGACCCTGATCGAAGCTCATGTGATAGAAATGGGAAGGCGTGGAAGCGAGGGTTGCGAAACCAGAGGCCGGACAGTGAGAACCCCCAGTGTCGTCGTCAGCGACTATTCCGACGGCATCGCGGTTGGAGCTACGGAGGAGGAGGTCAACTGGCTGCGCTCCAGGTCTCTGTCTGCCGACTCCGCTTGCTCATCCTGCTCAACGCTGTCCAGTCGGGATGAGGAGGAATTCGAGTCATCAGCGCTACCAAAAAAGGTAAGTCTATTTTGTTTGAATTTTTGGTAGTAAGTTTTTTAGTAAAGTGAACTGGTTTCTGCCATTTACGACGGTTTTCTTGATTGCTTGCTTTTATGATGTCAAGAAAGAAATAAAATAGATTCAACTGTTAGAATAAATGTTTTCGGGAAAATAGTTATACGGTGAATCATTTTCTAAAGGACCATACCTTTTCAGCTATGGACCCAACCAAAGAAAATTTTGCAAAATTTTCTTTGTTTCGCGAAATTTCCTGACGCATGAGTGGGAACGTTGGTTAGGTAACTCCAACTGAGAAGTGTGAGTTTCAAATTTGTTTTCAACAATACCACAACGTTATTCAACCTCATATATGTACATCGATTCAACTACCGAACAATGATCTTAAGTCCTATTGTTATTGATTGATTGAAACAACATTAATCACCGGCGTGTTTTGGAGATTGCTTCCTCTTGATCTTGTTTACATTTTTGATGTATGCGTCAGATTACTAATAAATTGTTATTTTCAACATATGTTCAACCAATTTGACAAATATTTCTCTACTAATTAGCAAACATCCTGAAGTTTGTGTACCTACTAACAAAAAACTGTTTGGACCCTAAAGCGTCGACGTCGACGCCGTAATCACAATGTGATATTAATTAAGTTTTTTATATTTTATGTATGTTAGTTTTAAGGTATATATTACTATGGACCGTAGAATAAGTTAAATAAGATCTATAACTTTTCTATAGTCTGAAATAAATGAATTAATAATAATAATAATAATAAAGCCAAATTACCTAATTTGGTCCCGCGATGACATTTGGATAATCGTTCAGTTTTTAAGGTTGTGACGTCAATTTTGGCCCAGAGAGTAACCGGTTGCTATCTTGATAAAAATTTAAATAACATTGGCATCTTGTTATTTATTTTGGTTTCCACTTTTTATATTTTCTCTCTGATCGTGTAAGAAAGAAGGTTCTACCTGTGCATTACGGTTATTTTTGCGATTAAGCATAATGCTGTTCTTCTAAAACTCTCATTTAATTGTTTTATTTTTTTGGACCCGTTTGCTGTCAATAGGTACAATAAAGAGTTTTTAATTTTGATTTTATTTAAATCGAGAAAGTTTTTCTCGATTTTTTCTTTTAAATAAAATCAAAATAAAAACTCTTTATTTCCATATATACAACCTACACTTACTACCTACACGACTTATTATATTACTTATTCATAGAGCTACACTTAGAAAAGGTCAAATTATAAAACAATACACTGACACGGAAATAAAGTGATATTTTTGATTTCTGTTGCCGGCTTCGGTTTGTAGACTAAAGTAAAGAAGCGACGCGGCGACGTAGAAACCCTTAGCCTGTTAGCTGTTATTTTTCGAGTTGGAGCAAAACCCGTCCCAAGCTATTTATCCTAATATCTCTATTTGTTATTGATCGATATTGAATTTCTGTAAACAAAGGCGTACCATGCAAGCATGCTTGAGTCCTAGGACTGGTAAAGGTAAAGAATTCCTAGAAAAACTAAAGAGCTTAACGCAATCAAAATTACCTCCGTTATTTATATAACCCCCGACGCAAAAAGAGAGGGGTGTTATAAGTTTAACGTGTCTGTCTGTGTATCCGTGTATCTGTCTGTGGTATCGTAGCTCCCAAACGAATGAACCGATTTTCGTTTAGTTTTGTTTTGTGCCATAGGTAGATAACTTTATCCCCAGTGTTTTTAGCCATGTTTCATGAAAATCTGTTCTGCCAATAAACGACGGCGGATTTTAAGTTTTTTAATTTTGTCTTGTTATTAAGCCGGGTTTCCATAAAGTATAAAAATTGATATATCACCAAAACTATAAAACTTTAGTAAGGGAAAGTAAGGTCCAATAATTAGCAAAATTAAATGACCTCCTCTATTTGCGAATTCTCTGTGGCGGGTTGAGTTCCAGTCACCCTGTATATTCCAACAACAACATAACGGTCATGTGCAATGTCCTCATAACATTCAGAACTTATCTCCTAACAGGATGCTCTCTATAAAACATTCCACTGGTGATTGATAAAGCATAGTCCTGCCGGGTACTTTAATTCATTCGATTCGTTTCCGAATCGAATCCGACGGATCTAGAAATTAAGGACTTCATTTGTAATCGTCCTAGTACTTTTACTAAAGCTACACGCATTTATAAACTAAATATTACTAATAGCTCCTAATCCTAAGATAATAGGGGCGTATGTGCACGTCTGAGGGACCACCTTCTGTAGTTGATTTTGTTTGTTCCACTGAACGGAAATGGCTGATTTTTTGTAATTACTCTAACAAATGATTTACCAACTGTTGTAATTTATGGAATCCATGTACGTTCATGAGATATGACGGTCTCTAAGTCACGTCTGAGGGACCACATATAACCGGTTGCAACTATTGACTGGATACTTTTACAAATTAGAGACTGTACTAACAAATTTTTCAGAACATTTACTAATGAATAGCGTATTCAGAATCATGAAATTCCAATGGGGACCCTCAGTCGTAACGGACACTATAAAACGATATTTTGATTTCGCCTCGGGTTGATGATCGAAATAAGGAGCTCCTCCTCATTGACATGGCCATAAGTCAACAGATACGCTTCGGATTTTGGATCTTCAACCCGATGCGAAATCAAAATAGTTTTTTATAGATCCGTCGGATTCGATTCGGAAACGAATCGAATGAATTAAAATACTCCTGCTGTTCACGTAGCGGAACTGAATCACGGGTTCTTTGTACTATGGGTTGTGCACAGTGCACGAAAACTTTTTTTCGTTTTGGTACTGTGCAAACTCTGAAGGTATATAATCATACTAATATTATTATAAATGCGAAAGTTTGGATGGATAGATGTATGCATAGATGGATGGATGTTTGTTACCTCTTCACGCCAAAACTACTGAACGGATCGGGCTGAAAATTCGCATACAGGTAATTATAATCCGGCAGAAACTAGTTATTAATTACTAATTTATGCCCGCGGCTTCACACGCGTTGCTTTCTATGGAAACGTTTAAAGGTTAATTCGATCCCATGGGAACTGATTTATGGGATAAAGTAGCCTATGTTTATTCCAAGCCTAAAACTACCTGAATGGAACATTTCAGCTCGATCCCTTCAGTAGTTTTGGCGTGAAGAGGTAACAAACATCCATCTATCCATACATCCAAACTTTCGCATTTATAATAAACTAGCTTCTGCCCGCGGCTTCGCACGCGTTGTTTCTATAAACGTTTATAGGTGATTTTTATCCCACTACGAACTGATTTATGGGATAAAAAGTATCCTATGTTTGATTCCAGGCTTAGATCTACACCCATGCAAAATTTCAGCTCAATCTGTTCAGTAGTTTTGGCGTGAAGACGTAACAAACATCCATCCATCTATCCATCCAAACTTTCGCATTTATAATATTAGTGTGACTAGCTGCCGCCCGCGGCTTCGCACGCGTTGTTTCTATGGAAACGTTTTATGGTTATTTCTATCCCATGGTAACTGATTTATGGGATAAAAAGTAGCCTATGTTTGATTCCAGGATTATAATTATCTGTATACAAAATTTCAGCCCGATCCGTTCGGTAGTTTTGGCGTGAAGAGGTAACAAACATCCATCCATCCATCCATCCAAACTTTCGCATCTATAATATTAGTGTGATAAATAAAAATAAATAAATAACGCGGGACAATTCACACAGCATTATCTAGCCCCAAGCTAAGCAGAGCTTGTGTTATGGGTACTAGATACCTAACTGATAGACATAATACAATACACTACATAGATAGATATTTTTTATTATACATAGAAAACATCCAGAACACCCTGAACAAATATCTGCAGATAATATTAGTGTGATGTGATTAATGGGCACAAATAGGTTTTTTCTATCCTTATTACTAATGAGGTCTAATTAATTAAAGTTATAACAAAGGAATTATAAATCTAAAAACTCTTGTAGAGAATAAAAACTATGTTTGATTAGGAATAGGGAAGTCTTCTATATTATAATTGCAAAAGAATTATCCAAATCGGTCCATCGGAGAAACCGATAAACACACACAAAAAACATACAGCCGAACCTATTCGGAGGAGGAGGTTGTACAACCTCCTCCTTTTTTCGAAGTTGACTAAAAGTCAATTAAATTGCTGTTCGTTGGTCTCGGTCTCGCTAAAAGTTAAAAAACTGTTTGATCGGTTTAATTTTTTACTTTTGCTCTATGTATGCTCTCTTATGCTGTATTATTCGCAACCACCCCCGGTTTGAAAGAAAAAAAAAAAGTATTGCAGGTGACACACAGTTCCCCGGGTCATGTAGAATTGCAATGCTTCTGCCTGCCCTTTTGCATAATAATATTAGTGTGTATCACAATCAACCTGCATCTACAATTTTTTTAAAGATGACCTATTCTCTATAACAAAATTTTTAAAACTTTTAAATTCATAATCATCATCATCATCGTCATCATCAGCCTATATTAGTCCACTGCTGGACATAGGCCTCCCCTAATGAGCACCATAGCGCCCTGTCTTCAGCTTGCCGCATCCAGCATCTGCCTGCAGTCTTTCGCAGATCGTCATCCCACCTGGCCGGAGGGATTCATAATGGTTATTAGTAACACTAAAGTCACGGGACGTTACAACGGAATATTTACCATGATTTGAGTGTTGAGCTTTCCAATACTTCGGCACAGTATCATGCGCTATGATCACGGATTAACTGAAGGCACTGCGAGTGAGTTTTTATTGGCAGATATATCGATCTACCCTCATTTTTTGTCTTTTGCTACGAATGTTACCACTACCACCGGTTTCATTATCGAAAGCTCAAAACTCAAATCATGGTAAATATCCCGTTGTAAACCATCCTGATAGAAGCGAATGAAAGAAGAAAACCTGTTGTGCCGACCCCACCTAAGTGGGAAAAGGGTAAGGATGGTGACACACGTAGGCTCACCATGTCTCGACCAACTGAAAGAATAGCTAAATTTTCGTTAGCATCAGCATAAATATGTTCACAGCTGAACGTGCCCATGTGGGGGCTTACCATAATCACCACGCTTCGCTAATAAAATTCCTAAATAAACAGAACCATTTTGATGTAAATTTAAAAACCCTAAAACCCCACTCACGTTTATTCCGAGTGCAATCATACAATTGTCGTCACACAGTGTAACTAATCTGGACACGCTCCAGTTACCATGGACAATGGAGTGGAGTATATGACGGATGCTCACATCCGTTTGTATGAAAATACCTAAACTGAGTATTGTCAGTGTTGTCAAAGCCAGGAAGGAGATATTAAATGCCCATTCACACGGCAGCCGCTTGAACACGGCTTAAAAAGTTAAAACATAACACACAGTGGAATAGTTCGGCGCTTACAAATCGAGAATTCATAGACTTACCATCGAATACTGAGACGTGCTTAAACCTGAGATTCGTTTTATTCGGGGGTTACTCAGAATACAGAACAATAAAAATACAAACAGCAAATAATTATTTAGCCAGAGGGAAATTACGAGAATGGCATTTGGATATAAAACATCCAACACATCATCTTAGTCCTTCTTTACTGACCAAGGTAATATTGTCAGAAAAATGCGACATAATAATCATTAAATATTTTCATAAGTTTAATTTAATTGAATAATTATGCATGCATCCATTAATTTTATCGGTCGGCGTTCCTCAAGGTTGCATTCCCGGTCCATTGTTCTTAATGTCAGTTAAAATTGATGTCCGCGCGTACGTCACTCCCCGTAGCCTCTTGTTGATCTTTAAGATAATAATACGTTGATTTATCGCTTTGTTACTTACAATGGAGATGTCCGATTTATCTTTTTAGTTTAACCACTTCAAATTTATTAGCTTGGTCGTTTCAGTTGTGACGTAAATAGTGAGTCAGTAATGTGGCTTGACTCGATGGTTTCATTCATTGGTTGTTCATCTTAATTTTCTTAATATTCTGAGTACATAATCAATATAAACTACCTTTCTGAAGTTATGCCAAAAAATAACAGACTTCATAGATTCTCCTAGGCTACAGCATCTCCTCTTTATTTTTCAAGTTGCTTAAACTTGAGATGCTATACTCTATTTAAGTTACTTACCTTAACGTCCACTGCTGGGTATAGACCTCCTCTTTCTTTTACCCGCCAGCTTAATCGGCTTGTAATAAATGTAAATCCGTAATTTGTAAAGCGGTTTCTAAATCTATTCAATCTCTAATGATCGTCACACACTGAATGCCAGCAAGTAGGGCATTGCCAACTTAACTCATGTTTGAATGAGCGACTGACGTCTTCGTTTCAATGAGAAAGCTTTATACATTATTTATAACAAACAGTCTATTGTCATGAGTGTTGTATGAAACATTGTCAATGAGAGATCATCTGACCAACATCTAGTATAATTTAACTGTAGAGTAGTAGATCGAAGTGAATGTAAAGACAGCGCAAGCAAGTAAGGTCCACATATCTTAGCAGAATGGAAATTTGTTAAATATCATAAAATGCACCTGTGTTTGCGCGCTATACACTTGTGTCCTAATAATATGTCCTGCGTACCTGGCTAGTCTTCGTTAAGTCTGGCCGCTGTGGCCGATCTTTGACTAGAAGGGCATCATCATCATCATTAGGATGACCACCTTGCTAATATCATGAACATGTAATTATCTAACCATTTGGCAGATGGTCTGCTACGGGAACGAATATTTTCAACTGGGCTAGTTAAAAAAATAAAATGAAATAGGTATGTAGAAGAAAGAAAGAAAATTAATTTATTAGTTCACTAGTACAGCTTGCAACTATTACAATTACTTATACTTATTGACGTGACAACGTCTTATAATTCGATAGAGCCGGCTGCACGCACGAATGCGGCGTTACCTCGCTCTGAGGCGTTCCCTCGCTCTGAGGCGTTCCATGTAATGAGGCGTTCCATGTAAAGCTTGAAGTGCAAGCGAGAGCGCTCGACATCCGTCTCTCTCCTACTTGAGTGAGCGATGCGTCTGCGTGGTCAGCTGCTATACTATAGTACATTTACATGTTTTGATCGAGTATCAAATGCTACCATTCCATCAGTATTTTCTTAAGACGTTGTCACGTTCAACTATCGTCAGTAAACCGACTTTACAGACAACCAATTTTTTAAGAATTTTACAATAAAAATTAAATTAATAATAATAATAGCAGCAAGTAACGCAGCCATAACGCAGCGAACCAAAAGGTCCCATCTCAGCATAATGTTGCTCCACAAAAAGTAGAGTAACGCTGGTTTTTTGAGGTACATATGTAGGTACATAGACTCATAAAAAAGAAAATAGTGTTGTTAACATCAACCATTCTTTAGTCACGCCAGTATTTTGTGTTCAGATAATGTCACAAGTACATTGAGGGTCTGTGATATGTCCAACATGTGATTGGCTCTGATCCTAACAGAACACACACCGCTACAGAACAGATTATGTTGTCACACAGTAAAGTATAACGTTCTCACGGACGTTGCTGACGTGCGAGTCATCTCACCTCGACCCAACGGTACAAATATTTGAACTGAATAATAGCCTTTGCACAGAACTGCTTCTTGTTGTGTATGTATGTAGGTCTACTTTTGTATCGCAAATCAATATTATGATACAATAACCCTCATAGGTAACCCTTCTGTACTGAGTTCTAGAGTCCTATAACAATAACCCTCATAGGTAACCCTTCTGTACTGAGTTCTAGAGTCCTAAATATTGTTTTGTATAAAGTCTAACTCAAATAAATATAGATGGATTTTTTACGACATATTGCTACCATTGCAGCAAATAGAAGAACTTCTAAGGAATTTTTGGTTTTCATTTCATACGTCTGTCGTCCGTTACCGAATTCGAAATCGAACCTTTTTCGCTGCGCTTGTGCAGTTATGCGTTATTGACGTTTGTGGTTTTGTTTTTGTGATTCCCTTGCTGTTGCCTTGTTGTTGTCTGTTATTATTAGGAGTTTTTGTTTAGTTTTCATTTGAACAGAAAAGTCTTCGTTGATATAAAATATCTTGGATTATAGAACCGGGTTCTAATACCAGCCTCTATCTTACTATAGTATAGATTCGTATAGATTCTGTACGAATGTGACTGTGAAACTCCGCCGTAGATTCAGTGGGTTTGATACCCGCCGCGGGAAAAACTTAGGTTCGATCTGCAGATAAGTTATGGGTCCTGGGTGTTTAGGTCCAGAAATATATAAATTATTTATGTTTAAAAAGTGTATAACATAACAACCAGTGATCTGTTACCATAAGTAGGTACAAGCGCAGATACAAAATCAGTTTACTTTGAGGTTTGATAATGCTGTATGATCCACAGTATGATCCGCATTTCTTATTTATGTATTTATTTTGAACTCAACTATAACCATCACCGGTCCATTAGGTAAATATTGTATCAGAAAAGATCTTATGCGTAATTAAATAAATAAGATTCGGTTTCTAGTCAATCTCATTAAAAACGACTTTTACGTAGCTCAATTTGAATTTCTGGTTTCTTGAACTGAAAAACCACAGTAGCCTTGACTGTTACCGAATTTTTATCTAATTTAGTTCAGGTAGGTATGCAAATTGGTTGACAATGGAACTTTTTCGACTGATACAAATAACTTCGATACTAAATGGACTATACTTATTATAAATCTGTGATCGATTCCAAAATTCCAACTGGTTTCCTGCTATGCGTTTCAAATTTACCTAAAGGTATCACGTGTAAGTTTCAAACTCGTTTGTGAAAAACGCAAATCTTGACTTTTCTCAACGCCTTCCTCTACGATTGGTGGGAAATCGCACAGAGTGTAATGGTAAAGATTTGGGGGAGGCCTTTGCCCAGTAGGACGGAAAAGGCAAATAAAACGAGAAGAAAAATAAAACGCATCAAGAACTAAACTCAATATATCACGAAAATACTATAGATAGGTACCTAGTTGGCGATTCAATCGACCATAGTGATGACATGACAACCCTAAATACCTAGTACCATCACTTACCGAGGAGGCGAGCAATGCAATAACAAATCAGTTTGGTCACATATTACCCAACGTTACTGTTTGTTTTAGTGCTAATGAGAAAGAATGCAATGTCTAACGTCATGCAAAATGACACACGCCTCTGGCATGTCTGTTTGTCGATTTTCTCGTCTGAATGTTTTGTTTGTAACTTTAAACAACGTCTAAATAAAAAAAACAAGGAAAAAATTATGGAAACTTGTAAATTACATTTCTTTACTATTTCTTACTCTATGAATTTCTAGAAGATTGACTTAGTTTATAGATTGTTTGCAACAGTCTGCAGTTAGCTCAATTGTTTCAATTGTAAATACTAGTTGTAATTTATTTCTATTAGTTGATTGTTATTTTCTTTGTGAATAAAGATATAAAAAAAAATACACCCTGTATTATAAACTTCTAAGTAAAAGTGTCAGAAATAGAATTGTAAAGTAACTGTTCATGTGTCTGTTCACATAATAAATAGGGAAATATAAAATTATGAGTACAAAAGGTTAACACCCTTATCCATAAAGCGTTTCCTCAAGGCTTGCTAGAGCATTGTATTCAAAATACACTGCGGGTATTTATCGCGTACCTTTTGTTTAATTTTCAAAATACATAAAAGCTTGCAGTAGCGGTACCTAAGTTGGCATGCAGCTCGCTTTTATGCTAGACGTCATCTTTACGCGTCTTGGAGCAGGATTACCGAGCAAAAACATGGCCGGCTTCAATCAGCCGTTGGCTTTTGAGAAAACTAAATAATAGTCACACTAATATTATAAATGCGAAAGTTTGGATGGATGTATAGATGGATGGATGTTTGTTACCTGTTCACGCCAAAACTACTGAACGGATCGGGCTGAAATTTTGCATACAGGTAATTATAATCCTGGAATCAAACATAGGCTACTTTTTATCCCATAAATCAATTTCCATGGGATAGAAATCACCTTTAAACGTTTATAGAAACAACGCGGGCGAAGCCGCGGGCAGAAACTAGTCAATAATATATTGACAGATCGCAAAACCTTAAAGTGAAAACCTTGAAGTGGCAGTGGGCCGGCCATATCTCGCGATGAACCAACCACCGCTGGGGTAAACGTGTTCTTGAGTGGAGACCACGACTCGACAAACGTAGTGTAGGACGCCCTCCGGCCAGGTGGGATGACGATCTGCGAAATACTGCAGGCAGATGCTGGTGGATGCGGCAAGCTGAAGACAGGGCGCTATGGCGCTCGTTAGGGGAGGCCTATGTCCAGCAATGGACTAATATAGGCTGATGATGATGAAAACCTTAAACATTCTAATAAACCTACTTAGTTAAAATTACTCAATAGATGTAATAAAATACTCAGCTAGCGGCATTCTCCACTCAAATACTTGTCGTCACAACACAGTGGCATTGGTATTCCTAATAAAGTGGGTCAGTTAAACTATTAGCCCGACCGCGGCTTATCCTGTGAGGATATGTTCACACGACGAGCACGAGGATTAATTGAAATCACGAGCTTAGTCAGTGAGCTGGTGGAAACCCATACCATTGGAACTAGTTAGGTACTTGTACACAGCAACATTTTGACTATATTTCGCGAACATGTAAGAAAACATTGAGTTTTTTTCTAGAGAACCGCTGTTATGTCACGTAGGATTAGGTAAAATAACTTATACGACTCATTTGTTTACATTACAGTCACTAATGTCACATGTAAAGTAAGTTAAACGTTCTGAAAAAATTTGGCACACAAAGCTCAATTAACAAAAAGCTATGCGTGATTCAAGCCAGCTTACTCATTCAGACTTCCATAATCGAATTGGCTTATTAACTAGGTAGAACTTGGTATTCTGTGGCAAAACAATGGCTTGTTATGGTTGTATCGTTTTCCGTAGTAAGCTGATAGTTTTTTTTTATAACTTGTACCCACCCATTGACGTCAATCGACCGGTTGCGAGACAGATGCGTGTTTGTGTGTGTCGCGTTTACTGTAGGGTTGGCACGTGGCATTTAATTTCAAATATAAGCTACTTATTTATTTCGATTTACTTTAAATAACTTACATAGAAAATGTTTGAGCTGTGGCGATATCTTTACTGAAATTGTAAGTAAAAGTTTTAGTGGGCTTCTAATTAATCGTTGGGAATTATAATAAAAGTTCCAAATAATACCCGATAAAACTTTTACTGTGATGAGGCGTTTTTAAACTTACGCGATTTGTTAACATAATTAATGATTTTAAAATAGGGGAAATAATAACAAAAGGTACACTATAACTACCCGATAAAATTATTAATTATGTGATGTCTAATTATGTTCACGACGTTTTTTTCAGAATTTTTACCTAAGCTGTAAGCAGTAAAGTTGTTTTACCTATGTATTTGAAAAAAATATAAACAGCTGTAAAATCGTGTATTTCAATTTTTATGACGAAAATGATGAATCTTTTGTTCTTGCAATATTGGCTTTCACTTTTCTCTATAAAATTTATTTAACTAATGCAATCAAGTTGTTTCAAACGTACGTACTCGTACGATTGACCTCGAATACTCAAACGCAAATCAGGTTTGAGCCGGTCTCAAGTATCGTTTTTAACCAAGCAATAATGAAATTAAAAATTTAAAAAGAACTCACCATCACCAGGAGACATAATACATACATACATCTCATAGATGTTATGGAAGATGTAAAAAAACACGACGTGTTCATAATCTGGTTATACTTTTAAGTACACGGGAGTAAAAGTATCGCTATAGTCATTTGTGTAACGCACGTTTTGAATACAAAGAACAAATCAAATAACGCGTTGAAATTTTTTGATCTGAACAAGGTCCATAATCCGCTACTGACTTCGTTAACTTAGAATTATTTTTGATACCTCATTCGAAAATCTGAGTTAATCTCAACGAGACAACCCTATTATTATTGAGCAAGTGTCAAATCGCTTACCAGTGTACTGTATGTGTACATGTTAGTACATACATACACAACTCAGTAAGTAGTTAGCCTGAGTGGGTGTGCGACCATACATCTCTAGTTTTATTACAAGCTCCAGTGGCATTGTACGCAATGGCTTTGATAAAGAATTGCCATTTACGTGTTATTTTTTTCAAGTTTTTTTTTTGCATTTTTTTACACGCAACGTTTTTTTACATTTCTTACTCTCATTTCTACAGCCTCAGAAGTAGCTCGTTACAATATTTAGTTTTCTTTTTTTAAGTATAAAGATTATGTTTTACTGGAGAATAGAGAGAGCGCCTATTTGCCCATGCACTTGTGCACTATAATATGTCCTGCAGTCTCAGTTGAGACGGAAATTCGGCTAGGAGGACTTCATCATCATGATTTACTGCGTACTCAAATTAATATGCGTATTCATATTTGATGATGTCTGCTCAGTCTTACAAACAGTAACTATATATAGTATCTATATATCACAGCGTAATTTAGTAGTTACTGTTGACTCAAATCTTTGCTCTTTATAATATTAGTATAAACTAATATTATAAAGAGCAAAGATTTGAGTTTTTGTTTGTTTGTATTGAATAGGCTCCGATGGACCGATTCTTCAAAAATTCTTTTATTATTAGAAGCCCACATTATTCCTGATGTGATGAACACAGGCTACTTTTTACCGCGGGCACGCTCTCTTGCAAAACCACACTGTTTAGCTGAAAAAAACAATTTGTCATCAAGTTATTACAAAAAAATTATGCACTAAATCTTTAGAAAATTCAAAACTATAATAATAATATGAGAAGACACGTAAAATAGCACGAATATGACGAAAAAAGTCTGTCAAGCAAGAAAGTAAAAACACGTCAAACAAAAGTGTATTTCTGGACCCAACCTGGCCTGTAATGACAATCTGGCTAAACAACACCCAATATTATTTTAGCCTCGGTCATCCTACCAGTAACAACTACTAACATTAATAATATACGTAATACTTATTTAGTTTTTATGTGATAATACTCAGTTATTGATGGGATACCACTGAATTAGAATGGCTATGACATAAATAAACTAATTAAACTGTAATTGCAATTTATTTGTTTATTTCGGACCGAAGCTCATGTATGAATAACTGGAGAGCAAAAGGGAATGAGGTCAACTTCATTTAAAAGAGCAATAGCGAATTACCAAATACTCGATAAAGTATTGAGTACCTACTTGCACACTTAACTACTTGAAAAAGTTCAAGCCCCCTGAATGCTAAATGAAATTTATTCTTTTAAGCTTCACAGAACCATAATTCTTAAAACCTATTCTGTCAAGAGAACTGTCTAATATTAATATTTTTACTGTTTTTACCTTTCAACCCAGGTCGCTCAGGTATCCACCCGATAAGGAATCTCAACTTTGTGAAACTAAAGAGTAAAATTGCTTGTTCCAGATGATAAATGCTGATTGAGGGTGCGGACGCCTGAGCGACCTGCGGGATGGGCCTTCACGTCGCATCTCCATCTAGCAACCTAAAGAACCTTTTGAAACACAAGCAATGATGTCGTTCTAGCAACCAGTTATACCCGGATAACCGGACATGTTGTTGGATCTATGTACGTATATAAAATTTTGAAACAGACAAAAGCCAACGCCTTCATTTAGCAACCAGTTGTGAGATCAGTTGTTGGATCCATCTGAAATTCTGAAACATACAAACAACGGGAACCTCCATCTAACAGCCAGTTGTGAAATCAGTTGTTGGATCTATCTACAGTTCTGAAACAGACAAGCAACAGGAATCTTCATCTAGCAACCAGTTGTGAGATAAGTCTTTGGATCCATCTACAATCATGAAACAGACAAGCAACAACAGCCTTTATTTTATCTGCCTACGAGTTGTGAGTACAGCTGTAACATTTTTCTACAATTCTGGAACTGACAGCTGAACCTGCTGAAGCAGTAACTACGTAGCGAAAATAGTCTGTGCGAGTCACTCAGTGAACGTCATAAATAGACCTACTGATCTATCTACTACATATTTGTAGCATAGTTCTGGAATATGTGGAAGAGCATTCACATATTGGGCGAGTCTTGGCAAGCCTTGAACCACAATAGGCACTGGCTCAAATCAAACAAACAGAATACCAATCAAGGGCAATTTTGCTCTTTCAAAAACCTAAGATTCCGTTAATCGGTATAACGGATCATCTGAAAAGGTTCTCAAACCTTTTAAAATATTACTGACACTTCAAGTGCAAGGAGAACTGAAAGGATGAACTACTAAGCAACAAAGCAAAGCCTAGAAGAGCTCAGTGTTTCAAAGTTTTAACACAACGAAAACTTTCATCCAGCAACTGATCCTTATAGCCATTGGAATTTCGGATAACTTGTTGACGTTTCAACTTGCAACAGACTCCGCAGTTCTTGAATACGTGACGTTAAAAGAACAACAAAACTACTATTAAAATTTAATTTTAAATATTTAATGGAACTACTAGTTACGATACTGCAATTTGAAACGATTATTAAAACAAGACTTGTAAAACTAGCTAAGCTAGGAGAATTCGAGAAGACCTGCCATTTACAAATGCCAACTGAAACTTACCAGCTTTTATACCAATCGACATCTGCGGGAAAAAAATTACGGAAGGTCAATAGCGAAACTCGCTCAAAAGTCAAAACCTACCATTTTTTTTGATGACTCTTTAAGAACTTTAGAGCAACTGGAGCTTTCTTAGAAATGAGAGGATTAAACAAAACCGCAGCATTGTATTTTCTTGCCTTAAAAGATATTTAGGTAATTTGGAGGAAAACATATTAAAAATCTCTGTTTATATCTATGGCATCTCAGATTGCATCTATTGTTAATACATAATTGTATTTTTAAAGCCAATCTATTGTTTTCTAATATAAAGTAACTATGAAACTTGTGATAAAAATAATAATCTTAGCCTACTGTTTGTTACTTGTTTGAGCTTAGTTTTATAACTTAGGTTAGCATTCCATCTTATGAAAATTATTTTATTTATCAATAAAATTTATGTTAGATTTATATAAATCGGATAAGGTTAGTGATTTCTGAATCATAAATTCACTGAATATTATTATTCTTAAATTAATTGTTTTGTATTAAGTTTCTTTTAAATGAGTTTGTATGTTTGCTGGCTATTGTTTACCATAAAAGTATTACTTCGTAGAGTAGAATTCTTTTGCTTACATTCCAAATTTTTTGTTTTATATAATACTGTATTTGAATTTTAGCGACTCATTTTATAAACCATTTTGCATGTGAAATGTTTTATAGTTTGTCTGTTTATCACCAAGAATAACAAAGAATATAACATATCAGTTTTTTTTATTAGATATTAATTGAATTATAATATATAAAGTTATTAATTTATAAAAGTAGTCAAGTACTAGGAAAATAATTGTGTCTTTGTGACCTTCGTATTCCTGCGCTTGTTTAATAGTCATTTAGCTTATTTTCTTACTGCGAATACTATAATATTGAAATATTACTCTCAATTTAAACTACATCCTACATAATTATTCTAATAATTTTTTTACCATGAAATTCAATTCGAAGGATATCTACTTGCAATACAAAGGAAATTAATGATTTTTTAAGATTAAGATACATAATTAATTATTTATGAACCCATTAAGATTATTGATTTAAGTTATTTGTGTGAATTAGTAATAATAAATAAAGTAATAAGCGTATTGTAATTAATAATATTATGACTCAGTTTTATTTTGAGATTTTTAAATAGGCTCAAATGTGTTGCTTTTCTATTATTAATTTTAAATAAAATATGATTTCTCCGTTACTTATGAGTTTTATTAATTTACTTAATTATCTAAGTATATAGTATCAGTATATTAGCATTATACCTACTTATTAATTATATTATTATTACGACGTTGATGCCTAATTTAAGTTTTGACAGAGCCTCCTAACATAGGTATCAAATAATAACACAAATAAAGGGGGGAAAATAATACTAGGTAATTAATTCGTTCTTTGAGCTTTGTTGCAAATATCTCACATAGCTATTTTTACTTACTGCCTGCGTAAAAATAATAGCAATCTTAAAACATTGCTAATCTGTTTTTATGAGGTGTACTTTTTGTTATTGCGTATGTTTTTGTTTACAAAAGAAATGAATTACACTAAAAATAACATAAAAGCCCATATTGATAATTATTTAAAATTAATGCCATACATTATAATCTACCTGAAGAGATATATACATGGATCAATAATGGATACCTAATCTATCTAAACAACAGAATAAAGCTGTTTTAAAAATTATTATACCAGTTACCAAATTCGCCCAGTAAGAATTACGAAAACAGGTACCTACATTTAAAAGCAATCACTCTCAATTTGTTACAATTTAATACGCATAATTTACTCTACGAGTAGGTTTCTTTTTCTTAGAAAAATCCTTAGTCGGGTACTTTGTTGAATTAAATGTTAGGTGGAATATTTAAGTGAATTCTTGTCATAGCTCTTATTAGGACTAGGGTTAAGCTGTGGACACAATGTGGTATAAAACCTCTCTGACTTGAACAAGTGATTTGGCTTACAATAGTCGCAAAACTGCCTTGTAGAACCTAGGAACGTAAAGGTTAAGATAAGAACTGAGCATTTCATAGCTCAAAAGCAATCTAAAAATCTATCTTTTGAATAAAGAAAGGCTCTATGATATTAATACTATCATAAAGCCAACTCTACATCATAGCGGAAAACGCACAATACGTCCATAGACGAAGCTTTACGCACCGCTAGAGATTGACTTCCAAATCTGCCATTGATCGATATCTAAGGTATCGATAGAATTTGTCGATAAGCGCGTCAATAAACAATATTCTCAGTAAGATAAATGAGGTGTCAGTGCGTGATTTATTTGCGGGCTTCTTGACTGGCTAAAAAGAGTTATACGCTATACAGGGTGACAGGTTGAAGATATCTGAAAAAGTAGACAGGTAGAATAAAAGTTTAGACTTTTTAAATCTTTTATAGATTTTGGTCTTGTTTTGTATTGTTAATGGTCACCGTGGTACTAAACTTATTAAACTAGGTACTAAACTAATTGTCAAATAATTGTGATTGACATTTTCATCTCAAATTTCATTCATCTAGTTATAGGTTTAATAACATACATAGGTACACATACATACATATATCGAGGTGACCTAACTGTCATTTAAAGAGTCGTATCGTACAAGAACCGGTAATCACTAATCAGGATTGTCAGATACAATTTTTTTACATATTTATATTCGTTTTGACATCCTGTAGGTTTGTAGTACATTTAATCTGAGGTTGCCACTTGTTTGGTGCGAAAATAAGGAGGTGGAATTTATTGCAGTGAAGCTACGTGTTGAGAATGCACATTTAACTAAATATTTAGCGTGAGGAATTTAAAATATTCGGTGTAAATAATTTAAATTATTCAGTGTAAATAATTTAAAATATTTAGTGTAATGATTATAACGGGTGCGCTTCTAATTTAAAATAAAAAACAGTCAGTCAGTGGGAGTAACGTAAGTCGATTTCATCGGGGATGCAAACCATCGGATAATTTTTATTCTAAAAACGTAACGTTTCTGTAATATCGATACGTTTTTTAAGAGATTAATGATAAAGCTTCTCAAGATAAAGCTTTTCGATTGATCTTACGTATTAAGGCGAATAGTAGGGTGGATAGTGGCGCCACTACATATTTAATTTTATAATTACGTTATACAAAGGAATTATCAAAAAATCGGACCGCGCGTAGACGATATCTATCATTAGCTTTTTTTAAATGTATCATTAATAGTTTTGTACTGTATTGTTTAGGCAGATACTTGTTTCAAGAGTTTAGTTCCTATTGGTGGCAACCAAGCTCTCCAAACAAGGTTTTTGATTGAATAACACAAAACAAAACTATTAAAGATACATTTAAAAAAAGCTTATGATAGATATCGTCTACTCGCGGTCCGATTTTTTGATGATTCCTTTGTATAACGTAATTATAAAATTAAATATGTAGTGGCGCCACTATCCACCCTACTATTCGCCTTAAGTAGTTATATCAAGTAACTCCTAGCCAAGCAGAGCTTTTGTTATACCCATATCAAAACCTCTGTTTAGCTTGGAGCTAGATGATGCTGTGTGAATTGTCCAGCATTATTAACAATTTATTTTTCTGTTACTGCAATTTACCACACAGGAACACTTTTGAGCATTTTATAACTAAAAACAATTTAAATGCTACGTTTCAAACGTACTGGTTTGATTTTTATCTCGGAATAATTTTTAATGTACTAATCAAAAGGAAAACTACTTGATTTGTCATTTTTGTTCGAAACTTATGTTATTCGATTACTTTTTAGTAGCAATAAAGACTTTATTCACAAAGAAAATTTCAATCAAATTATAGAAGTTAATTGGAACTAGTTTATTTTTTTCTAGTATGTTTTTATTGAAATACTTATATACTTTTCATTAATTGTCACGATTATTGAATTGAAATTTTGTATCGTTGGTAAATTCAAAGTAATTGTTCCTAAATTAATGACTTTAGAAGTCATCTTAAATATACAAATTGATAGCTCTAACCCCTGAATACTCAAACCCAACTCAGACTAAAGCACGTCTCAAATGACAAATTTTTCACAGTTTTCAATAAAAATGTGTCAAAAAATCGTCATTTGAGAGAGCATAAATCACTTGCTGTGTCAGCTAAAACTTTATAAGAATAAGCTCAGCTTATTCTTATAAAGTTTTGGTACAATTGTACCTTAACTATAACACGAATATGTCTAGTCTCCTCATTCCCTCTTAAAAATTAAACTGAAAAGGCAGTTTTCCACAAAGTAAACATTTTAACAGCCAAGATTTAAGTTATGACCAATTATGAGATTATTTTCCAGACAAAACAGCAACATTGTCTTGCTTTTTTCACTTATAATCGAGCTTGTGTATCTATACGGTTCTTACGTGACATGTTATGTTATGAGCCCTTGCCGTATATTACCGGTAAGACCTGTAAATCTGCAAAAATCTTTAATCCCCATAACGCGTCGGATAATTAATGCCGAGCAAAGCAAGTCCCAGCACTAGATGCCTTTTCCGCGTACTACTACTCAGTAGTTGAACGTACCGTGTGCCGTTTACACGTTCGATTATCGAATACGCTCCAAGATTTTCAAAAATGGAATCGGTAGTGACGTGATTCTCGATTGGATTTATTATCGATGACGATGATTGTTTATGGTTATTTTGAACAGTGGAAAGTGAACTGTGATGTATTAGATTGTGACAGGATAACAAAACTCCAGTGCTGATATTTTGTAAGGGTATTTTGTATTGGTGCTGTTCTTAATATTCTTTGCCATTTTCCTAAACTGTACTTCTGCAGTCACAGAATAAATTATAATAACATAATAATAGTTACTTTGCTTCAAGAGAAACGTGATTATTGGTATCAAAAACTGATACTGAACTCATTGAGATAAAATTACGCTACCTTATTATTTTCATCAAAAAAATCATAAATCACCGAGAACTCTTTCATGAGTAATTTTGTAATAATTTTCCTTTATACTAGGTACAACCCTACAGGATGAAATCATTTTTACACTCAGAAAATCTCCAATAGATAGTTAGTACCTAAATAACACTTCCTTGTTATTATACATTAACTTTTCCCGTTATAAGTACCTTAAACAAACAGCAAACAATTATATTCTTTCGATAATCAGACTTACTAAGTGTCAGATCCAAAATATGATCTGGATTGATTGAAATAATCTCCGATCTTCACGCTGTCCATGACGCTAATTGCCACATTGCTTATGGACATCGACACGATCAAATGTTTATCGATATATTTGCATTTGTATTTCAAGTCTCTATTTAAGCATGTAATTCGTAGTTTTGGGTACAGATGTAGAGTCAGTTTTTAGAATTATTTTTTTTTAATTTACCGAGTTTTAAAATTCTAAACAATTTCAAAACGGTTACCTCAACCTTTATCAATATTCCGTTAGTAGTAAAGAACCATGGCAGCGTACAATATTTTTAAGTATGTAAGTACCTACATATTCCTGTTTACCTTCTCAAAAATAAGTACCTAAATTAGGTACATGTTTTTTTGACACTCAGTTTGAACAAAAAAGTGTTCTAATTAGGTACCTATCTGCCAAGAAAGCTGTTAATACACTTCATGTCATTAACAGTTCCATAGATTAGTTAGGATATAAAAATGCTAATTTGGTAAGTGTAAAAGCTTTAACTGGTTATCAAAGCTTGTAATTACGGGTATTATTTTGCGCTAGTATTTATAATACCCGACTGCGCAGGAAAGAGGGTTATGTTTTTATGACTAGCTTCTGCCAGCAATTTCATTCACATGGTACCGGGATAATTGTAAAAAAATTAATGCTGGATAATTCACACAGCATTAAGTAAGCAGCCCTAATCTAAGTAGAGCTTGTGTTGAAGTTAGGTAACTGTTATACTTTATAAAGTACATAAAATAGATAGATATATTTTATTAAACATAGAAATCAACCAGAACACTTGGAATAAATATTTGCTGAACGTACAAACATTTATCCCGCGGCAGTCAATTCCACTGCAGTATTATAATCTTATGGTGTTCAAGGATAAATTAGTTATTTACTGAAAGGAGATTCAAAATCGAATCAATACAAAAATAGTTCAGAAGATTACCCCATTATACCCAAACAAACTAATTAATTTTAGCTCCATTAAATATTTAGTATAGAAGTCCGGAAAAGCATAGCTTAGCTCTAATTTGAACCATCTCTACATCAAGATGAAGTTTAAAATTTACCGTTTCTTTTTACACAAGGATCAATATACATGCCAATGATGCACAGTTGACGTCACTAAACAAACAAGGTATCCATTGACGAAGATGTTTATCTAATAAACGGTAACATGCCCCACAGATGTGAGATTTGAGCACTGGATCAATCGCTTAGAGTGTTTTCAGAGTTTCATCATGTTAAAGAGTTCATGTTCATGTCTTTTTTTATATATTTTTACGTTATTTGTGTTGTAGTGTTTAATAAATACTTTCTCTCTTTCTTTCTCTCTCTATGTTACAAAAACTATGAAAAACTAGCTTATTAGTTAATGATTTTATTGGGTATTTATCGCGTGCCTTTTGTTATTATTTCCCCTACGTACGTTTCTACAGAAATCGTGGTTACGGGCGCACGTCTGCTTTAAACAACCAACCAACAGTGTAGTCCATAGAATGTACAGTCGGCTGCAAAAATATGTATTCACTCCCAAGTTTTCAATTTGACTAAATAGTAAGTGTATAGTAATTGTGATAATTTATGTACCGCATTCTGACGAAGTACGATGACTACTTTGTACGAAAAACGTTTGCATGTCCTTTTATTTAAAAAGTTCCGAGTAAAATAAAAGGAAAACGTTGGAAGTGTATACATGTCTGTGCAGCTGACTGTACATTTAGCAATTAATTGAATTATTTCGTTTTTTTGCTGGAGAAAACATTTTGTTTAATTTGATATTTTACAAAACAGACGAATGGCAGATGATAACATCACAAATTCAATCACTATTTTGACATGAATAGACAACATTGCATAGACGGACTTTTTATCTATGTATGTTTTAGTTTCTCGTTGGACGTGATGCGTAAAATATCAAACCCTTCTAAATCGGGGGCGAAGCCCTAAAAAAGTAGCCTATTGTTTAAGTTAGGCTATATTAATTTTTTTTTTATTTTTAATTTCTAAAAAATGAGACTTTTATTCACAAAGAAAATTATACTAGTATTTCCAATTGAATCAATTGAGCTAACTTCCGACTGTTGCAAACAGTCTACAGATAGCTCAACTGATCCATATCTAATAAATGATATATATAATAAATATTATATAATATTAGGCTATATTATAATAAAAATGTAATGATAAGTGTACAATATTTTTAATAAATAAATATTCTAAATGTATGCCGAATTTCATCGTGATCTGTTCTGTAGTTTTGGAGATCCTAGGTAACAAAAATTTCACATTTCACAAACTTTCGCATTTATAATACTCGTATAAAGGTAAAGAACATATTTATTTAGCACATAGAACATTACATTAACAGAATAAAACAATAACAAATAGTATATACAAGTAAGTATATCTATTTCTTAAAAATCTAAGCCTCGTATTAGTAGGATAGTAGGATTGCAAGAATAGAAAATGTCTATGCAGGAAATTTTGCATTTATATATGTAATTCAAGACCTGAAAAAACATACCTTAAGGCTGCTTTTTGTCCAAGAACAAGGCGGGAAAGCCGCAAGCAGAAGGTATTTAATAATATGCATAATAAATTAGATAGCTACTAATAACAAAATAACTAATGTATATCAAAAGGTTCGTTTATAACTGTTGCACATGAGATCGTCACAGAATAAATATTTGACCTCATAAAATATTAACATAACATCAACAAAGTGTTCTTGAAAGAATCTCAAATAAATATAATAATCACAATATAATCGTTAACTGAGTTACAGTGGCAATACGGCTTTGAAACTATACAATGAACACCATGTTAAAGACAGACATAATTATATTTGATATTAGATAAAAAAAAGTTATTTTATTACTGCATATTTTTCGCACATAAAACGCAAATAAATCTTATTTTATTGTATAAGGTAAAATTCGGCATGCAAAAATGATAGATTATATCCATTTTAAGTACGTATCTTATAAAACGTTCAAGTACTTATACTTTAGTATACCTACATAACAGTACATAATAATTAATTATAATAATTTAGTAGTATGTATAATTTGTATTAAACTTATTTAAAAGACACAATAGCTTATGCATCATCCAGCACCCAAAAAAGCATAGGTAACGTGTATTATGGGTTACCTACAGATTAAGGGATTCGAAAATACATTATAGTACCTATACTAGACGATCGCCTCGCGGTTTCACCCGCGTAGTGCCCGTTCCCGTGGGAAATCCGGGATAAAATAAAGCCTATGTGACTCCCTGAAAAGTAAGCTTCCTAACGGTGAAAGAATTTTTCAAATCGGTACAGTAGTTTCGGAGCCTATTCAATACAAACAAACAATCAAATCTTTCCCCTATACATATAATATTACTATAGACTAGGATATACAATATAGGTAGCAACAAAGATAACATCCCGACCCTGGCCAAATATTTGCAAATCTTACAAACAATTATTGATCTAACCAAAACCTTCTGTGTCTCAGAAAGACCTTTGCTCTCTGAGCCTCAGACTTTGACAAGTACCTACATACCTAACAGTAAGAAGGTGCAGATTTTTTCTTCAAACATTAGAACGAATGTTATGATAGTTTTGAAAAAACTAAGAATCGACTTCGAATTCCTCAATTTTAAACTGTTTTTTTAAATGTGACCATCTCCGGATCATCTCTTATGCAAAATAATCATCCAAATCGGTTCATAAATAACGGAGAAATAGACGAACATACTTAAAAAACATACATGCAGCCGAACATAGAATCTCGTCCATTTTTCGAAGTCGTTTAAAAACAGACAGAGCCAACGTACGTTACCAAATGTAGGAAACGTCGAATGGCGTGGCGTACGATGAGTGAGTTTCTAACTCTAATTCACATATCTTTAGAGAATTCTTCAACTAAGAGCTCGTTCCCACTATGTCGTCTGTCGGATTCCGATTTTAATCGGGTGTCGGCGCCTCTGTTCACACTAGTCGGCTGTCGGCCGCAGTGGGTGCCATTAATTAAACGACAGTCAAAAAGACGCTTCTGTACACGATGGACGTCGACGAAGCTTTTTTTGTGATGTATTGTTTGTGGAGGTAACGAAAGACAGCTAAAAATAGAAGATATTGGGTGCACCCAATTCTGAGGGAAAGATTTACTTTGGGAATATTTCAGAACTTAATAACTGAACTAAGAAGTGACGACGTTAAGTTTTTCAATTATTTTAGAATGACAATAACTAGATTCAACGACCTATTGTCTCGAATATCAGGGAGCATAAACCATCAAAATACAAGTTATATTTCTAAAGTAAGGGCGGGGTCGGCCCGACATCCGACAAATGTGAATAGCGCCATTTAATTTTGCGATCATATGCGAGCGTTGATCCGACACGTTTATATTCCGAACGGGAGGGCTGACAAAACACACGATATTATTTGTCGCATCCGACACAAAATCGTTGTCGGACAAGTGTGAATAGCTTCATATAAAATGTTCTGCCGCTACAACACACGATAAAAAATCGTCCCGACAGACGACATAGTGGGAACGAGCTCTAAGCCTTCACTCAAACTCGTGTGAGGGTTTCTGGACCATTCCTCCAAAACATACTCGAGTTTCGGTATGCTTAGTCGTGAATTTGATTAAATCACTCCATTCGAATAAGGTGGAATCGAGTCAGTGCATCGTAAATGTAATTGAGATAGTCCCCAAAATCCATTATGAATAACAACAAACTCTTTTGAGGATCATTCAAGGTACCTTGGGACGCCAGTTCCTTTCTCCACTCGTATGAGAAAATTTTCTTAGCTAAGCTTTAAAAAATTTCTCATTCGAGTGGAGGAATTTTGTACGATCAAGCATACCGAAACGCATTTGGAGTTTGAGTCGAGGTTGAGATAACGACTAAAGATACAGAGGTGAGTCTAGGCCAACCGTTTTCATACAAATTCAAGCGTGTTTGGTCCGTTCGTTCCGTGGCGTGGGCTACCTACGTCCTGAGCTTAATACACATACTTTCTGCTTTAATGGATACTAACTGCGGCCCGCGGCTTCCCACACGCTATTAAAGTAGCCCATATCCGTCCCTGGGATACCAATTAGATCCCTGACAAATTTTATTGAGATCCGTTCAGCCGTAGAAACGTAAAAAGATAGATAGATAGACAGACAGACATAGTTACTTTCGAATTTAGTATTATATATAACGGAGTAGGTACTTTATCCATCTCACTTGTGGGCATAATTGGGTAATGTCAGTTGAAAATAGAGTGAAACACAGACACAAGGCCAGGGCCTCTGAGTACACGAATCGCGAGACCGTTTCTACATGGTTTCTATTACTTTCTAGTACTTTCAGCTACGATGATTGAACCAGAATTGCACTTAGCTGATTTTTCCAGTTCCTTCTCTGTTCTCCCGTAGAATTGGTCTAACGTCAAACCATAGACGTTGGTGATCCGCATAGATAATAGGCGCATTGCAAGATAAGTAAGGAGGTTGTACAGAACCCTTTCAACACATTCACTGCGATAGGCAATGAGAGTGTTAAAGCACCGGACATATAGAATATTAGTGTGGAAGTATGGATACAGTTTATACATATAAATTCCTTGATTGGAGCAGAGGTGTAACTGCCAACCTGCATATCCCTCGCGTCTATTACCAACACTTGATCTAACAGCGATAAGGCGTGTCCGGCCATTGTTCCGTGAAATTAAGACAGACAGCATAAAAGCACTTGACACGACGAAAGCGGTTTCGTAGCGGTGGGTGTTGAATTGTTTGTACTATAGACGTGTGAATGGCCAAAACTTTCTTACTCTATGTCAAGTTTCATCACGATCATAATCAGTTTATTAATTTCAGAGGAAAAATCAGTCAAAACTTACGATCAGTGAGATTTTTAGTTATTTTCAGACGTCTATCTATACAAAACAGTTCGCTATTATGTAATTAAAACACTTGTAACAAAAACCCTCATGTTATTCCAAATCAAGAAAGACTAGGTCAACCTTATTGACTAGGTAGTGTTTTCGTTGCGCACAAACACACATCTTCCGAAACTTTCGCCAGTAATATTATCAGGATTTATTTGGTTTAGTAAGCTAGTGAATGTCCATCCAATAACTGTTTGTATGACAGACGATAGCCCGCATTCACTGCCCAGCGTCGGCGGTGCAACCCGCAGGGGCGCGCCGCCGCCGCCGCTACACGGGGGAGTAGACTGGATTCTACGTCTTGGGCCATGATAGTGTTAGTAGGTAGTAGGGTTGCCAGATACGGGCTTATCATTTCCTGGACATGCCTGGGGTTACAAACGGAGTTGGAGTTTCTCAAACATAAAAACTGATGAACTGATTTATGGGATAAAAAGTGTAGATGTAGCTTTAAATCTGGAATCAAACAAAGGCTGTTTGATTCCAGATTTAAAGCTACATACAAAATTACAGCCCGATGCGTTCAGTAGTTGTGGCGTGAAGTGAAGAGGTATCAAACATGCAAACATCCAAACGTCCATCCAAACTTTCGCATTTGTAATATTAGTATCGCATTTGTAATATTAGTATCGCATTTGTAATATTAGTATCGCATTTGTAATATTACTATGATGTGATAAAATATAGGTACCTACATAATTACCACTTACTGTCAACGCACGGTTACCTTCATACCGCCCCGTAGTATCGTAACTTTGTGGAAAAAAACTAGTGTTCATGAATTTCGGGACAGTAAAGTGAAATTGCTGGACACGGGACCACACGTGAAATTCCAGGACTTTCCCGGAATTCCCGGCCATCTGGCAACCCTAGGTATATGGCATTCACTGTCTAGTCTTTGCGGCGCGACCCGTAGTACCCGTAGTAGGCAGACCGCCGCCGCCGCGCCGCCACCGCCAGCGCGGCGCCGCGCTACGTCGTCGTCGACGTCGGTCCCAGCCACATGGGGTGGTATTTGGGTAAAGTGGGGGGTGGGGGGTATGACCTTCACACACGCGCTCGTCTGCTTGCTGAGTGGGCTACTTAGTACCAACTCAATGTTAACTTGTGTTTAGTATACTTATCTTATGTTCACCTGTGTTTTTGTCTGTCTACGTGTTATCTAGTACGAAGTAATCTTTTGCTGTGTGGTCCCTCCCGGCTTAGAATTTGCACCACCCTTACTCTTCCCGCGGGTATCGTAAGGGCAGCGCCCCCAGCAGAACAATTCTACCACCGAACTGCGCACCCCAACCTGCATGTTCAGCGCCCAGCGTGGGGTGGGGATTATATACCCCCCATGAGACAAAAGCCAATAAGGCGCTTATAGGTAGGCCTGCGTCCAGCAGTGGACCAATATAGGCAGTTGAGGTGAGGTTGAGGAAGTAGTCTTTTATTTCTGTACCAAAGTTTGTTTGTGTGTAGTGTCTAGTAAATAATTTTCTTTCTTTCTTATTTCTTTCGTTGTATCTCATCATGTTCGTCGTGGGCAATCCAAGTGGCTTTCACCACTTTCACTGCGCAATCTCTGCAGCTACACGTGTTGGTAGTACATGCATGTCGTAGGCACTCTAAGTGTTAAATAAGTTCTGGACTAGACATAGCCTTGATTAGCCGCAATATAAATTCATTAGACGCCTCTAAGCTCGGCAGACATTATTCAATATGTCGAACTAGGGACCGGGTCAACAGAGAGCTATTAATTCTGCATATGATTTATCTAGCACACAGTGCATGTTGTTGGTTAGATATTAATAACTCGCTAGATTTATAAGGGACTGGACTTTGCAATATATTACATAAAGTACTTCAGTGTGTACAAGATGGTCTATTCTATCTATTTATTTTTTCGAAACAATAGCCTTCATTCACAAAAAAAATTATACTAGTATTTACAATTGAAACAATTGAGATAACTGCAGACTGTTGCAAACAGTCTACAGGATCCATATCATCAATCACCACTCGGAAGCTATCTATCCTGTAGATGTAGACTGTTAGTCCTGACTGTTAGACTGTTGTTAGGGCGATTGTGCACCACAAGGAATTTTACTGTCCGGCAGTCCGATTTTTTACGGTCCGATATGGCACGCCATATAATGTATATACTAGTTTGTGCACTATACGTAATTTTACCGTCCGATATTTTACTTTTCCCCATTCCGGAACGGTTTTTTCCGGTTCCAAGAAACTCAGCGTGCAGAGTAATTTCGCGTGCGGGGCGTGTGGTTTAACTGACGGAGAACTGAAAAGAGACTGAAAAGACGGAGCTAAACTGAGGCGTATCATCCGAGTAAAGACGGACAAGTGCACAAGCCAAACATCCGTTTTTTTCATGCCACTTCGGACCGTAAAAAATCGGACTGCCGGACAGTAAAATTCCTTGTAGTGCCCTTAGACTGACTGTTAGACTGTTTATCCTGTAGACCTGTAGACTGTTTGCAACAGTCTGCAGTTAGCTCAATTGTTTCAATTGTAAATAGGTACTAGTATCATTTTCTTTGTGAGTAAAGGCTTAAGTCATCTATTCTATCTTGTATATTGAACTAGTTTCTACCCGCGCATTTGCGTCTGTTTTTTTCGGGATAATAACTTGCTTAGGTGGAGTAAATGAACTTAGAAATATTGAAGATTTTACTTTTTACTTGTGGAAACGTTCCTTTTCTTTAAATATCTTTGTTTAAAAAGTGTTGTAAAACAGATCTTGTCGATCATTATCATGGATATATCCCGTGTTTCCAATAAAAACCATACAAGAGCTGATTCAAAGAAACCGAAAACCATTGAATTTACTATTTAGAGATAAACAGCTAACTTTGACGACTATTGCTGACCAAAATAGGGCATTTATTCCTTTCGCACTACTTTTGCTTATCTAGTAGGGTGATTGATCACAGCTACCTTATTAATAAATAAATATTGCGGCTAGTTTTCTTTAGATAAAGTTGTATATGTACACAGTGTAGAATGCTATTTGTTATTTTAATTTTAAAAAACCAGCTGACTTTGAATCGATTTCGCCTATTTCCATCACGGCAAATCTACTTTTTTATTATTTGCAACAGTCTGCAGTTAGCTCAATTGTTTCAATTGTACAGGTATAAATACAGGTATAATTTTCTTTGTGAATAATAGTTACTTATTTGTTATACAAGAGTGCAAAGTTGCTTTTTAACAGCGTGTTCAATTTTGATGATCAAGCAAGCGAAGGATTCTCAAATTGAATCAAGAGCGTAGCGAGTGATCAAAAATTAGAATCCTGAGCGTTAGCGAGGGAATCAAAAGAGCACGAGGTAAAAAATCTTTGCACTCGAGTGCAACACGTAACTTTTCATCCCACCAGCGATGAAATGACTAAATGCAAAAAAAAAATGGCGCGCGCAAAGCAAAATAAATAAAAAGTACACCAAGAAGGTTCGGAGTCTTGAGTTTTTAACAAAATAAAAAAGTTGTATGATAAATTCGGCACCATGGAGGTTGAAATAAATAGGTTTTGAATCACAAACTTAGTGCACACGATGTTCTAAATTCAATTTTACTTCATCCTCTAGCTAGCGGATAAAAACGGCTTTTGCACTCAGATATCGAAGAGCAAAAATACTTTTTCCGAGATGGGGGGAAAGGTTTTTTTATAGTACCTAAGTTACATAAGTTATGTGTAAGTTAGTATGGATTTTTTTGATTCAGGCTTTCTCGTGCCACAGCTGGGCAAAACCACCATACATACATTTCCTATCTTCTCGATCTTATAAGTAATAAATAAATAAATGAATTATGATAAAGACATATCAATTGTAGTTTCGAGTTGTATTTCTCTGTTCCAAAAATCGTCTTATATCATCACCATCTTTGGTAAAGACATCTCAAAAGGAAGTGGGTGTGAATTTTCGCTCGCAATAAAATTAAATGGTGGCAATTTTACCAAAACAAGATTTAACTGCCTATTATGACATATTTTACAACAAAACATCATAATTTTGTATGAATGTCTTTAAAGACTGGTTAAAATAAGAATATTTAGGTCAAGGTTTGGTAATATCATAATAAACGTGTCGGTTAAATTTTGACTTGATACTTTTTTCTACAACTACTTTTTATATATCTATCTAAAACTCAAACAAAAGAAAAACCACAGGGTTATTATCTATACTATAATAATATTATAAAGAGGAAAGATTTGTTTTTTTGTTTGTATTGAATAGGCTCCGAAACTACTGGACCGATTTGAAAAATTATTTCACCGTTAGGAAGCTTACTTTTCAGGGAGTGACATAGGCTATATTTTATCCCGGAATTCCCACGGGAACGGGAACTACGCGGGTGAAACCGCGAGGCGATCGTCTAGTTATATTAATATACACATTAACCACTTACATCACCAAGTTATATATTACTAGCTGCTTAATTTTTTATTTCATAAGACCTTCTCCTGACGATAACAAACACAACTAAAAGATGACAAACAAAACTAAAAAAGAATTGGTGCAGCCGTTCACGGGTGATGCCGTGACAAAGGGAAATTGGGATTCACTATTATATAATAAAGAAGATTAATATTATATACAGGGTTATTGGTAATTTACCGAGAGTGCGTGAATGTGAGAGTGATCGGTCTTCAGTAGGTAATTTATTAGGTTTCGGATATAACATTATAAGCCGAAGATCTCAAGAGGCGCAAATATGCAGGTCTCGACAGAGCCTACACATTTGCTCTCCTTGGAGTCGAGACCCTAGGTCCGTGGGGTAACGAGGCTCTTCGGGTTTTTAAAAAAATATCTGAGGGTCTGGTCGAAGCGACGCGTGACCCGAGAGCTGGTGAGTATCTGTCGCAGTACACCAGCATTGCCAAACAGCGTGGCAATGCAGCCAGCGTCTTGGTGACGCTTCCGACTGGTATTCATATGGATCAGTTGAACTACCTGTAGATAGTTTGCAACAGTCTGTAGATAGCTCAATTGTTTCAATTGTAAATACTAGTTGTAATTTATTTCTATTATTGGATTGTAATTTTCTTTGTGAATAAAAATTTATTTTATTTTATAAAAATATGGTACTGGTACCCTACCATATTTTCGAGTCAAATTTGCGGCACAACTTTGTAAAAATTTACTGTGGTAAAATCACCACTAAAAATTCACATTTAGACATTTTTTAAGGGAATATGAGCAACATTACCAAATCTGTGTGAAGATAAAGCGGTAAAAATTGTAGAGCCATCATTATTTCGGTTAATAATATTAAATAATGTCATTTACAGATGACATTTGCGAGGCACTGGTTCATTTATGTGATGACCAAAAATTTTAATAGGTCACATTATTATTAACTAGTGTCTGACCGCGGCTTTACACGTGTTGTTTCTATAAAAACGATCAAAGGGTATATCTATCCCATGAGAACTGATTAATGTGATAAATCACATCACACCAATATTCTAGATGCATTTGGATGGATGGATGTTTGATACATCTTCACGCCAAAACTACTGAACGGATCAGGCTGAAATTTTGCATACAGGTAATTCTAACCCTGGAATCAAACATAGGCGAGAGACTATTTATCCCATAAATCAGTTCCCATGGGATAGAAATAACCTCAAAACGTTTCCATAGAAACAACGCGTGCAAAGCCGCGGGCAGAAGCTAGTTAATAATAAATCATGTTTATTCCGTCTTTACCAGCACCACTGCTTCGTGTCCATCGCAAGGTTGTCTGGAAGAGATCGCTCTTAGCGATAAGGCAGCCCATTGTACAACTCTGTATCTCTTTTTTCCTGTATTTTTATTTTTGTATTTTCTTGGTGAGCAATAAAGTGTATTTGTATTGTATTGTTTATTCCTCTCACAAAGGTAATCAAGCATATGCACATAATAGTATGTGGTTATACTAAACTAAGCTCACACTTTCATGTCCCAAGACAGTCTTCTCCAGTATCGGCAGTGAATGCGATATACTAAACTAAAATATACTATACTAAACTTAAAATATAACTAAACTTCTCACAAACTTCACTTAAGCACTCCAGCAGGGGTATTTTAATTCGTTTACGAATCGAATCTGTCGGATTCGATTCGTAAATATTATTTGATTTTAATTTTCTTTGTCAACTTACCCGGTCGTCATTATGTACCCTACGCCGTTTATTTGGTTTGTTTCGCCCAGACAACCAAATTTTCATTCCATCTACACAACTGTTTGGTGACTGGTTGTCTCGATGGAAAATTATCTTCCGTGGAGACCACCAGTTACCTGGAAGGAATTTTATTTCCCTCTACACAACTGTTTGGTGACTAGTTGTCTCGATAAAAAATTATCTTCCGCGGAGACCACCAGTTACCTCGACGGAATGAATGAATGAATGAATTAACACTTTATTTGTACTTACAAGTAAATAAAGTTAATAAAAATCTTATATCTAAATGACAAATTTACATAGTACAAAAGGCGGCCTTATCGCTGAGAGCGATTTCTCCCAGCCAACCTTGGGATGGAGAAAAAGATATAAGAAAATAAAAAGGGTTCATAGTGCACAGACAGGAAATAACAGAACTTATGTACTTATCTAATACATACATTTTTATAATACAACCTTACCTATACTATCTAATAACATGGAAAAACAGAAAAAAAAAGAAAAATAACAATAAACGAATACAGTAGGTTCAAAAGAAACAATTATAATAAAAGCTAACTATCCAATTAAGTTGCAATAACATCCAAAGTTACAGAGGCGGGAAAGAATGAAATGAAAAAAAAATTTTTGCGATATAATTCGATTTCTATTACGCACTATAATAACAAAACCTTAGATTTAGAGCAACGCGACACCTCTCGTCAAACGAACTAAACGTAACTTTAGTCTTTGAACAGGATTGGATAAACTTCAATGTTTCCCCTGTAGGTGGAGCTAACGGCGCTTGAGTCCGTAGAAAGTCGCAAAGATTTTCGACTCCCACGTCACTTGACTTCGTGGTGTAGTTGGTTATCACATCCCCGTACTGAGGGGAGGACGCGGGTTCAAGTCCCGTCGAAGTCGAAAATTTTTGCGATATAATTCGATTTCTTAGAAATTAGAAATTATCCAGAGTGCGAGGATTACGCACTATAATAACAAAACCTTAGATTTAGAGCAACGCGACACCTCTCGTCAAACGAACTAAACGTAACTTTAGTCTTTGAACAGGATTGGATAAACTTCAATGTTTCCCCTGTAGGTGGAGCTAACGGCGCTTGAGTCCGTAGAAAGTCGCAAAGATTTTCGACTCCCACGTCACTCGACTTCGTGGTGTAGTTGGTTATCACATCCCCGTACTGAGGGGAGGACGCGGGTTCAAGTCCCGTCGAAGTCGAAAATTTTTGCGATATAATTCGATTTCTTAGAAATTAGAAATTATCCAGAGTGCGAGGATTACGCACTATAATAACAAAACCTTAGATTTAGAGCAACGCGACACCTCTCGTCAAACGAACTAAACGTAACTTTAGTCTTTGAACAGGATTGGATAAACTTCAATGTTTCCCCTGTAGGTGGAGCTAACGGCGCTTGAGTCCGTAGAAAGTCGCAAAGATTTTCGACTCCCACGTCACTTGACTTCGTGGTGTAGTTGGTTATCACATTCCCGTACTGAGGGGAGGACGCGGGTTCAAGTCCCGTCGAAGTCGAAAATTTTTGCGATATAATTCGATTTCTTAGAAATTAGAAATTATCCAGAGTGCGAGGATTACGCACTATAATAATAAAACCTTAGAATGAAATGAGTTTAGACTACTGTAGAAAGGAAATGGGACTTCAGTTTGGATTTGAAGGAGCTGATGGAAGGGGCCAGCCTGATATCGACAGGCAGTTTGTTCCAGAGACGAACTGCCTGTACACTAAAAGAATTGCCATAGAAGGATTGGGAATGGGTGGGAAACTTGAGGAGTAAGTTATCTGATGACCTAAGATTGTGAGAGTTAGAAGAATGAAGGAACTCAAACTGAAATTTTATTTCCCTCTACACAACTGTTTGGTGACTAGTTTTTTTTTAAATTAAAACCTATCATATGGAATATCCTTTATTCACAAAAAACATTATACTAGTATTAGCTAGTATTATAGTGACTAGTTGTCTCGATGAAAATTATCTTTCGTGGAGACCACCAGTTACCTGGACGGAATTTTATTTCCATCTACACAACTGTGCTCGATAATAATTTTAGGTAAGAGAAAGGGACCGAGAAATAAGCACAAGTTTTTTTTAGCTTTTTGTCTTTTAAAAATATTCATTAAGCAAGACGGAATGCTTTGTGCTCGTTAAAATTCCTCGCGTTGTATGTAAATCATGAAAGCTCATTCCCTTATCGAAATAATGTAAATTCGACATTGTGTAAATGCCAAACATGCCATCTTAATGCCGAGTGCGCCGAAACGTTTCGAATGAGTCAAATTCAATAGTATGAGACAAGTACTTGAGCTAAGATAAAATAAATAAATAATACCATATATTTTAATATAAAATCTATCGTAGTTTGATGAATTGAGTGACAAAATGAACGCGCGCGTCTAGAACCGTACGGCTCGGAAGCCGCACTTTTGTGATTTTTAAAATCATCTGAGACTTAGAAGATAGTATTAAAATTCTGAAAAAAAGATATATTTTTCTTAAGGATTCTAGTCAAAATCGCATTCAGTTACAAGATCTAATGAATTTCACTCGGTAGAAAAAAATCCCAGTTACCCCTTTTTCTAATATTTTCAATATTATGACTAGCGAACCACTGATTTTTTACTTTTTTTTGTACTCAACTAAAGATACTTAATATTTCTAAACAAATTCGCAGAGTTTGACTTGATAAAATGATTTTCTTATTCACCATGTTTAAATAACTACAAAAAACACGAGCGTGGCGGCTTGGCAGGCGCGCGTTTTCCCTTACGCCTACTGCTGCAAGAATACCTGGCCTGGCCTTAAGGATGAAACGTTGGTGTTCTTCCAACACAAATAGGTTCGTAGTTAACCCGCTTACATATGTAATGAATACTGGATATTTTTACACAGCTTCATCTAGCCCCAAAGCAAGCAACGCTTGTGTTATAAGTACTTGAAGTAGAATGCTCTGAATTTTATGGTCTGTAAAAATTTAATAAATAACGTTTTTGGCGCATGGGTTAGTTTAAAAAGCTGTTGAATGGAGTAAAATAACAAATCGTAATGATCCAAAACAATAATAATGATGTCCAGGGAGAGGTCAGCCGAAGGACCAACTTCGCGGACTTTCCGAAGCACGGTAAAGAAAAACAGAAGAAACGAAAAAGAGATTATTCTCGACATTTATTCTCCGATTATGAACAGCGTTCAGATTTATTCGTGTTTGTAGCGCTCATAAGTACTATTCTGGTCGCTTATTGTTTCACTTTCTTTTGTGTTTTCTTCGTAACCTAATCAGAATACCTAATCAAAAAGCAGCCAATGAGCGGCAAAAATAGTATGGATACTACACTCCTGAATACATCTACCTGAATTGACCTACAGAGGTAATTAAAAGACAGAATCCCAAATGAAAACGAAGAGCTTACCAGGTTCTTAACGTAAATTATTAATATAACCTCCACAATAATCGGTCATATACCTAACTTCTACATACTTACAAGCTTGTTGTATGTAACAAAAAAACACATAACTAAAGATTACAGTCAATTACAAATAATTCTCAGCTATTCGAGACAAATAACTGTGTGTGGGCTAAATGCCTTGGACCCCTGTGACTATCGGTGTGCAAGAGCTTATGTTCGTAGAGTTCAGATCAATTTTGTATTGGGTCCCGTATACGACGCTTCTTACTTTTCCGTTAGTGGTGTGAAGTGAAAAATATAAAGTGAGGAGCATCAATTAACACTTCTTAGACTAGAAATCATGATCCCTAACCCGCATGTCCAGCGAGGGGATTATGGGCAATACCCCCATGAGATAAAAGTCAATAAGGCGCTTATCAGGGGGAGGCCTGTTGAGGTGAAGTGAGATGAGGAAACTAGAAAGTATTGATGGTATTTAGTTTGAATAGATCGGCTAAAGCTTGAGATATGCTCAGAGGTTTTTGTCGGCCTAAATAAATAAACGTTCCCAATTCCAATTTTCCTGTTTTAAAGAAAATTATAAGGAGATTATTGATTTTAAAGAGATTGATTGTGATTTTTGGTGAAATATACAACGAAAAACTTATTTCAATAAAGTTTATGTGAAAAATCGCCTAACTTTAACACATTGCTTAGAGTCATTTGTTTTCTTCTATTGACATAGTCAAGAGAGAAAAAACACTGCTAAGCAACTGTTTTATGTTGGTAGGTTTTCATAAATCAGGTGGTCATTTATAAGTAACGTAACCCTAAAACCAAACTGGACGAATACTCAGAAGAATCAGTAATCAATTTACGATACGCCGTGCGACGAATTACTGCGAACTCATAAATACTGACATAAACCGACCGCCGAAACGACTAACTTTTTATGTAGTGAAAGCCTGTCAATTAGTTTATTGAAATCAACAGCCTGTTTTTGCAGTTATGGTGTTAAATATCTCATACGGTTTTTTTATTAATTACTGGCTTCGCACGCGATATTCCGTTTCACTTTTGGCGTTGTCTAGGGAAATAGCCTAATTTTTACAAAAAGTTTGTAATGGAAATATACACACTATACTTTGCTAACAACATCTTTAAAGCTATTAATGAGAAGGAAATGAAAACCATTTTGACGTGACAACGTCTTATAATTCGATAGAGCCGGCTGCACGCACGAAAAAACATGACGTCATGCGGCGTTACCTCGCATGCGGCGTTACCTCGCTCTGAGGCGTTCCATGTAAGGCTTGAAGTGCAAGCGAGAGCGCTCGACATCCGTCTCTCTCCTACTTGAGTGAGCGATGCGTCTGCGTTGTCACGTTCAACTATCGTCAGTAAACCGACTTTACAGACAAGCAATTTTTTTTTTATTAATTGGAAGGAAAATGAAACCATTAGAAGGAAATTAAAAGCATTATAAGGCTTACATTTTACAAGAAAACCGTTTTGTAGTGGGTTGGAATGTCACTTCACTGTGTTCACACGCACAAAGTAAACAATGAATCTATACAGGGTCACACACATTTGTTAAGATTAACTGAATTGACTAAATCTGCATATCTAGATGTAGGTTAACGCAGGTGCAAAATGAATAAATCAGTATTATGTCTAATGTACGCGGTGTAAATACAAGTACATATGTACATAATTATTTATTTGAAAGTGGGCCTTAAAAATTTAAATCCAAGAAGTTAATATAAAATCAATTTCTCAAGTGAGAATATCAAGTTACCTACAATTTGGATTCGAAGTAGGTGACATAATGTAGCTGTACAAGTACCTACATTATACACGTTCTTTAATTAAAATCAATTCATTTGCATATGCAGGTAATTAAGACTGAATGAGCAAAATATTTTTATTCTTTATTGCAATTGTTGCACTTAACATATTTAACTTATTGCTGTGTGAAACATGTTTGTTTCATAAAAATTAAAAGCAAACTGAGTTAACTCTTTGGAATATCACACTAATATTATAAACTAGCTTCTACCCGCGGCTTCGCACGCGTTGTTTCTGCGGAAACGTTTTGAGGTTATTTCTATCCCATGGGAACTGATTTATGGGATAAAATGTCGCCTATGTTTGATTCCAGGATTAGACTTACCTGTATGCAAAATTTCAGCCTGATCCGTTTAGTAGTTTTGGCGTGAAGAGGTAACAAACATCCATCCATCCATCCATCTAAACTTTCGCATTTATAATATTAATGTGATGGGAAAATTTGGATAGATCTCTTACGCTAAAGCTACTATAAAAATCAAGCTGATTTTTTTCGACGTTGTTATTACATACTAGAAGATAGAAGAGCTCTAGAAGAGCTATAGAACTAGAAGAGATAGCTATAGCTATAGAGCTGGAAGAGCTATAGAACAGCTCTGGTTAGTTTGAAGCTAGATGAAGAGTTGTTTGTTAACTCTCACCATCAATCTTGTCTCAACTGGTGTGAGTTGACGAATCGTAAAAATGCTATAAGTACTATTCGTTCTGCAACTCGCCAACATTTCTTTGGGTGAAATTTAGTACACTCAACCAAAAACATGTTAGGAAAATAGTAGGCAAAAGGTATATTTATCACTCGAATATTGAATACGAGGCGTGAATTTTTCAGCATTATTTATCTATAGTCCTCTAGCCTGTACTATACTGGCTATTATAATACCGTAAGCTTATCAATAAAAAGACCCTGTATATATTTTGAGGGCAGGATGATTATAGTTGTATATTTTGTTCTTTTTATTTAACTATAGAAAATCAGGACAAAACCTCGTCTACCCATTTAAGCAAACATATTCTGTCGATTTGTCGTGGCTTAGAAGAATTTATCGTGTACCCTGTATATGGCTAATTTTACATTTGATTGTTGCTTAATAGAACCGGCTGATATCTTTATTTGACGTTTGACCGATTACGGTTGATCAGAGATCAATAGATAAGAATTAAATAAGAACCAGTAGGTAAATAAAATCTTAGGTAAAGGTAAGTTGTACCTATACTCTAGATCTCACCTTATTTATTAATAATTGAATTTATTTATTCAGATAATTTTCAATCCATTTTGTTAGTTGGCTTATAACTAGGGATTGGTACCTAAAATTAATTATTGATTTTGTCCTTTGAACCATTTATTTTTGAAGTATTTAATACTAACCTTGACAATTTATCTCATTAGCAGCACAAGATCAAACAAATTGAATTTGAAAGCGAATGCAAGCTAATGCACATAAGCGGTAGCAGTACAAAATCAAACAAATTGAATTTGAATACTTGGTACCCACTCTACAGTATTTTATTAAAATTATAACCAAAATTATCTACTAGCTTCTGCCCGCGGCTTCGCACGCGTATTTTTCCCTATAAAAAGTAGTCTATTATCCAAGTTAGGCTTTACACATACGCCAAATTTCATCTTGATCTGTTCAGTAGTTTTGGAGGTAACAAAAATTCAGATTTCACAAACTTTCGGCTTTATATTATTAGTAGGCTATTATCTAAGTTAAGGCGTATATATACCCCGATACTAGCGCCACTACATATTTTATTTTATAATTACGTTATACAAAGGAATTATCAAAAAATCGGACCGCGCGTAGACTATATCTATCATAAGCTTTTTTAAATGTATCTGTAATAGTTTTGTACTGTATTATTTAGGCAGATACTTGTTTCAAGAGTTTAGTTCCTATTGGTGGCCACCAAGCTATCCAAACAAGGTTTTTGATTGAATAACACAAAACAAAACTATTACAGATACCTACATTTAAAAAAAGCTTATGATAGATATCGTCTACGCGCCGATTTTTTGATAATTCCTTTGTATAACGTAATTATAAAATTAAATATGTAGTGGCGCTACTATCATATGAGTAGGATTAAACCATACTTATATCATAGACTAATTAAACACAATTGTGTTTTATTAGTCTATGCTTATATTGAATGCGAAAATAACTTTCTGTTAGCTTTCCCTTTCCCGAGGATCCTAATGATTTTTGGACAAAAAAAATAGATTGCCTTCTGGGGAAGAACATAGCATGCGTCCGTAGGTACGCGTGCTACGTACTTGCTTTGTTGGTACCGATACATCCGTAAGTATCGGCTAAGATCGGATAAGGCCGCCCATTGTATCATAATATTAATTTAGGATAACGTAGGCTAACTACTGTAAATAATTCTTACCTTTTTCATCCTGTCCAGAAGAGGGCGATACTGAACTCGACACAGTTTTATACTTTTAGCGTCAGTATCGTTGCATTATGTTTTAGTTCATAAATATGTACATGGTATCAAATAAACGATTTTGATTTTTGATTTTTTGATTTTGATTGTACTTGTGTCTTATGTAATGTCTCGTGTATTGTATTTTTGTTGGTGTACAATAAAGTATTTTGTATTGTTTTGTTTTGTATCGGTACCAACAACGGGCGACGAACGCAAAGCCAACTCCCAATGTGAACTCGCTCTAACCAAGTTTATTAGTTTCATTCCGCGTGCAAAACCCTTTTCCTACCAATACTAGGCTAAAGCTTGTGCAATTAGTTAGCTTGACTTATTGTCCAGTAATGCATTAGTGCAGTTTATTGCCGTTGCAATCAGCGCTCCAAACAAGGCTGGACAACTAGTGCAATTTTAATATAATGCTAAGCGAGCGCAGCTTACAAGCTTACAGCATTAAAAAGCTGCCTGCTTATTCACGCAGCATTTATTGCGGTTGGTGCATTTTGCACGTATTAATTGGTCTATCTACTGCATAAGTAGAATCTGCCTTAACATTTTTTTCAATAAAATTGCTACAAATAAAAACTAGTATTTACAGTTATGTGTGAATAAATAATTTGTTCAGAAAGATGTTCGGAGAATATAAATTTTATATAAATCTGAGCCGTCACCAGATGACAGAGTACCCAGTATTGCCACGTGGAATTTTAATTTACTATCACCGACACTGAATGAACCAAATGAACACAGGAAGGAATGACTAATACGGGTTTATAAATAAACTAGACGATCGCCTCGCGGTTTCACCTGCGTAGTTCCCGTTCCCGTGGGAATTTCAGGATAAAATATAGTTATATGTTATATATGTTACTCCCTGAAAAGTAAGCTTCCTAACGTTGAAAGAATTTTTCAAATCGGTCCAGTAGTTTCGGAGCCTATTCAATACAAACAAACAATCAAATCTTTCCTCTTTATAATATTATTCGTATATTAGTATTAGTAAATAGATGAAAAAAATGGACAATGTTAATTTACAAACATTTATATTTTCACAGTCATCATTACTGCTGGAAATAGGCCGCCCCGAATGAGCGCCACAGCGCCAGCTGTTTATCTGTCTACATCTGTCATCCAGCATCTTCAGTCTTTCGCAGATTCTCTTGATATTTGGCCACAGGGTGTCCTGCTTACCACTAACCCAGAGTTGCGTGTTGCCGCGATTCTTAATTAAAAAAATCAACACATTAAGTTTATCAAGGATTACTTTAATTGCAATGTGAAAGGATGAAATCAAGGGCTACCTTACGCTCCATTAATTAATACTTAATTGGAAAATTACGGCGGTAATTTACAAATAGGCAGAGCTGGCTGGTTCGGCTGTCAGTTTAAAATGAAGGCGCTGTCAGTTGGAACATCAGTGATTTATTGATAGGGGTACCTTTTAGGTCGAGGTTCTCAAAACCTAAAATATGTATTTATTTACTTAAAATTTGGATCAGTCCTTTACTAACGTTATAAATATTGACGAGAAAAAATAGATTTCACAAATTTTTTGTGCAAAATAATATTTACACAAGAAAAATCTCGCAGCAAGATATTAAGGTTTTTTTTAAACTCTTCTAGCAAGTACTTTCTTTATCAAGTATTACAACTAATTGATACAAATTACAATTAGTATTTGTTTGAAACAGTCTGCAGTTAGCTCAATTGTTTCTATTGTAAATAGTAGCAGTAATTATAATACATAAAGTTTATTTATATTATTTGATGGTAATTTTCTTTGTGAATAAAGGCTTGACTAGTATTTATAATCGAAACAGTTGAGCTATCTGCAGCCTGTTGCAATAAATCTAGAGGTAGCCCAACCTGATCCAAATCAAATCTATAATACTCTTTATCTATACCAAGCATTGAAATGATTTTTATGAGGCTACGAATTATAACTTGGAAATAAGACATTTATACAGATGAAAGAGATTATCCTAGCCTACCTAATCATTGTAAAAAGCATTCAAACGCTTATGGTATGTCTACCAACTGGTATTCCGTATTGGAAAACGAAAAAATTACGGGATGTGAGAAACGTTCAATCTCAGAAAGGAGAATTACATATTTATATGAAAATGAGCCTCGTCAATATTCGCATATTTATCGGATTATATCGTAAAAATTCTCGCTGGTTAGTTTTACAATTTAATCAAACCTAGCCCTACCTAGTGATTATAAATACTTAGCTAAATTAAAAGAACCTAGCTCAAACCTAGCCATATTTATACGCCCCTAGGGTAAGATGCAGTGAATCTAATACCTACTTAGCGATAAAACCTGACATCTTTATAAATAAACTAGTTTATGCCCGCGGCTTCGCACGCATTGTTTCTATGGAAACGTTTAAAAGTTATTTCTATCCCACGGGAACTGATTTATGGCATAAAAGTATGTTATACCTACATATGTCTGATTCCAGGATTAGAATTACTTGTATGCAAAATTTCAGCCCGATCCGTTCAGTAGTTTTGGCATGAAGAGGTAACAAACATCCATCCATCCATACATCCATCCAAACTTTCGCATTTAGAATATTAGTGTGATAAATATCTAATAAATTAAGTCAATAATACTAATCGAGTACCTAGATTGCTTGAATGAGGAATTTGTGGTTGTGATATTATTAGGAAGTCATTGTTCTGATATTTTAATTGAAGGTATGTTTGATGCTTGTTTGCAACGCCAAAACTTACCAGTCAGCAGGTAACGGGGTAAATTTGTGCGTCTTTGTTGAAAAACAACTAAGCTAGCTATGTACTTAATTTTGTTTTTAAGAGGGCACGTTATAGCCATTTGTGAGAATAGGATAGGAATAGGATTTCGCGTACATTGAAGCGGAACCTTTTTGGAAGTGCGTAAGTGCAAAAATCCAATTATTATTGATTGAAAACTTCGCAAATAACTAAAGTATTAAAGAACAAAATAATTTGTAATTACCTGTGAATCAAAACATAAGTCATTAAGTCATCCAAGGTTCCTGAGATATTCAATTGAAAACCTGAGATATTTAACTCCATCTCGGCTGACATTTTCAGCAAAACGGAACATTTTATCCATCTCATGTGTAGGTGTTAAGTTATTTAAGGTTATAAAGTTATAATTTACAAAGATAAATAAATAAATAAATAATGCTGGACAATTCACACAGCATTATCTAGCCCCAAGGAAAGCAGAGCTTGTGTTATGGGTACTAGATAACTGATATACATAATAATATACCAGTACATAGATAGATATACATAGAAAACGACCAGAACACCCTGAACAAATATCTGCAGATCGTACAAATATTTGACCCGAGGCGGGAATCGAACCCGCAACCTCCTGCGTCGCAGGCGGACCTTCGCCCACCGCGCCACAGAGGTCGTCAAACTTCGCAAATAACTAAAGTATTAAGAACAAAATAATTTGTAATTACCTATGAATGACAAGGTTCCTGAGATATTCAATTGAAAACCTGAGATATTTAACTCCATCTCGGCTGACATTTTCAGCAAAACGGAACATTTTATCCATCTCATGTGTAGGTGTTAAGTTATTTAAGGTTATAATTTACAAAGATGAATCATAGTCCACACAGGCTCGTATATGCTTATTGTCTTGTCAAAAACCAATGAATCACCATTAAATATACAGTAGCTTGCTATCTAGCATCAGTAGCAATCATTTAAATTTACTATTCGCTTATATTGCGTTACTCTATTTAGCCGTCACTTTAGTTGTCAGTTTGAAATGCTTTAGTTAAGGTGGCTCGATTCACGATGCCCGCGAGATAATTTTTTGACGTGACAACGTCTTATAAATTGGTTTGCCGGGTGACACTTCAAGAAACTGCGTTACGCTCCGCTCACGTTATGCAGACATAAAAAGTGAAAGGAACTCAAAGTCGTTGTTAAAACTTTCGCCCGTATACCGACTTTACAGGCAACCAATTTTTTTTTATTAAAAATATGTTTTTTGTGATGTTTAATATTTTCTGTGTGGAAAAGCAGAAACGATGTTTACCGCAAATCGTAAACTAATTTTGTATGAGCCCATGTTGAATCTAACTGCAATTAAATGGTAGGTAAACTTTTGGGGCTATTGGAAATATTATTAATGATTTTCCAATAAAAACAACATATAATATACATTAGAATTAAAAAAAATTCAAAACTTAACAAAAATGACCTCGCGCCAACGTGAAGCGAAACACCGTAATGTGTGTGAGTAGCTTTATGTTTACCTATCACAACAAGAAAGATAAATGGGTAATTTTATGTAAAAAGGTATTTTGATTGGTTCGGTCTTTAATTTTACGGCTTTTGTAAGAAATGGCAAGCGCTAATTTAATTTTACGATTGTTTTGAACTTTAAAGTGTTGCATGCAACTTTCTACGAGCGAATGTGTAACGAAAACGAAATAAAAATGATTTAAGGCCTTTCGCACGTGTTTATTGAGTGCTTTTTGTGTTGGCGTTAATGTTTAGGTTCCGATTCCAATTAACGTAATTTTGACATGAATGTCAAAATTGACACCTGCATTACTATGTCCGAAATTTTGTGAAAATTAATTATTCCTCGTGCGTGTCAAACAAAAATAAAAATAAGTGAGGTCAAGTCAAATTCCAAATAACCTTTTAAACAAAAACAAAAAAATAGTGATAATTGTAAAATGCGATGTTAGTGGTTGACTGTGTTCCTGACATATAACTATGATAAAATTCTTCAATTTTCGAGATTTTCACTGTTTTCACCAGTACGTTTTTCCTCACAAAAAATTAACAACATTATTAAGATAACTGTGGGTTTGGTTCACGTCTTAAAATCATAATTAATCAGTCCATACAAGAATATTAAATGGCACCTACTTACTAGAATCGTCCAAAATTGGTTCGATTAAATACTCACGTACAAAACCCATCAAAAAGCAGTTAAAACTAAATGCTCCTGTGGCAGAAACCGACACGGGCTGTTATTAAATGATTATTAAATAATAATGTTAATGGTAACTAAATTACAACTTATAAAACGTACTTACGTCCGCCCATTTAAAATTTGTAAAGGCTTGTTTGATAGCTAAAGTTGATAGATTTAGTAAATATATACCTATAAAAATAACTGTAAATAAGCGCTCGTGTCTATCGCTCAGAGATATGCGGAACGCATGCCCCTAGAACCGCACTCACCCTGAATAAGTCCCTCGTTAAGGGATGAAACGTTGGTGTTCTTCCAACACAAATAAGGTTCGTAGTTAACCCGCTTACATCAGTTATGAATTCGTCAAACTACGATAGGTTTAATTTTTGGGATATTATTTGATTTCTTACCTTAGTTTTTATAGTAAATTATAAATGTTATAAATCAAATTCAAATTATAAACGTAAATGATAATTTAATTTATTTTCGCTATAAGAGGTTCTGTATCATCATAAAAAAGGGCTAAAACCCAGGCAGACAATTTAAATTTACAATTTCGCAGAGATAATGAGAAATGTTAATAGTAAATTATAAAGTCTCTACCTACTTAGATAACTGGTAGAGATTTTTGTTTCTAGCATTCTACCTCACAATGCTCCTCTGCTTCTTTTCTTCCTACCTCGTTAATAGGTTTAAAGAACTTTATTTCTCATACAAACTATACAGTTCATTTACAATGAGATAAACATATTTATACTTATAAAATTAAATGTGTGGAACTTCTGAGATCTATAGTAGATAACAAAAAAAATACCTTGCTACCTAATGAAAAGCTTATAATAATGCTTAGAAATCATTTACATACATACTTAACCTTTAGATGACTATGAAGCACAGCGTGAGATCGAGACATTTCTGAATGCCATACGAGTATTAGGGGGGGGGGGGGGGGGGGCACGCGGGTTGGGGATCGCAGTCCGGTGGTAGAATTGTTCTGCAGGGGGCGCTACTGCCCGCCCCCCGGTGGATATCCCTTAGTCGCCTCTTACGACACCCGTGGGAAGAGTTGGGGTGGTGCAAATTCTAAGATGCCACCGCAACGGCATTACTCACACCTACGTATTTTAAATCGTGAAGTATACAGGGTTATTGGTAGTTTATCGACACTGAACTGCAGGTTCTGCTCATCATCACGAACACGTTTGTGAAGACGCCAGGTTTTAATTCTCAAATTTGGTATTAATAGTAGGTAGTCAGGTAGCCGTAAAATCGAAGTTAAGTAAGTACTTGTTTGTTAACGGAATAAGTAATACAGTATAATTTTTAAACTAAGTAGGTATGTAGTAGTAGTATAATTATCGAAACCGTATGTTTCAGACAGGTATGAACAGTAGTGGGATAGTTTGAAAGATATTTTCGTTTTCATACTTCGAAAATGTTCAAGTTCACTTTTTATGTTTTTTTAGCAGTAGAATAGGGTAGAACTATTATATTATTCGGTTTTATGTCAATTTCAATCATATTTGACCCTTTACTGAAGCAAAAACAAAAATCACACTTGTCAAATATTGCAATTTTTACTAGTCGTATATCTCTTGTCGTATATCATGCCCCCGCATGATATACGACATAGAGATCCCACATGACCTTTGACCTTAACCCCCCGGTTAAGGTCAAAGGTCATGTGGGATCTCTTCAGTACCGTACCACTGTGCGCCGGCGCCTTCACGAACGTGCTCGTAATCATGGGCAGAAACTGCAGTTCATGCAGTGACAGTGAAATAGAAATAACCCTGTATAATTATGTTATATTTCTCTATATAAAATAAGTATGTATCTACAAGTGTTAAGAACCTGTCTTTACTTATTGGGGTATACCTATTCCAATACGTTCGATGTGAACTGAGCTTAAGAAAACATGTTTAAATTGTGTCAGTTTAAAAGTGATTGTGCGCACTATCGAATTAAATTTGATTAAGTATTTACGGTGTGGACATTGCTTTACTTTCTCAAAATTTCAGTAATAAAGTAATTTCTTGAATATTGGCCAATGAGGAAAATACGATATTTGCGATCGATGATATCCTAAAGGTTGATAGAACGTAACTATAAGGTTTTTAGTTTAAGTTTTTTTCTTCCTATCTTACTAATTCTATCCTACTAAATATTATAACGGTGAAAGTTTGAGCCGTTCTGAAGATAGATTGGTCGAGAACAATGCTTAAACTTCAATAAGTTTAGGCATCCAATGATCAAGCTGATATTTTGCACACATAAGTTCTGGACATGGTTTTTTTTTATTCCGATAAAGCTCGTAAAAGCTAGTTTCACAATAAACGTTTGGTAAAAATGAAATAAATTTCGATCACTTTTCTTCCCAAGATTTAACCGTAACAAAAAACAACAATTTCTGATATGTTTATCGTACGTCCGATGTTTTCCGATATAATTGTTACTTGGTAACGACGTAGGTGGTCCGTACATCCTTTAGATTCCACGCACTACTTGGAAGTTACGTGATGAAAATAACAACTAATGTTCCTAAAGTCTAGCCTAGCCTAGAACCTCTATAAGGTATGCACTTATTATTTTTATCATATGTCTTCAAAGATGGTTTTATGTCTCAATTCCCCGACACGCTTGGAATCACACTAATATTATAAATGCGAAAGTTTGGATGGATGGATGGATGGATGTTTGTTACCTCTTCACGCCAAAACTACTGAACGGATCAGGCTGAAATTTTGCATACAGGTAAGTCTAACCCTGGAATCAAACATAGGCTTTTTTCTCATAAATCAGTTCCCATTCGATAGAAATAACTTCAAAACGTATCCATAGAAACAACGCGTGCGAAGCCGCGGGCATAAGCTAGTAGTCCATAAGTAACTTATGAATACCTACAAGAGTTGCTTTAGCCTATTTTAGAAGTATGGCTCGGCGTTACAACTAGCTGTTCTGAAGACGCTTTGATACGCCAAGTAATTATATGATAGATAGTGGTAGCAGTAGAGTATGATGCATACATTCAAGTATCCTAAGAGCCCAACCGATATTACATACTAGTTTATGCCCGCGGCTTCGCACGTGTTGTTTCTATAGAAACGTATAAAGGTGATTTATATCCCATGGGAACTGATTTCTGGGATAAAAAATTGGTTGTCTGTAAAGTCGGTTTACTGACGATAGTTGAACGTGACAACGTCTTAAGAAAAGAGCGAGGTAACGCCGCATGAGGTAACGCCGCATGAGGTAACGCCGCATGAGGTAACGCCGCATGAGGTAACGCCGCATGACGTCATGTTTTTTCGTGCGTGCAGCCGACTCTATCGAATTATAAGACGTTGTCACGTCAAAAGTCTGTTGTTGTGTTGGGATAAAAAGTCTGTTGTTGTTAAATTGTTTGATTCCAGGATTAGACTTACCTGCATGCAGAATTTCAGCCTGATCCGTTCAGTTGTTTTGGCGTGAAGAGGTAACAAACATCCATCCATCCATCTATCCATCCAAGTGTGATAGTGTGATTTTTTGGTGGTTCATTTCACCACTGATAAGGTAATGTGTTTCACGTGTTGCCGCGAGTTTTTCATTGCATCATTTTGTAAAAAGGATAAGCATAGGATTTCGCGTTCATAGGAGCAGGACAGAACATGCGTTTTTGGAACGACGTAAGCGCAAAAATCTAGTTTTAGCAATTGTAAATACTAGTCTAATTTTCTTTGTGAATAAAGATGTTTTTGCCTATTTACAGGAAAACTACACAACTTATGAAGGAACTAAATACTTAGTAATAATCCACGAATCAAACCATAAATCATTTCAATAGACCGTGATCCTGAGATCTCGACCAAATTACCTATGTGCGAAACACTGCACATTCACGTTTGTTTATCGTAGTTTTTTTTTCGCAATACTGTTTTCACTTTCAAGGAACCAATGAAAAAAATTGAATTTTATGTCATTCGAGTTTTATACCACGAGGTTCGCCCCTTAACGGGATACTGTGTATCCCTTGATTTTGATAAAGCTCTTAAAATCCACCATATCCATATACCTATCTCAATATTTCAAATTTCAAAGGCTATGGAGTAAAGTTTAACCATGGATTTACGGAGCTTTGATCTACAAAAGTGGTTTCGTAACTTTTTGTCTGAATAACTTATCTGCTAACATGTACTTGTTTTTGTTCATTGATACCACATATCCATTAGAAATTTGTCAGACCATGTTCAGCAACGAAAAAGCAAATCGGAATGCATTATTAAAATGCCTATATTGTGTACAATGCGCCATACATTTCATTCAAACGTTGATTTGTCAACTGTCCCGCATTACAGAGTTTTTCTAAAAAGTAAACAGAAAACGTAGTTTTAGAAATAATCACCATTCTTAAAATGAAATAATAAGGTTTTTGCCGCGAAACGTGAAACCTTTTTGTTTGAAACACACACACGCACTGATAAGCGTTCATATTTTTTCAAAAACAACTTAAAACACTAGCGATGTCTGATATTACAAACGTTGCCATGCTTTTTGTTTCATGTTGCCAAGTTCTAATGGATTTACTGTAATAATGCTAACTGTGGCATTTCTGTTTAAAACAAAATATGCCAAATATGTCACTTAGGTGAGATTGTATCTGTATAAGGTATTGGCACGAAATACTTTTGTCTAGTTCCAGTCGATTGCCTTTTTGGAGACCAAAATGCAGGCTTGTGCTAATGCGCAGGTATTTTTTTGTGTTTATTGTGGAAACATAGCGACTCGTTTAATATTGTAGGATTTCAAGGACAATCAGAGTCCCTAAGGTTGTGTAGGTATAGTTTACGAAAACTATTTACGGCTTCGTTTGCGTCCCATACATTTGGCGCCTTGCAGAGCTCCTACCAGATAGAGAGGTAGATAGGTACCTAAAGGTTTTTGAGGTATGACAGCCATCGAATAGTTTCATATAAACTCTTCTTCTTCTTTATTTCGTGGCTTTTGGAGACTTTTTACCACAATTCTGTATATTCGATTGTAGTTTTCGAATGATTTTGAGTGATTCGTTGCATTTAACTGCTTATGCAGTTCAATTTTGACTACTTTGACAGGTCGTTTATTATTATTATTAAATTAAATTATAATTAAATTATTCGTTTTAAAATTGTGCAAAACCAAGCTAAGATAGATGCTCTTTATGCAGGTGTATAAAAAGATTCAGAAATAATTAAAGAACATCAAAAATAGTAAAGGTATACGTTAATGTTGTATTGTTACATCTATTCTATCTATATCATAAATCTAATCTTATCATAAAATTAGTTGTGTATACCATATTTAGGAAGGCCTACCTGAAATGCATTTTAAAGTTACGTAAAAGAACTTGTCGGGATTTATTTTAATTCAAGTGGGTAGGTATTGCAAATTAAAACTCATTACCAAGTACCATTTCACATATCGATTGGATTTTGAACTCGATCTTGTGTGATTGATCGTGGTGAAGATGGTTTTCGATTATTGAATTTAATTAACAAAGTCACGCCTTCATTTCATGTTCACTAAGAAAGGATATGGACGTTCAATTGATTAATGTAAGTTGAACGTTTAATAAACACTTCTGGAAAAATAAACGAACTTACATGCTGTTATATAAATTCAACACGTGAACAAGTATAAATTCTATTGTTTAGGTAAACAAAGATTAATAAAATATGCACTACACCTAGTTTGGGCAAATTTCAGCACAATCCCTCTCAGTTGTTTTTTCACATCTTTAAATATAAAATAATAGAGAGATATAAATAAAACATCAAGAGCGAATCGGACTCGCGCACTAAGGGTTCCGTTTGACCTTGTGTCTTGCCAAATTATCATGATTCTAGGTCAACGGGAATTACCCTATAGGTTTTGTGTGCATGTGAACCCCTTGGAATTTTCAAAGTATTCGGACATAAACGGCTGTAACTTTTGAGTGCGTTGACTTAGAAGTTTTATTTATATTGCTGCTCCAAGAGGTTACGGACTTGAGTATTTGACATCAATTTCAACTCGATACGTCCACGCGTTTCTGAGAAAAGGGGGTTGATAGACAGACAGACAGACGGACAACGAAGTGATCCTATAAGGGCTCCTTTTTCCTTTTGAGGTACGGAACCTAAAAAATTACAGACAAAAAAATTACAAGTTTAACGTGGAGGTAAGCCCTAGTTAAAGGAAACACTCTCACTTCCGTTAAAATAAAGTATATTGTATAAAAACACAAGGATAGACACGAACAATTACACGCACGATAAAAAAAACAAGAACAAAAGGGGTACAAGTAAACACAAAAGTTAATACACACGTAAAAGGGAAACACTTTACAAGACACAGTTCGGTTACTTATGGCTAGACCTCTTGAGCCGAGAATCGCGGTGAGGTTACATATGCTCAAAACCGTACGTGTTACGAGTATGATTGCGGGGTCTCGACTGACCGGCACGACGCGTCGTTACGCGCCCTGCGTTTCCTTCGGCTGACCACTAGCTTAGCGTGGTCGCGTCCCGCTCCACGTGTAGGTCTCCTATTGGTCGACACTGGCTGCTTCCTGCCTGGGCGACGCATTTCTAAGAAGCGAATCCCTATAACAATGCAGCCCAGATGTGGGCTGTCTTCGCGGGCATCGTGTTTACGGAAATATCGCGCGTTACATCCTCCCCCTATAACCCTACAGAGCGCCCTCGCCGTGGGGTTAGCACTCAGCAATGAGCCGGCGTGGTCTGCCGCGCCTACGCTTCTCCCGAACGGGGCGTTCCACCGGTCCGACGAAACTCGTGAGGTGTGAAACGTGGTATTTGCCTACCCCTTCCCCGGTTTGTGTGCTCTCTAACATGTACGTCGTTGGGCTAACAATCTCTCTGATTCTGTATGGCCCATCGCGGCGCGGTATAAATTTCGCGGATTGGCCGCGACCTGTGTCATTGGCCCCCTGGGTTTTCAGAAGGACTAAGTCTCCTACTTGGTATTCGGGTGGCGGCCTCCTACTTTTGTCCGCGTTACGTTTCTGGACTTCCTGCGCCTTCTCGTGCGTATCTCTGGCCTCGTCCAGGGTAGCTGCCAACCTCTTGAGATAAGAAGTGATACCTGGCACGAAGTTATCGCTATCGACGATCGCTCTCATATCGGTCGCTGAGTCCGAAGGTGCTCGGAGCTCTCTCCCGAAGGTCAGATATGCTGGGGAGAATCCCGTACTGGCGGTGATGGCGGAATTCATAGCAAACCTTACTGACGCGAGGTGTAAGTCCCAAGTATCATGCGCTTGTCCCACTAATATAGAGAGTTGAGGTTTAAGATCCCTATTCTTCCGCTCGATAGGGTTGGCCTCGGGATGATAGTACGGTGTTAGTGATTGTTTGACGCCTAACACGTGGCATACTTGCTGCATTATCTCACTAACGAACTGCACGCCGTTATCGCTAATGAGGCGCCGGGGTACACCATACCTTAAGAAAACCTCGTTCGTTAACGTCCGGGCACACTCGTCGCTGGTAGCGCTCTCTAATGGGAAGAGTTCTACCCAGCGGGAGCTTACGTCTTCTACGATGAGAACCCACCTGTTTTTTCGTGACGTTTCGACGAGTGGGCCGAAAAGGTCGACTGAGACCACCTCGAAACGCCTCGTCGTGGCCGGCGTTTGCAAAAGTCCCGCGGGCTTTCGGTTGTCGGCTTTATACCGTTGGCAGGCGACGCAGCCTTTAATGTAGTTCGCCACAAACGTGCGCATCCCGGGCCAGTAGTACCGTGTACGGATGCGACCCATGGTTCTTTCCACCCCCAAATGACCTGCGGTCGGGGCGTCGTGGAAGTCTATCATCACTTGGTTGCGCTCATGTTCGGGAACGACTAGGCACGCTTCCTCGCCGTCATCTGCCTCCAAACTGTACCTGTATAGGACGCCGTCAGATAATACATATCCCCGGTCGGACCATGGCCTCCCCCTGGAAGGTTCATCCGACTCTAGATCATCGACGATTTTGCATACCTCCGGGTCGGCTCGCTGATTCTCCCGAATCTCGCCGCTCCCCCTTTTCGGCATGTCGACGACTGCAAGATGTAACTCACCGTCTTGATCTTCCGAGCATACGGGTCGTGACAACGTGTCTGCTATCACGTTTGACCGGCCGGGCGTGTACGAGATTTCGAGGTCAAATTCTTGTAACGTCAGCGCCCACCGGGCTAACCGACCGCTCGGGGACCGCTGGTTCATTAGCCAGCGCAGAGGTTGATGATCGGTCTTGACGCAAATCTTAGCTCCTTCGATATACCCTCTGAACTTACCTACCGCCCACACGACTGCGAGGGCCTCTCGCTCAGTCGTCGAATAGATCCGTTCAGCGCTGGTGAGGAGTCTGCTTGCATACTCTATAGGTCTCTCGTCAGGGCCCTCCCCCTGCATGAGAACCGCACCCAAACAATAGCCGCTGCTGTCGGTTCGGAGGACGAATGGCATTGATTCGTCAGCTTGCCGAAGTATAGGGGCACTTACAAGAGATACCTTGATTAAATCGAAAGCCTTCTGCTGGTCGACATCCCATTTCCAAACGCTCGATTTCTTGAGGAGACAGGAAAGGGGTCTTGCGATTTCCGCATACTTTGGGATAAAGCGCCTGAACCAACTCGATGTCTGCAGGAAACACTTCAACTGCTTAACGTTTTGTGGAACCGCCATAGCTTCGATAGCTGACGTCTTCCCGGGGTCTACTTGTATACCTCCCGGAACAATAACATGTCCCAGAAATCTCACCGAGTCACGAGCGAAATGGCTTTTCTCCCTGTTCACCCTAAGCTTGAACATCTCCAGACGGTCGAAAACTGCCTCCAGATCTGCCAGGTGTCTCTCAAACGGTCCAGGCGACAGCAAAACTAGGTCATCGAGATAGGCTAGTAGTTCTACCCCTTTAAGGTTAGACCTGAAACGGTCTATCAGTCGTTGAAAGGTCGCGCCACTGTTCCGCAAACCCATCGGCATTCGCTTCCACCTATAAGTACCTAAAGGACTAATAAAAGCCGTCTTGTCTTGGTCTTCGGGAGACACGTTTACCTGGTGGTATCCGGAACGTAGATCCAACGTGGTCATATACTCACTGGTTTTTGCTGCGTGAAGTACGTCTTCCATACGCGGGAGAGGGTACCGATCCGGTTCTGTAACCGCGTTTAACTTACGATAATCGACGCAAAGTCTCCACGTGCCGTCTTTCTTTGCGACTAGTACCACGTTCGATGCCCACGGGGATTCACACTCCTCGATGACGTCGTCGCGAAGAAGTTTCTCTAACTCCTTCCGTAGAGCTTCTTTCCTACTCTGGGACATCCTGTACGGTGGTGAGGCTATCGGCTCTTGTTCTATACTTACCTTTATATGATGTGTAGCAAAATCTGTAGCGGGCCCGTTTAGTGCGAATGTGGCTGCTCTCCGCTCGATGAGCTCGTTGAGAGTACATCGCTGCTCGATCGTGAGTCTGCACCCTTCGTCGCTCCGCAACACAAGACCGGACTCGGCTCGCATCACATCAGCAGTGGAGGTGTTGATTTGTATATCCCGTACGAACTCGAACGACCGTTCGGGATCATCGGCGAACGCATACCTACCTCGGCCTATATCCAGAATCAGCCCTGCCTTGGCGATGAAGGTCATGCCGAGTAGTGTCCTGGTTTTAGCGCCGGGTATGACCAAGAAGTCAACGACAATCTCTCGCCCCTCCAAATATACAGGAACCTCGGTAGTCAACACTTCTCTTATCGATTGGGTCCCATCGGCTAACCGAATACTTACCGAAGCCTCCGCGAACACCGCGCCGCCTTCAGTAAGCACCTGGTACAGTGCTGGGCTAGCAACGTTGCGCGTAGCACCGGTATCGACGAGGGCTATGCCGCGTCGGCCCATTGTACCTAAGTTAACAGTCGCCATCGGTGCTGTGGAGCTGTCTGGCGCGACGGTAGTTATGTTATCGAGCCTAACATCGTTGTGGGGTCGTCCACCTACGCATCCGACAATACCTGCGCGGTCGGTCCCTTCAACAAGACCGAACCTACTTACGTGGGCCGTTGTTGTAGCTAGTACCAAATCGTTCGAGGGAGCCACTAAACTAACTTGGGCCCCATTTCCTACCTGAGCGAGTTGATTCACGGAATTATTGCAAGTGTTACTAAGCGTTGCCGTTGTGCTAACGCCTACCTGGGCCACCTTGCTTTTGTTGCCTGCGCTGACCTCGTTTTCCAACACCTGTTCGACAACGGCGACGTTAAATTCGGCCTTTTGTTTATCCGCGTTACACACCTCACATTTCGAACGAATGACACCGGGTTTTCCGCACCCATAACATCTAATCGAATTAGCGCCTGCCATTCCCGCTTCGCTTTTACTAGTACTAGCGCTCGGTTTGTCGTCGCTCGGTGTTTTATTTCCCGTACCGGCGCCAGCCGTTTTATTACGACGGCGACATTCGTCTGCAGTATGCCCGAACTTTCTACAAACTGAACATCGAATTCTATTACCTGCTTCGCCCGTTGAACTCGCATTGGGGTCGGAATTTCGTTTATTACCCTGACTAGACGCGACACGTGACGCTAGCGGTGCCGACTTCGGTTGAGCGTCCTTAGCGGTCTCCTCCGCGATTCTCGCCTTATCCAAGAGGTCGTCTAAATCTAACACAGATTCACGTGGCACTCTCTTCTTAATCCGGCGGTCGAGGAGTCCGTAAACAATGTCCACTTGGACCTCCTCCGCCAATCGATACGGTAGCTGGGCCAGAAGGGCTCTTTTATCACAGATAAACCTATCACTGACCTCACTGTCCTGTTCGTTTTCAAATACCTCTCGGAAAAGTCTGTGTGCCGGGCGCGGCGCGCCGTACATGGCGCGCAGCCGCAGCTTGGCGTCCGCCCACGACGCGACGCGAGCGCGCACGCCGCGCCACCACACGGCGGCGTCTCCTCCGAGCAGCATGGGGAGCCCGCGCAGCGCGTGCTCGTCCGACACGCCTGCGCACTCCTTGAACACTTCGACGGCGTCGAGGAACGCCTCTAACACCTGGGCATCGCGTGACGCGCCGTCGAACCTCGCCGTGCACCTCGTCAGGTTTCCGGCGGTAGCGCTGCTGTTTCCACACAGCGGCGGGGTAGCACTCACCGCTGGCGCCGCTAGTGAGGATACCCCGGAGTGTTGGTCTCCACGGGGTACCGACAGGAGGGCCTGGATGAGGGCCTTATTGGCCTCCGCCTGCGCTTTGGTGATGGTCTCCATCAAAGTTGTGAGGAACTGGTCTGAATCTGCTGGGAGTGGGAGGCTACGCGGCTGCTCTGGCGCCTTGCCGGCTGCGGCGTGCCCTTCACCAACGCTGTCCGTCTCGGAGATAGACGCTGCTCCCATCAGTGTGTTGTCTCCCTCGCGTTCCGTTTCTTCTTGTTGCACTCGTCGTGACGCGTCTTTACGCTGCGGGCGTGGCATTTTGGCGTCGTTTGTCACGTGACACACGTACCGACCGACAATGCTTCACTTTCCCGCGTAAAGTACTCGGCTACTCGTACTGCGTGAATGTACACGTGCGTGGTTCGGCCACTAAGCTGGGCGCCAGATTTAACGTGGAGGTAAGCCCTAGTTAAAGGAAACACTCTCACTTCCGTTAAAATAAAGTATATTGTATAAAAACACAAGGATAGACACGAACAATTACACGCACGATAAAAAAAACAAGAACAAAAGGGGTACAAGTAAACACAAAAGTTAATACACACGTAAAAGGGAAACACTTTACAAGACACAGTTCGGTTACTTATGGCTAGACCTCTTGAGCCGAGAATCGCGGTGAGGTTACATATGCTCAAAACCGTACGTGTTACGAGTATGATTGCGGGGTCTCGACTGACCGGCACGACGCGTCGTTACGCGCCCTGCGTTTCCTTCGGCTGACCACTAGCTTAGCGTGGTCGCGTCCCGCTCCACGTGTAGGTCTCCTATTGGTCGACACTGGCTGCTTCCTGCCTGGGCGACGCATTTCTAAGAAGCGAATCCCTATAACAATGCAGCCCAGATGTGGGCTGTCTTCGCGGGCATCGTGTTTACGGAAATATCGCGCGTTACACAAGTTAATATTTTGCATTCTTAATTTCCGTAGTTCTTGATGGCAAAGATTGTTATGACTTATGTCACAATAAATAAATCCTATTATTTATTGTGCTTATGTTATGTTATGTTATGACACAAAGATAGTTGTATACCTACGTAGTCAAAGGATCTTTGTTCTGGCCTTATGAAACAATCACTGTAGTATCCACCGACAACATCATAAAAGATTGTAATTCAATTTACGACCAAGCCCTGTTATTCGAATGTCAATTACTGTGTTCTTTCCTTTTCAAGAAGGTACAAGGAAGCTGAACTATTTATTTTTTGCGATCAGATGATTAACATCGTCATACTTATTATTATCCAATAAACATTCGGTTAGGGCTGGCCATACTAATATTACTTACACTCAAGCCATTCTAAGAAGTAAATTTTAATCAAATAATAGAAATAAATAAAAACTAGTATTTACACTTGAAACAATTGAGCGAACTGCAGATGTTTGCAAACAATCTCCAAGTAACTCAACTGATCCATATCAATAGCATATTATTTACACGATAAAATGTTCTCGTAAAAACTCAGAACACAAAAATCTACAGTTCTGTTTTTGGCGTTGAGATCAAAAATAATTGTCTCTATTATTGTAGGAAAGAGCGATAAGTATGATAAATTATGTCAAAAATTCTACATACTCATCTTACCCCAAAGTAAGTAGAGCTTGATTTATGGGTACTAGATAACTGGTAGACATACTTAATGCATTATAGGTACACACATAACGTACATTTTTTATATGAGTACATTTTGATTTTTAATTTAAATTCTGAATGGAAACAGATTCAAAAGAACGACGACCGCAATCGCAGTTCATTTGTTTGATTTTGTTTCGTTTTGTGTGGTCATCGAAGTTAAAACTGTGAATTGATGAAGTGGCGGTAGTACAGATCAATATTAATAATGTGGCTCGCTGAGTTTGAGTGTTCTTATACAATTTCAGTTGTATATTTAATCGGTACGGACTTTGAACGCATCGTGACTGCACAAACGTGTGAAAACCAAAATGGTAGCGTAACTTAGTCTTCAAGCAGCAGTGGCAAGCGTGGCGTGGCAGCCCTAGAAGGTAGCCCACCCGCAGGGCATGCTTGTACCGACGCCATATCTGCTGATTTATTGTATTTGTCATTACTGACACTAACTATGCCCTGCGGATTCACCTGGCTTTTTATTGGACCAATAGTCCAGTTCATCTATGCTAAATTCCCAAAACAGATAGCTTGTTAGCAAAATTTATAGTCACGTTCGTTATAGTTCGTTAAGATTCAAAATAATAGCTTCTGGGGGCCTATTTTAAGTCTCTAAATTATGCAATCGTTTGTTTCGTTTCGTTTTTTGTGCAAATTGGTACTTTATTCGGTGTATGGGTACGTACACGAGTTGCTGGAGGATTTAAAATGGCCCCTTGATTATTAGCCTGTTTTAAAAGATGGTCATAGTTTAGGGGGGGGGGGGGGGGGGCTATGATCTCTTCAAATGTCAGATTAGAAATAAAAATCTTTTTTCCCATACAAAAGATTTCAACGCGCTGGTCTGTCAAAGCACGTAGCAGAAAATCACTGACCATAATTATTTACTGACGAATATGTTTTTACAGAGCAAAATAAAATATATAAAAAGAATTTAACAATCAATAGGTAATTTCGAAGGTCTTTACGAAAAATACCATAATTACTAATAGCAGGTGTTTGCAGTTGTTAAAGTGTATTGAAAATTCATCGTAACACTTTCATTGCCACCGACGAGCATATTCATGTAGACCGTGTCTGGGCAGTGAACGAGTTAACTCGCGAAAGGTTCGAGCTCGTTATTGTTGCAATGGTGAGTTATGGCGGGCGGAGAGGAAAGTAAAATAAAGATCCAAATAAAACTGTATATTCACATCAAATTCAATCATGGGGCATTGGTTTAACTCTCTCTGTATATCACACACATTTCAATGCATGCGGTTGAATGCATGGCTCGGAGAGACCGTAGCTTATCTGATTATACAATATGGTGTTACGAATGCAGAAATACTGGATCTAAAGACGCGAAAGGTGACTTTGTTGAAGAAAATCTAGTTTCTTTTGATGTCAGTTTTTCAAAAGTATTTCAATATTAGTAAAGTCTAACGTAGAATTCTGGCTTCTAGATTCAATTTACCCAATTCCATTAGTATGAAACTTATTTTTCTGTGTGACATTAATGATATTGTTTTAATTAAGTATTTTTAACTCTATTTGACATGGTGTAAATAAAGTACGTACGAACTCAGTTTTGCAGTGCCCTTCCAGGGTGCTTCCTAGCTAGTAATAAGTCTATAACTAAATATTCACTTAGACCTAAGAATGAATGTACATGCAAGCAAAAATAAATAAATAAATATAGTCTACAGACCTAAGATTCCAACGGCGCGCTGCCACAGCCCATCACCGAGGAGATGATTTCGTCAATATTATTTTATAGAACCATGTCGGCAAGAACACCCCCTTGACTTCTTGCGATATATCCGCGACAAATGTCGGCGGCACATCCGTAACATTGTCGACACTGCTTTGCAACGTGGCAATGGTTGAATTTTTTTTGACGCAGACAATGTTTGCCAAGTCGGTGAGACAACATGACGGCATTGGTGTGTTGACTCCAATATTCAAACCCCCATAAACCAGCCATGAATCGACCAACACGCGGCCCGGCCGATTTTTCGGTACTATCCGGTCGACTGAAATTATTACTACAACTCAGATACATACATATACATACAAAAACAGCTTACACAGCTCACAGCACTAAGCGAAGCACTAAGCAGCTTTTAGTTTAACAAAGTTAAACTAAAGAGCATCAGCATTAACGTACAGCGCAGCGTGGCAATGCTGCCAGAGCGTCTTGGGACTTTTCCGATTGGTTATATACCTATGTTATATTCTTATACGGATCAGTTAATTACCTGTAGATTGTTTGCAACAGTCTGCAGTTAGCTCAATTGTTTCAATTGTAAATACTAGTTCTAATTTGTTTATATTATTTGATTGTAATTTTCTTTGTTAATAAAGATAGTTTAGTTCTGTTTGACTCTTATTTCTTTTTTTTAACATGGCAGTAGCGTTTATTCACCAAGAAAATTACACTAGTATTTACAATTGAAACAACTGAGCTAACTGCAGACTGTTGCAAACAATCTACAGGTAGCTCAACTGATCCATATTATTATATTATTACTCTTAGTTTAGTTATTTTGAATTATACATATAAGCAATCTAGTCACGCAGATGTAATGCACAAAGATAAAGATTATGCACGGCCTTAACAAATTGTAGAGCTCATTCTAGTCCCATTTGTTCAGTGTTATCTATCATGCAGGTGGCCTGCGAAGGCTGGTGCACCGAGAATAAACCTTTGGATAAACAAACTGCGTATAATCCAAAATATTCGATGTGATCGTAAGTTTTACTGTCCATTCAAGTCAATGTATTACCAGGCGAAGTTATTTATATGGACAGGTGTATTTTGCAGCTATGCCGGTACCTACGTAGTCATAAAGCAGGGTTGTCGAATTTTCTTGACCATATTATCCTCTGAGAAGATTGTGATTTGTATGTTAATGCATAAGTACCTACTTACGATGCTTAATGTTTTTGATGACAAAAGTAAGGAGGCATTAGTTCCAGCTTTCTCAGGTGCTAATGGTATAGAGCCGTAGGCGCCTGGAATCAGTAAAAAGTAAAAACTGATTACCGACTTTATAGTCGGTAATCTACAAAAGGGACTGCCATTTTAAAGGGGTACAAGCGCAAAAACTGCATTTTCGTAGCGCAAAAGACACTACGAAAATGAAGTTTTTTGCTTGGGCATAAGTGACAAAATTGGTTGTCTGTAAAGTCGGTTTACTGACGATAGTTGAACGTGACAACGTCTTAAGAAAGAGCGAGGTAACGCTGCATGAGGTAACGCCGCATGACGTCATGTTTTTTCGTGCGTGCAGCCGGCTCTATCGAATTATAAGACGTTGTCACTTCAAAAAAGTCATTCTAGAGCTATGGGAGTAAGCGCATTCGAAAGAGCGGAAAATTTTAAGTAGGACGGCATTCATAACTCATTTTCGACCAAAATGTCGCTTTATGCCCTATTACCTTTTAACCGTCAATATTATCCTCTGAAAAGATTGTAATTTGTAACCTACAAAATAGTTGTTTATGCAACATAATCTTCTCTTTTCTTGGTTAATTTTGTGTACTCTATGAATGAGTTCTCGTGATCTATCTATCTATCCTTCTGTATCTTTCCCTGCTTTCTCTATTACCCCTTTTGTTTTGTACATTCTGTTTTTGGCCTTTTAGGTACTTCTTATACTCTGGTAATCAATATTCATACCAACTTTATTGTAACAGCATTTTATAGTTTTTCTTTTGCAAAGCAGCACCAACGCAGAATACCGAGCAAAACAGTTATAAAACAAGCACGAGCTATAAATTGTGATTATTTAGTCAGTGTTCAGAGTATGCGGGCGGTGTAACCATCTCAGAAATAAAAAATCCATTGAAACAAAACAGTGACGTGTTTTAAAACTACAACAGAAAATAAAAGGAGCAAAACAGGAAATGTTTAAACAGTGCAGTGCAAAAAAACAATGTCATATGTGCCAGTGCTCTGTGAACAGTGAAAAATTCTAAAAAAGTGTGTAGAAAATAGTTCTAATAGTTTAAAAAGTGGTCTTTGTTGTGTGTTAAAAGCGGCAAAACCGCATGAGCAACAAGAGCAGAACCACTCTACCATAACAACCTATACCAGTGCTTCATAATTTTCCGACAAATCAAACCCTCCAAATGCGTGCCACCAAAATGACGTCCTCGCACTGCCGAAGCGTGACGCCTCCGCTGTCACGGGCGTCCTCCAGCGACCTTCCTCTTCCTCTCTGCGTATCCCCAGACATGACTCGACGAACACTCTCCCCGGATCTCGTCAACTTCAACCGACGTCCCATATCCCCAAGCTTAGAGGCTTACCGTCCGTTGTCACCAGACTTCGCTAGGCGGTCTAGATCCCCCGCCCGACCAAGGTCATTGATGGAGTCTCTACTTGTTGCAAAAATGGAGGCGTTATCAACGGGAAGATTGGTCAGAACAGATTCTATGGATAGCTGCAGCAGTTTTGGATCTATGTCGTCATTGCCGAGCGACGTGTGCAGATGTGATGATTGTCTGCTGGGGATTGTGGACTTCTACATGCCGCGTCCTGAGGCATTTAGAAAGGTAAGGCTTTATTTTACTTTTCGGTTTAAATATGCTTTATGTCTCATAAAGTAACCTTTTCCAGCCTAACATAAAAGATGGCAGCTCATAAACTCATGACGTAATCCATTACGTTGTTGTTAATTCAGGAAATAAACTGAAACAATAGTAAAATATGTTCGCGTGTTTTCCTGAAGCACGATAGGTAAACAATATCTAGATGCGAACGTTTCATATTTTCCTTATCCATAGACTTTTATGCGTTTAAACTTAAACATGTCGAAGTACTAGGTTTGGTTCATGCAAATAGTCTTATTGCATTAGGTAAGGAAGCAGGCAGGCTTATAAGAGAACTTTAGAAAGTGCATTCTAGATTATGGAACTGCAGAGCTTTTCCGGTAGTCTTGATAACTAGTAGCGCCATCTGTGTGAGCAGTCAGTCAATTCATTGATTCTTTATTCGAATGTTTGATTCAACCTGTTAGCGTGTGTGTGTGTTCTGTGCTCAGTCTTGTTTGTAGTTGATATGAATTTCAACAGATGGCGCTAGTAATAAAAAAGGTAGAGCAATGGAACGTAGTACATAATGAACGAGACTTTGTTCTAATAGTCCCCAAGGATAAGTTTAATGACACGATGGTCCTGGCGTTTGGTTCTTATTATAGGAATGGCGTAATGTTCTCTTGACAAATAATAATTAAAAATCCCAACGAGTCATCGTCGTTCAACGAGTCGTGGTACAACTTCAGTTTCAAATAATAATGTGCTTACAGTTGAAAAACCAATTCGTACTCGTACGTACTAACTAAAACTAGGTATATTATATTAGAGTAACTACAGTACTAACTATAACTATACTATACTAGTTTATGCCCGCGGCTTCGCACGCGTTGTTTCCATAAACGTTTAAAGGTGATTTTTATCCCATTGGAACTGATTTATGGGATAAAAAGTGTTTGATTCCAGGATTAGAATTACCTGTACGCAAAATTTCAGCCCGATCCGTTCAGTGGTTTTGGCGTGAAGAGGTAACAAACATCCATCCATCCATCTATCCATCCATCCAAACTTTCGCATTTATAATATTAGTATGATTATTGACCACCTCGTTGGTCTAGCGGTCAGCTTGTTCAACCGCTGATTATGAGATCCTGGGTTCGAATCTCGGGTCGGGCCAATTGGAGTTTTTAACAAGAAATATTTACAGTAGCAGCCTGGAGTCAGAAACTTGGCAGTGGTACACCCCTAAGGCTAAGAGGCTAAGAGGACGTCATTATTATTATTAATACTTTATTGTGGGAAAACGAGGGAATCCTTATAATTTGTAATAAGTAGTAATACAAAGAATTACTGAAAAGCCAAGTTTTATTATTTATTTATTCAGATCAATATAAATCGTCATCATCAGCTCGTGATGACCCACTGCTGGCTATAGGCTTCTGTATGTTTATGGCTTTTGCCTCGGTCCTGTGCTATTCTGGGATATAAATTTGTTACACACTGCAAATGTACAGAAGAAAATGACTAGAAAAAGCGTCAATCGAGTAGTAACTCGATTGACGTTTGTTTATTGCGAAGATACAACTTTATACATATTTATTTTTATTCATTATGATTGCATAAAATTAGAAGGATGTCTGAAGGGTTTACGCACATAATTTATCAGTTGGTCATTGAATGATGTAAATTATAATTGCATACGGTAGGTACAGCTACGGAACACTGCACTCATGAACAATCTAGCTCCAAATAAAGCATTGATTTTACTATACTACCTACATAACTGACGAAACCGGAGGAGCGTATTTTTTTTTTATGTATGATCATGATCACGCATAGCTTTCTACAGAGTAGTCTCATTTTAATAATTCTTTTTTTATTGGCAAGGGTATACCCCGAGGTTAGTCCTATACAAACTTAAAAAAAAACAACCCTAATGGCAGGAAAACAGGGGATGATTGATTGTTGACTCACTGTAATGTATAACCACGTTAAACTTTTTACAGAGTATTCCGATTTTGATATTCCTTTTTTATTGGATGTAGACCTCGATGTGTCATCAAACTAAATTAGAATCGAATTTGAACTAGATGTCGCCATTAGAAGAATTTGAAGACGGCTTAGAGTTTCTTAAATCACGCTAAATTATTACTTTATACATTTTTCTCGCGCCTGCTTTTGTTTTCCGGTCAAATACAACCTGAGTGAATAAGTGTCATAAAGACCTTCGTGATACACAGTTTGCCACATCTCCATTTTCCACCAGGTGTGATTGTGAACACAGGAAAGACTATAAAAAACTATACTACACACTGTTCTCAGCATCATCTAGCCCCAAACTTCGCATAGATTTTACTTTAACAAGTAAATGTATGGTTACATTTTACTTACTAATTTACGTTGTCCATTTGAGTGTGGTATTGATCTATCCTATCCAATAAATAAACAAAATTATAAAAATAATTTACCATGGAAGCTATGGTTACATTACATTAAAATAAAAACGATGCCATCTGCAGAAGTTAAACTGTGTCGCAGATGACAACGCCCTCCTCCGAAATCTAAGTAGATAGAGTTCCAAATACAAAATATATGTATGAAGCCACTTTACATAAATACTATAAGAAAGATAACAATTTATTTTTCAGAGAAGTTAAACATAAAAAATCTACTAAAAATTAACAAACAAATTCCTTAAATATTGTAGGTTCTCAGATTCTAAATCAGTAGATCTCTGTTAGGAAAAATGTGTTTCGTGTGAACGCTGAGTGGGTGTGTACCGATCTCCTAAGAGGCTTTGCGGAAAGTTCGTCTAAAACAATTCGACTATAACAAGTCGACTGACACACAATTGGACTAAAACACAATTCGACTAAAAACATTTCAACTAGTAACAATTCGACTAACGACTAAAACAATTCGTTTTAACAACGAAAAATTTTGTGTCATCATATGGCTCTGGGTGCAATTATACATAATTATACACACCCTTTCAGTCACAGAGTCGCCACGAACCCCCCCCCCCCCCCCCCCAGCTTCGTGGGGGTTGGACGGGCTTTATTAGGAGTAAGTTAATGTTGACCCCCCCCCCGGGAGGCCTACAAGTCGGGTCAAATCAAGGTCGAATTGCTTTAGTCGAATTGTCATTAGTCGAAATGTGTTTTAGTCTAACTGTTTTAGTCGAATTGTATTAGAATAATTTTATTGTTTTAGTCTAATTTTCCGTAGACGCCTAAGAGTCCGGGCAACAGGAGCTAGTGTAAGGTCATTGGATATTGGATTTTGTACCTTCCTACATAAATCTTTGTGGGTTACATTACGTAATTGTTTTAACCATAGCTTGAACTAATATAGATAAGTCGATAACCTGTGGACTAATTAACTGGCGCTTAGGTAATTGGTTCATTACGAGTTATGGTTATTGGTCTGTCTGGGTTTTATGGACCTTTAAACTCGGTTAAAATCCTAAAAATACAGTTTTAATTCCCAAATATACATATACATGCATATACACACGAAGCTACACAGGATATTCATATAAACAAATAAAATTATACGAGTATTTACAATTGAAACAATTGAGCTAACTGCAGACTGTTGCAAACAGTCTAAAGGTAGGTCAACTGATCTATATCCAGTCGGAAGCGTCCCCAAGACGCTGGCTGCATTGCCACGCTGTATGGCAATGCTGATGCGCTGTGCCAGATACTCACCAGCTCTCGGGTCACGCGTCGCTTCGACCAGACGCACAGATAATTTTTTTAAAACCCGAAGAACCTCGGTACCCCACGGACCTAGTGTCATATCGTCGCTAATCTGACTAAGTGACGTAACCAACATTTTGGCGTTACTGACTTTTTTATGTTGGTTTTTTCTACTTTTGAAGACGCACCGTTCTGTCTAATCGGCGTATCCGTATCTTCATCCTGGGTCCAGAAGTATGTGTGACGTATCTACAGTTCTTAAAAATAATTATTATTCTAAACGTCGTAAGTGCACTTACGACGTTTAGTATGATTTTCATCCATACAAGATTTTGTTCAAACAAGTCGTAAGTGCAGTTATTATAAAGAAAATGCATGATATGTTCATGAATGACCCGGAGCATTCTTCTTTAACGTCTCGTTTATCTACGTACAGGAGAGTTTTCACTTCTAAAAAGTTATCTTTTCACCACCCTAAAAAGGATAAATGCAGCTTATGCATGATGTTTCGTGAAGGGAACGAAGAGGTCAAGGCTAAACTTCAAGAAAAGTACGACAGACATCAAGAAGAAAAGAAACTGTTTCGGGCGAAAAGAGCTGAGTGTGAGCAGCAGTCAAAACAAGCTCCGCAAATTGCACAGTGTGCAACCTTCGATCTACAACAGGTAATAAACTTACCTATTTCCAACGAAAATGCGGTATTTTATAAGAGGCGTTTGTCTACTTATAACTTAACAATTTATGATATGACCACAAAAGATTGTTATTGTTTCACTTGGCATGAAGGCCAGGGCAAAAGAAGAGCATCAGAAGTGTCTACGGCACTACATATTTTTCTTAAGAAATGTGATGAAAACGGCTTAAAGTTCGTTTATTTGTTTGCGGATGGATGCAGTGGACAGAGTCGTAATTCGATTGTAGCTTCAACTTCGATGTATGTCATCAACAACTGCAGAAGTATTGAAGAAATTACGCTACGGTTCTCTGTGCCAAACCACAGTCAAAGCGAAGGGGATTCAGCACACAGTGCAATCAGTTACGCCCTAAAGAAAACTGGAGATGTTTTTGTGCCTGCGCAGCTTCTGCCAATATTTAAATTGGCTAGAAGAAGCAAACCATACCATGTCACCGACCTAGAACACACAGATTTTCTCAATTTTAACTGTCAGCTGCTTTACGCCTACTCTCAGTGCGAAAAGATGATGTTGGATCTCAGGTAAACTGGACCGAAATGACAGAATTTTCAGTTCGTAAAACAGATCCCACCACTTTGTTCTTCAAAACAAGCCATAAAAAAGCATGTTACAGATCTTTGACGTTGAAGAAAAATATGTCCCATTTGCTGCACGCTGGAGTTAGTTCTCTTAATGAGACGCAACCAAAAATCTCAAAAGAAAAGTACGAAGATTTGGTCTCGCTAACCACTGGTGATACGCCGGTCATCAGATTGTCTGAGCACGTGAATTTTTATAAACCTCTTCCACATCTTGATTAAATTGATGATTTACAAAGCAATGTTCATTGATTGAATGAATAAAATGTCAATAATTCTTGCGTAGAAACACTAACGCAAAATACCCTATTTTTCGTTACTAGCTAATAAATAACAATGATCCAGTTGTTATATTAAATTTTAATTTAATTAAGTAAGACTGATTGCATTAACGAAACAATTAAACATACTCTTAGTCTAGGAACGTGTTACCTAATTATCATTATTATTTTTAAAAGCCTTTATTATCTTAGACATTACTGTTTTTATCGGTATTTTGTTGATAAGGAGTTAATGTTAATATTCTAGTCTTCCTACTATATAAAAATAGTAACTTTTTATTATTTAAACTATTAATAAATTAAGTACCTGCTCAAAGATTATCTTCGATAGATCTCATTTCGATTTATAAGGAAAAAAATGTTCCTTTAGTAATAATTACTAAGTAAGTTATAACGTACCAAGTACGCCATCGTGATTTATTGTAACCCACCTTTTATTGTTTGATTAAACTGTAATTGATTTAAAATTAATGAATTTCATTTAAAACATACCCAGACCTATCTGAAATTTGAAGCCAAAAAATTTTAAATGAAGTTCTGACGAAGTGACGTATCTACGTTAAATTAATTTATTGAAGTAACCTATTATTAAAATAATAGCCAAAGCACGTTATCAGGAAGGCCTTATTTTGAAGTTTATTGGTGTGCATTTTCATATTAATCGATTCATACATATGCGTTTTACAATCACAATTGCATGCCACTCTCAACAGAAACGCTTATTCTGTAAGATGACCATAATGTCAGTTACGTCACTTAGTCAGATTAGCGACGATATAAATATATATATCGACGGCAGAAAGCGGAAATGTCGTATCTCGAAAATTGGCCTAAATGACTTATAACTTTATTGTTGATAAGCAAAAAAAGCCGCGTCGAATGGTCTATGTCTCGTCCTTCTTCGATGAAAAAATTTTATTATACGCCCTTGAATTTTTCTAAGTTTTTATACTACTCACACGACTAATTGCTGTAAATAAAGAAAAAATCGCAACTTTTAAAACTAAAATAGATACGACAATACGTCCAGTATACAAAATAGTTACGACATTATTTTTCTATTACGGACGTTGATTTAAAAGAGATACAGCATTTCAGCCGCCTCAAAATTTTACGTTGCCAAAGACACATCAATATGCTCAGGACTGGTGTATGTTTATCGAACAGTTACTTCATTTCAAATATTTCATATAATAGCGAAAATCTTACTTACAACATAGGAATAGAGTATTATTTTGTGTAAAGTTATCATTTACGCTATTCTAGCCAGACGCACTCCCTCCTCCCACCCCGACGTGTTCCTTGAGTACGACAATATAACCGCGCGGCAGTAATGCGTAAGCGCTGAATAATAGAAAACGTTATTTGATTTCTTAGAAAATAGAAAACGTGTTTGTTATTGACTATAACATTTTTGTAAAAGTTTGTTTACGTGCTGGTTTCGTGTTTAAAAATAAAATAAAACCTCAAGAGTTTAGGTGAGTACTTATATATTAAAATTTAACTTAAGTATTTTTAGTAAAATGAGTCTTCATTGAAAGTTTGTTTATTTTAGCATACTAGGTACCTACTATGGCATAAATGCTAGGATAGTATCTGGCTAATAAGTAAACAAAGTCAAATTACCTACGGTGACATCTCGGTGACAATGCAATATTATGGTAACAACGAGCTGATCTGATGATGGAATCAGGGTCTGTTCATCAGAACTCCTCAATAAATTACAGTAGATCATCCGTGTTTGTGCTCATTTAAATAAGTCCACTTTACCCGTAATATTATGATAACAGCGAGCTGATCTGATGATGGAATCAGGGGTCTGTTCATCAGAACTCCTCAGCAAATTACAGTAGATCATCCGAGTTCGTGCTCATTTAAGTAAGTCCATCTTTACCCGTAATATTATGATAACAGCGAGCTGATCTGATGATGGAATCAGGGGTCTGTTCATCAGAACTCCTCAGCCAATTACAGTAGGTCATCCGTGTTCGTGCTCATTTAGTTATGTCCATCTTTACCCGTAATATTATGATAACAGCGAGCTGATCTGATGATGGAATCAGGGGTCTGTTCAGCAGAAATCCTCAGTAAATTACAATAGATCATCCGTGTTTGGGCTCCTCTTCTCGCGGGTGTCGTAAGAGGCGACTAAGGGATATCCACCGGGGAGTGGGCAGCAGCACATCCCGTAGAACCATTCTACCACTAAACTGCGATCCGCATGCCCAGCGTGGGGATTATAGGCATTACCCCTCATGAGATAAAAGCCTTTAAGCGCTTATCAGGGGGAGGCCTGCGTCCAGCTGTGGACCGTTATAGGCTGAGGTGAGGTGAGCTGATCTGATGGTAAAGTCAGAGTCTGTTGAGCACAACTCCTCAGCAAATTAAATAACTTGTTGCAAAGCCACAGTACAATACAGGAGCAGAAATAAAAAGTGACGAGATTGGTTTGATATCATCAGACTTTGAAACTAACTCGAATAAAACGAGAATTCAAAGCACAAGCCACAATGATTGTCTTGTAACTTTTGATTCTGAGGAACAGATAAATTCATAAACATTTACTAAAAAAACGAGAACAGAATCTTCCATAACTTCATTTGATACTTCAGATGAAATTTTATGCAACGAAAATTCAATGCCAAATATTGCTGAAAAAAACTAATGCTTACCTGTTATCGATCAGAAGAGTACCGCTGAGTACCGCTTCAGCAGTACCGCTGAAGTCCTCCCTGAAATGAAAGAATACATATTTGTTATCGATCAAAATTCACCTAGCGCCGCTGAAGAACCTGAAAAATGCTTACCTGCTATGGATCTAAATTCTCCCAGCGCCGCTGAAGTCTTACTTGAAAAATGATTACCTGTTATCGATCAGAAGAATCCCAATACCGCTGAAGTCTTTCCTGAACCGAAATAATGCTTTTATGCTACAGCTGAAAAACCGCTGAAGATTGAAAATAAAAATTGCTTACCTGCGATAAATCAAAAATCTCCTAGCACCGTCGCCGTCAACCAAAGATGAATTTGTATTCAACTAAACTCCCTTTTTCAATACAAAAATAGAACGACCTCAAAAAGTTAGTCGACAAACAAATAATTCCTAAATGCTACTCGCATGAATATTTGCAATTGAATCATGACAAAAAAAAAAGATACTCTGGCTGAAACTGATGAAGAAGACCAAATTATAGCAGACTGATTAATAAAACTAATGAAGAAGAGAAAATATAGCAGACACCCCCGAATACTCAAACGCATCTCAGATTTAAGCACGTCTCAAGTCGCGATTTTCTGATAGTTTTCAATGAAAATTTGGCAAAAATTCGTCACATAAGACGTGCTTATAACTGAGTTGAGTTTGAGTATTCGGGCGTGATTGTTGAAACTAATTATGAAGAGAAAGTCTATACTTCCTCTTCATAGTCAGTCTGCTGTAGTCTTTTTGATTATTATTCAAAAAGAGGAACTAGCTTTAAGCAACTTTTTTGTGTCATTACATTCTGAAAAATACAATAAAAGCATTAAGTAAAAGATACAGTATTTTATTTTATAACATTTATAATTCAGACTATACTTAAACCATTTTATTTTTATAAACTAATTTCATTAAAATCTCATACAGCAAAATGTTCATGCTTCGTATAGTTCATATTTGAGATACAGCAGATCCGTAGCATGAAAATTTGTATCTATTTCAAGTGGTCATATATTTCACCTTGGAGATACAGCATTTCCGCTGCTCGATTATGAAACATCAATTACTGTAACTAGTAAAAAATCAATGAAACAGTAACTCTATGACATTCTCATGCATTGTATCAAATAATGTTTGGATTGATACAAATATGTTCCAAATTTCAACTATCTATCTTTATTAGATTATGAGTTATGATTTTTTGAAATAGTTTTTTGGCTCTGGTGTAAAATTGGATATTTTGAGATACGACATTTCCGCTTTCTTCCGTCGATATATATATAGGGTGCCCCATGCAACCTGCACCAGCGAAGATCTGTGGTCTGGGGACACCAATACCTATCGATTGGACCCCCATGCATGTTCCGCGTTTTTAGTGGCTTTCGAGATGTGAATTATTTTGTTTTATTTTCAGATTTTTTTTAAATTTGTCCGTATTAGCTATAATTTTTTGTGTGAAGTGATGCTTTGAGATTTTCTTTGTTAATATCATGGCTAGCATGTGTGTTCGTCTGTTAATATGAAGTTTCTGCTTATGTTTAAAGTTTTTATATTACTGTTACCTGTTTTATGTTTATGTTATCAGTTTTTGGCTAGTTTCATTGATGAAATGCCATTGTTGGCGTAAAATTTCTTGGGTTCTAGACCCAAGTATAGTAATGCTATTGTAATATATATAGTAATGTACCCAGTGGGTACTTAGGTTTACATGGTACCTAGAGGCAGCGTAAAACTACTGAACTCGAAAAAATCCCTGAAAATATACCTGCCTAACAAGGCAGTCACAAAAATTTAAAAATGTTGGTCTATAATAGTTTGTAAGAACGACATTGAAAACGAAAATATCAGTAACAATTGTTGTTTGTCGTTAACTGTCTCCAAAAACTTCATTGTCTTTGTAATTTATTTATGCTATTCGAAGCAATTTCAAGTCCAAAAACCTCATTTGCCTAATAAGTATGACTAACGCTGATTCTGTCCGATACATTTATGACACGCATTCTTGTCTTCTAGTCTAACACTTGTTAAGTTTAAACTAAACTCTATGTCGTGGAGTTAAAACTGAAAGTATTTTTCAGGAATGCAGTGAATAAAGTGGTTGCAATGTCCAGTGACGTCATAGGAGCATCGTCTCGAATGTTCCGACAGGTTTTGTGCGTCATAATGACGTCATTGCTATCTTTGAAGGCTTTCTTTGGATGCCATTTTGGAATCCATTGAATGTACAACTTTAATGGAATTTGTCTGCAATTAAATGATGGTAGTTTTAAAAAATTGTTTACTTCTCTGAGTGAACTGTACTGTCTGAAATATCGAATAGAACGATGAGTGGGAGAATTTAGATTTTCTAATTTTGTATGTTTGATGAACCGATTTTTTTAATTCCAATGGGTGCCTTTTTTAATAGGTATTCAAACTTATTTACCAAATAGGTAAATACTAAATGGGTTACCCAAGGGTGAAGTCTACGAGTCCAATTAATCGAATTAATTGATTGGAAATATTGCAGGAAAGGTCTCATCTCAAAGTATGCAGTTATTGGTTTACTTTATGTTTGTTGGTTCTGTGTAACAGGGTTGTAATATTTTGGTTGGCCATTTATCCAACACTAGCTTCTGCCTGCGGCTTTGCACGCGTTATTACAATGGAAACGTGAAAAGGTTATTTCTATCCGATGTTAAGTAACTGATTTATGGAATAAAATGTAGCCTATGTTTTGGTCCAGTTTATTACATTATACCTGGAATAAAACATAGGCAACTTTTCTTATGTCTTGCGCTACCTATGTGTTGGTATAGATTCTAAACCCACTATCCAGGCCTACTATCTAGGCAACATTTCAGCCCATCCTATTTAGTAGTTTTGGCGTGAAGAAGTAATAAACCTCTATTCATCCATCAAAACTTTCGCATTTATAATAAAAGTGTGATTATTCATACCTATGTACAGTCAGCTGCACAGACATGTATACAGTTCCAAGGTTTAACTTTTATTTTACTCGGAACTATTCAAAATAAAAGGACATGCAAACGTATTTCGTACAAAGTAATCATCGTACTTTGCCAGAATGTGGTACAAAAATTATCACAATTACTATACACTTACTATTTAGTCAAATTGAAAACTTGGGAGTGTATACATATTTTTGCAGCCGACTGTACCTATGTCTGCTAACTTGTTAGCGCATTGCGTTCAGTTTACCTCATTCCCAACGTCACTGTTTTGTTTGAAACCGATTCATTTTATCCGACGGCATTTTTACAACGCAACGCCGTATTTATCCTCATATTCATAGTTATTTTCCATTTAATTGTGGCCATGTAAAATTATTAATATTTCCAGTGCGAATCATGGATTCCGTAGTAATTGAAATGAATAATTGTTACAATGGAATCCGACAACGAACGTAGCTGATGACAAGCATGGTTAGTTAACTTTTGGATTTGGGGAATACTCCATCATTCATCATCTCACTGCCTTTTTGGATTTGGGGAATACTCCATTATTCATCATCTCACTGCCCTTTTGGATTTGGGGAATACTCCATCATTCATCATCTTACTGCCCTTTTGGATTTGGGGAACACTCCATCATTCATCATCTCACTGCCCTTTTGGATTTGAGGAATACTCCATTATTCATCATCTCACTGCCTTTTTGGATTTGGGGAATACTCCATCATTCATCACCTCACTGCCCTTTTGGATTTGGGGAATACTCCATCATTCATCATCTCACTGCCCTTTTGGATTTGAGGAATACTCCATCATTCATCATCTCACTGCCCTTTTGGATTTGAGGAATACTCCATCATTCATCATCTCACTGCCCTTTTGGATTTGGGGAATACTCCATTATTCATCATCTCACTGCCCTTTTGGATTTGAGGAATACTCCATTATTCATCATCTCAATGCCCTTTTGGATTTAGGGAATACTCCATCATTCATCACCTCACTGCCCTTTTGGATTTGGGGAATACCCCATATTCATCATCTCACTTTTGGATAAGGGAGTTCCCACTCCCGCGGGGCTATCCAGGCTCTCCCGTACCGAGTCAAGGACACGGAATCTGACACAGTTTCTCGCTAAATTCAAATATTTCGGCGAATTTTAATATTTTTTGTGTTCTGCAAGGAATTAAACAACCAGAAAAGTAGTTTTCTACAAAATTATAGACCATTTTCTCAACTCATGTAACATTTCTTCTTTAGAAGTTGCAGTAGACTTCAACTCATGTTACAGTAAAGTATGATATAATGTAGCTTGTAACTCTCCGCCCCTTCCATTCCTATAGCTCATCCTTCACTGTACGTGCCATAAAGCTGTGGAATGCCCTACCAACTTCAATTCGACAAGCTAAGTCTCTCCCTATTTTCAAACATATGGTCTATGAACATTTCCTTACCTCTACTTCAAACTGGTAATATCAAATTAGTATTATTATAAACACCCTATATATTTATTTTATGTAAATTATATTTCTTTCTTTTTATGTATATTATACTTATTTTATGTATATGATATTTATTTTATGTATATGATATTTATTTTATGTATATTATATTTATTTTATAGGTCCTAGGTCCGTGGGGTACCGAGGCTCTTCGGGTTTTCAAAAAACTATCTGAGCGTCTGGTCGAAGCGACGCGTGACCCGAGAGCTGGTGAATATCTGGCACAGCGTATCAGCATTGCCATACAGCGTGGCAATGCAGCCAGCGTCTTGGGGACGCTTCCGACTGGTGTTGATATGGATCAGTTGAGCTATCTGTAGACTGTTTGCAACAGTCGGCAGTTAGCTCAATTGTTTCAATTGTAAATACTAGTATAATTTTCTTTGTGAATAAATGTCTCTTTATTTTATGTATATCATATTTATTGTATGTATCTGTCATATTAATTGTATTTATAGCTATCAGTATTTGCTTACGTATGTTTAATCCAAATATTATACCCACTGTAGAACACGCCACCGTCTATACATGTTCTTCCATTTCCTGTCCATCTAAAGGTTGCCTGGAAGAGATCGCTCATAGCGATAAGGCCGCCCATTGTGCATTGCTATGTGTTTGTTTTTTCCTGTTCGGTGTTTCTGTTTTATTTGGTGTGCAATAAAGAGTACTTGTATTGTATTGTATTGTAGCTTTTGGCAATATTATGTAGATTTGTAGTAATAATGCTCTTCGAAATTCGATAAAACATGGGTTCATAGAAAATGTTTTATTATTTATGGAAAACTGTTTTACTGGTAGTTTAATTCCTTGCAGAACGCAAAAAATATTAACAACTGCTAAAAACTACCTCTTACCAGTTATCAACAGTACCCATAACACAAGCTTTGCTTCCTCAACCTCAACAGCCTGTATTGGTCCACTACTGAACGCAGGTGATAAGCGCCTTATTGGTTTTTATCACATGGGGGCAATGCCCATAACCCCCACGCTGGACATGCGAGTTGGGGATCGCGATGGTAGAATTTTTCTGCAGGGGGCGCTGCTGCCCGCCCCCGGTGGATATCCTTTAGTCGCCGCATAAGACGCGGGAAGAGTTGGAGTGGTGCAAATTCTAAGCCGGCGCCACACAGCTCTGCTTATTCTGGAGGTAATTTGAGGCTGTGTGTATACTTCTTACAATTATGTTTTTATTCACAAAGAAAATTACAATCTAATAATAAAAACAAATTAGAACTAGTATTTACAATTGAAACAATTGAGCTAACTGCAGTTACAATTGGTTTATTGATTTGTAATTTATTTAATTGATGCAATAAGAACGGCCTTAGGCCAATTATACTAATTACAGTAGGTTTGTAAAATTATATATTAGTGTAGTTAGATTAAGTACATAATTTTAGAAATAGTAGAAATAGAAATAGTAGAAATAGAAATAGTAGAAATAGTACCATTGTCAAATAATAAACAATGATCAAGCATAATTAAATTATCAACGATATATACAAGTTTAAGAAAAAAAAATTAAGAATTTAATATTAGTCAAAATAAGTCAAAATCAAAATTTAATAAAACATTTGTCAAAAATTACATTCACAAAGTTAGACATGCAAACAGAACAGTTCTCCACTCGTTTGCAAATATATCGGATAATAATATAATACAATAGATAGTTTTTCTCTTATACATAGAAATCATCAAGACCCGGAACAAATCACACAAGCAGCACATCATACAAACATTTGTCCAGTGGCGAGAATCGAATCCGCTTCCTCCTGCGTCGCAGGCGGACCTTTGCCTCAGCGCCATAGAGGTAGTCTTACTTCATCAATGACCTTAACGACTATTCCTATTTAGACCTTAACGATAATAATCTTGTAAAAAAATAGATTGAAATTCGGTAGTTACTAGCCGAATAGACGGATAGATTGCGTTGGCCCTACAACTCCGTTCGAGATACGCAGTCCTTTAACTCCGTCTTACTTTTAACTACAACTAGTAAATCACCGGAAACTATAAAAGGTTACGATAATTAGTGAAATTATCCATCAATGAATATTTGGTGATAAAACTCCAATAAAGCGGCTGATTCCTCAATGACATAAATTAAATGTAATAAGGTGAATGCGGTTCTTAATAACCGAAACTCTCGTTAACAATGATTCATTGGGTCCAAATTGATAATATCATGTCTTGCTTACACTGCCTTGCATTACAACACATATTGTAATTATTTTAAAAATAGCTTGTAAGATTAATATACCTAAGTACGTCGATTAATATACCTGCCTGCATAATACCTCTTATTGAACCAGGTGAGAACTTTGTGTCTAGTTAAACCAACATAGGCTATAAGGCACTTCTAACCGAAATGTAATGTTGCTTTTTACTTGACTAAATAATTCTATTCTATTATTCTATATGCTTCAGAAAATCTCAAGTTAAGTCAAGTTTTCTTAAGTTTTAAGTTATTTTATTTAATATAAATTATTTCGACTCACTGCACATGCCTCCCCCAGACTTGAAGGCCCCGATTGAAGGCTTGGTCACGCTTGAAGGCGTGACACAACTGTTTCAGAATTTTTAGATCGATTTTTGCAAAATAAAAATATTTTGTGATAGTAAAAAACAAACATTTATGGCCGTTGATTTATGATTATTGAACATAATGAAATAATAGTAATAATGCCTAACATTCATTCATTATGTCATATAAAAACGTCACAAACTTTTTGCCGTACCACCCCAACTCTTCCCGCGGGTGTCGTAAGAGGCGGCTATGGGATATCATGGGATATCGGGTAAGTGATACATATCTGGACCCGCCTGAACACGTTACACTACGCCCTGTAACGCCGGTCACCTTAAGGGCGTATACAACCTCAAATTGCTTATTTTCAACTCCGTCGGACCTCCATATCTTCCAAACTACTGAATATTTAACTTTGAAATTTATATATGGTAAAGTTCAGGACTTATTCTATCGATCATATGTTTCGAAAACACGATGCCATAAAATTTTCTCGATAGAAAAAAATCGCAAAGTTACCTCTAATTTTTTATTAAAACCCTAATTTCTCAATAAATACAGATGATACGATCTTGAGATCAAGCATAGTAATTGAGCTAAGTATAAAGAACATTTTATATGTTGCCTTTTTTTCAATTAACTATTCTAATGTTTGTGGGGAGCAAATAGCTACTAAAAACTTGATTTTTGGGCTTACGCCGCTTTGCTCTGGCCCGCTCCTGTGAACGCGAAATCCTATGCCTATCCTCTTCACACAATAACGAGGTAGGGTACCGCCTTAACATTACATGCGAATGCTCGAAGAATCTGTAAAACCCGGTATCCCGTTACGAGTGCTTTTAGAGTAGTGGTTTCAAAAGATGTTCGAGTATCCAATGAAACTTTCGCAATGTAAATACATAATTTCTTCAGAAGCAGTTGTTTTAAATACGCAATTAACTAGTGAATGTGTGAATGGATGATGTGAGAAAATTAAAAGGAATTGCAGTATGGGTAGTATGGGTATAATTTATGGTAAATTATCGATAATTATGGTGGCATAAGTTTGTCTTGTGTCAACTGAGGTTCTGTAACCGAAACTTACAAAAAACTTACTTTTTGTTCTTTTTTTTTGTTTGCGACTAGTTCTGACAATGACTAGGGGTTTTATTGCTTCATTTGAAATAGTGAAAACTTTATAGAACTGATGTTGGCTCATGAAAAAATGGTAAAAAGGGTAGGTACTTTTTTTTCATTTTTTACATGTGCATCTTAAAGTTATTCAATTTTTTTTTATTCTCTGGTCCTTCAATAAGAAGGATTCGTTAGTAGTTAAAAAGAAAAAGCAACACAAAGGTTGCTATTTAATTTAACAACAAAAACTCTTATCTCTTACGATTGTTTAATCACGCCACATTTAAATAATAATTGTCTTCCAAAACCACAAAATTCCTTTTGAAATAAATATAATTTTTAGCTTTACCTTTAAAGTACCTTGAGATTTAATATCACCTTGGATTGAAACTTGCATAGAATTCAAATAACTAAAATCACATTGTTTCGTAGGTCACGCGTGTTGAACTTTCAATGAAGCAATGTATAGTTAAGTATGTAAAACATTAAAAATTAACTTCAAAAGAGGTTTATAATGGCGAATTCAAAATTTAATCAGTTATTGTTAGTGAGAGCTGGTGAGTATGTGGCACAGCGCATCAGCATTGCCATACAGCGTGGTAATGCAGCCAGCGTCTTGGGGACGCTTCCGACTGGTGTTGATATGGATCAGTTGAGCTACCTGTAGACTGTTTGCAACAGTCAGCAGTTAGCTCAATTGTTTCAATTGTAAATACTAGTATAATTTTCTTTGTGAATAAAGACTATATATAGTATATAGTTATTAATATTCCTCTGAACTGAAACTATGATGAAAATCTACATATCAGAGGGGCGAGTCTGTTTGACGTTTTTTTTTTGTAATTGACGTTAGTCACGAGACGTGATCGTGTCGTCTCCTTTTTGACGTGACAACGTCTTATAATTCGATAGAGCCGGCTGCACGCACGAAAAGACATGGCGTCATGCGGCGTTACCTCGCTATGACGTCATGCGGCGTTACCTCGCTCTGAGGCGTTCCATGTAAGGCTTGAAGTGCAAGCGAGAGCGCTCGACATCCGTCTCTCTCCTACTTGAGTGAGCGATGCGTCTGCGTGGACAGCTGCTATACTATAGTACATTTACATGTTTTGATCGAGTATCAAATGCTACCATTCCATCAGTATTTTCTTAAGACGTTGTCACGTTCAACTATCGTCAGTAAACCGACTTTACAGACAACCAATTTTTTTCCATACAATTTGGTACAGCGCCTCTATCGTGTGGACATGGAACTACGCGAATCCCCATACCAAAAGGAAACGTCACGATCACTTCACATAGATTCACCCTCCAAGAAGGTCCCAGCTCGGCCAATAGACGGATAAAAAATAAAACATCAAGTATGAGTCGGACTACCGCACCAAGGGTTCCGTTTAATTGTAAGACCTTGTTCCTTGCCAAATATCATGATTCTAGGTCAACGGGAAAGATGTACCCTGTATATTTTGGTCCAGGGAGAGAGTAAAAAAAATATTTTTTTGTGTTAATTAACTACAATTTTACGATTTTCGGATTTTTCTCGTTGTTTGTTATATATGACCTTGCTTCTTGCCAAATTGTATGATTCTAGTCATGAAATATGGCAAGAAGTAAGGTCTTATAGCAGTAAAGGAAAATATCTTCGTATGTCCTTCCCGTTGACCTAGAATCATGCTGCCAAATTTCATGATTCTAGGTCTTCGGGAAGTACCCTATAGGATTTGTGTGAATGTAATTTCCTTGGAAATCTCCAAATATTCGTACATAAACAGGTGTATCTTTTGATTGCGTTGACTAAGAAGTTTTTTTATATCGAGGCCTCCAAGAAGTTACAGACTTGAGCATTTGATGCTAATTCCAACTCGATACTTCAACGCGTTTCAATTTCCTAAGAAAAAGGGGTTGACAGACGGACAGACAGACAGACAACAAAGTGAGTCCTATAAGGCTTCCTTTTTCCTTTTGAGGTACGGAACCCTAAGAACAGCGAAAGTGTTTTATTTTATTTTATTCGAAAGAGGTCAGTATTTAACAACCACCAACTCGAACCAAAGAGGTTTTATACTAGTAATCTCCTCATGATAATAGTTTTCAAAAAGCAGTGAGCTGCGTCTCCTTATATTGTAGGTAATGCGAAATAAAAATAAATAATGTGGTTTTCTTTTGACTTAACTTTCTGCATGCTCGGTAGTTATTAACATATTTATCGCAGAGAGATAGGTACTTAGGTAAGTGATGTGCACGCTTTATACGAGTGTTTCTTCTGCGTCACAAATTGACTAGATTAAAATTAATTGGCTGAATATTAGGCAATAAATAAAGTGGCTGAAGTTTTGAGTAAGAACTATCTGGGCTAAAAGGCTGCACATTTCTTGGTAGATCAACGATTTTACACAGTTATTGAACTCTTGTCTTTGGCTGCATAGATAAAATTCTGTAAATATGGTAGTACGTTCTCCCAGCGCTAACTCAACAAATGGCCTGTGTTGTGTTGTGCTGTGTTGTGTCCAACAAAGATAGAAAGACGTACCTAGACGTGCGACCGAGACAACTACACGCACGCGAAACACGAACGCCGGCGGCAGCGGTCCAACTACGAATGAGGAGGTTGGACTAATTGGACCTACTCCCATCTCCCGAATTTTCCTTATATCGATGTTTGACTGTTTTATTCTTATATTCAGTAATAGGTACATAAAGTTACATTATTAAAAGCTATTTTAAGTAAATTTAACATTACTCTAACAATGTCTTTTAATAGTTCTCAATCGTAAGCCATTAAGGTTAGCTCAGGGCAACGACAGCCTCATTAAATCAAATTGACGTCATAGATTTAAGTTCTCGAATTTGAAGGCACGTACCATCTTCAACTCAAGCACCGCAACATGGTAGTTACAAATTACAAGATACATTATTATGCTCGAATTCGTTTTAAAGCAAAAAGCAAGCGCAACGGCGGCCCCAGTCGTAAGCAGCTAGTAGCGATTTCGCGCGCGTCGAATGAACACGTGTTTTCCGTTCATTTTAGCTCGTGTCAGTGTGTACAATGTCGTTACTCAGTGGAAGTGAATACTCCATGTGAACATGCCCGAGTGTACTGAATTCACCATCCCCATCATAAGATACACCATGGATCCCGAAGACAGGACCGATGAGCGTCAGACTCTTACAAAAAAGATGTCTTTAGTGACAACAGTGAAAATTGAGACTCCTGATAACGGTCGAAGGCTTTCTGAGCCGACTAGGTACTACATACCTCCCCAGTGTAACAACAGACTGTCCCCTAGGAGTGCTAGGAAACGTGATGCGAGGAGGAACTCTAAGTGTGGTGCCGAAGACTCTCCCCCGAGAGAGTCTTTGGGTCCTAAGCCGTGCAACTGTGAGGAGTGCCGTGCATCTAGTCCGCTACCACCTGGGTATGGGCCCCAGACGCTATCCCCTGGCTACGACCAGATGAAGATGTCTTTACTGGACGTAGCCTGGAGCGAAGACTACACGGAGGCGTCGAGTGATGACCTCAGTTCAGAATGGGACTCCGACGTGCCAGATCCACCACCACCAACGCAAAAGGTAAAACACAGGATGTCTTACTTACCAGTCATGAAGTCCGTAATGTGATCGCTTACCGTGTCTGTTGGAGTGTGACTGATGGTGTAGCTATCATGTCATTTATTCTTGGTACCTTAGCTTCTTATACGCGTCTCTTCGTTCTTTTAAATAGCTTATAGTAGAGTATCATATTGAAGATATTCAGGAGATATATTATCTTTAAATATTTATAAGTGTCTCTCATACACAGAGTTTATAAGATGGTCCTAGAACCATTATAGGTACATATTTTATATTGCCGTGCCCTTACAGGCTGCATGTTGGACTTATAACTTAATAATTAAAGAATCTAGTAATACATGTATATACAATTGTGCGATCTTGTATACATCTTCTTATATATAAAATGAATCCCTATTTCCCTTGGTCACGGCATAACGCGTGTTGGCTGTACCAACTCCACTAATGATTTTTTTGATGTGTTTGTTATTGTCAGGAGAAGGTTTTTATGAAAGAAAACAATACAAAAATTGCGTGGAACTTAGAAACAATTTATGTTTCTAAGTTCCACGCAATTTCCAAGGGGCGAAGCCGCGGGGCGCAGCCAGTATATATTTTGATATGTAATTTTAAGGGCTATTCCCAACATCTGGCGTGAAACGTGCCTATTTCCTACGTTGGGAATACATAGACCGAAAAGTAAGACCGATTCAGTGAATGTTTATTTTGACGCATTGATTGGACCCAATAGATGCTTAGGTATATATAAATAGAGAAAGTTTAATTTCACTTGTGCAATTCGACGTCAAAGACCAATATCGTCGCCGTACGCTAGCGAAAATCGATTACAACGTGAGCGAAAACCAATGTTTACAAAATCAATAACGAAATTATGCTGTCTCATACAGGAAAAAACGTAAACATCGATTGTAAACTTTTTTATTGTTGACAAACGCTTAAATATAGACCGCGATATTATTCTTATTGCGAACATATTATTTGATATTGGCTTTTAGAAATCAGGTTGGCAGGTACAGTCACCATTCGTAGATTGGTTACCTACATACCTACAATTTGCAATATCTACCCTAGCCTTAGGGCCTTAGGTAATTGATGAAGACACACCTACAAGTACGAATTTACATTATTTATTACGGAGGAGGTTGCGGATTCAATTTCCGCCTCAGGACAATTGTTTGTTCGAGCTGAAGATATTTGTTGCAGGTGTTTTGGGTGTTTTCTATGTATATGAAATTATCTATATACGTTATGTATTGTATTTAGTATATCATCGATCTAGTACCCATAACACAAGCTCTGCTTATCTCGGGGCTAGATGATGTTGTGTCGATTGTTCAGCTTTATTTTTTTTATCTTAAATGTAGAGCACCTTCTCTTACGTTTAAAATGTTTATGTAGAAAATGAACAACCTAGTAAGTTCATATCATAAGCATGGTAAATACTTACTATGTTGAGTGTACAAAACCTTATTATTTATTTATATAACGTTTGATCAGAGATATGAATATATTTTCTTGGATAGCGATCTACATTCCTACAATTCTTTTGTTTGTTGAATGTTGTTCAATATGTCTGTGTATAAATATAAACTTTACTTTTGCAATTAATTCGGGCCATTTATATGATAATTTTTGTTGAGCAATTTGAAATGGAAAAACAAAGATAGCCTTGACAGAGCAGACTTAAAAAAGGTGGGGGCACAACTTAACTTTGAGTTGAGACACATGGATATAGCTTTATCATTGAAAAAGTTTAATCTTTTAACACTTGCATTGCCTACGACGCTTATGTACGTTCACTGCCCAACCGCAGGCTAAAACCATTGATTTGATATGCAAAAAGAATCACGAGAATTCCATAAGTATCTAAAACTAACAGAATATAAATATCTTTGTCACGACATTGACCTGTATTTAGAATCACAAATACTTATCCATTTTTTGTCCCATATTATTCTGAAAAGATCAACATAGTTATTTATACATACATATAATAAGTTGCATAAACAAGTTAAAAAAACATAAGTTTATGAAGGATTTAATTGAATTTATTCATTGGAATAAATTAAAAGGGTTAAGTGAAATAAATAAAATCTTATCTTAATAGATTCAAACATAAATGATTAAGGATTTGTTTTGATAAAATCATTAAAATATTAAATTTACAATAACGTGACCCAAATGAATTTGCCAAGACGCCTCAATCTGAAGTTCAAGGCGAGAATAGGTTTCCCACACATTTTATAAAACGTTTTTAGCTTTTTTATTGAATTAAAAACCGGAATATCTTGTAAGTAGCGAAAAGTTCTCCACAATAATGCTAAATAACAACGTCACACGAAACCCGGCGATACGATTTTTTGCGTTGCGATGTCGCATTGCAAGCAGAGTATTATTACGTAGTTATTTTATTGCAAACCATCACCACACTATACGTAAATGGGTGATACAAAAGAAATTGATGAGCTATTGACAGGAAACCACTGATGGATACTCTTTTACTTTCTATACCTACTTTTTCCTTCGACTGTACTTTATTAGCCTTGAACAATAGATTTTTTCGATCATTTCGAGAGCGGTCCCATTTGACGGAACAAAAATAATAAAATTTAATCAATCCGGCGAATGGGACCGCGGTCCTTTATCTAGCGGTCCCAAACGACGGAAGCCTCACATATTAATGTTATTTGAAGGTACTTACATAATGATGATGTCTTCCTAGCCGAATTTCGACCACGGCGGCCAGTCTCATCGAAGACTAGCCAGATGCGCTGGACATTATTATAGCGCAAACACAGGTGCACTCTATTCCCCCACTCTCATAATCCGATGGGACCTACATAATATATATAGTTCCATTAAATATATGTAATGTATTTCATGCAACTAGTTTTCACCTCTAACATTTAGGTAGTAACATCGCATTCTATACAGCATTAGACCCGAAAACAATAAATGAAACAAAAGATAGGAGATATCACAGTGATAATATAATAACAAGTAAGTCATATGCACATTAAGATACAAAAGGTAGAATAAAAATCATCATTCCCATCCATAAATCGAACAGAGAAAACCAAATAGTAACAAAGAATTATCTATTATTCTATTACTTTTGTGTTGGTTTTAGTTTTGACTTTGGTACCCTAAAAGCCGAGCATGTGGTTTAGTTTACGCCATTTTGATCATCCTTTTAAATATCGACGTTTATCCATTTTTTATACCTACGAATCTATAGATTAAGCTTTAATTACGCAGCAGATATTTAAGAAGCAGGGGCCCTATTCTGCAAACTGATCGCTTAATTATGATAATGTCGCAGGAACGTCACTTAAAACCCTTAGATGAAAAAACAGTAGTTAGTGCGTGTGTGTATTTGCACGGAGAAATCGATGAATGGTTTCAACCTTGACATTTTTGACTTGCAACCGTCTATCTGTAGTTTCTTTCATCGGAAGTAGAATGTCAAAATGTGTTATTCTGTGACGAAGTGACTATAACAAAATGGTATATTTTGTCATAGTGAATCGATTAATTAGCAGAATAAGTGCCCCTGGTATTTTTCATTCAGCTTGAAGTAAAATGTCTCGAAGTGATATCGTAATAAACTTCGACGACTTTCTTCTTGTCTCTGGTTAAAACTAGGTCCTGGCCAAAGATTGAGAGAAAAAGTGTATATATGAGGTGGACAGTGACAACTTATGTCTTTATCACAGGCCGAGTTCAAATTTATCGTCATTACACTTAGCAAATTTTATGGGACATGTTGTAGAGTCGTTTTACTCTGAGACACTCTGAGTTAGCGCATGGTTTTGCCGTTTTTCGTTTGATTTACAAAGAAATATTGCCAAAAAACAGTTTGGGCTTACAATACCCAATTTTTATTCTATTACTTTTATAGAAAACAAATAGTTTTACACCACTTTAAGAATTAACTTACATAAAAACTCGTAACAATTTATGTGTCCTCGCATATGGAATAATGAACGAAGACCATTAGTGATAAATTACGCATTGAATAATTTAGTTTTGACTGATGTATTTGATTATATGCGTAAATGCCATGAAGCTGTGTTTTCGATATGAATAAAGTGAATAAAGGTTTTGTATACACACATACAAAACATTTAGTGTTTATTATTTTTGTAAAACAAGAGTTTAAAACTAAACGTTAATGGGAACTCTACCCTCTGACACCTGAATGAAAGTAAATAGGCGAAACTCGTCCCACTCGCAGGCGCATGCGCGGAAAATAGCGACAGAAAATGGCGATCACCTTTGTATCACCTTATGAGTAAAATTAAATAAAACCATCGACGTAAAGACACGAATTTATTCCGGCTTACTTTTTGAATAAAAAAACTGAAAGTAGTAAAAGCTTTTCTTTTGACGACAATTCGATTAATGTATTGGATACACCTCTACATCGATAAAATGATCAATCAGCGCTTTCACTGCATACCAACTGTTATCGATTCTATATCTTTACCGTTACCGTACTTACAAGTATGAAACTCGTACCGATGACCTCTTTCGGGCGATTGTCTGTGCCATGTACTTGAACTTGATCGCATTCGCCATTGAATTTTGTAGTCTATGACTCACCTCAACAGCCTATATTGGTCCACTGCTGGACGCAGGCCTCCCCCTGATAAGCGCCTTATTGGCTTTTATCACAAATATACAAAGCATATATATCTTTTTAAATAATTCGAATAGGTCCTAGTCCTGAACGGGTCTACTTCGTGGAAACCGACCTAAACAATAAAAACATAGTTCAATTTTTTTCGACCTGATTGATAAGAAGGCGTGATCAAATCGAAATGGCATAGAGCCTGCATAAACCGTGCATCGTAGAGTTAAATTATACAAGAATGTAAACTCTATGCCATGCATAGTTTGAAATGCCATGTAAATACCGTAGTCACTAGGATTTTACCGTACCTTTTATTCCAAACCCACAGGTCGTTTTGATACCAGCATGTTTGCAGAACTTCGACCCATTTCCACACGTGTTTTGAATTATAAGATCAACGCGTGTTTATTACGTAATCGTTCAATAAGTCGGGTCTAAACTATGGCGTTTGGTTTCCCAATAAAATATTTAAAAATGATTGTTACTGTGTTTTAATTTTTTTACGAACACAAAAGTGATCCAACAACTGAATAAAAAAATCAAAACAATTTTTTTGTACTAGCTTTTTCGTTGTTTTGAATAAAATTTGGCCTTAGATAGGACGTCATACAGATATACGTCAAATATTTTGCAATATGTAAGCCAAAACACCTGCAAGAAATTAATTCTTTATTCAATTAAGTACATCTATAAGTAGTTTTATCACATCATTAAAAAATGGTATTTAAAAACCTATTATCACTTTTATTATTATATAAATGAGACCGTCTATGACGTACATAAACATTAACAGACTTCGTTATCGATAGGTCATTAGTTGACGTGCAACGGATAATTTGACTAACCATAATAATATTCTAGTAATATTATAAGACCGAAAGCGAAATGTGAATTTTATTATGTTACCTAAGATCTCCAAAACTACTGAAAAGATCAAGATGAAATTTGTCGTACTTTTAGAATATAGCTTTAATTAGATAATACTAGTTATTATACTGAGAACACGAAGAACAGAAACAAAAACTAGTATAATAATTTGACCCCAAAACTTACAATACATTTGAAACATGTGTTATGTAAGATATTTACACTTTGACATAAACATTCCAAATTCTTCGGTATTTCGCAAGTTTTATTGTTGATTTTGTAATATATACATACGATTACCTTGTACATAATGAATTGATTAAGTCAATAGCTGTTCAGACAAGTGTCTATTGCAAAAAATATGAACCATCAAATGTTTAATGTTTTTTACATCAGTAAGTATAAATATCTATGTATGAGCTATGGGTTCAAAAGAACAAATCATCATTATCTTCAGCCTATACTAGATTACGGCTGGATATGTAGGTCTCCCGTGATCAGCGCTGGTGGCTTTATCATTAGGGGGTAAATCCTCAATCTCTACGCTGAGCATGCAGTTTGGGGATTGCTGTGAAGTTCTTGAATATACACAGAAAGATGTAGCTGCCGTTCCTTGGGTGAAATCTCTAAATCTATCTATCTATGAAAAAAATATCAAAAATAAAATATGAATTTGATTGCCAGCTTTGAACAAAGTCCAACATTATGCAACAGCTGTCTGCTGTCCAGCCAAGAAGATAACCCTTCACCTTATCTTCATATCATGTCCAACTACAGGAATTAGTGACGTACGACAAAATGGACTTTATTTGCTTACAATAAAAATAGTTTTAAGTAGGACTCGAGATAATTAAAAGGAAATTTACCAGACGGTATGATTGGGGCGAGACACTGCACTTGGCCTTTGACAACGTTGAAATAGGACAAGGAAGTTTGATTTTGTGGAGAGTGTATCGCGGGTGTATCGTGACGATACCACAAAATCATGAGTTTTGTTGAGACGTCAACAACAAACGTCAACAACGATCGTCTCAAAACTCTACCTACTCCCGTAGGTAGAGTTTTGAGACGATTCCCACTCTTCTTTTCGACTGATGGTCCCCCATCAGTCGAAAAGAAGAGAGGGAACGACCCGGATATCTAATCGTTTTTAACCCCCGACTAAAAAAGAGGGGTGTTATAAGTTTGACGTGTCTGTCTGTGTATCTGTGTATTTGTCTGTAGTATCGTAGCTCCCAAACGGATGAACCGATTTTCGTTTAGTTTTTTTTGTGTCATAGATTATTTTTGATTATTCCGAGTGTTCATAGCCATGTTTCATGAAAATCTGTTCAGCCAATAAACGTCGGCGGGTTTTTTAAAATTTTGATTTTGTCTTATTAAAAAATAAATAATAATAAATGACAGTAGTAAGGCTAGACATTTTCACACGGCCCAAGTTACAATTGGTTTCAAAATTCAATAAGAATTTTGGCTTCTAGATTCAATTTACCCAGTTCTATTAGTATGAAACTTATTTTTCTGTGTGACATTAATGTTATTGTTTTAATTAAGTATTTTGAACTCTATTTGAAATGGTGTAAATAAAGTACGTACGAACTCAGTTTTGCAGTGCCCTAGGGTACATGTACCTGCTAGCTGTAGCTAGTGATAAGTCTAGTCTACTAACCATTCACTTAGACCTAAGAATGAATGTACATGCAAGCAAAAAAAAAAAAAAAAAAAACTTTTGAAATCAAACACTTCTAAAGAGAGCTCTACCTGCTCCTAAGTTCGATAGCATGACTGCCGTTGAATTATAAAATACAGGTTTTAGACCTGTTTTTGCAAAGTTCCATACGACCCCTTAAACTATTTATACATTTGGCGTTTTGAAGCACGCTTTTAGTAACGCGCGTTTTAATTACTTTTGAAATTAGATACTTCTAAAGAGAGCTCTACCTGCTTCTAAGTTCGATAGCATCACTGCCGTCGAATTATAAAATACAGGTTTTAGACCTGTTTTTGCAAAGTTCCATACGACCCCTAAAACTATTTATACATTTGGCGTTTTGAAGCACGCTTTTAGTAACGCGCGTTTTAAATCTGTTCCGATATATCCTTACAAATTTAATAAAACGCTTCCTTCTCAGTATTCAATCACGCGTTTGAATGTGTACTGATAATAGTTTTTTAAAACGCGCCTTACGAAAGCGCACGCTTCGAAACGCCTAATAAATATAAATAAATAAATAAATAATGCTGGACAATTCACACAGCATTATCTAGCCCCGAGCTAAGAGCCAGAGCTTGTCTTATGGGTACTAGATAACTGATATACTTCAATACACTTCATAGATAGATATTTTTTTTATTATACATATAGAAAACATCCAGAACGCCCTGAACAAATGTCTGCAGATCGTACAAACATTAGTCCCGAGGCGGGAATCGAACCCGCAACCTCCTTCGTCGCAGGCAGACCTTCGCCCGCTGCGCCACAGAGGTCGTAATGTGTAATGTCTTGCTCTAAGTTTATATTTTCGCTCTTAATACACACAAAAATTACTTTGCTCTTCTCTATTACTGTGTTTTGTTCAGTTCTTTACACCACCACGTCATGAACACTAACTCAGCTAACTGCGCTCGTCAATTTAATTCCGAACTTCGCATGAGAACGCTAAGAACTTTGTTTTGAAGTCGAATAAAATGTCGAAAAGTGTCGGAAGTGATTCATTAGGAATGTCGATGTAGGGAGGAAATGAATTGACGTCAGAGGAAGAGAGTCTTTTATACGGATTTGGATATAATAATGTTGCGGTCAACGACCCCGCATACTGGCACTCTTTTACTTACAACACTGTTAAGTTTCATTTAAACATTCAAAATGAACCTTTTAGGGTATTTTCGTAGTTTGTTGTATGGGCAATTTATAGGTCTTTGCTGGACTCCGTTTGAACTTCATTTATTAATGCTATTTCGCAAAAGAACTCTGTTTATCAAAACTTTACTTGTGACTACCTACTTTGAAATATCTTTGCTCGGATCATGACACATTCACATTTCGTATTTTGTTAATTTTGGCTTTGGCATATTGAGGTGAATCTATTCAATTTCAAGGGTTATTCCTCGAATCTCTGTATTATTAATTATTATATCGTTCACTCCATTTGCTGTTTATCAACTGGATTGGTTGCCTTTTGTTTCCAATATTTCACGGTTTTCTGGTAGGGATCGCTCTCTTGAGCGATAAGACCGCTAGGTACTTGTTCTATATTTTTTGTTGTATTTCCTTTATTCTATAGTCATACTTCATATTCGCCGTAGGAGCACAAGGCATACTTGGAAATATCAATTTAAATATACATGGGTTACATTATGTGGTGCCTATGTTATAATTCAAGGCTATAAAACAGACAAGACAGAAAATAACCAAGGAACTGGGAATGTTGGTACATACAAAAATAGATAAATTGATAAATGGATTAGCTGTAAATGGGTATCGTTAGAGTCATGTAAACAAAATAATAATACTTAATTATAAATTCATGGTGCTGCTGTAAAATGGCATTGTCTGTTATAGTTAATTCTAAATAAATATTAAATGGGTATCACAGTGTAGTATGCAGTTACTTTACCTAGAGTATAGCTGCTAAGAGTGCATTGTCATTTGTGGACTAGGCTATGATAAAAAAGAACCGCTATAATACTTATTCAATGTCATGAGCGTTACAATAAAAATAAATAAAGCAGCTTGATGTGCATTGTCCGGTTTAAATAAAATAACATGATTAGCCTGTCGACTGATTTAGGTTCCAGATGCATGAGGCTAAGGTTGATAAGTCGATTTAAATGTGCAATGATTTTTTTTCTATATATCTATCTTGTATATTTTGTTTCAAACTTATCTACCTTAAAGAATCTTGTTAGTTTCCCCTAAGCCAAATCCTATCGGCGAACATGTTTTTAAAGTTCTAATTGTGACCTTATTAAACGATATCGCTACCTAATTATTAAGGCCTTACTGGGAGCGCCGGTACTGGCTGTGCATAATTATAACACCTGTTATCTCAGATAATTGGCATATTAAACATGGCTTTAGTACACGTTGTAGCGCCGCGTTATACCGCTCAAATAAGATAAAGTCGCGTGTTATACTGACTGTACCTACGTACAGTTTTGGACTCTACAACGGTATAAAGACATTATTTATTTCACTTTGAAACACAACAGAACTTAAAAAAATCTTATATATAAATATAAACAGTACATTATAGACGGTTTTATCACGATTTTCTCGAAGGCAACCTTGTACCTAATAAGTAGAGTCCATTTTTTTCGTTTTGAAAAAAAAATACTTTATTCACAAAGAAAATTAGAATCAAATAATATCAATAAGTTAGAACTAGTATTTACATTTGAAACAATTGAGCTAACTGCAGACTGTTGCAAACAGGTAGCTCAACTGAGAGAGAGTCCATTACAATTAGCAAAACATCCCACTTTTGGGCAAAATCTGCCCCGTAATCTCTCTAATGAGTCTGCTCTCTGAATCTGGACGCCCTATCGAAGTAAAGTGAGCCCAAACTGTAAGCGTCGTCATAACGAAACGAATGGAGGAACGACCTGACAGAGTCAAAAATTGTACAAAAGTTAATGCGGTAGGTACTGTTAATGAGACACAGAGTCATTTTACAAGAAGTTGATACTGCTGACAATAAAACATGACTCCACATAGCTCCACAAAAAGAAAACAAATTAAAAAAGATATATATACTCAACAAAATAATTTATTTAGATAATTAATAAATACATAAGTTACTAGTATAGTATTATAATATCTGTGCATAGGTTATAAAAATAATGGGTGACGAACAATGTCAATGATTTGATCGTGGAGCTAAGCAGCACCCCGGTTGGCTTTGCGGAAAATTCGACTAAAACAATTCGTCTAAAACAATTCTACTAAAACGGGGCGCCTACAAATCGGGTGAACTCGTGGTCGAAGTGCTTTAGTCGAATTGTCACTAGACGAAATGTTTTTAATCGAATTGTGTTTTAGTCGAACTGTTTTAGTCGAATTGTATTAGAAGAATTGTTTTAGTCAAATTTTCCGTACACGCCCTGGTTGGGCTTAAATTGGATGGACAGATACGTCAATAATTTAAGTTATGCCGATGACACGGTGTTGTTTGTTATTATAGTGCGTAACCCCACACTAAGGGTAATTTCTAAGAAATCAAATAACTACTGAGGAGAGGACGCGGGTTCAAGTCCCGTCGAAGTCGAAAATTTTTGCGATGTTATTTGATTTCTTAGACACGGTGTTGCTTAGCCCCTCGGTGACGGGTTTGAAGAAGTTGATCAAGATATGTGAGAGGTACGCTAAAGACCATGGCTTGACCTATAACGTTAAAAAAACGGAACTGGTAATATGCAAATACGGAAAAGATCCTGATTATGTACCAGATGTCCTGCTGAATGGGCAACCTATCAGAAAGGTTGAACAATTCAAGTATCTTGGCCATATTGTGACGTCAAGTGGCAGAGATGATGAGGACATTGAACGACAGCGCAGAGCGTTGTGTGTTGTCGGCAATGATCATAAGAAAATTTTCAAAATCCTCTCGAGACGAAAAATGGCATACGTGTGCGTGCATAATATCTTTAGGCGAGGGAGAAAAAGTTAAAACCGGTGGAGGAGTCGCATCGTCCGCCTCCTTGGCACAAACTTAATAAATTATAAGATTAAACATCTTCTTTTTCTTTATCTTTATCTTAATGTTATTTAAAGTTAAATAAAAAACATACCCAGTTAAATTAATAGTAGGTAAGCAATTAAATAGCTTAGGTATCAAAACAAGACAAACTTAAAAAATTTAAAAACCCGCCGACGTTTATTGGCTGAACAGATTTTCATGAAACATGGCTAAGATCATTCGGGATAAAATTATCTATGACACATAAAAAACTAAACGAAAATCAGTTCATCCGTTTGGGAGCTACGATACCACAGACAGACACGTCAAACTTATAACACCCCTCTCTTTTAGCGTCGGGGGTTATAAATAGCCGATGCCTTCTAAAACGCCTCGTTGTCTCTCAAAACATCGTGTGCAAAAGTGGCCTTATAATACTTAATATATCGGTGTGCTTGCTTAGCCTACTTTTAAGCAGATAAAATGAAAGTAGAATGTTGTTGAATTAATAGCCTGTAGATACCCATACTATAATTGCAGGCTTTTTAAATGAGAACAGTCGACTGGATTGATCAGAAGAAATTTGCTTTAAAGGAAGTTATTGCATATGCTGCTAAGGTGGTAGATATTATAACCTCCTTATGGTAAACCTATAAAAAAAAAATGCTAGACAATTCACACGGCATCACCTAGCCCAAAAGTATGACTTGTGTTGTGGGTACTACATCAATAGATATTAGATAACATAGAAAACACCCAGAACACCCGAAATAAATATCTGCAGAGCGTACAAACATTTGTACCGCGACGGGAATCAAACCCGCAACTTCGAGCGTCGCAGGCAGACCTTCGTTTACCGCGCCAAACAGTCGTCGGCAGTTTTATTTGAGTATTGTAAAATTACAAATTAAATCTAGGTAGTTGAAAGTATTTAATTATTTTATACAGAACTCCTGGAATAAATCAATAACTGGTATCGAGACTTAAAACGCAAGTAATATTGATACCTAAAGATCATGTCAAGGTGTTGTAGCCGCTCATAAATAAATTATAGAAAATATGCAATATCCGATTTTAAAGTTTACCGCGATCATTCTCATTAAGTTTAATATTTATGTTTTTCGTTCGATGAGATATTAAGATAAGGCTGAGAACGACTAACTAGTAGGCAGGTACATATAGTCTTGATCAAAACCCTTTATAGTACATATGAATCATGCAGCACTATTTACTTGTTTTCGCATTTATTCGTCTAATGTTGTTTTAATGTTATTGTAAAAGATTTTTTTATTTTCTATTCTGTTATATAAAAAACCATGGCGTAAATACAGAGATGACGGCTAATAGAGGAGAGTGGAAGAAAAATACATGTTGTGCCGACACCGCCTAGCGTGGCATATGAAAAATATTGCCTCGTATATTTAACCTTTTTAATCAATATTTATGTCTGTTTTATGTTCAGGATGTAGATACAATAAATAGGGTAAATTATGACCATCATTTAAAATTTATGCTTACGCATATTACATAAAGTATTTTTAACATTTCGGTATAAACAAGTTCGATATATAAATGTCAAAACAATGAAATCGTGTTTTTGGGTGAAATAAATTTCACCCTGCTGTTAATAGCCAATTAACCAAAGCCAAAGCAAATTTATTCTCTATCTTTCATTATTGTAATTGATGGAAAAATAAATGAAAAAAAAAATGTTTTAGAAAATATTTGGGATATATAACTTCTAAGTAGAAAACTGTTTGAATTATTGAAATTCCAGAAAATTGTCAGAATAGAAAAGCATAGAATAGATATCGTGCCTTGTATACCTAATTAATGGAGGTAATTGAATATGTATAGAAGGCGCGAGATCTATGTATGACTATACTATACTCTCACCTCACAGCAGCGTTGTTCACAAGACAAGTGACAAAAGTGGTTGGTCGAACGAAGAAGAAGGTTGACTTTGTATGTTCTATCAGAAATGCTGCCTACACAATCTGCACAGCCAGATAAGACAGGACGCAGACCCTGCTACCGAGGATGGTAGTAACAATAACAATGGTCTACACATAAAACTAACTGCCCTTTGATAAAGCCAGCCAAATCAAGCGACTAGTCACGTAAGGAACATTAGCTGCCAGCTCCAAGGTGGTCTGACACCCATTTCTGTAGAGAACTGCTAGTAGATTGCCATTTATTAGGTATGATGAAGCACGTGTTCCGTAGAGTCACACTAATATTATAAATGCGAAAGTTGTGCATGTTTAGATGTATAATACTTGTTCACGACAAAATAAATGAAAGATTTGGAGAGTTTGGTAAAGATGTAATTCTAGACCTAGATTGATATATAGACTACATGTATTACTTTAGGTTTAATAGAGTCTTTATTTTTAATAGGGAAATCCACGTGCGATGCCCTTGGCCGCTGCCAGTTATATGTAGTTGTCGTTGATGTGATGATAGGTTTGGTTGCTCTAAGATAAATAAATAAATGAACGCTGGACAACGTGCAAAACGCAATAATAAAAAAGAAAACTGATCTACGATGTGCAAGAGTTAATTTGAGCTTGACAAACAAATTGCAAAGAAAATGCATGTTCTCACACGAGGTCTATAAGTCTTGGTTGCTGACGCAACCGACGCATTTGACATCCAATCTAGAAAACTTTGAAAGTTAATTAAAAATACAGATGCTGATAAATTTTATTAGAACATGAACCATGTGACCATAAATCTAGAATTCCGTTTTCTTGAAAAAATGACCTTTTGCAATTCCGCTAGGTAAAACCTATCTTAACCACAAATTACTTATGACGACAACGGGTGACGTTAGTCATACCGATTAGACTTTCCGATTACCTACACAGAGGATTGGAACGAAATGGAAAGTTGAAATTAGCCGGACAGTCGTGTTGCAGTGGTCAAATACCAGGCGGTTGACGTCACGTGTCTCCGAAACAATTAGACACCAATTATGGAGTCGCTAATGACAATCGGCGAGTGTGTGAGACCTAGTCGGTTGTAATGAATATTTTCAGTCTCTAGGATAATTTAAAACTCATTTAAAACTCGGGATTTAAAGCCATTTTAAAAGAAGAGGTCATGAAAGATTGATATGTCGGTAAAGATATGAATGATAAAAACAAAACTAATCTAATATATAAAGACAACTAGAACTGTACATATAAATATGATGACAAAGAACAAATTGTCAATAATTTTGACAAAGGTGACTTTCTTGTTATGCTTCAAGACAATGCGTTGGATGGAACAAATTGCAAGAGCAAGAAAGGTTTTTCTACCATCAGTTAAGAAAAATAAGATAATTACAAAGGATCCTATATTCACCAAAGTGTATTTACTACGAAGTAGCAATATATGTAGGTATAGTATAGAGGACGCTAAAGAATATATAGAGATAACATTCCCATAACGATTTGCAAACAGTACCACCAGACTATAAGCAAACAGAACCGCTACCATAAGTTCTCACAAACTGTTTCGCTATCGACATTAAATCAATATTAATCACAAAAAAACTATAAAACAAATGTTTTCACCATTATTACCTTTAATGTACCTATTTTGCATTCTGACATAAAATTAACACGTAATTTAACACGTAAATATACAGGGTGCCACGGAAAGTGTGTACTAAGCCGAAAGGGGATGATTCTAGACTCCAAGGGGATCAACTTCTGGATAAAGACTTTTTTTATTTCGAATGCGTTTGCTAAAACTATAGTTTTTTATTCTTCCTACCCGTGCTCTTTTACACGCACTCGTCATTTTTTAAATAGAAATAAAAAACGGATCGAAATTCAAAAAATTGTAGAACAAAGGTTGATCACCTCGATGTCCAGAATCCAGTCCAACCCCTTTCAGCTTAGTACCTACACTCTTACCGTGGCACCCTTTATTATGCCTGGAGAAGTTCTTGTGTCGGAGGCCAAGATCCACTTTGGGCTGCTCAGCCACAGGAGTAAGCAAGTAAGCATGTTAACCCTTAGTAGAGGCAAACAACGGGGCTCGTTCTATTTGCCAAAGAAATATCAACATGTTTTTGCTACATACAGGTGCTATAATGACACACAAGAATGTGTTGATAGCAGAGATAATATCTTAAAGACTGGGTCATAACTTTATGCTTTGATCTAGATTAAGAAATTATTACTCGGACCTTTTTAAGGGCTATTTATATTTGCACCTGTCTTATTTGCTATTAGAACTTAAGTATCTACCTAACTCTAGGTAGAGATATATGATAATATATAAAATACTAAGGTTCAAATATGCACTGACTAAAAGGTAATATATAATATAGGCATATTTATCATTATTATTTAAGTTAACCAATTATTTAGAATTCTTACAATTAGTTGTTTCTTTGCTGTTGCTCTGGTTCGTCCGTTATTTCTTTGCCAATATCATTAACACTACCATCTGAAACCATCTTATTTAAATACAAAACCAAATGTATTTATTGTAAACCAAACATGTTATATTTACTTTGATCTCAATGACTTGCTCTATCACCTACAAGATATCTATACTAATAAGAGATATTTTGTAAAGTTGGTTTGTAAGTTTGGTAGTTTGTTTGTAATGGCCAATCTCTGAAACAACTGGTCCCGGGTGAGACCAGTGAGTAAGTACTCAAAAACTCTTGATTTATAGAATAAAGTAGCCTATGTGTTATTAGAAGTTCAGATCTCATCATCATCATCATCCACAACCCGACTTCACCCACTGCTGGGTATAGGTCTCCAAACTTTTGTGCCACTCCACACGGTCCTGCGCCAATCTCATCCAGCACCTTTTAATAATAATTTATATTAATAATTTTTTTTTCTTTAAATAATTTAATAATAATCGTATTCAGATCTACATAAATTTAAAATTTCTGCCCCATCAGTTCAGTAGCTTTGGCGTTGGCGTGAAAAATAACAAATCCATCCATCCATCTATACAAACTTTGCATTTATAATATTAGTGTGACTAAATTCTCATAACTATGTATTATCATATCAGCTTTATCAGGCACCTCTCGAGAGAAACAGCGGGCAGAAGCTAGTCACTCATAAGTCTCGAACGTTGTAGTAACATATATAAAATACGTCTCTGAGGTTGGTACTTATTGAAGCACCTACGCGGATGAAACCTCAAAATAAATATTATGCATCCAGTACAAAAATCAGGCTGATGTTTTGATTTCGGTCGTGAGAACTCCCACGTACGTTATTATTAACACAATGGGATTTAAATCACAGTAGATGTTGATTTTAGATAGTATAATAGAAGACTCTTTAATTCGCGATTAGAGACTTTCTCAACTAAGTATTCGGGGTTAGGTAATGTTATACAAATATTTTATTACCGCGTACATGAGTAAAGTCCTATCTGGTAAACAACTGGCAAGATCGCTCGCATATAAGAGAAAGAGCATATGTCCAAGTATCGACCCTTGTGCAATCCGACGTCCAGGTTCCCTAAATCTGAGTTTAAACCGTTGACTGATATAATTTGTTTCCCATTCGCAAGATACGTTTTCATCATATTAAGTGCATTCGCCACCAAATCCATAGAAAGCTCAAACACAAATCAGATCTGAGTAGGTACCCATAATAAGGGCCTAATCGACAATTATTTGACAGATTTTCGTTGAAAAATGTCAATATTTGCTGTCGTGTCGTAAATTTTTATATATTTTATATAGCTTGCCGTCAATTCTCGACAGCAGCTTTGTATCAGTCATCTCGTGATGGAAATCCCAGCAATGCGTTTGAAATACCCGAACCACCTTTTTTATTTATTTATTTATTGCAATCATACGATCAGATCTTAGTGATTTGGTGAGTTTCAGTTTAGATCACAGTATGTACCCATTTAGGGTGTTGCAATGGAAAACTGGCAGGTATTGTGCCTTTCTGCTAAAGATGGACTATTTGGTACCTATACTAATTTACAACCAATTTTATTTGCGAGTCGCTAAAAGAATCGTTGAAGAAGTCGTCAAGTTCGTAAAAAACATTTTTATGAGCATCTCTTTTAGTTTGCTTTCGAATATTTTTTTCGAGACATTTTATGTTTTCTGGGATTTTATTAAAAAAAATTATCGCCATCGAGTTGGGGGGAGGATTGGTGGATTTTTAATTTTGATACAAGCTTCACCAGGTTGTGTTTATATCCAGTTTGGTATCGGCGGGGCTGGTCATTTAGTTTTTTGGAAAAATTTGGGAAATTCCTTACGAATTTGCTTATTTCTTGAATGTATACATATACTGACTAGGGTAAGGATTTTCAATTTAATGAAGTGGGGTTTACATGTCTCTGATACTCTTATATTAGCTATGATTCGGACGCATTTTAGCTATGATACGAACGCATTTTTACCATTAATTTTTTACCATTCATTGCCTATTAAGTACATAAGTAGGTAGTTCATGTTCGAATTATAGCTTAAGCTTGTACAAACAAACAGCCTGTTTTAATTGTAGTTATTAATAAACCGTAATTTAATTTTAAGTAAGGGCCTGCAACTATTCCTTTGCGTCAAAGCCTATGACGTCAAAACTGCTCTATTTTCATTATACGCATACGGCCATTGTTGTCCATACAATTGCATGACGCAGGAAAAACAGAGGTGTGTGAAGGATAATTAACTATTTTGGTCACACAATTAAAAATAATAATTATAACATAGACTTAGACATACTAAAAATACGTATTATATTCATAAGTCTGACAAACAAGAACAAAAATAAAAAATTTAAAGACACCCCAACAGATTTTCATGAAACATGGCTAAGAACTCTCGGGATAAAATTATCTATGACACAAAAAACTAAACGAAAATCGGTTCATCCGTTTGGGAGCTACGATATCTCAGGCAGATACACAGACAGACACGTTAAACTTATAACACCCCTCTCTTTTTGCGTCGGGGGCTATAAATAGTATTTTACAATGATTTAAAAAAAAAACATTAAAATATTGTAAATGCTTTTTAAAAGTAATAGATCTGAAATCCGTTTGGTACCGTTGCTCATGCATCAAGTCCATGCAATGTGCTAATACAGAAGTGAACTTGCAAATTGACTTGTTGCAAACACAGGCCCAGAATAAACCGGAATTGTACTAAGCTAATGTGAGCTCTGTTTACATACTGCAGAGTTGCATATTCAATTGAGGTTTTTGCGCAGGTTCTCCTGATTTGTAGTAATGACATGATATGGCGTATAAATCTCCCACTTAGGGTAAGCTCTTGGATAGGAGTGGAAGCGGGTGCGGATTTGATCCCGACGCGTGTGTGGTGTCCTTAGAAAGTAGTCCTTAGTCCTTAGAAAACGGTGATATAAAGCAGGACCACCTTTCCATAGCAAATGGAATTAGATAGATAGATGTCTATAGAAATAAACAGATGTGTATGTGTGGCTGATGCCATACATACACATCCTATGACTAGATTTTGTCTGGAGCTCTCTTACTTAAACAAAGGATTTGATCCCGCCGCGTGTGTGGTGTCCTTAGAACGTAGTCCTTAGTCCTCAGAAAACGGTGATATAAAGCAGGACCACCTTTCCATAGCAAATGGAATTAGATAGATAGATGTCTATAGAAATAAACAGATGTGTATGTGTGGCTGATGCCATACATACACATCCTATGACTAGATTTTGTCAGGAGCTCTCTTACTTAAACAAAGGATTTGATCCCGCCGCGTGTGTGGTGTCCTTAGAACGTAGTCCTTAGTCCTCAGAAAACGGTGATATAAAGCAGGACCACCTTTCCATAGCAAATGGAATTAGAAAGATGTCTATAGAAATAAACAGATGTGTATGTGTGGCTGATGCCATACATACACATCCTATGCCTGGATTTTGTCAGGAGCTCTCTTACTTAAACAAATCTGTGAATTAAAAACAGTTGCTTATCTGTTTTTTTTTTCTCTGACATGTCAAGAGATCAAAACAAACGACCCTTAGCTATCTTAGTACTTCAGAGATATTCTGTGGTAACGCCTAAAGTTAAGAGAGGTTTATTAGTAAGAGGGATCGTGCAGTGCTAATATTAATAATAATAATATTAAATCGTTTATTTCTGAAGGTCTTACATATAACATAAATTATAGGTAAAGTAAATTTGTGTTTTAGACCTATTTCTCCATTTGGTTCAACTCCTCGCTCTAACTAAGTTTAGTACCTTGTGATATTCACCAGTTCACAGTCGCTCGGCGAGCTATGGAAAGAGCTATGCTCGGAGTCTCTTTGAAGGATAGAATTCGTAACGAATACATCCGACAGAGAACCAAAGTTATCGACATAGCTTAAAGAATTAGCAAGCTGAAGTGGCTGTGGGCCGGCGATATCTCGTGAAGAACCGACAACCGCTGGGGTAAACGAGTTCTTGAGTGGAGACCACGACTCGGCAAACGTAGTGTAGGACGCCCTCCGGCCAGGTGGGATGACGATCTGCGAAAGACTGCAGGCAGATGCTGGATGCGGCAAGCTGAAGACAGGGCGCTATGGCGCTCATTAGGGGAGGCCTATGTCCAGCAGTGGACTAATATAGGCTGATGATGATGATGATGATGATGATGAACTTGTGATGTAGACGCGAGGGATCTCTACCTCTCTAAATATTCTACTCTATACCTCTATATTCTCTATAAATAAATAAATATTCATCTGAAGATGTTTCTTAAGCAGACCAAGAAACAAAATATTTGACGACGAAAATATTAAACGACAGGTTATGAAAACTACAACGCAAACCGCTTTTGACAACATTCCTTTCCTTTATGAAAACGGAGTATTGAACTCGTATAAGAATGCATTTGTAAAAACAACCATACCTTATTTCTGTGGTACATAATTCCTCACATAGTTCATTCAAAACCTAAGCCTAAACCTAAGCCTAAGCCTATACAAACGTCAAAATAAGATTTATGTTCGCCAGCAGAAGTATTTAGGTGCACAGTATGAAACAGGAATTTGTTGCTCGAACATAATCATTGGAAATTACGACGTCTATAAAGTATGGCTTGATTATAGCTTGAATATGGCTTTTAAATATGATATGGCTTCAAATAGGGTCAAACTACCTCTAATTTAGTATCCTTATATAGGAAAATATAATGTTTGACTGTTAAACTAACTTTAAATATACGTTTTTACGTTACATAAACAAATATTTTTTACGTTACAGGTAATCGTCAAGTTACACTTCGTGATCTCTTGTTGGTTCTCGTGTGGTAAGTTTGACGCAAATGTTATTCACATACTCATCATCATCACTGTCATCAATAATTTCACGGGGTTATGTCGAATTTATACAGGGTTACTGGTCATTCACTGACGCTGCGTTAACTGCATGCAGGTTCTGCCTTAGATCTGATAAGAACTGAGGATTTCACGAACGTGATGACTAAATGATGATGGGCAAAACCTGCAGTTTACGCAGTGTGAGTGAATTACCATTAAACCTTTATACTTAATGGTTAAACACAGATAATATTGTTGAGTTTTTAAAATATCTTTGGAGTATTTATGGTAAAGTTATACACGGACAGAGCTTTTTAGTATCTATGAGTAACTAATTGCGCAAAACATTTTTCAATAAAAACAACTCGCATCAAATAAAACCACTGATAACCACCTAGTTATTAGGTATACATACACAATTTAAAGAAGTCGGTTAAATCCCAAGCTATTTTTGTATATGTTCGTTCAAAAGGTCATCACACACTGCATTCGTGCCTTGATAACGGTATTAATATGATACCAGCGATGAACGATGACCTTGCTGTGCACGAACGCGTAACGACGTTGCAGTCAACGACGTTGGCGCAATGTTTTTACAACACGACCACCAGGGACAAAATTCTGTTATTGAATCGCTTCGATATTTTGTCGTTGGGGAAGTGTTATGGGTGGGTTGTCGAATATACGTCTTCGATATATCTCGAATTCGATATTTTAAGATTGTGTTTTTTACTAATCACTCGGCTTTTGATAGTTTTTGGTATATTTGTCAATAAATAAAGGTTCTTTTAAAACCATCATGGTTGTTAATATGGTAGTCGTTTACAACGTTTCTTACAACGGGATAGTTACCACGATTTGAGTTTTGAGCCTGCAGTTATTCCGTGATCATGGCGCATGAAACTGTGCCGAAATATTGGAAAGCTCAAAACTGGAGCGAAAGTATCTTAAATATTCTAGATAGAAAATTTTACTAAAAGAAGACTTCATTTTGATTTTAAAAACAATTTAAAGTGTATTCAAAGATTTTTGAATAATCGCCTGTCTGAACCAGGAATCAAACCCGCCAAATAAAAAAAAACACCCATAATTTTACCATACCCTCAATCATAAAGATTTTTTTCCAGATTAAGTAAAAGGACGAAATTTTACATTCAAAATTTCAGGTACATTAATGCCTTTCCTTTTACTTTGCGGTGCTCCTAGCACCTGATTTTATCATTTTAAAGTATTACTAATAAGTAGTAAAACCCACTTGAGAAATACATATCATTTCCCTATTAAAAGTGTATGATAAAATAATAACATCTATCTATCTACAATATTTTATATACTTTCCCTCGATGTGGCATAGCCGTGGGACGCCCTGTATATCCCGTTGTAAATGACTTAATATGTTTAATACAAGGATCGCCTACCGTTAAAAAATGTTAGGTTAGTTTGTTATAAAATGGTAGTTATCTTGTCGCTATGACGTCACATTATTAAATAACTGTCAGATTTAGTATGAAAAGGTACCTACCAAATCATAAAAAGCAATCAGCGCAGCAATCTTTTGACAATCGTTGTATCTCAGAGTTGCTATTTTCGGTAGAGGTCATTATGAAAGGAAGACTAGTTTAAAATACCAGCGTCACTAAGTAAAAAAGACAAAGAGGTTCTTGACGTCAACTCTACATTATGCCTACCTACCTGTGTTGAAGGTTGTAAAAATTCAGGCGACGACGCGCGAATGCCTACGTTTTCATAACGTATGTGATCATCATCCTTTTCTATGATCAAATTGATCAATACTATAGAGACGATATAGTATTGAGTCATATTATAGTATTTCATTTCATTTCATATTTATTTATTGCAATCACTGTGTACATTTTTAGGTCTTAGTATCTAGGTAATGTATCAGAGACACAATGGTACCCTAGCAGGGCGTGGCAATAGGTACTGAGAGTGGAGGTGGACCGGGTTTCTATAAGAATCTCAGGTTGGGTTTTAGCAGGAAAATATAATTGAATAACTTATGTTTTTAGTGAATATGTACGTTTTTATAAAATATTGTATAGGTTGCAATGTAAGTATTGATAACGCATTTTTATTAGTATTTATTTTTATTTTATTATTTTAATTTGTCGCTAAAGAAGTCATTTAAATCATAATAGCATTTATGTAAAAGGTATTGTTTTAATTTGGTTTCATATATTTGGTCTTTTTCCTCGTCTTTTAGTGTATCCGGTATTTTATTATAAATTTTAGAAGCCATGGCGTTTGGCCCAGAACTTCGCATTTTTAGTTTTGACTCGGGTAGTGTGATTTTGTGCTGATACCTAGACGGATAGCGTCGCGGTAGGTCAGCTGTTTTTTGGAAATATTTGGGATATTTTCGAATAAATTTGCAGCATTCTAATATAAAAATACATGTCAGTGTTAGTATTTTTAGTTGACGAAAGTGGTCTTTGCAGCTCTCAGGGCTCTTTATATTAACTAAGATTCGGATACACGATTTTTGAAGAACAAAATGATTTTGGACGTCAGTACTATTTCCCCAAGGTAGGATAGAGAAAAGCTCGCTTAAGAGGGCACATTGGGCGCCATTTTGTGAAAAGTATAGCCGTAGGATTTCGCGTTCATAGGAGCGGGACGGAGCATACGGTTTTGGGACGGTGTAAGCGCAAAAATTATGTTTTTGCTTATTTACAAGAAAACTGTACAATTTACGAAGAAACTGTATCAAGGAACCAAAGAATTACTAATAACCTACGAATCAAAACACAAATGTTTTCTATAGACGGCAGGGTTCCGGAGATCTCGACCAAATTAGGTGACAAACAGTGCACCTTCATGTTTTTTTATCGTAATTTCTTTTCGCAATCCTGTTTTCACAATTTAAGAACCGCAGAAAAAATGTAGAATTTTATGTACCTAATTCTAGTTTTTTACCACGGGGATCCCGTGAGTACTGAGATCTACGCCTAGTTTGACAAGCAAACCCGCTAGGTTCGCCCCTTAAGATTATAGAGTCCCTATAAAATGTTAAAACTATTCAATTCTTACATAATTTAATTTTGCTATCATTGAAGTTAGTTTTGAGCACACCTAACCAGAATCAGCCACTTTTGGCTTAGTATAGATATTTCGGGCTCCTTGTATAGACGAACACAGCATTACACTATTATTTAAGTTAATAAAATTGTGTTGAACGAAAAGCTATTGTGTGCACAAAGTATTCATTTTTTGTGTAATTTGCGTCACTACTTCACAAGGCTATATTTTATTACAATAGTAGGTAGGTACTACTATGTGTTAAATGCAAAGAAAAGGGTGTGCTATATTGCGTAATAAAGACAGGCCTTGCAAATTAACAAGGAAATTTTACATGGAGTTGGAATATTGTAAAGTTGAGAATAGTTATCGATGCAGCGGAGACAAAAAACAAATAAATTTTCGCGCAAAAATGATTTGTAATTCGCAATCTACAGGGATGCCCCTGGATGTCAGAGCCCCTTAGTCGGGGCTAGTATAGTATTATAATATCTGTGGTCGGAGCTTATCACATCCATGGGCAACAGTTGGGCGACAGGAAAAGAACCAGCTTCCGTCTCTTTATTTTACCACCTACATTATCATCTCACCAAACCGCCTAGATAATAGGTTAATAGGTTACTTATAAATCAGAAAAGAGGCTCTTGCCATCATTTTGAATCTACACGACGGTTTTTATAGAACTAGTGACAGAAAACTATAAATTCTACTCAGGTACACCGTAAAATGGAAGTCCAACTGCCAGTTTTTCATAAATACATTGCAATACGACTCTAGATAATCTATCTCTAGCTAATCGCATAGATCTCTAGCAAAAACTTGCTATAGAAAAACTATGATCATCCAGGTTTCAACTTCTAGAAAAGGAACCGGCCAGTGTTATTAATAAAGATAAGCTCTTTACAAATGTTAATCTTATTGCTTCACTGAGGTTTTCTATAGGTATTATGTTATGTTACTTATAAGAGAATGACCATTATGTACCTTCAAGTTTCTTGGTTTTAAGTTTAGGTTTGCTTTTATTAAGGAGCTGGGTTTTATTTATTGAGAATAGACCGTTTGACCACGATCTCACCTGATGGTAAGCGACGATCATCATCATCATCAGCCTATATTAGTCCACTGCTGGACATGGCCTCCCCTAATGAGCGCCATAGCGCCCTGTCTTCAGCTTGCCGCATCCAGCATCTGCCTGCAGTCTTTAGAAGATCGTCATCCCACCTGGCCGGATTGCGTCCTACACTACGTTTGCCGAGTCGTGGTCTCCACTCAACAACACGTTTACCCCAGCGGTTGTCGGTTCTTTGCGAGATATAGCCGGCCCACTGCCACTTCAGCTTGCTAATTCTTTGAGCTATGTCGATAACTTTGGTTCTCTGTCGGATGTATTCGTTACGAATCCTATCCTTCAGAGAAACTCCGAGCATAGCTCTTTCGATAGCTCGCTGAGCGACTTTGAACTGGTGGACCAGCCGTGAGTGTCCACGTCTCAGCTCCGTAGGTCATGACGGGTAGGACGCACTGATTGAAAACTTTAGTTTTCATGCATTGCGGTATGGATGACGAGAAGACTCGACGTAGTTTCCCAAACGCCCAGCCCAGCCTAGCTGCCTCCTTCTCAAAATTGTTTTTACCTAACTGCAGAATCTGCCCGAATTACCCAGCTTACCTCGGGCAGATTCTGCAGTTAGGTGTACTCGGAAACGATTTCGAGAAGGTGACCATGTACGACCACCGACGTGACGATGTGGCCGACGATATATCACGAAGCTTTAGAAGATTCCTGTTCATTCTTGTCATACTTGGTATTAAGAAGATTACTAAGGTTTACAATTAAACGCGAAAACAATCTTACAGTTCAGTGGTCGATGTCAGCAGTGCAAAAACCAGTGAAATAGCTAATAAGCTACGTAATGCCAAAAAAAAAATACCAAAGACTTACAATGGCGTTTTTGTGCCAAAATGATCGGTTCAACGGTTGACTCTGTATCCGGAACGTGTAAGAAATTCCTTCCAATTTGAAGAGTAAAATCCTATCATTTTGTCTATGAATCTCACTTTCCACCAATATTTTATATGCGAAAGTTTGGATGGAAATATTGAGGTTTGTTACCTATTTCTTCACGAAGCACTTCGTTTTTAATATAAATATGTAAATTTTTACGTAAGTAACGTCAGTCAAAAAAGTATCGGGAATGGATGATTTGTTTATGGTTCCAAATTCAAATTTTTGTTTTTTTGTTGTTGTTAGATTGGCACAACTGTTTTCCATTTTGGCGCGGAGTTTGAGTTGCATCAGTTATTTAAATTAAATACAGTGCTGTTTTTAGTAATGTCATATCTAGTGCGTATTGCGAATTTCATATTGGACAAAAACATCGAACAAAGAGTTTGTCTTAAATTTTGCATCGCCAATGGAATTTCGTGTTCGGAGTCACTGAAAATGTTACAGAAGGTTCACGGTAAATCGACTTTATCAAAAACAGTACTTATGTCAAAATCTGTAATTAGTATGTCAAAATACGTAATTTTCTTAGGGATTTTTACATTTCCAACACGCATATTTCGCACATAACGTAAAGCGATCGAGAGCGTAGTTCCACGTAAGCTTGGTAGAGGCGCTGCTGTGCCAAATTGTATGGAAAAAAAGGACACGTCATCATGTCTAGTTACTATCGTCAAATAGACTCACCCCTCTGACCGTATTGTATAAATTAGTGTACGTAAGTATATAAAATTTATAAAGTCAAATAATAAATACGTAACCGAACCCGAAAAACCCAGTTACAGTTACAATAGTACCTATACGGGTGTTTGAATTTTAAATGTTATTTCAGCATAGTGTTGGTATTTACGCTTCATTGTGTGTGACGTCAGTTTTAACTGCAAACCAAAAACTGTTTTTTTGACAAATATATATATGGAATATTTTTTTTGGTTTCACGTTCGCATGATTTTCCTTGTTTAAACCGTTTAAAGTACTACTTTGTCAAATCATCAAATTTTTATTCCTTTCAGAAGTAAAACTTTGAACTAAATGACAAGCAAATAAATAGTCTAAAATTATAAACAAACATTTTATCAAACAAGAAGTGTTAATAAGATCTTTATTAATTGATTCTCTTCTATTATTTTTTTGACCACTAGTGGAAGTAGTTGTAGTTCTTCCACTAGTGATGATCTTATTTATTAAATTTATTTACTTTTAACCAGCTGTTTTAACCCATCAAAAGTTTAAGTAGGACATGTCTAGCAATGTTACTTACTTGATGTTGAACATGTTCGTGTGACCCGAATACCGCTAAAAATGCGTTCACTGCCAGTTTAGTACTAAATATTTGAATACCACTAAAGTTGGCTGCATTACCATGTTTTGTCAAAGTGGTATTGCCATTTGCAGTGATTAATGGTTTCCCACTGTTTGGGGAGATGAATTCTTACATTCGATTTTTGGTGTCTTTATTTTTTTAAATAATTAAAACTTTTGCAAAATTATAATGTCCTCACAAGCGAGAGATTACATAGTAGTAGAATAACGGTGAAAAGATATGATCATAAAAGATAAATAAGCAGTTAGCTCAGTTGTTTCAATTGTAAATACTTGTGTAATTTTTCTTGTGAATAAAGGCTTCCGCCGATTTAAAAAAAATCGAATTCACACAAAAGCTTAAAAATAAACTTGACTGCATGAAGAGGCTGAAAATAACAAAAGGTCTTTACCCAGCAGCGGTATATCCCAGGCTAATATGATGACGATGATCAAATAAATATAAAAAAAACATAGAAAAACCCTACGCATAATCAGTCTCATTCAGTGCCTATGAGGATAAATACGAATAGCGTAACATGGCAAAAGCAAGTCTAAGAAATATTTAAACACAATAACATACTTAATTAAAACACTGCATAGGGAGACATATAGGATATTATGAAGGGGATAAAGCTGTGGTAACCAGAACAAACGTTAGTCAAATAACTAGGAAAGCTATAGCTCTAAAACACGTCATGGTATTCCCTAGTACAAAACGCCTATAATTTCAAAGAACATACTACAGTTCAAAGTACACATGGCGTGTATCCCCAATCAAATGACGTAGCAACTAACACGTATATTTCGCAGATAAACGTATAGGCTTAGTGTATGTTGTGTAAACTATTTTTTACAAGATTCTTGCGTCTCTTATTAATAATTGAAGGATTCGGGTTTACATATTCAGTGTTGTGGCGTCATGGGATTTTAGCAATTTTCAGAGTTGTACATATATTTAGTGGATATTATGTAGACTTAATAAAAGAAAATATTTTAAGACGATCATTCTCCTATTTTAATTGTCTCTGTTGAAATTCGGGAATCATTTTGAAATGGGTCCCTGTTCTCACCTCTGCTCACAAATCGATTATTGTAAAAGTTTTTGATTCAGGTCTACACAATATATTGCACACAGATTTATAAGTATAGTCCATATTGCAGTGTGAATTGTCCAGTAATATTTATGTATATTTTTTATATAATTACATACAATTATTTGTATAATTTAAGGACATCTATGGCTCGCAAGTAGGTACTATACAAAAACAAATCTTACACTATAAAATATTTCAAGGAAAATATGTTGCATAAAAATTTAGCAGGTAAATAATACTTACGCCATCGAAAGGCCTCGCTTGGATTCAAAGCCATTTCATGCGTCAACAATGTTCTTCAAATAATTACACCTATACAGATGATAAAAGGTAAATGAATACAACCATGGGCGTGAGTGTCGTTGGTGATATTATTGTCTTGCCACTTGCGAATGCCATGGCGATAATCATTACATTATACCTATAGGTAAGAAATATCTCTTTCTCGAGACAAAGACTGTGAAAGTCGATAGCAGGTGTTTTCTTTCGGCAGCAGTTTTCTTTTGTGTTTTTTTCAACAATTTCTCAGTGATCACCTCTCCCAATTGGGGGAGACATGTTCAGCGGTGGACGATTGTGCGATTGTTAATCGAGGATATATAAATCTACACTTTTGACACCATAAACCCGTATATGTTTTACCTGAATGTTACATATCTGCAAAGGCGAACCAAGTAAAATACAATTTTATTTTTTAAATGATGCGTTGTACGGCTTAGGTATGAGAGTATTGGAGTTCAAGTAGAGTTCAATGAGCTTTGTATTTTGAACCTTCCGGTGGGAAGCGAAGTCCATAAGCAATAAAAATTTACGTTTTTGGACTTCAAATAATGGCTCTTAATATTCAAATGACTTTGCAAAAAAATTTAAAACTGAATCTGTCAAATTATTGTGTCCTAGCCGGTTCCATACATAGAGAGGACTGAAGCGTTTGAAATGTGGTGCTGGAGGAGGATGGAAAGGATTAGCTGGAAGGAGAAGTTTATTAATGAGGAGGTGATGAAACTGAAGAGAAAAGGTTTTTGATGAACACCATTCAAAACAGAAGAGGGAGAATGGTTGGACATCTTATACGACATGAAAACTTTATAAACTTTTCTTACATCTCATCAGTAGAAGGAAGACAAGGAAGGGAAAGACTAAGAATTAGCTATATGAGTCAGATCAAGAAAAAAGTCGCTGTCATGTCGTAAAAAGTAAAAGAAGCATTGGAGAGAGAAATGTGAAGGAAATTAAATCATTACACCGAGAAGAGCTAGGCTCTCTGACACATTCATGGCCCAAGACGCAGATGCCAGTCTCTGCCCCCGTAACTTGTAACTGAGGCTGAGCAGTGAATGGGTAATTTATAATAATCATAAGCCGGTTCCATTAAACGGAACAATAACAATAATAAAAAATAATAAAAAATAGAATTAGAACTCGAACAGCCGAGTGGGAGCACTGTATGCGACCTAGCCGCTAATTTCACAGAACCAAACATTCCATCAAAGCTAGGTTTTCTGCAACATAACTCTTGGCTGTCATCTGACATGTGTCATATCAAGTCAGTAAGAATTATTGCAACTAGTTTTTCCTTCTTGCGTAATTATTTTACGCAGTTTAGTGACTTTTCATTTGGGAAAGAAACGGTGAAGAATGAATTGGCAGAAAAATTACACATTATAATTTTCAAAGGTCGTGTTTTCAGTGGACAGAGAAAGCGGTTTTGTAACAGTTTTGAGAGATAAGTAACCTACGTCAAGCAAACTTTTTATACCTGCCAAAAATAGTCACCAGCTTTTATTGTCGATAGATCTTCGTTTCACAATCCTACCTGATGGAAGATGACGAGGTGGCCGACGATGTCACACCTTTGTCTTCAAGATTGAGGTGATTGACCCTTGTCTTCAAGAGCTTCTACTGAAATATTAACTTCTACCATACATCAGACATACCTACTCATTATGCACCATATGTGCATCATTATTGCATAAGCACTAGAACACACGATCAAGATGAATTTATACACTTGATTCAAACAAATAAATCTAGAGATCTCCCAGATTAGGTATCTGCTTGGTAAAAAAAGGAAATCTGCTCATCTGAATTCTGTTCGTGTGAACCAGTTTTAATGTCTTTGACATTGCAACGACTTGGGCAGATCGGTCAAACTTCAAGGCTAAATATGCATCACCGCAAATCTGCAAAATCTAACATTTGGTTGGCAATTGGCGAATGTGGGATAATCTAAAAAATCTTTAATTTTGGTTGTTTTGGTGGTAAAAACTTGTCATATCTCAAATACTAAAATAGTAATGGGATAATCGCTAATATGTATGTACGTACCTTTATATTTTTATTGGGTATTTTGCTAGCGTTATCCAAATGTTAAGTCCACATTAATCATCCAGAATCTAGGTTAGTTACCGTTTTTAATAAATTGCCTGCAGATATAAAAAATGAAAAACTGGACAAAAAATTTAAGACGAGATTAAAATCATTACTTATACGCAAATGTTATTACACAGTGAATGAATTCCATAATGACAAAACCTGTAAAAGTACCTAGTAGGAATATAACAATTTTATGACAAATATTTTTAGATTAAATTGATATAAGTTGACTATTCCAAATTCGACATTAATTTACGATCGCTCTTTTAAATTTAAAACCTGATTTTATTCAATTCAATCCAATTATTTGCCTTTTATAATTACTACTTATTTTAAAAATAACACTCCTAAATTATCTAATTCTATAAATATGAAGTATAAAAGTTATCAATATAACAAGAGCGAACCCTAAATACCTACCTAATTGTAGCGCCCTTACAGAGTTTTTATGCATTGTGTACCCACTAAGACTACCTACACCTAAGAACAACATCTGTATGCATAAATCACAATAAACGATAGGAATAATTACAGTATGTTATTCATGAGCCTGTTTCTTTCCACTGCTGGGCAATGCCCAAATCCTTAAACTCTATGCGATCTTAATACAGAAAATCGAAGGTCTATCTTTGCTCAATAATTATATAAATAGCTCTCATTTTTTGCGGCACAAAAGCCTACAACCATCCAACACAAAGTTGAATTAAAAGTAATAATCATTTTATTTGTTTTTCTTTATTATAATAAGCATTTCCAAGTACCCGCGGAGTAGTAGTTCGCGTATTATTTATTAATAAATATATGAGTAGGTAAATAATTTATCAATTAAATTAACCTACCTGTAGACTGTTTGCAACAGTTTGCAGTTAGCTTAATTGTTTCAATTGTAAATACTAGTATAATTTTCTTTGTGAATAAAGTTATATGTGAATAAAATTAATAATTACAAATAATACTCTGTATTAAAACAGTGCTGTTTCACTGCATGTAGCATGCAGCCTAGACTTTGCTCGACGTGATTTACAATCAAATGTGATATTAATTATTCGCTTACGACATAGGATTTCAGAAAATCAATCAGTACGCACATCCATGACTGTGTTCAGTGCTTATAGGCAAAAGGTTCAAAGTCAGTTTTATGGAATCTAGAGCTTGTAACATAAAAGTTTATTCTGACTATAAAACCTGATACTTTTTGCCCTATTAGAGATTCCAAAGGTGCGAACAGTTTAAGATAATCGCCAGTCATAAATAACAAAATACTTTACTGACTGCTTTTTGTACGAATTGTTTCTTACTAAGCCATGACGGATTGATGATTTCATTATTTATCTGATTGTTTTTATGCTGTTTCTCCAGTAAATTCTGTGCTTTATGTAAAAAAGCAGTAAAAACTGATTTTAATACATTTTAACCGATTTCGAAAAAAGGAAGAGATTCTATGTTCGGCTTTACTTATGTATGTTTTTTGTTTAGGTTTGTCGATTTCTCCATCAAATTTTACTATGGACCGATTTTGAAAATTATTTCGCTGTTGTATAGATAACTAGCTGCGCCCCGCGGCTTCGCACGCGTTGTTTCTATGGAAACGTTAAAAGGTGATTTCTATCCCATGGGAACTGATTTATGGAATAAAAAGTAGCCTATGTTTGATTCCAGGATTATAATTGTCTACAAAATTTCAACCCGATCTGTTCAGTGGTCTTGGCGTGAAGAGGTAACAAACATCTATCCATCTATACATCCATCCATCGAAACTTTCGCATTTATAATATTAGGGTGATGATCGTGAGGTTGTCCCCATTGATTTAGTACCTACATTTTTTAGGGTTAAGCCTACTATTTTCTGTTTGACTGGTTTTCTTATCCTCGGGAAAATTCCGTAATGCTACTGAACTATTAACACAACTATTACAACCATACATGGAACATTCTATTTAAAACATTACGTCCGTATTGAACTTCGCACTAAGTATATCGGCACGTACTTTAAAATACTTAAATGCAATACAATAAACCGTTTAAAATAACGGTCTACGTCAGGCCACAGCTTTCAAAATGACGTTGCATCGCCTTATACGCCCTCTGTTCGTTGGGATTTGCACCAATAACACGACTTTATTCTCTGACGTAAGGTTTACGTCACAGTGCTTTACTGAGTACAACCTGACTCAGAAAATATTATATTATTAAAGCAATATAGCCGCGTAGCCCAGTGTATATAGTGCGTTGAAAGGATTAACATCTATTATTGTTAAAATAGAATATTAAAATATTTACATAGTTATATTTTGACTATAAGTAACAGTTGTGTTGTGAATTTATATCGAAGTTCTGTGGTTTGTAGTGATGTATTCCATGAGTCTCGTGCAAAGTTCGGCTACATTCAAAATTGAAAATTTTATGGATGTGGTCTTCTGTGCTTATGTAGCCAACACTAAAAAGGTTTGTTTCAAACTGTATTTTTAAATTGACTCTACATAAAATCGACTGATTAATAATTGTGTCGTTTTAAATCTAGTTAATTTTCTCTTCCCGCATTATTAAGCATTATACGTGTAGTACATCAAATTATATGTCTTTTCTAAGGAAATGTTGTTCATTCCGAACTCCATCCCTATAATATAGGTATAATTTACCAACATAGAGTATGTTGGTAAATTATACCTAACTATTATATGTCTACATCTACATACCGTGTGAATCTGCCAAGTCAATTATTTTGTGGTGTAATGCTACACTTGTTTACTTGACCACCAACACCTATCGTGTCATGTACGTCAATGACTCGATTCACTTACTCCGCGGTTTTGTAGGAAGTGCGAACTGTCCAGATAACTTACCGATGATGCAGCTAAGGGCCGGATTCACCAGAAACCGAGTTTTGTTAAACGAAGCTCATCTCTTTGAACTGACAGCTACTTAGGTACACGCAGCAATGAAAGTCGCTAGATTGATTTTCATATTGCCTGGGCGGTAGTTATCTCCAATAGTATTAATTAGGTACCTACAAGATTTTCGGAACATCTATATGTTATAAAATTAGCAAATCTATTTCAAAAACTGCTCCACACATGACATGACGGTTTGGAAATCAATTCGTTTATTTATAGTGACATTAATTGCTGACATACCTACAGTAAAAATTGTAAGGGGCGAGCTCAGGTACCTTTGATCTCATTCCAAAATAGTAACTAAAAATAATTTGGACTTTGGTGTATAACCTAACTCCAAAGTCCAAATATTTTTTTAGTCAACTGATATGAAATTTCGTTGGTTATATTGTTTAACCAACGTAGGTTCATATCAGTTGATTACTATGTTAATACGCCATGTATGTACCTATTGTGTTACTAATATCTTCATAACGTGTACATATAGGTAAATGAATAAAACTAAACTCTCTAGTACCCACAGAATACTTAGATTTATTAATAAAAAAATATTTAGTATTAAATTTTCTGCGAAATATGTAGTTAGGGATATAAAGAAACCCATACAACAAGGAAAAAATAACAAACAACAAATCTGACGGAAACAAAGTCCCTGGTAATAAATAATTACCTAGGTGACTGATAAACGCTTCTAATGACCCTAAAGCAAAATTAAAATGAAACAAAACAGGAAATTTTGTTATCATATTAACATCCTCAACAACAATATTTAGGTAATTAGGGACCTACTATAGATAGATACTCTACAAGAGTCGAGTTGGTATCTATATTTGACTTATCTGGTTCAAATAGAAGCTTGTCACATCAGTCTCCATCTGTGATTTCTGTTAGCGAATCTCCCTTTCTATATATTTTATTGTAAAGCACTAAGGTAACTAAATAACTATGTAGGAACGTAAAGACATACATTTTCACGTGTATTTAATTATCCTCCCGCGTGACGACTCTCAGACGTAATAAAAGAGATTTCCTTCGTCAGATCTCCTGATGTGTGGGAAAATCTAATAATAGGTACAAAGATAGTTTGAAAACAATGAGATGTTTACTTTGTTTTGTTAGTGGTAATTAAGATTCAAATGATAACTGGTGTGAGAAATCACGCTATGAGAATGTTGAGATTTTTATCTGACCTACCTAGCAACGACAATAAGACAAAAATATACCATGATAACTTCAACATACATAGTTGGAGTCTTGACGTTTAGCACAAATAATTATTAAATCGACTTTAAATCAATAGTCAATATCTTAAAAAACCACGCCATTCCAACAAAATGCAATTATTGAAATCGGATCATGTAGTGTAGAGTTCTAAATACAAATATTTTAATAAGTTGGTTAGTAATTATGTTCAAAATGATTGTTTACAATAACGGTAATGCCCGTCAGCCGCCCCGAGGTTAAACAACTTCTTTCTCAAATTTCAGCAATCGGAGAGATGGCGAAAGCTGCGTAACATCGTGCAGTGGACGCCGTTCTTCCAAACCTACAAGAAGCAGCGGTATCCCTGGATCCAACTTGCAGGACACCAGGGAAACTTCAAGGCAGGACCCGATCAAGGCACGATTCTGAAGAAACTGTGTCCTCAGGAAGAGAAGTGCTTCCAGGTGAGATTTTGGCACACACATTTTGTTAACCCTATTATATCTCATTGTAATATCTCATATTATGGATATTAGTTAACCCATAACAGAACCTCTACTTAATTTGGGGCTTGATAGTGCTGTGTGGATTGTCCAGCATTATTTAATCTAAGCTCCAAGTGAATTTTGATGTTGTTTACTCTACAAAGGCTCAATTATAAACAAGTATTACATCTCTCGAGAACTTCTTTTCCAGCAATGTCATCATAAAAATCCAAAACAGAAAAGTCACGCCAAATTACAAAAATTTGGCATGACTGCTGTGAGTTGCATAAAATACTAAGAACTCTGTTGTTCAGTCTAATGTTTCATCATAAGGATGATTTAGTGAATGAAACTAATGACTAATTTATTCAAATAATGTTGGTGCCTCAAAATTCCATGAAAATAACACATATTTCTGGAAAAGGTATTCGTAGATGAATCAGACTCTGATAGTTAGTTTCTTCAATGAAGATAAAAACAATGTCCTGGCTAACTTAAGCTTTATATAGCTCACATTACTTATACCTACTTAGTTTACTAAATAATTCCACTGTTGTAAGTGTATACCTCATAATTGTATTTGCATGATTATACCTACAACAAGAAATCTTCAAAAAATGTAGCTCCGAATTTCAGAAATTACACCCCAGGCAATGACATCAAAATCAAAATGTATAAGTTTTTTCGGTAAAATTTGGAGGAAAACAAAACACAGTTTCCCTACGGTTTTGTATTATGTAGCAAAGCAACATTCGAATCCGCAATTAATTTTAAACTTTGGGTAAGCCCCAAAAAAACCCGAAGATCAAGAGGAAAATATCTGACTGGCTTTCGTATATAAAAATACCTTACAATAATTGATGATGTTCTACATCCAGGACAAAAAATTCTATGTTTACGTGTTGATTTAATAAACGATCTAGTTTCCTTAAAATTATGCATGTAGTTAAGAAGCTTTATTTAGCTTTACTAGTTTTTATGACGTCAATCAAGGTTATTTCGGGTCAACATTCAATGACTACAATTGCAAATGGTTCAATTCAACTCACATTTACGAGTACGGCACGTTTTCAATCAATCATTTCTTTATTTTTCAGATCCTGATGAAAGACATCCTGCGGCCGTTTGTCCCCGAATACAAGAGCCAAGTTACCTGTGATGATGGAGAATGTATCCTTTTTATAAAATCTTCAAGAAAACAAGTTTCAATTGGTTCTTTTACTATGGTGTTTAGGTATGATATTAATTTATGTAAGATTTTAAACTGTAGTTTTTACAAGTCCTATTTTGTTGTTTTGTAATTTAAACTTTGAATATCAAATCCGATTAAAGACAGAAAGATGATATGTGAACTAGATTTTAATTCCTATAGCGTTTTATCAACGACCTGAAAACCAGATTTTATGAGTCTCGACCTTCAGCAGAATTATAATAAATAAGTAAATTCACAAGAAAGATTTGTAGTCGGATGTATGGAAACTTTTCTAAATTTTTTGAATGATTTTATTGAATTTTAAATCATATTTCATACCTACTATCATTGTTATCTCCGAATATTTCCTTAACCAAGCATATCTACAGTGTACCTACAACTCCAAGACCTGCTAAGCGATTTCGATAGCCCATGCGTAATGGACTGCAAGATCGGGGTCAGAACTTATCTTGAAGAGGAGCTGGCCAAGGCCAAGGAGAAAACTAAGCTTCGAAAAGTAAGTCTAATTCTTTTGCAACTTAAATCTTATTTGTAACATGGGTAAATAATAGATGGATTTGTTATCTATGTTAGGGTTGATGACCTCAAACATTAGAAATAGTATGGATACGCCCCCGGGACTCCGGGATTAGAAAAAAATATTGTACTTAATGCGATAACATTACGACCCGTTTTCAATAACTTAAATGCATTTTAAATGCTTTACTTGACATTTAACTTAATAAAATTAATTTGTGCTACCGAAATCCAAGTCAGTAGCACAAAGGAAATCAGAGGTCCGATATACAAAAGCCAAATGGTCACACACAGAGATCAATCAGCTAACTTAAAATTGCTACGTGCGCACTCAACGAAGGACATGAGTAACTAAACGAAACAAATGAACTTTGCTCCGCTGGCTGCATTTATGATCCTTTTTTATTTTATCGCTGCCTTTGTGATGGCGAAACAATGCATTCCATAATATTTTTGGCCTAACTGGAAGCAAATACCAATAATGACAGCAAGTTTAGCTTCATTCATAATATTATAATGATGAACTGATAATAACGCAAGAATGTCTATTTAAAATATTATTTTACATACAATTACTATTCCGGGACTTGTGTGGCGTGTCCATTTCACATTAAATTCCCGGAACTTGTAAGGAATGTCCATATTGTGATATCCTCATGATATCCCGCTAAATTGCACTACCTATTCCTATCACTTTAAAACATTTTTAAGTTTACTTCATTTTTAAGCAACGTTAACCCCAGCTCTAATCCAATCTCAAATAGAGATAAACCATTCTAAAAATGCGAGTGTTGTTTTTCATTTTTAGGTAGATATCAAATTAGAATATTTTTTCAACAGTTTTTTTACCAACCAGCATTTTATAATTTTTCAACTACTTTTTGTACAGTCACTGTGACAGTCGCTTAATCAAAACTGGATTGACCATCACGTGTAATGTAAGCTCACATAATTTAGTCACGTGCCATTGAAAAAAACACTTCGTTAATTCTTGCCTCATATTTTTTCTTTAAAATAATATTGGTGTCGTCGTCCGATAGTTGAATTAGAATCCTGGTAGGCATCAACAAACCTACCTATGTATGTCATGTAAGTACATCGCTCTTGAACTGACAACACAAGATTTATAGCTCTAAAAATAAATTTTATTTTTTTCTTATTATGACCTCAACAGTAATCGCCGAGTTCAATAAAGTCAAAGAATGTATATTTAAAGATAAACTGGTTTAAATTAGCTCCTATTACGTCAAAGGTCTAATCTAAAACATAAAAGATGATACAAACACAAATCAAGTTGGAATAACCTTGCTTGATAGTATATGTTTATAATGATGCATATGTTAATGCTTAAACATGAGTCGGGCTAAGAGTAGAGGTATTTTGATCCTACTCACTAAAGAGGTATAAGCACCGTTGATAATCCTGACTTACGAGACAAATAAAAGTTTGAAAAGCCTTCGCAACTAACCCCAAGAAGTTGGAAGTTGTGGGAAGTTGTGGAATGAAGAACGAAGTTAGTTATCCGCTTAAACGGCAATTAAATAAATAATTTATTCAGGACTTATCAAACAGTATCGGTTAGCCTTAAATTAGGCAAAGCTTTTGCTGTGGGAACCAGCTAAATGATCAACAAGACAAGCCATTTAACAAATATTTTAAAAGAGGGCTGGCTGGGGAAACTGCATAGGACAGACCAAAATGGTGACCTCTCTTAGCGGAGGCATACTAATACTACATACATACATAATTCGGGTCGCTGAGCCATGGGAGTAAGTATAATTTTTAAAAGCTTCCTTCTGATTCCAGGACATGTACGAGAAGATGATCCAAATAGACCCTAAAGCGCCAACGGAAGAGGAACACAGAAGTAAAGGAGTCACCAAGCCGCGTTACATGATCTGGAGAGAAACCATCAGTTCCACATCGACCCTGGGCTTCAGGATAGACGGAGTTAAGAAAGCTGATGGAACTAGCTCTAAAGACTTCAAGACCACGAAGACTAGAGATCAGATCGTGGAGGCCTTCAAGGATTTCACGACTAACTGCTCGAATAGCGCTGTAAGTTATCGTTATCAAGCAGGTTTTTTATTTTGGCTCTATAAAACTTACCTTTGTAGCCTAGGTGTACGTTTATAGGGATTTATAGCCACTCATCTTTTACAGCCAAAGCGAAATCATACTTTAGATGCCTACAATTATTGGCAGATTTTTTTCTATTCCTCCGCGCTCAGCGGTAAAATTTAAATTTTTGTTTCAGTAAATTAAATTCGACTCCCTTTAGCAATGAACATTTTGTTTGCTCATATATTAAATCATCTGGATTTTTCTTGACCATTCAAACCTTTAATCAACGTTTTTGACTTTCAGGTCAGATATCTGGAGCGCCTAAAAAGCATACGAGCAACCCTCCAAGAATCCCACTTCTTCAGAACACACGAGCTTATCGGCAGTTCTCTCCTCTTCGTCCACGATAAGAGAAAAGCTTCCATTTGGATGATCGACTTCGCTAAAACTGTTCCCGTTCCTGAAAACGTTAATATCGACCATAGCTCCACATGGAAAGTTGGCAACCACGAAGATGGCTACTTGATCGGACTTGATAACATCATATCTATGTTCGAGTTATTGGTAAACGACGACAATGGGAATATAAAAGACAGTAAAGATAGACAGGGTAGCTTAGACACTTGATTTTAACTCGAGTGAGTTATGTGAACACTATGTCGCACTGACGTGCTCTGCAGTACTCACTGCATGTTTCGGAAGCTATGACGATGTACTTTTGTACTTGTATATTGATGTATATAGTATTATTAAGTTTTAAATACTCATAGATATAAATTCTACCGCCAATCAATTACTAAGAATTTTTCATGTTTATTTGAAATCATATTTTATTGTTTACAGATCAAAGTAAATTATATTCGAATAATGAAAATAAACTACTTAATGTAGATTTGACGTACCTATACGTAATTTTGATTATTGTTTAGAATTCCATTATATAAATTTGACTTTTCAATAATTATACTTATTGCAATTGAATTTTCATGTTCAGTCCTCTACCTTTTGAGAAGGTACTATTTGACTGACCTGTGTATGTAAAAGCTTTTAAAAGTAAGTACCTACACTATATTAGTGTAATGACTAGACAGACTAGGCTAAAATGAGTGCAAAATATTATAAATAAAAATAAGGCTATAATTTGGAGGTACTGAATAATAAAAAATAACAATTATGTATGTAGTTTTCATTAAATATTGTTCATATATCATCCGGATCAGGATTTTGAAATGTACAGTTACCGCCTTAAACAGTTGAACACACACAAAACCACTCCCCTCCTATAGCAGCTAAGCCCGCTCGGCTCCAAAAAGCGCATAACAAATATGAGGCAAAATGTCTAGTAACAAATCCGGGTACCCAGGAACGTAGGAATTAAATCAAGTGCACTCTCAACTCGAATATTCAACTACTACGCACACAATGACGTGAAATAAGCGTTCAGCGCTTTCTGTAGTCGATTGAGTGGGTTTAGGAATGTTCATGTTTAGCGGTTTCTGTCGTTTGTATACACGGGTTATGGATCATCTGTAAAGCTCTTTAAGGGTGGTGTTCTTTGAAAGGTGTGTAAAATGTATGAAAACCTTTGTCAAAGACAAATTGTAACGTAATTGCCCGATTATCATTTTGCAGATCAAATGCCTTAGGCGGTGATTGTACCTATTCAATTGATACAAACCGATTGAATAGCAAACCGGAATTGAACTGGATAGAAAACTGGGAAATATGTTTAAAAATTATGCCACACACACTAATATTATAAATGTGAAGTTTGGATGTATGGATGTTCGTTACTTCTTCACGCCAAAACTAGTGAACGGACCGGGCTGAATTTTTGAATGGATGTAGTTTAAGGCAGGAACATTTTATCCCATGAATCAGTTCCCATAATTCCTATAAGGGATAGAAATAATTTAAACATTTCTATAGAAACAACGCGTGCGAAACAAATCAAAAAACCAGTCAGGCTTTGGACGGCGTTTAATTAAATCTAAATTAACCAACTCAATAAATTAACAATTAAATACCTACTACATCTAACTAAATTCACTAAAAGGCACTTACGTCTTGTCTTTCATACTATCTATCACAACGTCTGTCAGACTATTCCGTCTAGAGCTTCCCTCTTCTGTATTAGAATTAGTATTAGTATTCGCACTATCTTTTCTCATTTTAGAGTAGTATCTAGGAACAGGGCCCGTACTAGGTTTATTGTCGCCCGGAGCGGGCGAGTATCTCCTTTGTCTAGGCTTTGTTACTTCTTCGTTCTCAGTTTCCGTGTACGGGGGAGGAGGTTGTGTCAACATCGACATACGGTTCTCTCTCGCTGCAGTTGCTGTTATCTGCAACTCAGCTCCTGCCACTACAGTATCTAAAGTAGGCCTAAATTGTGGCGCCGCTGCTCTAACTGAAACCCTTCTCCGCCTAGGACCAGGCGTTTCTTCCTCTTTGGCAGGAGTAGGTAGTACAAAGTCTTGAGGTCTGATCGAACCACGCCTTTGATTAGGACGCGAAATCAAGTCCATTAAGCCGGGCGGTTCACTTGTATCATTTGAGCCCCCAGTCGCGGTTTCTAAAACTGCTAACGCTCTAAGGAGGTCAGCTACGCTTGTATGTTCCAGAACCTCTACTTGCTCTGATTCTGGTAGGGCGGATATATTGACGTCAGGATCGAAAAGGCTAGGTCGACCTTGTCTGGTCCGATTTCTGTAGTTTTCTAGATCACGCGAAAAGCTGTCTCGTCCGTTTTCGGTAGCGTTCTTGTAATTGTCAATTTCAGAGGTGCTATTTCTACCACGTTTCGTTTGGTTAAACTGTCTTATGCTTGCTTCTAGATCACCTACAGCACTATTGCTAGGAGAGCTGTTTTTTCTTTCTTTACCAAAGGAAGGAAACAGACTGCCGCGACGTTTAGTTTTATTTTTGTAGTCGACTAGCTCATCTGAGCTTTCAGGTAAAACTTCATCGTCATCATTCTTCTTTGATTTACCGAAAGTTGGGAATAAACTTAAACGCCCCTTTTTGGTTTTGTTCTGGTACTTTTTCACTTCATCTTCGTCAACAGTATCATCGTCATCTTCAGCTAGACCACCAAAATTAAAGCTAGGGAATATACTACGTCTACCTTGTTTTGTACTTTGCCTATACTTTTCACCTTCGTCATCAATGTCACTAAAATCGAAAGTGGGGAATATACTTCTTCGTCCAGATTTAGTTTTTTCTCTATAAGCTTTTGCTTGTTCTTCTTCTTCATCTTCAGAAAAGTCAAAAGTAGGGAATATACTATGTCGCTTACTTTTTTGTTGATATGCTTTGATAGCTGCAGTGTCTTCGTCTTCAGAAAAGTCAAAAGTAGGAAAGATACTATGTCGGCCTCTTTTGGTTTTTTCCATGTAAGCTCTTGCCATTGCTTCTTCATCTTCTCTTTCATTAAAGTCGAAGGTTGGGAAAATGCTACGTCGTCCTCGTTTTGTTTTCTCTCTGTAAGCTTCGGCATCATTTTTATCATCTGATCCGAAACCAAAAGTGGGAAAAATGCTTCCACGTCTAGGCTTCGCAGTTTCCGTGACATTATCGTTGGTTGTTTGTCCACTTTCTCTACCTTTCATCGTGTTCTTTAGATATTCAGCAGGGTTTTCACTAGAGCTAGGTTTCCTGAAGAAAAATCTTGATAAGATATTTGGTTGCTGCGGTTGAGTATTGTCTTCTATTTTAGACGGTAGAGATATCTTTCCGCTTCTAATATTAACTTCCTTTCTAAACTTATCTGCAGAATCTCCATTCGTCCAAGTATGATCATGATCGTTTTTGAGTTCTGTTTCGACTCTGTAGTTTGGCACAGCAACACTCATTGCGCGGCCCCGCTTGGGTGAACCAGGAATAATGTCTTGCCCTATGCTGAAAATGGGTGGTTTCTCATTGGCTAAAATATGTTCATCGTTGAAGAGATGGACACCTTGTGGTCTCTGCGCTGGCTGATCCAGGCCACCTAATACATTGACAACTCTTGCTAGTAATTCTGCGGGTTTAACTATAGCTGAGGCAGTGAATGTCTTTTCTTTATCGATGCCTAATAGGTCTGTGTCGGACTGTATTCTAAGCATGTCTTTTGCTGAGAGCTGGATGTTTTCTGAGTTGGCGCGCTTGCGTTTGTAGATAGGTCCACGGGGCTCAACGTCGTAGGTCAGGATTGGGCAACTTTGGCTACGGACGAGATGTGGGATATTTTCGACGTAGATTGGCTGAAAAAAAGATATAAACCTCTTAATAAATACATTTGTAATGGGTTAATTACAGCACTACTGCTTTGATTTAAAAATAATTCATCTACACCTACAGCCATTACCAGTCCACTGCTGGACGCAGGCCTCCCCCTGATAAATGCCTGCATGCCCAGCATGGGGATTACCCCCATTATGATACGCAGCCAAAGTCATAATGGGGGCAGTCCCAATAACCCCCGTGCTGGGCATGCGGGTTGGGTATCGCAGTTCGGTGGTAAAATTGTTTTGCAGGAGACACTGCTGCCCGCCCCCTGGTGGATTTCCCTTAGTCACCACTTACGACACCCGCGGGAAAATGAGTCGGATATTTTGTAAGCCACATTACCAGCATCCAGCATTAATAATTATTTATTTCGTTGCTAAGTATCATTATTTTTAAAGACAGGTACCACATTAGCTTAGCAGTGAGTAAAAGCCAGTACCATATATAGGTGTCAATGAGCTTACCTTAATTTTGATGAGATTAGCTTCATTGATGATCTTCCTAATAGCCGATATGTCTTTGGTGAAGCCCTGCAGTATCCGATTCTGCGTGTTTTTGAACTGACTCGCGAATTTCTGCTCCAGTTTGTGTATTCTCTCCGACCTCATACCAGTTGTGATGAATCCTGGAATGTACAATAAATATTTATTTATTAAGTACTAGCTTCTGCCCGCGGCTTTGCACGCTTATTTTCGATATAATAAGTGGCCTATATTGCCTAAGTAAAGCATAGCTCTAAAGGTACGCAAAATTACATCTGGATCTGTTCAGTAGTTTTGGAGATCCTAGGTAACAAAAATTTAGATTTCACAAACTTTCGGGTTTATAATATTAGTAGGATTCATTTTATTTATTATGTATTCATTTTATTTAAAAAAATATATTTTTGTAAATGTATTATGTATATCAGATAACGAGTGCCCATAACACAAACTCTGCTCACTTTGGGGGTAGAAAAGGGCTTGATAATGTTGTATGGATTGTCCAGCTACAATTACTTATTTTGTGTCGGTCTGCCATCCTATCGGATTATAAGAGTGAGGGGACAGAGAGTGCACTTGTGTTTGCGCACACATTCGTGCACTCAAATATGTACATCGCTACCCTCCGTGGAGACCGGCAGACGAGGAAATTTCAGCTAGCAGGACATCATCATCATCAGTGACCTGCAAGAGGGTATTCTCTGCTTGCTATTCAAGCAATTCACGATTTATATTCCACCAGTGCAAGCAACTAGAGGGGAATAAGTGAAAATATTTATAGCTTACGAAAAATAAATGCACGCTCAAAGTGTTGTCCATTTTTGCTGCCAGTATTTTTCGCGCTTCTTTAAGAGGTAAGTCAAGAACTTAGCACATTCCGGCATTGCTACTGCATTAAGTATTCAAATGTGGGCTTAAACTCGTAACCTGTAGATACATTTTAGAGAGACAAAATAGCTTAACGCAAGCTTCAAGCAGGTGGCCCACGAGATGTCCAAATGCCGTCAATATAAAATGCATCTAAATTTTACCAGAACTTAAATGCTTTTTATTATGCTATGCGGCAGTGGTGCAGTCCAGGGCCCGTACTCTTAAAAACGATTCTGATTTGTTTTCGTGCAAACGCTAATCTTATACAAGCGACATAAGAGTAGGTTTAGCACGACAGCGAAAACGAAATTTTTCTTTTCCTAATAGGCCCCGAAATCTGCGACATGCGACATCGATCCTACGTGAGTAGGTATAAGCACAATAGCAACGGAGTTATTGTTATTTTATTACGAACACTTAGCTCAAACCAGCAATAAAACAAATGTAATAAAGATATACACAAAGATTTACCTAGAAGCATCACGATATAGCCGAGCCCAAACGTGATCCAGATGATGAGGAAAATCTGATAGGTGAAGAAGAATCCAGATTTGAAGCCGTTGTTTACTGTGCCTGGAAATTGAAGAAAAATCTATTATATGATTTGAAAAATGGCTATAAATTTAAAGCATTTGTCAGTATCATCATTAATTGATGATGACACACGATGATCTGTGGCGCATCAGGCAAAGATCCGCCTGCGACGTAGGCAGTTGCGGGTTCGATTCCCGCCTCGGGACAAAAGTTTGTACGATCTACAGATTCCTCCAGATTTGTCGGAACAAAAACCGGGTGTTCAGGGCATAGACTTATGGATTTGTTCATTGGGTGTTTTCTATGTGTAATGAAAATATATACTTATCTATGCAGTGTATTTTTATTATATCTAAACGAGTCTCAGTTATCTAGTACCCATAACACAAGTTCTGCTTACTTTAGGGCTAGTTGACTATGTGTGGATTGTTCAGCATTTTTGCACTAAAATAGGTACAGGCATTTTTGCACAAAGGTTAACTGCTGAACATAATCCTCCGCCTGATGATGCCGCAAATAATCAAATTCTACTTTTGGTAGGAGGATTTGTAATCACTGTCGCGCGTTATACCTACACAGAAAGAAGCAACTGCCCTAACTCTGGTAGATTCTGGTAGATATAGTTGGATATACCTAGATACTTAGAACCTCTAATAAATGATATGACTGTTTTCAGAAAACTAAAAGCCGACATCGAGTCTTTTAAGTTTTGCGGGAAAAACAAATCCCTCGGGAATACAATTTTTTGGAATAATTCTCTATACAGTAGCGAAATAATTTTCAAAATCGGTCCATTACCTATTTACGGAGAAATCGACGATCATACTTAAAAAAACATTCACACAGCTGAACATACACCTTCTTCTATTTTTCGATGTCAGTTAATAAAATAGATAGAGCAAAGGCCGAATTTGCTGATTTTGAAATCGCTCAACTACAAACTTTTCTTCATTACTTCAAGCATTCTGCCCGTATTTACCTTGCTGTAGGTATCCTCAGTGAACATAGCGGCATGTAATAAAATATTCATAAGAATTTAGGTCATATCTACACCTATTTCATCTACAATGCGATTATAGGTAGTGTGTCGTTCATTAGCATGAGCATGATCTTGATTTGATTTTAGGGACGCATTTTATAGAGAACCAGGTTTAAGGCTAAACGAGTGAACGAACAAACGTGGGAGGGTAACTACTACGCTGTTTGATGGTGCCCATCCAAAACTAGTATCAATTTATCACGTCATTATCTATGTCTGTACTGTACACACCCGTAAAATAATATAAATTATAAAAAATACAAGCTTCTTAACTTTCGTATTTCAACACCGATTTTAGCCCAACTTTGAGCGAAAACAAATAACATACGGAGAAAGAAAACTCTAAAATAAAGCCCGTACCGACATAGTTTAGTTATTCAAAAGCTGCAATAAATTTATTTTGAAAAGATACTCTCAATAGTTTTTCTTTAATAACCCTTGTGCTACAAGTCTAGTCCCATTTTTTTACGCGGCCGTTTTACGAATAAATTTATATGCATTTCATCAAGCGCGCGAGAATGTCTATTATGTAAGGTGAGATGGCATACATTTAGACCTCGCCCACTGTTGAGTTGGACCGGACGGCTTGTGCAGCCTTAAGTCATCATTCGAGGCGTCGACATTAATTCTAATATTTTTATTTACGATTTGTATTGTCCTGATCTCTGTTTGAGAACTTAAGGTAGGTAGAATGCTGTGCCTTCAAGAATTTTGACCCCAGGATGCCGGGGGGCATCCTGGGGTCAAAATTAGGGGGGGGGGGCTAATATGAGATGATAGATAGATATGAGATGAAGAATGTTTGTAAAGATGTGAAAAATTTCGACGTAAACAACTTCGGTAACTATAATACTTTTTTGGTAACGTCAAAAGTACTGAACGAAGTGAAATTATGCATAGATGGAGTTCTAGATGGAGAATAACATGACTGAGCTTTGTGGGTTTTAAGGGTTCCGTACCAAGGGTGAAAACGGGACCCTATTACCAAGCCCCCGCTGTCAGTCCGTCAGCGGGCTGTATCTCATGAACCGTAAAAAGTATGTAGACAGTTGAAATTTTAACAGACCGTGTTTTACTATTGCCACTATAACAACAAACAAAGCTAAAAAAATTACGTTGGGCGCAGTCAGCTCTTGGATGGGTGACTGCGTCATGTTGACTTTTTGCTGTTTTTGAGAATCATCACAAAATTCTGTTTTCCCTTGTTGATTTTACGAGAGTTTAAGGTACGGAACCCTTCCGTGTGCGAGTTGACTCGCGCTTGGTAGTTTTATTGTCTCTAGTGCGGAAAGTAGTAAAAAAAGGTTGCTTCAACTTACCAGCAACCAAATCCCCAAACCCGATTGTAGTCAGTGTGACAAACGCATAGTAAATTGACGCCACATAGTCCCATTCCTCAAACAGCACGAAGAGGCAAGCAGGCAGGAATATGAACAAGAAGAACCCAGGGACCAGGTACAGGAAGATCTGGCCCAACATGCCGAGGTTGTTGAAGAAGTAGTCTACTTTGTCGGCTCGCTTCTCGTTCCGTCGCTTGTACTTTCTATAAACGGTTATGAGCTGAAAATTGGAAAGGAAATTATGTTAATAAATTATGTTAATCGTCAATGATCAGATAGTTCCTTGTAAGTATAACATAACATAAACATAAAATATCATTATTTAAGAATATAATTAAGGTGCAAATAATAAAAAAGGAAAGCGATGGGAACTGCAGAACTAAAATGTGTTCAAGTCGCAAGGTTTCTTGGGCAATGTGGGGGCAATGGGTTGAGTGAGCCAGTTTTTTATCAAATATTCAGTTATTTTATTGAAATCTATAGGTATTAATATTATAATGCGAAAGAAGAAAATTTTGTTCGTCGCGTAAGTATTCTACTAATAATGTTCATTGATTTCTGCGTGATTAATGAACCGATCTGTATGGTTCAATTTTCGAGTGTCTTTTTAAGTGAGAACTTTTAAGCGGTATGACGGGTGTGATATCATTCCGATGCAGTAGTACCTTCATAACAGATCAGTCAGTTAGTGAAATGCCTAAGCAAATGCTGTGAGTCGTACGAGCTAAAATACCGAAACCTCCCTATACTTTAGCAAAGAATATCGTGAATAAAAGCTCACCTGTCTTCCGAAGTATTCACCGAGGTTAGCGAGCAGGATACCGTTTATGGGGATACCGAAGAGACCGTAGAATATCATGAGGATCCGGGACAAGTGTGTGGTGGGCGCCAAGTTGCCGTAACCTGGAGTGACCAAACATCTCAGGTTATTGTTTAGTGACCCGAGAGCTGGTGAGTATGTGGCGCAGCGCATCAGCATTGCCATACAGCGGGGAAATGCAGCCAGCCTCTTGGAGACGCTTCTGACTGGTATTGATATGGATCAGTTGAGCTACCTGTAGTTTGTTTGCAACAGTCTGCAGTTAGCTCAATTGTTTCAATTGCAAATACTCGTTTTAATTTATTTATACCTATTATTATAATGGAATTTTCTTTGTGAATAAAGTTATTTTATTAGGGTTTTATTAGGACATAGGTCTACTCGCATCTTTCTGAACCGAACGTGGCAATCGTCGTTTATTTGCCTGACTGTCCATCACCTTACTGGTGAGGAAAGGTAGCCATTTTCGGTCATCGTTTACTGGAGTTTGGAATGCGGGTACAATTTACAGCTAAAAAATTCGGTCACACAATTCGCGGGGACAGACTACAGTAACCCGGCAATTAGGACAAAAGAATTGATTTTAGAATACCTAAGAAATTTCATGAAAGTACTGACGGTGTTCATGCCAAGTCGAACGAATTGGCAGAATTCATTTATTTATTTTAAATCTATAGGTACCTCTCTGTGACTCTCTCTGACTGTTACCCGCCTAAGCGGCTCAACGGATCTTGGTGAAATTTGCCATGGAAATAGATTATACTACGAGAGAGGACATTGGCTATTTTTTATTCCGGAAAAGCGCGTACGAAGCCGTGAGACGAAACAAGTACCAAAAAAACGGCTGCTGCTGGGTAATAAACAAACCTATTTCCTAGCAAATATAAAAACTAACTGACCGATGGTACTGACGACAGTATAAGAGAAGAAGAAGGAGTGGTAGAAGTCCCATTTGAAAGGAGGCTCAGCATCCTCCGTGGTGTAGTTGAACATGGACTTCCCGCAGTAGTCCGACAGCTTCTTGAGAATGGCGTCCTGCTTCTCAGGGTCATCGGGAATGTAGTACTCGTATAAGAGATCTGAAATTAAAATTAAAACTTGGCTCTTAAGTAATTTCGATACATCGTCAGATGTTACCAAAACTAACTTTGATAGGACTAATTTTAGTCGAAAGGTCGTAAGGAAAAAATAATAATTGTTTCCTCGTCATAACGATCGAAATAAAAAGGATAACATTATTTTTAGTACGGTCAAATTAGTTTAGTTTGGTTATGGCGACATCTGAATTTGAATCATTGATACTTATGATTATTTAAATTCACCGCATGTTAGATTTTCGTGCATAATAAACAGTCCACAAAAGTTGGCATATAATCGATAGCACAATGCGAACGTTTCGAAACCTATAGGTAAACATAATATAGTACCAAGATGTAGAAATCGAACCTCAAGTATTTTCCTGAAGATAACGTTGGTTTTATGTACACAAGGCTGATGAGAGCAATACACTATAAACACGTGTACTTACAAAAATAATTTCATCCATACAAAAACTACAAAAAAAAGCTCTTTATTCAAAGCTTCTGGTTATCAATGTACGTCGACTAAATAAACGAATTCAAATTCAATTACGAAGGCAAGGACAAAGAAGAAGATGACATTCGCTTACAAAGTGTAAGTAAGTCAACGGAGAAAAGTAAACTCTACTACGACCACATTAACTTGATAACTCTGTCGTTTTGTTCTCGACAAGTCGCAATCGTTTTACAGAGTAGACACTTTAAATAAACAAAGGCATGTAAAGCAAACATCATTAAGATCGTTTTGTTTCACTTAACGACTCTGTTCAAATAGTAAGCTAATTTCCTGAAACAAAGTAGTTAAACAGTTTTCATATCGTGACCATTGAGTTAAGACAGTAGGCACATCTACTGGCTACAAAGAAACAATGATTGAAAAATATACCTACTCGTCGCGATTTATTTATTTAGTTTACCTAATTAAGGCGAATAGTAGGGTGGATAGTGGCGCCACTACATATTTAATATAATCATTACGTTATACAAAGGAATTATCAAAAAATCGGACCGCTGCTGGTAGACGATACCTATCACAAGCTTTTATTTAATGTATCTGTAATAGTTTTATTTTGTGTTATTCAATCAAAAACCTTGTTTGGAGAGCTTGGTGGCCACCAATAGGAACTAAACTCTTGAAACAAGTATCTGCCTAAATAATACAGTACAAAACTATTAAAGATACATTTAAAAAAAGCTTATGATAGATATCGTCTACGCGCGGTCCGATTTTTTTGATAATTCCTTTGTATAACGTAATTATAAAATTAAATATGTAGTGGCGCCACTATCACCCCTACTATTCGCCTTAATACGTTTTACTGACGTCTCTGATCATTTAAGAGATGTGAAATTATTATATCGTACTGACTACTGAAATATCGACCCCTTTCTCCTTTGGTCCAGTAGATAAATCTGCATTCGTAAAAACTTGACCTTGCAAAGTAAAGTTGCTACGTAAAGTTAATTTTGACTTTATCTGGGAAAATCTGCTCAAATGAGAAAGTCAATTTAATTAAATAAATGTTTGAGGCAAAGATAGACGCAAATCAAAACGAACTCTATCAACAATCAAAACGAAAATAGAAGCAAATCAAAACGAACTATATCAGACAGGGGTGTCTGATAGAGTTCGTTCGTCCTTTGTCAGAAAAGATCAGCAAGGTGTCGTTTACATCGGCTTCTTATAAAAAGCTGTTGCCCCGCAATGAACCCGTGATTGACCCATGAACACTGCAAAAAGCAAACAAACTTTTTACAGTCGTAATTCAAGACAATACGAAACATCACCAACAAGTTCAAACGAACAGACATTTTTCTTATTCGCGTAAAACGCGATGATCCAGTTTTTTTATTGCACTGTAAAAACAACACAGTACGTAGAGTTGTAATTTGTGTTGATTCATGCGTAAAATTGTGTCGTAAAAAGTGTTCTTTCTAATTAGTGCCCTATATTTTTTGTAGTATTCAAATGGCAAGACGAGTTTTGTAGGTTTGAAGATACCCATTGAGCCCAAAACATGACTTCCGTACTTCTGCTTATCGTTTTTATTACGTTCGAGTAGGTACCTATTAAAGCTCTACATGAGCGCATTTACGCACTTAAATGCTGGGCTTTGTGTTAATGAGACAATCAACCAGATAAAAGAACAGCGTCCATTGCCTACCGTAAATCTTACCTATTACTTTACTATATTCCTGGGTTGATCGATTTAGAGAGTTTTTCGATGGGTAACGGCATAGAACAAGAATATATGCATAGAATTTTTTACTCCTATCTTACTCGTAAGCGCAAGATTTTATTTTAAACAAAAAAAAATCAACACGCGCCGTACCCGCCACCGAAAACGCCATAAGCAACGGACGCTCCTTTTTAACAATGCTCTACAATTTTCGCAATAGGAAGTTTTAACGGAATTTTGAGTACAACCAACTATAATATCCCTCAGAATTGCAATAATAGTGCGGTTACGGAAGCACTTAGTGGTTCCAATACCTTCAATGAACGAATCGAGGGTGCGGCCATTGTACGAATCTATCAAAGAGTCGTAAACTGATCGAGCATTAATTGAGTAGGTACCCAAGCCCCAAGGCCGGACCACTGTCAAGAGCAAAGGACGAGTGAGTCAAGGTTGGGGACTTAGACTAGTGTATAGACAGGTGTACCTCATCATTGCCTTGCCCTTGCAAGGTCAAGTTTTTGGTCAAATAACGGGATTCATCATTTTTATGATTGGTCTTACAAATCATAATTTACATAAACGAATTGTCATGAAACATCATTCGTAGCATAGACAGTATGTCTATCTATGACAGGGGCTGAAAGGATTTTAGTGAAATTCGGGTATTTCGGAACACAAATCCATTCCACCACCTCCTTAAATCTCTTTCACAGTCCACTCTGTATATCGACATACTGAAGTTCAGTATGTGCGTCATAGGCGGCGTATGTGTTAATCCATTGAATCATTAGTTAACAGTGTCAGTGCGTTGTCTTGACTGACGGTTCTTAACGGGAATCCTGCATCGTTACAGAAGGGTTATTTACAAATCAATGATTTATTTCTAATGAGAAAATACGCACTGATCGAAGATACGAGTTGTCAGTAGGATGACAGTCAACCTTTATTGCAATTCTGAATGCCATATGTAGGAAAAATATAATTCCCATGTGATTTATATGCGAATCTTCCAGTTGATTTATTTTGTACAGCTGACAATTAGTGGTGATATTTACTAATTTTATTATTATGTAGGTATTACTTGCTTGCCAAGGTGATAAGGCGAGGTTAAAAAAAGTATAATTCTATTCACTAATTCACGAGAATTAGCTGCCAAAAGTTGAAGAATTCTCTGAAGTGACTGCTGATTGCTTGATCCTTGATAGTATATTCCGTAATCCTCACCACAAAGTCAATTCCAGAACTATTTGATCTACTTGAGCAGAAATTTTGTCAGTTTTTAACCTTACCCAAAAACCAAGCAAAGCCTTTAAGAATACGCGGCTGTAGAGTCACCTTGGTATCCCATTCAACTCATAAAAAATTAACATGTTACAGAAAGGCATATAGTCGTAATACAGAAAGTATTTACATAGCGACCATTTGTCGCCAGTGCTACCCGACGACATCGACATTCCTAATTAGAGGCTAATTTTCAGATCACGATGCTCATGAGGCTGGTATTATTTGCACAAGAGTGTCACACGAATGCGTTGGGTGGAACTACATACTTAAATGATTTTCCTCGAATGTTGCAGGATTTCCGTAGGTTTACTCAAGGTCTTAAAATTATTTGTGCTAGAAAATAATCGCGTGTACTGTTGAATGTGCATCCACCGAACAAAAAGGATTTCGCCTTAATGAAATAACGCTTGGCAAACGGATTGACTATCGCAGCAGGTGTTGTTAAAATACATTTATTTATTTATTTTAAAAATAAAAAAATAAAAAAAAAATCATTTATTTCAGACAACACAAAAAAATCAATTTAGGTCCATATTATGTTAGTCACAAATTTTTCTTGATTCTATGTTAGTAGTAGTCATGAAAAATACAAGTTTAACCAAACACTGCAATCGCTTAAAGATGAAACTATTTCATCATTATTCGATTACAGTGCTTGAGAAACGGGCTATGCCATTTATTGCATAATGCATCCAGGATGGTGTTGGTACTCCCGTGCAGCCTGTATAGCAACGAGGCGACTTTCTTTCGCATGCATGCATCACAGCATGCATGGAAGCCGTCCGTGCGCGCCTCCGCGAACATGCCGGATGCGTTGCAGAACCGCGGGAGCCCCAGCAGCATCCTGAATGCATTATTATACTGGACACGAAGGGTGTTATCGCATTTTGAGTGTATGTGGTCCATAGGCTACTTGTGTATAACGTCTGACAGTAGGATTTATACAAGGTTATTTTTTCCTCTTTAGAATGAAATAAAGGCCAACAAGGCGCTTATCAGGGGGAGGCCTGCGTCCAGCTGTGGACCAATACAGGCTGTTGAGGTTGAGGTTGAGGTACTAAAGGTAACGGTTAGAGACATCGCTATTTGATGAATACCTTAAAATAGTAGGTAGCAAACCACATTTTAGATGGATCGCTATGAATAGGTACTTCGGAGATTAGGTCAATTTATTGACTTTACTCAAAATATTTCAAAAAGTGTGTACTTTACAGAAATTTCAAAATCTGGTTTGAAACGTACAAACCGATACCTTTTATTTGATACCCCACTCGGTGAGGTAGCCCACCCGTTTGAAAATTATTCCCCCCTTTTTGGACATTTTTCAAAAAATATTCGTTTCAACAAACTTCTCTATATTTTCCCTGTAAAATATAGATCCATATCTACGAGCGCTACATACATTTCAGGTGGATCTGCAATCTTCGGAGCTATCTTTTAAAATTTCGACATCACAATTTGTATGGAAAACGTGCATCTTTATTTTTTCTTTTTTACGATATATTAATATCTGTACCTACACACACTAGGCGCACGAAATGTATTATTATTTTAAATTTTAAGTTGATAGCTGCGGTAGTTGCTGAGTTAATAAGGAGGAAAAAAGGACAGACAAAGCGAGACCTTCATCATCATCATCCGCAACCCGATTTCACCCACTGCTGGGTATAGGCCTCCAATCTTTTGTGCCACTCCACACGGTCCTGCGCCAATCTCATCCAGGTTCGCCCTGCGGCTTAAGCGAAACCTTAAAGGGTTTCAAAACCGATCTTCGATCTCGAAACCATCGAACTTAAATACTAATTCGCTGGTAAAGATGAAAAGCTGACATGACAAAGCCGAAATTTGGGGAATTTACCGACGAGAATTAAGTTGATCAAATGTGTCAACGCAGAAATACCATTAGGTACTACGTGACTCCTGATCAAATAGCTCTACCACGTCCGTCATACTCATACAAGAAAAATGTGTGGTACACGCATGACACAGGAAAAAAGTCCCATACATCAGTCGACCAATCACTCAGTTAAACTGTCCATGCTTCGGGGACGATTGTCTCCACGTCGTCACTATTTTCCTTATGCCTTCCTCAAAACAACAGACGCATGCTAATATAATGTTATCAATCTTGAAATAATATTCTCTAGGATAAAAAAAAATATATTAGTCTAGTGTAGGACTCCCTTAGGTCAGGTGGGATGATGGCCTGCGAAAGACTGCAGGCAGATGCTGGATGCGGCAAGCTGAAGACAAGGCGCTATGGCGCTGATTAGATACTTCACGATACTACCTTAGGCTGATAATGATGTTCTTTTTTTAGTTTGATGGTTCGTCCACATTCGGCATGCTTTCAAAGATATCATTACAAAATCCAGCATGGCCTAGCAAGGCAAGTGGACTACCATAAAATTATGACCGTGATAAAAAGTCTGTCAGTCCAGATTAGAAATTGACAGTTCAACGAAATCACACTAATATTATAAATGCGAAAGTTTGGATGGATGGATGTATAGATGGATGGATGTTTGTTACGTCTTCACGCCAAAACTACTGAACAGATTGAACTGAAATTTTGCACCGGTGTAGCTCTATGCCTGGAATCAAACATAGGCTACTTTTTATCCCATAAATCAGTTCCCCTGGGATAGAAATCACCTTTAAACCTTTCCCTAGAAACAACGCGTGCGAAGCCGCGGGGCGCAGCTAGTAATATATGCACGTGATATTCACTACACCCCACCTACCCCTGTGATATTTCGTGATTATATTTCGAAACCCCCTCCCCTTTTCAAGCCTCACGTGATTAACGGATGACCCCTTATACCACTTGATCGTTGCTTATGTTTTTTTAAAATCAATGATTAAGTCTTAGATATACAGAACAGAGTAGCTCTTCTAAGACTCTTGATATAGGTAATAAAAAGCCATTTACTTACCTAGATTATTTAGAAATATCTCCTTGAAGTGCAACTCGTAGCGTACCGTTTCTTATCTTGTTAGTTTCAAGAGTTCAGCTTAATACTTAGGGCTAGCGTCAACAGACTGGCATCAGACCGTCCGTGGTAATCTCACCAGGTTACGCATTTTTAGCACGAAATACCGGGTGGTGCACCAAGCCACCGGATTGCTGACCATTTGCAAACGAATAAGTACGTTATCCACACTACTAGACGGATTGCCGGCATTGCCGACAGTCCGATGCGCCCGCTCCGTGTGGTGTTCATCAGTAGACGCACTTCTGGCAAACCATACAAAGAATACTAAAATCCATTCAATAAATATTTATAAAGATAAAGAAATATTTAATGCGATCAGTGCGGAGCGTTCGGGGACGGTTTGTCAACGCTAGCCTTAAGTGATAATAGATAGATATTAAATCAATGATTTTATGTCGTCAACACTCGGGTTGGTAAACAAAGGATTTTTACCTATAAGTGCTGTAAATAAACCTTGAAGATCAGATGGAAAGATTTCTACTCACTTAGAATTGAAGTCTTGGTCAACTGATATTAGTACACCTATGCTTTCTATGATCAAGATGGTTTTAAGAAATAAATCGTGATAGGTCGTTCACAGTTTTTGCTGAAGGCTATTAGGATAACATCACATCGCACTAATATTATAAATGCGAAAGTTTGGATGTTTGGTTGCTAATACTTAGGTACCTATGAAATTACATTTCATTAATAATGGTGTTTTAACAATCCTACCAATTTTTAAGCTGGCTGTGAATTTTTGTATTCCCTATTTTTTGGTCTAATTTGACCGGACTAAGATACCTACATTACTTACATATATTTTTCGGATACATTTCAGTAAAAAAATTGGAAATCTTCGTGGTCCCTTCTATGTTAACACATAGAAGGGACCGCGAAGATTTCCAATGAAGATCAACCCTGGATAAAGAAGAAACTACTTGACTATAATTATCTAACTAAATTCAATTATCTACACCTGAGTAAGAGTTTAGGTTCCAAATGTAGTACGGGGTAGTTAAATAATTGGAATCCATTGCACATACCTTGATGTAAATTGGCGCTAGAGTCATAAAATGAAATGGACAAGACTGCAGCAAATATGTACTGTAATTACTAGAACATTATCTATAATTGATCTCCTATTGTTATCGACTCTCCAAGAATGTTTCCTATCTTCACAACATTCATATGTCCTTTCATACCACTGCAAAAGGAATCATAATGGTAAGAGCTTAGGGCTTGTTATTGATCGTTTATCTGAAGTTCAGTTGCAATGTTACTGTTTTTCTGAGAAATCAGATGATCAGAATATACAGTCTTCAAGATGTTTAATCTGTACTACATTTTTGAAGACCATATTCTAAAAAAAAAGTACTTAATTCTTTAACAAATTCATCTCTTAACGAGGGACTTCTTCAGGGTGTATGCATTTCTAGACGCGCGCATTCCGCCTCTCTCCGAGCATTTGGAACCTCGAGTAGTTTATCATTATTTATTTGCTAATAAACGAGATTTGCTATTAGTTATGTTTGTCAATGAATAATTTATTGCAGTGTCCATGGTTGTTACCGAATGACATAGGGTTTACTGTTTAAGACCTTTATAAAACATATTTGATGCAAAAAAGATAAGTAAACCTTCTTCCGTACTCTGGTACGACTCCGTAGCTAGCGGAAATAACTTAAAATACTTTTCTAATATAATATAATGTGATGGAAAATTAAAATACTTTTCCATCACATTATCACAGACATTATATACAATCTTCGCTTTTCCCAAGCTCTTGGGTTATTTCGTAAGTACCCACCTAGATAATTTTTAGAGTTAGTTGCGTGTTAACTCACCTACATAAACATCTACCTTTTTGAAAATTAAGACCTATCTTATGCGATTGAGCTGTTTATTTTATTTATTTAATTATTAATTAGAACTGCGAAAACACCAATTACACTAATTAATTATAATTACATGCAAACAATAAAACTTATAAAACTAACATAAAATTGGTATAACGTTCATAAAAATGTCAGACTAAAATTATGCATTATTAAATTGTTAATTTGAATTTAAACAAGAAAGAAAATAACAATAATAATCGATCATCCATCCCTCTCACAATATAGCAGACAGACTGACATAAGACCTTTCCATTCTTTCTGTGGCTTCTTCTCACCATCCAGTGCTGATGATGAAGATGAATCGATCTTAGCATGCGAGTAATGTAGTGCAGATAATTTATTGTTCTTGATACATATTTTATTACCACAGAAGATTTGTTCTTGATTGATTTTTTTCCAGTTTATGTATATTATTATTACTATTTTTATCTCTTATTTTGATGACTCTATACTTAACTCGCGTACGACCCGCGCATTCCCACTATTTTATGCAATTGGTGAGTCACCACGGGGCGGTGGGGAGGTTATAAATAAGAAACAAAATGCAATTCGCGTACACCGACCACCCTCCCACAAATCGCAATCAGAGAAGGTAACAACCAGACTTTTTTTATCTAGCCTGGTTTGTCCCACTGCTGGGCAATGGCCTCCCCCAAATCTTTCCACTCGGATAAAAACCAGACTTACGCAATATAAAAATGCCAAGTCTGAGAACCTCGGAACCTCGGAATACCAAACGTAACAGATTTAAGCACGTCGCAAGTCGCGATTTTTCGACAGTTTTCCGTGAAAATCTGTCAAAAATTCGTCATTTGATACGTTCTTAAATCTGAATTGCGTTTCAGTATTCGAGGGCTACACTCTAACTTCCAGCACACACACTAATGTAGAGGAACTGTGGAGGAAAAGCCCACTCCCACACCACGAAAAACCATCTTAGTGTCAAAGTCGAGTATTGTGGTGTCTCTTGGACAGACGAAACTAAGTTGACGACCACAGATAAGAGACTGTAATCTGTGTTGACGACTTAGGTAGGTACCTACTACTTCAATAGATTTCCCAAAATGTGTTTGTAAATAGAAGTAGCCTTCTGATTAATATTCTGTTTATTTTAATTTTTTTGTTCTTTTGAGCTTATGATAGGAACCTTCGCAAAGTTAAGTAAATGTCCTACCGCGCTTGTTTAGTAAAAAACAGCTGTGCTTTATGTAGATACAGCACAGCACAAAAAGTGCTTTAAATGTGGGCTTTAACGTGTAACATTTAGATGCATTTCATATTGCCGTGCATCTGATGACAAACAGCTCGGGAGCCCCTCGTTTCAAACTTGTGGGAAGCCATTTTGACACTGTAAAATGTATCTAAAGATAACGTGTTTTTAAGGCCATATTTGAATGCTCATTTTGTGCTGTGTGCTAGCGGTATTGGATTAATGTGCGAAGCGAAGAGCTTAACCCTCTTTCTTACGCAGCAGGGTTACATCCAATTCTGACCGCGCGCTGATTGCAGGTGATGGTGTCTGAACTGTCCAGCTTTATTTACCTATTTAAGATCTTCGTGTTGGACAAGTCCTGACCTCTACAAGCGCCATTCTTCCGTATCGTAAGGATACAATGAAGATGTGTTGGCAAATGTGTACATGTAAAACAATGAGGTAAATAAAGTGCTAACGGAGGTCATCATCGTATTTATGACATTAATGTCGATTTAATGCTCATGCTCACATAGTAAACGTCTAGGAGCTTCCTGTCCTGACACACTGTAAAAACTTTCAATACTTTTACGTACCTAGGTATATAGGTTATGTATCTCATAATATTATAAAGCCAATAGTTTGTGCCGTAGTGAAGATGTTTGTGCGAAGAGAACGCCATAACTACTGAATGGATCATGCTGAAATTTTGCTCCCATAAATTTCTGGAGCAGGAATAACATACCTACCTAGTGGCTACTTTTTATTCAGAAAAAACGGGTGCGAAGTCGCGGCCAGCAGCTAGTCTTCTATAATATAAAAATGAATCGCAAAATGTGTTGGTAAGCGCATAACTCAACAACGCCTGGACCGATTTCGCTAATTCTTTCTTTGTTGTGTTTGTTATTGTCAGGAGAAGGTTCTTATGAAAGAAAAAATTAAGAAAGTTGGAAACATAAATTTCCACGGGGGCGAAGCCGCGGGGCGCAGCTAGTAATTAATAAAGATTACATCTTCTCCACTTCAACGGCGATCGAAGTGCAATCTTTCAAATGAAAATCACAGTAATTTTAAGTCTTATATCCACACACCACGGACGGGTATTAGTGAGAAGGCTAAAAAGAACTAAATCTTTCGAGTTGGTGTAGTTATAGTGTAAGTGAATAAATGCTAATTTCAAACAACACATGAACCAAGTGTCTTCCCCTTAAATAGAGAGAATAAGGGCCGATGGACACGTTCTTAGTGATATGTTTTTATACAATTAAGTTAAAACTAAATTACCCATTAGTCAAATCTACGGCTAGATTGTAATGTTATTTTAGTGTAAGTATTTAAATATGTATGCTAGAATAAAGTAAAAAAAAATCAAAATGTGACAACGTCTACCGACTTTAAATATAAAACCTAAGAAACCCAACCCAAAACCGTCAACAATTTCTAGTGCTGTGCCGTCGTTACCGGGTTGCTAACTGGTTGCGAATGGATGTTAATCAAGTAGGTATTTTTAATTTAAATTACTTCGCACCTAATTATAGTAAAGAGAGTGGAACGTACCTCCTACGTCTGTTTTCCCGGTAGAATACAATCTCGGAGTCCTCAAATCCCGAGTAAATAAGTTCCTTCTGGGAAAGCGTGCTCCATCTTAGGCCACTTCTTCACTTTCTAAATTGTGGTTGGAAGGCACTGACCGGGGAAAGGCAAATCAACGGGGGTATTGGGAGTTATCCATATTCCTGGCTTCTTAGTGTCCATCGACCTGATTAGTGTCGTAAGTCGTCACATCGACAGTCACAGGGTTCATTAGAGCCTAAGCGAACTAAGTTGCGGATATAATTTCGCTATATAAACTGTCGTCACGTAGCATCAATGGCGGCTTTTGTATTCATAAATTATTTTGTGACGGTGGCTATGAGATCATTAGAGACAATTAGGTACAAAACAATTAAAAGATTTTAATAATTTCATAGGCCCCTACCTATGTAATTAATGAAATATTTTGATCATTCGAACTATAATAAAAAAATATGTTCATAAGGTCACGCGTCGCTTCGTCCAGACGCTCTGATAATTTTTTGGAAACCCGAAAGTTCATTACAACGTAAATTAATAAATACTTATGAAAATAGAAAGGATAGGAATCTCGCCAAGCTCTTTGGTTCATTTGGCCCATTCGTTTCCGAAAAAGCAAAAATTATAATAACATACTTATCCAAAACGATGGAATATTTTTCATACAGATTCAAAAGCAATGAAAGATTTACAACTGTTCCTGTTTCTTAAAACACGTGGAGTTTAATTATTCTCAAAAGTCTAATTTCATACATCATTCTGTGCCTTCCATTCGGCATTATGGGTACCCGCCGCGGGACAAAAGTTCGTACGATCTGCAGGCATTAGTTGCCTGCATCTATTGGTAACCCCTACGGTAACCCCCCTGTTAGTTTAGTCTATTTCTATCCATACATAACTAGTAGTTTGAGCCTTATCACGGGGTTTTTTAACCGTTCCCCGGGGGTCAACTCTTTCGCAATGTATGGCTTATGTAACCTCTGTAGGTAGGTGCATGTAAAGTAATCATTTATGGCTTTGTTATACATGTAAATATAGTAGTAGGTACACTGTTGTTATATGCCGTCGCAACAACTAATGTATTTCAACCGGCGGCGGTGTGGTGTGCAATTTCTGGTTCACAAGTGTCACATTATTAAAAATAGGGTATATTAGAATTAAAATTATAGAAAAACTAGCTGCGCCCCGCGGCTTCGCACGCGTTTTTTCTATGGAAACGTTTAAAGGTGATTTCTATCCCACGGGAACTGATATATGGGATAAACAGTCGCCTATGTTTGATTCCAGGGTTAGACTTACCTGTATGCAAAATTTCAGCCTGATTTGTTCAGTAGTTTTGGCGTGAAGAGGTAACAAACTTCCATCCCTCTATACATCCATCCATCCAAACTTTCGCATTTATAATATTAGTGTGATAATATGCTATGGTTGTCAAATTTTAAATTATGGTATTCAAATTATAGGCTCTTTAAATATTTCAGTAATTCTGTAACATTTATTCACACAAGACATGGTCCAAAAAAATTGGTGGATTAATACAGTAGAGCTGCATAAATATCTCGCCCCACTACAGGCAAGTGAATATTTTAGGAGTAAATAGTACCTACTTAACTAGTTATAGAAATTACTAGCTGCATTCTTACTACCCGTTTTCCCGTAGGAATGAAGCATTTTCCCTTGGTAAAAGTATGTTCATCAGGCCTATGTTCATCAGGAATAATGTGGTCCGATGTTAATAATTATTTTTGTATTTCAAAGGTAATAAGTATAAGTTCGTCTCATAAAACGTTTGGTGAAGATCTGATGAGAATCTTCATCGGTAGTAAGTTTTTTCCAAAGGGGTTGGATAAAATAATTCAACCAAATAAATCGAGTATGGTCTCGAAAGGCTACTCCTGTGTATTTAACACATAACATAACACAAGCTCTGCTTACCTTGGGGCTAGATAATGCTGTGTGAATTGTCCAACATTATTTATTTATTTATTTTATCTATTTATTTATTTATTTATTTCATTTTTTTATCAAGTGTCGATATTTTTTGAGGTAGTCGCAGGAAAGAATACTTCTTTCGCTTCGATTACTCCGATGAAATTTTTGAGACTAGTACTTACATCTTTCGGTAATATGAAGATTGTTGTTATATTGTTTGATGATTGTTATACTGTTCTATACGGTTTGATTGAGAAAAACCCTTTTAACTCATCGAAGAACATTGAACCCAGAATGAGCAGTGATGCATAAAATTATTTACATAAAATATCATAAAGGTTGTACCTACAAATAATAACAATATAGGCTTAACGCATTACCATATATAATGGAATAATAACCATTTAACCATTTACTATACCTACTTAATCTAATAAATTAATTTGCATAATATAGGTAATACCTAAGTAGTGTTCTACGAGATTTACACCCAGCACGTAAATTTAGCTATTTAAATAATTATGCTTTGCTATGTTTATTTATCATTTACTTACAGTAACAAAAGACAATAAATTCTTAATTTACTCTCTCTTTAGTTTAAAACTACAGTCATTTTTTGTAATCTACGATTTAAGGATTCTACTATAAGTTTAGTCTCTGTAATTTCTTACGCGCTTTCCTGTTTTTCTTCGGTTAGTGTTACCTCTATGTCTGTCTATTTCTTAAGGAACCTCTTGGTTGCCAATATCTTGATAAGGGCAATTACACGACATGGTCATTGCAAAGATTTAAAATTTTAAATCATTTGGCCATTGGCGATACTATGAGTATCTAGATATAGGTAAATAAATAAATAAATAATGCTGGACAATCCACACAGCATCATCTAGCCCCAAGCTAAGCAGAGCTTGTGTTATGGGTGCTAGATGTGCTAGGTACCTAGCAAGGCACGTGCTTGTGAAATACTTCTTGGATGCAGTTAAAAGGTACTCGTGTAGGTATACATTTTGTAGTTTCTGAATAGTTCCCACAAGTTGCAATCGAAGGTCTCAACTGCCAGTGAGACAGACGCATTGAAACTCCTGTTTTTTTTATCGAGAGTAAACAATAGAATGACACACAGCATTAATTGTTCGGCGTCATGAACAGTCTAAGTTCAGCGACAGATAAACTGGCTATCAATCAACTATTGAATGTGTGGAAACTCTATTTCAGAGTTTACGTACGTCCATTTGATTGATACACTGATACTTGGAGATGCAGCCAAAATGGGTCGTCCCCAGAATTAACAAAAACCAGCATGTCATATTACTGCAAGCTTTACTGTTGTTTTGTTGTAAAATTCATATTTTAAATTTTCAGAAAACGTCAACAACGTAATTTAGTTTCGTTTTTGTTTTTCTAATAAAAAATAGATACTGAAAAAACACCTGGTCACCAACACCGTCGGGGGTTACTTCAGATTAACAAAATCCGTAAAATGATGAGCGATGAATTTAACTCTTAATATTTGCCAACTGAAAGCCAACTCCGAAAAGAAAATTGAAGTTTCCTTTTCGTTGACGTGCAAAACCAACTGTTATGTCGCTTGCATAAGATTAGCGTTTGCACTAAAACCAATCAGAAACTTCGATTTCGTTTTTAAGAGTACGCCCTGGTTGCTTCAATTAGAATTTCAGAATTGAAGGTAAATGTATGTAAATGATCCAAAGGTATCGCTTATACATACACTGCTGATTTAACAAGAGGGTTAAATTATAACAAAGGACGCATTTTGCACGAATACGAAATCGTCACCAATTCAAAAGCATTTAGCACATTAACAAACCTTGGAATCTGTCACATCTTTCGTGAGAAGTCAATTATGATATCAATTAGAATTGTGGACCGAAAACGTCCAGAGCTTGTGAATAGTGATAAGTTATCAGAATGAGATCCAAGGTTTTGATTTGTATTCGTATTGAATTGATTGAATTGGCGTTATTGAATTGATCCTGATTCATAAGCTAATAGCAGATGGATCAGAGTTTACAGGCGTTTCAAGGTTCCTGGCGATTATATTTTTATACTTAATTGAAATGACGTTAATGCATTATGCCTATTTCATACGAAGCTAATAATGGGGGGTCTAAGAATTATAATAATGGGGTCTCTACATATAGAGTCGTGTCTGGATAGGAGAACTTTTAAAATTTCTAATTGAAAGTCGGGGGCTCCTTTTAACGTGCCAACATGCTCTACATAAGAACCAAAACAATAGTCTCTTTTCATTTTGGAAATGTTAGTTATTATTTTTTATTTTTCAGCCGATACTGTCCCACTGCTGGGTAAAGGCTCTTTTCTCCTTCCACTCCTCGCAATATAACGATGTCAAATAATAGCTAGCTTTTAAAATTTTAGGTCACTTTTGCCAACTTTTCTACTTGTTTTAGAATACTTTGTTAATTCTTGAAAGAAACGCTGCTGCAGCTTACAGCCAGTTGATCGTACGCTGATCATCTTTATAATTAACGAATTATTGATCAAATTTCTTGTCAACGTCATTTCGGCAAGAGATCTCTTGTCAATTAAGAACTATTTGACAAGAGAGCTCTTGCCGAAATGATAAATTTGATTACCGATTAGTTAATCAACGTACGAACAACCGGTTGTTAGACTGTTGGCATAAAAATTGTTAAATAGCATCTTCAACAATGAAGATAACTGAAGTTCTACGCATTCTCAGTAAAAGAAGCAAACGAAAAAGAAGTTTTCATTCCTTAGTTAGACCTTCTTAGGTACTAAAATACATAGTTAGTAGAGTTCTTGGCTATCCAAAATATAGGTGTATTTTATCCTCAAATAACTCGATATAATTCTATCCCCAATAGACCTAGATTACTTACAGTAAACTGCGCTAAACAGACACATGTTTACATACGTAAGTGGGTCGATAGCAAATATCAAGTGCATACATGAGTGTCTACATTGAAAAATGCATTTTATTCAATTATCTATTTGATAGGCTTCCAGTGTTCATGATTAGGTTTATAACCTACATGCTAGAGAACTACTGGGTATCTGGTTATAATTTAATATTCGTTGTAAAGTTACAATTATATATATAAAGTTATAATATTACCTACATTATACCTATTGCTTGTACTTCTAGGAGTTTTAGACACGCAAAAGCGTTCATGATTCCGAAAGAAACAAAACCTTATGTAGTTGTACTAAGGGACTCTACGATGCTTTGCTTTTTGTGTATCAGCTTGCGTAGTAGGTCCGTTGACCTCAACAGCCTGAATTGGTCCACTACTGGACACAGGCCTCCCCCTGATAAGCGCCTTATTGGCTTTTATCACATGGGGGGTAAAGCCCATAATCCCCACGCTGGGCAAGCGGGTTGGGGATCGCAGTTCAATGGTAGAATTGTTCTGCAGGGGGCGCTGCTGCCCGCTCCCGGTGGATATCCCTTAGTCGCCTCTTACGACACCCGCGGGAAGAGTTGGGGTGGTGCAAATTCTAAGCCGGCACCACACAGCAGGTCCGTTGATTTCAATCAATTTCAAGCGATTTTTTAATTTTTTTGCAATTCTGTTAATGTATTGCTGCCTGGCGGGCCTATAATAATAATCACGGTAACTACTTATTACCAATTATAAAATAATTTAAATGAGTCCTATCATACCTATCCTGAAGGTCCTATCATACCTATTCAGAATTTTCCCGCATCGATGAAATTTATAATTCTGTTTTTATCTCGTATTTTTCCTTTCATAAAACGTGGAGTACAATTATTTTTTTATTTTTTGCGTTTCTATTGCATTGATTTTTTTTAAAGGAAAAATAACGTCATTTTAACCACGCGAGTTAGCATTTGAATTGTAAAAGAGTAGGATTATAAGGTCAGGTGCAGTTTATAAACATTACTTACTTTGGATTTCAAGTCTTTCTAGTTTGTCTTCCGCCCTTTGCTGCACCTCCAGTGGACTCTCGATATGGTAGAATATACTCGCACCAACCAATAGATACATTATATGAAGTGCCAGCATGCACGCAAGTTGCTTTTTGGACATCATCTTGATTGATAATTATTTTAATTTTTTTTTAATAAAAAAACACAGTCTCTAATTTTAACACCAGAGTCACAAAATCACAGTGAAATCCATATCGTCCATTTGTGTCCCATAGTCCCAAGTGCGGCTATCGATCGGGTTAAGATCAAACTGAAGTAGTGACAAAATGGGTTCTTATTTTTGTACCACATGTTATCCTCTTCATTGAAGATGACGTTGGAACCCACGTTCGGTTCTATGAGACGATCCGATGGAATGATAGGCGGCGCGCGCGCTGCCCTCGCATCGTCCTTTTTTAACCGCGAACTAAATATTAGTGACGGTGACGATTCTCCTCGTAAGGATAAAGCAGTTTAGCGTGTAAAGACTGACGCAGTCTAATGTTGAGAGGAAAGATTTTACGAGGGGGATTAGCGTGGATTTCGCGTATGATAATGACCTGGAGATAGCGTTACATCACTTGGCTCTGATAGTACTGTCTCCGAGTACAAGGACTAATATTTGGGCACGTAAGTATTTCGTATCTGTTTGTAAACCAGATTAAACAAATAACTTTTTTTCGACTTAACTGACGCTTAGAGGTAACGCAGTTATACAATTTTTTGATCTAATACGATAAAAGTCAAATGAAGTTTTATGTCAATAATTTGGAATTAGGAACACCCTTGATATTCTTAACCTAAACTTATGCTTTCAGAACAGATTATATCAACAGCCTATACTAATCCACTGCTGGACAAAGGCCTCCCCACTCCCCAGATAAGCGCGTTATTGGGTCTACATAATAAAACTATTCACGGGAATTTCTCCATACGCAAAACTCTATTGTTCCATCATCATGACCAAGACCAGTGTGTAATCCTGACGAAACTTCGGGTACCTAATTAAAGTAAATACAAAAAATTCCATGCAAAATCTCTTTTGTAAAACACCCGGTATATTGTAAAAGACGGCGTCATGAGTCGTTTACGAGATGGATATAAAACTGCGATAGTGTAGAGACCTACCAATGTTTTCATTTTCAGTTTTTACAGCCTACAATAGAACAGGCAATATTGTCTGGGAGTTTCGAGAGTTGACTAAACCCAGAATACCAAACTACCTATATGATTTTTTTATTAATTTGGCGAAAAGCAGTCACTTTATGAAAAGGTCCATTCGAAGACGTTCCATTCATGACTGTTATCTGCCTGAACTAAGCGACATTGTCTAATTTAATATACTAGCTTCTGCCCGTGGCTTCATGTGGCTTTTATTGAATTAAAAGGTTGACCTATTTCAGATCTACAAACAACAAATAATAGTAGTTGCGCAAATGGCCTTAACCGATCAGTATTTTTGGTATGAAGTAGTAACAGACATATCTACAGACATTTATAAATTGTGATTACCAACTCACTATTGACACTAGAAAATTGTCGAGATTAAAACAGGGGTTACCCACGTTAATTTGGGTATTTTATTTTATTATCTACTCATTAATTAGCTTCTTGCGTCTACGGCGTAGCAAGCTACGGTGTAACAGTTTTAAAAATTTGAGAAGGCGAAATGAAAAAATAATTTAAAACGGGAATTGGATGAATTATATTAAAATAATGAACGTTCTTTTAGTTCAAAGAAAGAAATGCAAATTGAAGGAAAGAAGAACTTACTTACCTTCTCATATGGTTTAGTGACCCGAAGTGCCTTGGCTTGGTTTGGCCTCCGATAAGAGTGGTCGCCATTTTTTCCTGTCCTGTGCAGTTGCCCGCGAGACCTCCTTGTAGCTCACGAAGGTCCGCTTCTACCATATTTTTCCACGGTATCGCTGACGTCCCACCAGTTCCACCCATGGTTTGGCAGGCGACGACCGACGGAGCAACCGAGACAGGCGTTGTAGACGTTCCGGTCCTCTATCATCCCCTCTAGCAGGTGAAAGAAAGAAGAAAACGCAATTAATTTAGTATCTATTATTAACAAATGCAAGTAGAGAGTAGGATAATAATGGACTTCGGGGTACTGACTGGTGCTACAGTATGTAATGTAGTTAGTACCATTCCCAGCCAACATGAAACGTTACGCTTACGGCCTAAGCTTGCATTCGAATATTAATTCGAATATTCGAATACTGAAATTGCAATATTCGAATAGGTACTGAAATCGCAATATTCGAATATTCGATTTTACGGTGCTAAGATTCGTCTCCTAGCTCGTTGCGAACGCCTTCTTGTGTATGTTGTTCCATGACGTCCAGTAACCGTCTACGGAAAATTTGACTAAAACAATTCGTCTAATACAATTCGACTAAAACAGTTAGACTAAAACACAATTCAACTAAAACATTTCGACTAATGACAATCCGACTAAAGCAATTCGACCTTGAGTTGACCCGACTTGTAGGCCTCCCACCCCCGCGAAGCGGAGGGGGGTCAACATTAACTTACTCCTAACGAAGCCCGGGGGGCGGGTTTGTGGCGAATCTGTGACTGAAAGGGTGTGTATATGTTTAATTGCACCCAGAGCCATATGTTGACACAAAATTTTTCGTTGTTAAAGCGAATTGTTTTAGTCGTTAGTCGAATTGTTACTTGTTGAAATGTTTTTAGTGGAATTGCTTTAGACGAATTGTTTTAGTCAAATTTTCGGCAAAGCCCAGTAACATCAGTCAGTACCCTGTTTAAGGAAGGGCGACCAAACGTAAAATTTACCTGGGAAAATCTAAAAACTTTACCATGTGTATGCTCACTGTAGGTAGTTAGCATACAATACTAAGGAAGAAGAGATATGACCACATCGTTTTAAGCCCACAAATAGGCATTTCGCAAATAACGTTCGGTTTTATTAAAAATTATGTCATAAAAGCAATAAAATGCTTCTTATGGGTTGTTTTTTGGTATGGCCAATGACAAAATCCAATTTATATTTTTAAGCTTGGGATTATCTTAGGGAAATTGCCTAATCAATGAACAGAATGTTTTGTAGGTACAACTTGTACGTACACTTATACATAAGAGACGCTCCAATTGCGGTGTTTTAACGCGTTTCATCTCCGGCCATTCATCTCTACATATTATGCTTTGTTTAGGTTTATAAGTTCTATAAGGAACCTACATATTTTCAAATAATATCTAAGTAACTAATCAATGTAAGTAACCATTAATTACGGATGTAAACGGGTTAAGTACGAACCTTATTTGTGTTGTAAGAAAACCAACGTTTCATCCTTTAACGAGGATCCAGTGCTCGGAGAGATGCGGAACTCGCACGTCTAGAACCGCACTCGGGTGAGTGCGGTTCTAGACGTGCGGGTCCCGCGTCCGCGGAAGAACACGAACTTTTCATCCCATAACGAGGGACTTCTTCAGGGTTGAAGAAGTCCCTCGTTATGGATATAAAGGACATTGATGAATTGATTGGTTGTTCTTAAATAGTTACAAACATGGACCCGGCTAGGGCACTAAAATTTATGGGTCAGTTTTATGAAAACTTGCTCAGCCATATACGAGTAGATGCTTGAGTGATGTTTATGCCAAAGAAAAGCGTAACTCAAGCATAGATCGATGACTGAGCAAGCTTTCATTATACGAGCCTGTGTCTCAGCTAGGTAGCTGAATATTAGTTAAAGAGGTACGGAGAGCGTCAGAATTATGTAACCCCCCTGCATAACACATGCAGGTAAAATCCAAACCTGTTAATCGTAGGAGTAAAAGTCGAAAATATATTATAGTTTATTATTATTACAAATGCGAAAGTTTGGATGGATAGATGGAATGGATGTTTGTTACCTCTTCACGCCAAAAATACTGAACAGATCGGGCTGAAAATTTGCATACAGGTAGGTACTTAATTCTAATCCTGAAATCAAACATAGGCTACTTTTTATCCTATAAATCAGTTCCCATGGGATAGAAATCACCTTTAATCGGACTCTAGCCTGCAGTGTTATGCAGGAGGGTTACTTAATTCTGACGCTGTCTATACCTAAACACTTTTTCCACCGCGAACTTTTCTCGTGTGTGATTCCAAATTTCCACGTGACAAATTGCGAGCTCGTCACTAAGTCTAGTACCTACCCACCTTCGGGATAATCCCTTTCTCATGACGGCGAGTTAGCAAACCTCTAGACACGATGATCCACTTCCTCGTGATAATCTCGTAAGTACAATTGCATCCAATAAACCTTGGGTACACAACCAATACAACCCTCTACCTAGTCGCGAAGAGATAAGACGCAATTACACTGTAAGCGGGACGTGAGCGGTAACAAATTGACTTCGCAATGCCGCGCTATTGGTCTCTGGTTGTCAGGAATTTCGAACTACGTACCTGTAGGTACCTTTATTTGTACAGCGATGTGCTCACTCAAAATCTTAGCTTATTCTCCTGTAGGGGCGAACAAAGCAAACATCTGTATAAAACGGTGGTGCCGCGAAACGCGGACCAGCTACGCGGTGTCTACATCATCGCGTAGCTTGGCGCTATTGCTACGCCCGCCCCGCGTAGAAGGTCTACGCTACTGCTGCATCACTTCTACGCGGTCTACGCTACTGCTACGCCACATTTTCCATAACCATTTCAAAATTTACATTAAAAAAAATTAAAACCCCCCCGACAGATTTTTATGAAACATGGCTAAGAAGACTCGGGATAAAATTATTTATGACACACAAACGAAAACCGGTTCATCCGTTTGGGAGCTACGATACCACAGACAGATACACACACAGACACGTTAACCTTATAACACCCCTCTCTTTTTGCGTCGGGGGTTAAAAATCGAAAGTGACAATGACAGTGCCCTGTTGCGATTGCGGCGTACCTAATATTAGACCCTTCCAACTCAGCCCGTGGAAGTCGCATGAGCTGGATAAAGGGACCTATTAGAGATAGCAGTTTCCTTCTCTGTATTTTAACAACTCCACTGCAATGACCAAACCGTGCCAAGCTTGATAATTATAGCAAAACCCCCACTTGTTTAGTGGAGTTATGTTCGGCAGTGCACGTATATTTTATGTGCTGATGAGATAGGAAAACTCCATGAATATTCCACTGTAGCCTCTGATGAGGATCTTAAAGGTCTCTTGAGAAAATTAAAGCTATTGAAAGCGGTTTCAGTGAGGAGTTGGCTATACCTATTTATCTCGAGGGAGAGAGAGTGATGATGTAGCCATGCCCGCACAATGATTGTCCCGTCGGCGTTGTCCCGCTCACGCATGCGGTGTACAAGATGGTGACGTGCTTTCACAATACAATCTCCTAAGCCGGGAATTACTAGGATTACCCGTGTTTGCGACGTGACAGTGACGACGTTTGACCGGCATTTCAAGGTGACAGACTCTGAGGAATTATAGTTTTAGTGGTCAGCTGAAGGAAACTACGTTACAGGTAGATTCCTATACTTAGGTCCCAACATATTTATATTAATAGGCATTATTGAAGCCCGTTTATATTTTAAGACAAACGTAAGATTGAGGTAAATTAGGGTAAAATCGCACCGGTTTTCATTTACACTGCCATTGCAGTGAGCACGTGAGTAAAGAGTCATCAGAACTTGAACTTTGACTTTGGACACAGAATAACTTTATAGTACCTACCATGTTTTCCATCAAATTGCGATGACGCTCTCTCTCCCTCTCTCTGACCACTCACTCGCCATAGAACCGTCTTAGGGCCAGTGTCAGAAAGAGAGAGATCCATCGCAATTTGGTCGAAATCATAGTAGTATATAGTTATTCTGTGTCGAAGGTCAAAGTTCAAGTTCTGATGTCTTTACTCACGTGCTCAATACATTTGACGTAGGTACCTAGGTAAAGTCTTACCTACTAATGTAGCATGGAACTCGTAGTTTCCAAACCCCACGGCTACCACGGGTAAAGACTCACGGCGAATCCAAGAAGTTTGAATATTTATGTGAGCAAGTAACCAAGTTGCGCATTAGGTAGTACGTAGATACAATCTAAGTACTTACCTACCCTACGCGTGGTAGCTGAGTTGGTATGAACCTTGACTCCTCATGACTGGGTATGAACCTTGACTCCTCCCACTGCCTGATGAGTATTTAGAACTAGGTAAACCTACTTGGTACACTCTGGTTACCTACTATCATCTAGGCACGTGATTTGCATATGTAATTTTGGCACCTATGTAGGTAGTGTTCTAACTGTAGGTAGGTTTAACCGTAACAAGGTTTTTTTTATTTTCCTTTCCTGTCCACTCAAGCCAAGGCAATGTTTTATTGAGGCAATGCAGTGGTGAGTCCTGGTAATTGCAAAGATTAACCTTATGCTAATCTAACCTACCTATTAGGCAAGATCACGAAATAAGTATAACGACAGGCAACGCCCAAATGCACACCCACGGTGGAGTTTTTCAAAACCACCCGGGTGGGTCACCCACCCGGGTGGTTTTGAAAAACTGTAAAAATAGGTATTATATTCACAACATTTATCAGTTTAGTACCTATCCTTTATACCATACCGATATGAATGGTGACGAGAGTGTTATCTGGTTATTTTGCCTTCCATTTTTCTGCTCATGTCCGGCTCATGAGATTGCTCGAAATAATGGAAAGAAAGGTTTCACAAATGTTTGAATAAAATTCAGCTTAAATTGCAAGTTTTTGAATTTATGCGCCCCACCGTAGCCAAAATGACAATGACATTCTTTGAAATCTGACGTTGACAGCAAACATGAAAACTTACATCAAATTAGAATCTCAAGACAATCAACGTCAAGTCAATTTAATGCTTCCAACTTTCCCACATTTATGTTATTTCTAGCAGTTTATTTTAGACTGTTTTGTTCTACAATGTTATAATAACAGCTGCAACATAAATTATGTTTCAATAAGATAATTATGATTTACCAATTTTATTTCCTTTATACCTCTCCACGCTCAAGCGCCTACAATTACAAACCCCTCACAATAAAAACCGACAAACTACGGGAATGAGGTGCGAACGCGACGCGAAGCCGCAACGAATAAGCGAATGGGATCCACACACACAGTCATGTTCGCGAACCATGAGACCGTCTAATAAACGCCCTCGCGCCTCGTGTACAAAAAAAATCTTAATGATCTTATTGAAATGAAACATAATTTATGTTGCAGCTGATAATATAACTTTGTAAGGGCGGCGCTGAAGCGTGGTTTGTGCAATCGTTGACATTCTGAATCTGAAGATATTTGGAATGCGCAGATGGACGGCGTGGTTGGAATGGGAAGGCAAGACCAAAGACAATATAAAACTTGGGCAGAACGGAGGGTTCGGCCGGGCTATTATACTAGATTTAGATTTTTGGTATCGAGCGAGCTGGTAGCATTTTTGTTGAGGTTGTATTCTGCTGTTGTCAAGTGAGAATGAGTGTGTTTCGTTTCGTGTTTCAATTCAATTCAACAGTTCCCACGTCCTTCAAATTCGAATTATTTTTGACTGTGTTCAGTGATTTTCTCTTGAATTTCAACATTGTATAGCATGGATCACGAAAGCAGGCAATTAGCCGAAGATTTCTTCCTCAGGGAGCCAGCAGACGTAAGAATAAGGTAAAAAGACTGTCTTTAAAAAAATAACCAATTGCACTAGAATTGCACAATGTTGAGACAAATACTTTGGTAATTTTTCAGGAAACAAAAAGAGGAGCATAAGGAAGAAGAACATGCAACGCTGCGAGTGGAATTGCAGACTGTTCGCTTAAATGGTGACTCACAGAAACTTGTTTTGGATACCCTTAGATTCATTCATGGCCCTGACTTTAAACTTGGCACTGCCAGTGGCTACAAGGTAAAAATTAGAATTATTATTTATAATTCCACTGATGCTGCCTTCGATGTTTTAAAGAGGCAGTAGGTACAGACTTATTTTACATTGAGTCACAAAATAGACTCTGTCTCAGCATGAGTTGGTTGCAAACTCGTGACAACCAACACTAGTCTTCTGTCAGAGCCTTTGATTGAGATAATTTATGTGATGTTTGACTAAGGTAACTTCCTGTGCACTCCGCTCCTACACATAGGTACCTAATTTGAATGTAGAACTTAGAATTTTAATATTGTGCAGCAAGGAATCAGACCAAATATAATAACATCTTTATTGACAATGAAAATTACAATCATTACAATTTGATGACCACAGTGGAGCAGCGGGTGAAGGTCTACCTGTAATGCAGGAGGTTGCGGGTTCGATTCCCTCCTCAGGACAAATGTTTGTATGATCTGCAGATATTTGTTCAGGGTTTTCTGAATGTTTTCTATGTATAATAAAAAATATTTATCTATATATTTATCTATCTATATGTATTGTATTAAGTATATCAGTTATCTAGTACCCATAACAGCTCTGCTTAGATTTGGGCTGGATAATGCTGTATGAATTGTCCAGCATTATTTATTATTTATTTAATCAAATAATACAAATAAATTAGAACTAGTATTTACAGTTGAATCAATTGAGCTATCTGCAGACCAAAACTTTTAAATCCATCATGGTTATCAACACTAAAGTCATTTACAATTGTGCCGAAATATTGGAAAGTTCAAAACTCAAACCATGGTAAATATCCCGTTGTCATTGTAAATGATTTTAGTAATTGCAGACCGCTGCAAACAATCTACGGGTAGCTCAACTGATCCATATCAATACCAGTTGCCCCATTGTGTGACAATGCTGATGCGCTGTGCTAGAGATTCACCTGCTGTCGGGTATTGCATCACTTTGACCAGACCCTCAGATAATTTAAAGAGACTTACTTCATGTTGATGAGTGCAGAAGTATGATTGCGTGTGTTAATATTATAATTATTGTTCATCTTACAGGACAAAGGTACCAAACTCCACAACAGATACTGGATGGAAAGAGGCAATTTAGTAGTGCAAGGAGGTTGCGACTACTCAATACAAGCAAAACCTGAAATCCAAACTTCGGAAGCAAGGCTCAGAGCGTTTGCACTGGCTAAATTGGAGAAGTATGTTTAATTTTGCTGTTACTAGTAATAGAGTTCTATACCAACTTACTAATATCATAAATTATTAGCTCTCTTCAATAATATTTGAATGCTGTTGAATTGAATGAAATCATGTATCAATTTCAAAATGGAGGCATATTACAAGAGCTGCCTTTTATCAGGCAAGGCCCCATAATAGCCCCGAACACTGGCAAGATGTAATAACATAAGAAGATCAAAGTAATGATTACTTTTAAAACAATTTCATTAATTCCAGATATAATTTCCACAAAGCACATTGTGCAGAAGCATTAGATGTGTCTGCAGAGAGTGTTGAAAAGGCTCTAGAGACATTATTTTACAAGTACTACCGAGTAGACGCACAAGAGAAGCCTGTAGAAGTACCTACTTTACCTGAACTACTTGAAATGAGAACTGATGAAATTGCAGTCCTGGAATCTATCTATGAAAAGAGCTTTCAAGTCAAAGAGAATAATGTTTGGTGTGTCAAAGTTAATCTTGATTATTTGATTAAAATGTATGAAAACAAAGAAGAGACAAAACGGAAAGATAATATCAACTACAATCAAAGAAATCAGCGCACAAAACCTAAAGAACTCTGCAAACTATTTCTCAAAGGTTCATGTAGATTTGGTGCTAAATGTAAATTTCTTCATGAGGTGCAGGCAGAGCAAAAGCAGACTGATGATGCTGGAGACAACTCCGAAAAGGAAAATATTTCATTCGAACTTGAAGTTCGATTTCCAGAAGATAGTGTATATCCATACCAACCTCCTCTTATCTTCCTTAAAGTTGATCGAAAGAATGTTATACCAGAACTAACTAGTATAAAATTAGCCGCTAGATTACTAGATGAAGCAAAAACCTTAGCTCAAGATGGAATACCGAGCATGTATTCTCTGGTAGAATTGCTAAACAATGAAGAAGACATTGTAAATTTTATCCAATTTGATACCAGAACATATTTAGAACCTTCAGAAGCTTTATTCCCACAATTGATAGAAGAAACAAGTAAAAAAGCAAAACCATCCCATTATAAAAAAGGTTCAGCTCAAGACAAGAGATTGAAAGTAAACTTCCAAGAGGTTTTAAAAGAAAATAAAGAGATTGCTAAGAGATATTTGGAGAAACCAGAAAACAGTAGATACTCTAAAATGATGTCCAGCAGAAAAAAATTGCCAGCATGGATGAAGAAAAACGATATTTTGAATGCTTTACGGAAATCACAGGTTTGTAAGATGGCACCACTTAACATTCAGAAAGACAACTTAATATTCACACAGGGATCTTTTTCCAAGGAGTGAACTACGGCATCTCGACGCACATTATCTCGATGCACGGAATATCGACAAATGTTAGATCGATGCACGGAATCTCGACAAACGTTAGCTCGACGCGCGGAATCTCGACAAACGTTAGCTCGACGCACGGAATCTCGACAAACGTTAGCTCGACGCACGGAATCTCGATTTTATACCGGAATTCCCACGGGAACGGGAACTACTTGGGTGAAACCGCTAGGCGATCGTCTAGTAATATAAATAAAAAGAGAACCATTACCATTTGTCGGGATTCCGTGCGTCGCGATAACGTTCATGTATGTGTTTCTGTCGAGATTCCGTGCGTCGGGATGGCATTCACTTTTTGTTTTTTTTGTCGGAATAGCGTGTGTCGAGATGCCGTAGTTAACCCTTTTCCAAGTGGCAATAACCACTTGGAAGCGGACCAGGGTATGCCTCTTCCAGATGGGCGGTGACCAGGAGACCAGGCGGTGGCGGCCGTTGTATTCGCTTTCAATTTACACTGACCACCCCCGGCCGACTCTATCTTAATCCTCTCTCCTAGCTCAGAGGTTCAATGTGGATCTTGACCACATAAACATGCAGGGCTTATCGTATTATTTTATAAAATTGTCACTTAATCACTAAATCATGTTTTTTTATTGTTTTCTTATACACAGGTATTAGTAATAAGTGGTGAAACAGGCTGCGGTAAAAGCACACAAGTTCCCCAGTTCATCCTAGACGACTGGTTAGAAAACTTCTCAAAAGAGGGCGCTGATCACGTTGAGATTGTTTGCACGCAACCAAGGAGGATATCGGCTATTGGGGTGGCTGATCGAGTGGCGGATGAAAGAGTTGAGAAGACGGGTCAGGTTGTTGGATATCAAGTGAGTTTTTTCTTATTGGTTTAAGATACTGTGTCACGAACTGTAAATGTCGAATGTTAGTACTAGTTTTCGCTTGCAGCTTCGCTCACTTGGTATCTGGATATAATAGCACTTACGGATAATGTAATTTTCTGTTAGTGGAATATTTTTTTATACGGAAATTCCGGAGATTCTCTGCGTACAGAGCGTGCCATTCATCGATCGGCAACCCCAACGTATAGTTTGAAGTCAATTTCTATTAGTACAGAAACATTTTAAAACCAGAATTTTTCTGTCAAATGAAGATAGCAAGCTATTTTATAAAAAAAAAATTGGTTGCCTGTAAAGTCGGTATACGGGCGAAAGTTTTACGTGACAGCGACTTTGAGTTCCTTTCACTTTATATGTCTGTCTCTCTCGCTCTTAGGCGGGCTAACCATGCCCGAGTGGAAGGGACGCGTGCCTCTCACTCGCTCTCATTGTGAGCGCATAACGTGAGCGGAGCGTAACGCAGTTTCTTGAAGTGTCACCCGGCAAACCAATTTATAAGACGTTGTCACGTCAAAATAAACAATAAATTGAACATCGAAAACTAATATAATTACGGGAGTTAGAGTAGTGTCAGGGGGTAACCCCCCTGATGAACGCCAAAGTACATTTAAATCATCCAAATTTATCTACATAAACCACAATTACTTAGTGTTACAACAGTAGACCACGCATTCGACGACTTATGATAATTATGTTTTGAGAAAAGTAAGTGCTGCCAGATTCCTGGGATGGAATAAATGAATCCCAATTAGGTACAAAGGTTGCTGGAACGTGGCTATCACTATCTAATCTATAGTGCAAATAAGGGAAGTCTGTTTAATTCATATGACTTCAGAGTTTATCTCTCCTTCCAGATTCGCCTAGAAAGCAAAATATCATCAAAAACTCGACTCACATTCTGCACAACCGGTATTTTACTACGAAGATTAGAATACGATCCTCAGTTAAAATCGGTCACTCACGTTATTGTGGACGAAGTTCATGAAAGATCAGAAGAAAGTGACTTCCTGTTGCTAATTCTAAGAGACCTTATCAAAGTAAGGAAGGACATGAGGATAGTACTAATGAGTGCTACGCTAAACGCAGATTTATTCTCGAATTACTTTGATAAGATTCCAGTTTTGGAGATACCAGGTAATTGTTAGCTGGCTAATGTTTAAATTGTTGAATTTTGTAGCGCCATCTAGTTAGCCAGGCCTAACTCTTGCAGTTTCCTTTGCTAAAACAATAATAATGTTTCAGGTCGAACATTCCCCGTGGAGCAGTATTTCTTAGAGGAAATCATGGAAAGAACAAACTATGTGCTTGAAGAACACGGTCCTTTTGCTAGAAAAGTCAAAAAAGGTTAGTAGTACCTTATTATTGTTGTGATTCTGTGTTTTTAACACACGCTTCTTTATCAGTGTAGACCACCACAGCAGTTTATCAAGTAACTTTTCCATCAGAGATAAGCTATTTAGCCAAACGACGAAAAGTGTTAAAAATATTGACTGTATTTGACACTTCTATACTAATATTATAAAGAGGAAAGATTTGATTGTTTGTTTGTATTGGATAGGCTCCTAAACTACTAAATCAATTTGAAAAATTGTTTCACCGTTAGGAAGCTTACTTTTCAGGGACTGACATAGGCTATATTTTATCCCGGAATTCCCACGGAAACGGGAACTACGCGGGTGAAACCGCGAGGCGATCGTCTAGTTTGAAAATAAAAATGTTTATTATAGTGATCAGTGTAACATACGTATAATAATATACAAGTTTGAGAAGATGGTTTACAATGGCAATGAAGTATCTAACGATCCGCGCACTAGGCGTAGCATATACATATCGTGTCGATGTGCAAGACGATTCCAGTGTAACAAATTCTCAGCTAAAGGCATGACATAGGGAAGAATAGGATATCAAAATCAAAAACTCTATTTCCATAATGCAATAAATGTACACTTAGAAAAGGTCAAATTATAAACCTTAACTCTGACACGGAAATAAAGTGATATTTTTGATTTCTGTCGCTTCGGTGTGTAGACTAAAGTAAAGAAGCGACGAAGAAACCTTTAGCGTGTTACTTGTTATTTTTCGAGTTGGAGCAAAACACGTCTAAAGCTTTTTATCCTCTAAATAATCGGATTTTTTTTATACTATAAGCCTTTTTTCACTGCAAGGTTTTGACAATTTGTTTGAATTTATTTACTGATAATTTTTGCAACTCACTAGGAGTTTAGTTGTAGAAGCGTATACATTGCCCTTTAAAAGATAAACAAGTTCGTATATCTTTGCCTAGATAAGCTCTGGTGAATAAATACTTTAAACGCTCGCTTTCGAAAGCAATGTTGCCATAAATGTCTTTGAATTTACAGGAGACAAAAAGCAAGATCTTGAGTTGGAACTAGAAACCTGCGACGTAAGATCGGATTCGGCCGAGCCTCCGAAGGAATCGATACGCGACGAAAATCTTACCATCGGTCAAATGATAGCGAGGTATCCTAAATGTAGTAAAATTACCTGCAAGAACATGTATCTTATGGACACTGAAAAGGTAAGGTTTGAGCTTTGTAAGAGGATAACTTTTGAGCGCCACCTAGTTCACAAAATAACAACTCACTTAACCCTTATATACTCTTGTGAGGCCTGATCAGGCCCATTTGCCGTCGCCATTTTCCGCGTCTTTTCCGCGAGTGGGAGTAGTTACGCCTATTCATTCTCAAGTGTCACGGGGTAAATAATACTGGGCATTTTTTAAGTTTAGATGTTTGAATATTTGTTACCTCTTCACGCCCTAACGATCGAGCTGAAATTTTGCATGTATGTAATTCTAGACCCGAACTGACTTAGGGGCGTATTTTTGAATATTATAATTCATAAAGAAATCGATCGCTATTTACCAACTAGGCTTACCAACATTAAAATTTGTAAATGCTGTTCTGATCCCGGAAAAACGCGTGCGAAGCCGCGGGCAGAAGCCAGTGGGTACTTAATAATTAATTAATGACACGAATTGTTAATTGTACTATTATTATTATTATTATTTTTCTTGTCTTTCTGTAAATTTTGTAATCTAGCACTACCTACTAAATTGTTAATTAATAGATTCAGGCGTTACTTTGCGGAAATCCATTGCATAATACTATGATAAAACAATATTTAGTAACAATTCCGCGCAAAACCTTTTCAAATTTTATTACATAAGTCTGTTGTTTACTTTCTCTAATTTGTAAGTTGGATCAATTTGAGGAGGTAGGTAGGTAATTTAATTAGGCAATTTTATGTTACATAAGTCTATTGTTTACCTTCTCTAATTTAAAGTAGGATCAGTTTGTGGGAGGGCGGGCGGTACACACGAATTACATTTTGTTGGATCTTATCAGAAAAGGTTTTGCGCGGAATTGTTACTAAATATGGTTTTATCATAATATTACTATATAGTTGTCTACACTACCCAAAGGTTAGCAGGTAGAGAATGCTATCTAGCAATATGCTCGCCCATCTACAACTTTTGTACAGTAAAGTATATATTATCTGTCTATCTACTTTATAATACTACATACAGAAATCCAGAACCGTAGCAATTACCTCCAGTCTTACAATATGTGTCCCGCGGTGGGAATCAAACCGCAACCTTCGGCGTCTCAGGCAGTCCTTCGCCCATTACACCACAGACTTCATCAACTTATAAAACATTTTATTTTTCAGATTAACTTCGACCTAATAGAACACGTTCTAGATTACTTAGTAAATGGTAAACACAAATGGCCGAGAGAGGGCGCTATACTTATATTCCTACCGGGTATAGCAGAGATTATGAATTTACACGACCAACTAGCGGAAAGTAAAACCTTTAGTCCAAAGTAAGTTTGTACCACCACTGTTTTCGTTATGAATTACGAACCCAATATGTGTTGGAAGAACACCAACCTCATTATGGGATGAAACGTTGGTGTTCTTCCAATACAAACTAGGTTCGTAGTTCACCCGCTTACCTCGACCACCTATATTGTGCCACTGCTGGACGCAGGCCTCCCCTTGATAGGCGCCTTATTGACTTTTATTTCATGGGGGTTCGCAGGGGGCGGATATATCTATGTCGTGGCCATATCCTAGAATTGATCACTTCATGATGTGACCGACGATTTCATGAAATGGTAGAATTTCATGACATGGCCAGCTAAAACTGACTATATCGTATAAGCATCAACGTTTAATGATATTTCCATCAACGTTTGGCCATATCATTTATGTAGGGTTTCCATGACATCAAAAGGTTTAAGGCTATGGCACTCATTACGGGAGGCCTATGTCCAGCAGTGGACTAATATAGGCTGATGATGCTGATGACAAAGGTTTAATGAAAAATTCGAATTAGGAAGGAACTTTATATTTAAAAATTGCTTAATGCAGTTGGCTTTCAGTTTAGACGTTATGCTCGTTTTTCGAGTGACTTTTATAAAATTCCTGTAGTTTTTTATCGTAACGGCTCTTTACTTCATTTTTGTCTTCTATTTGCACATTATTATTCGCTTTTTAACTAAATAATTGTCCGCCGACATGATGCATCACAGAACAGAAACAAACAAACACTCAAAAACCACAGATGTCAAAAACAAAACAATATCAGCGCCTCTTAACGGTAGATAATGTAACTATTTTATGATAATTGTTTGACCTTATCATGAAGTAGCCGTGCGTTTAGCTTTTCATATCGTTAAACGCTGATTATTCATTGATCTGGCCTGACTACATCATGATATGGCCAGCGCGTATTTTCCATTTCATGAAATTCTACCATTTCTTGAAATGGTCGGTTACATCATGAAGTGATCAATTCTAGGATATGGCCACGACATCTATACTAATTTACCTCACTGTTTCGGTTACTATTTACACTGATTTACATGATATTTTCAGAACCGGAAAATATATCTTAGTACCACTCCACTCAACGCTATCCAGCGAAGAACAAGCCCTGGTCTTCAAGAAACCACAGCCCGGCGCTCGAAAGATTGTACTCTCTACGAACATAGCTGAGACGTCGGTTACTATAGACGACTGCGTGTTTGTTATTGACTGCGGGAGGATGAAGGAAAAGAGGTAACATTTGATGCTTCAAATCTGATAGTGCACAGTTTCTATCCCCAGATAACTTACCCCCCTATCTAGAACATTGAACATTGCATTTCAGCTCGATCCGTTCAGTTGTTGGAAGTTGTTCAGACACAAGCACATCAAAGTATCGCCAATCGTAATTTCTAGAGTAGGTAATTTATATAATGCAAGGTACCGCCGAACCTTATGTTGCCCTTTCAAATCCCAAACCAGCGACGCGCCCCTCGGGGTTGCATCGCTGAAGATAGGCAGTAAAATTAATGCCAGCAAACGAGCCTGCCTCAAATCTTATAAACCCCACTTTTCTGTTCTAGATTCGACTCAAACCGCAACATGGAATCCCTTGACCTAGTCTGGGTATCCCGCGCGAACGCGAAACAGCGCAAAGGCCGCGCCGGTCGAGTTATGCCCGGAGTGTGTGTCCATCTTTACACGTCGCACCGACACGACCAGCACTTGTTGGAGCAGCCGGTGCCTGAGATACACAGGGTGCCGCTAGAGCAGCTGTTATTAAAGCTCAAGATACTGCCGCTGTTTCAGCATATGAGTGTGCATGAGGTCTTAGGTAAGTACCTACTATCTGTCGTCCCACCGACACCGCCAGCACTTGTTGGAGCAGCCGGTGCCTGAGATACACAGGGTGCCGCTCACAGAAATCTTAATAACAGTGCCTTGTTATTCAGATTTCTGTGGTGCCGCTAGAGCAGCTGCTGTTGAAGCTCAAGATACTGCCGCTGTTTCAGCATATGAGTGTGCATGAGGTGTTAGGTGAGTACCTACTATCTGACGTCCCACCGACACCGCCAGCACTTGTTGGAGCAGCCGGTGCCTGAGATACACAGGGTGCCGCTAGAGCAGCTGCTGTTGAAGCTCAAGATACTGCCGTTGTTTCAGCATATGAGTGTGCATGAGGTCTTAGGTAAGTACCTACTATCTGACGTCCCACCGACACCGCCAGCACTTGTTGGAGCAGCCGGTGCCTGAGATACACAGGGTGCCGCTAGAGCAGCTGCTGTTGAAGCTCAAGATACTGCCGTTGTTTCAGCATATGAGTGTGCATGAGGTCTTAGGTAAGTACCTACTATCTGACGTCCCACCGACACCGCCAGCACTTGTTGGAGCAGCCGGTGCCTGAGATACACAGGGTGCCGCTAGAGCAGCTGTTATTAAAGCTCAAGATACTGCCGCTGTTTCAGCATATGAGTGTGCATGAGGTCTTAGGTAAGTACCTACTATCTGTCGTCCCACCGACACCGCCAGCACTTGTTGGAGCAGCCGGTGCCTGAGATACACAGGGTGCCGCTAGAGCAGCTGCTGTTGAAGCTCAAGATACTGCCGCTGTTTCAGCATATGAGTGTGCATGAGGTCTTAGGTAAGTACCTACTATCTGACGTCCCACCGACACCGCCAGCACTTGTTGGAGCAGCCGGTGCCTGAGATACACAGGGTGCCGCTAGAGCAGCTGTTATTAAAGCTCAAGATACTGCCGCTGTTTCAGCATATGAGTGTGCATGAGGTCTTAGGTAAGTACCTACTATCTGTCGTCCCACCGACACCGCCAGCACTTGTTGGAGCAGCCGGTGCCTGAGATACACAGGGTGCCGCTAGAGCAGCTGCTGTTGAAGCTCAAGATACTGCCGCTGTTTCAGCATATGAGTGTGCATGAGGTGTTAGGTGAGTACCTACTATCTGACGTCCCACCGACACCGCCAGCACTTGTTGGAGCAGCCGGTGCCTGAGATACACAGGGTGCCGCTAGAGCAGCTGCTGTTGAAGCTCAAGATACTGCCGTTGTTTCAGCATATGAGTGTGCATGAGGTCTTAGGTAAGTACCTACTATCTGACGTCCCACCGACACCGCCAGCACTTGTTGGAGCAGCCGGTGCCTGAGATACACAGGGTGCCGCTAGAGCAGCTGCTGTTGAAGCTCAAGGTACTGCCGCAATTTCAGCATATGAGTGTGCACGAGGTACTAAGTAAACGCTTAGAGTCTAGGTTTATCATAACTCTCTTGTTTCTTATACCTAGTCATGATCATCATTTCAGCAAAAAGACGTTAACTGCTGGAAATAGAGATGCGCGATAGAGCGTCAACCAAGTTCGGAAAGAAAACAGCGACGCAATCGCAGTCTGTATCTTTACATGAACCATTGGGCACTGTTTTGGTCCTTTCCGTATCTCGGACATAATTCTACCTCCAGACTTGCAATTTTGCATGACTCGTAAACTGCACAAATAGAGTAAGAATCCCAAGTTTCATCAGAAAGACTGAGTTGTACGTGTACATGATTCATGCGTGCAGCATTTCAGCGTCCTTTATAGCAGCGGTCAAAACTTTTCGGACGCACAGTATCAACCAATCGGTCTCCATTCTCAAGTCTTCATCATTTCTGATATTCTTATCCTAACCAGCTGATTTTACTTTCCAGGTAAAACGATAGAACCGCCTCTAAAATCGAACATCGACGGCGCCCTAACCCGCCTGCAAGACGTCGGTGCCCTAGACAAGCGACACACGCTCACGGCGTTAGGCAAGCACCTAGCCGCCTTGCCTGTAGATGTGCGGATAGGCAAGCTGATGTTGTTCGGAGCTATCTTCTGCTGTGTGGACTCTGCGTTGACGGTGGCCGCTTGTCTGAGTCATAAGAGTCCTTTTGTCGCGCCTTTTGGGAAGAAAGTGAGTATCTTTTACTATTGGTTTGATACCTTAAATGTGGATTTGACTATTCGATTTCGCGAGAGTTTGCTCGATTAATGTCCAAAATACAAAATGTACAACTAGGATTAATGTCGCAACACTAATTTTGTCAAACAAGAATTCTGACCAATATGAAAATAGTCCAACTTAAATAAAATACATTTTAGTTTCTACGTTTCGTTTCATGAATATAAAGGAGTCCTTGTTTTAACTTGTTCCTACTTGAGTTAACCCTACCTGTAGGCGTCCCACCCCCGCGAAGCAGGGGGTAGGGGCAACAGTAACTTGCTCTTAATGAAGCCCGCCCAACCCAGGCGAAGCTTTCGTGGCGACTCTCTGACTGAAAGGGTGTTTGTATGTATAATTGCACCCAGAGCCATAATTATGTTAACACAAAAAAGGTTGGACATTTTTATGAATGTACATTTTTAGACTATTTGTCTTTTTTCATAATTGGACATTAGTCGTAAAAAAAAGGGGAATGTTGTGAACACGGAACTTTGAAAGCTAAACGGACAAACCAAAATGGCAATTTTTGTTGTAGAAGCCAAGACAAATATTGGCTTGTTGAGCCATAAGTAGGAGTTAGGAAGCATGTGCGGTCATGGCCTATTGTAGAGAAACTCAAGACCTGCTAGTAGATGTGTGGATAGGCAAGCTGATGCTGTTTGGAGCTTTGTGTGCTGATGCTGTTTGGAGCTATATGCTGTGTGGACTCTGCGTTGACGGTGGCTGCTTGTTTGAGTCATGAGAGTCCTTTTGTCGCGCATTTTGGAAAGAGAGTATCTTTTACTATTGGTTGGGTACCTAAAATTGCGTCGAAGTCAAAATTTTATTGAGACATTTTTTTGATTTCTTAGAAATTACCCAGAGTGCGAGGGTTTACGCACTTTATCTAACAGAAAACTAAATTGAATTGTTTTTTTTTATTTCCAGACAGAAGCAGACGCCAAAAGAAGAGAATTCGCGTGTTCTAATAGCGACCAACTAACAACGCTGAGGGCTTACAGAGTAAGAATACTTAACAATATTATAATCACCTTACCTGTCTATAGATTATACAAGAAGTTATGCGAGGTGGCAGTAAGCAAAATTAAGAATTAGTAATCTTATGGCGCATATTTGTCCTTATCTACATGTATATTCTTTCTTCATGTATATGACAAAATTTTTCATTAATTTATTCACAAAAAAAATTACTAGTATTTACAATTGAAACAATTGAGCTAACTGCCGACTGTTGCAAACAGTCTACAGATAAAACTTTTTAAACTTTCGCGATTTGTTAACATAGTTAATGATTATATCGGGTATTTATCGCGTACCTTTTGTTTTATTTCCCCTACGTTTCTACCGCGTTACAGCGATCGTGGTCACGGGGCGACTGTCGCCCCGGGGCGACCCCACGGACCTAGGGTCATGTATATTATTTTATGAAGTTTAAATAATTCAATAGGGATTATTTGGGTAGTCTAAATGCTCAAATCTTTTAACTCATGACATTACGTCAATTGAGTAATCATAATCACTTGTAAACTCTTATCCAATTTTAAGGATTTCTTTGTACCACAAAATGACCCAGGTGTCAATATTTTTGTGTGTTGAGCTTAGTGGGGCTTTCCACAAAAACCCTAATTAATTAGGTTGGCTAAATAAGTTAGTGAGTTGTCAAACCATAAAAATACGACGAATTTCTGTAACGGTACCTATTGTTCGCGGCGTCGCTCGCCCGCGCTTTTACGGGATAAAATCCTCCCCGGGATAGCTTGTACCACCCCCTGCCAAATTTCATTGAGACCCTTTCAGCTTTTTAGGCATGAAAAGGTTATAGAGAATTTACTTTCGGACTAGTTTATGCCCGCGGCTTCGCACGCGTTGTTTCTATGGAAATGTTTAAAGGTAATTTCTATCCCATGGGACCTAATTTATGGGATAAGGAGTAGCCTATGTTTGATTCTAGGATAAGAATTACTTGTATGCAAAATTATTCAGCCCGATCCGTTCAGTAGTTATGACGTGAAGAGCTAACAAACATCCATCCATCCATACATCCATCCAAAATTTTGCATTTATAATATTAGTGTGATAACAGAGAGAAACAGAGAGACATTACTTTTGGATTTATAAATATTATAGCTACATTTTTTTTTAAATCTTTATTTATAGAGCTTAATCACACTGCGATTATGTCGCTCTTACTAATTAACAAAAAATAGCTACATTTAACAATGCCTTTAATTTTATTGAAGACGCATAAAATAACAATTACTTACATCACACAAATATTATCACTGCAAAAGTTTGAATGTTTAGATGGATGTTTGTTACCTCTTCACGCCATAACGACTGAACTGATTGGGCTAAAATTTCGACATTGAAGTTGCTCTAAGCCTGGAATCAAAGACAGGTTACTTTTTATCCCATAAATCATTTCCATAGAAACAACGTGTCCGAAACATCGATTAGAATCTAGTAAATTATACAAATGCCCGACATAGCATAAGCAAGATCTATCTGAAGTAATGGAGAGACAGCTGTAATACAATAAAACATTTTGATTTTCAGAAATGGCAGGTCGCAATGTCCCGAAACTCACACGCAGCCCTAGCATTCGCTAGCGAGAACTTCCTATCTCACAAGACATTGCTAATGTTAGCGGACATCAAACACCAGCTGTTAGGTTTGCTAGCTTCAATCGGCTTCGTGCCTGATATGCCGGCTTTACGACGCAAGATGAGGAAGGATTCTGTGCTCAGTTTGACGGGGGAAGAGGTAAGTTGAATGAGGGTAGTTTTTATGAGATTCCATAGCATTCTCGGTCGTGAAAAAGAATTCTGAACTCAGGCCAAAATATCTTACTGGTCCTGTGAAGCAATTCATCAACAGAGAAGAACAAATCACTTCAAGTACCTACTGAACAATAGTTTGTATTGTCTAGCATTATTTTATTTATTATTGTTTGCGCAAATGCAATAAGTAATTTATTAATGCTGGACCGATTAATGTAATTTACGAAATATCCAACCCAACTCTTCCCACGGCGGGTGTCTTAAGTGGCGGCGGGTGACTAAGGGATATCCACCAGGGGCGGGCAGCAGCGCCCCCTGCAGAACAATTCTACCACCGAACTGGGATCCCCAACCCGCATGCCCAGCGTGGGGATTATGGGCATTACCCCCCTGTGATAAAAGCCAATCAGGGGGAGGCCTGCGTCCGATAGTGGACAAATACAGGCTGTTGAGGTTGAGGATATGCAATGAATGGTGTTTGGTGTGTAATATTGCTTTATTGTCTGCAGCTCAATGTCAATGGGAATAATGATCGGCTGCTGGCGGCCATTTTGTGTGCGGCGCTATATCCAAATGTTGTCAAGGTAAGGTACCTATACCACGTACAACAAACGGCAGCCTTATAATTTAAGGCAAACCGTATCGGACACTGCGAGCTCGATGCCCATAGCTGGCCAGAGGCAGCTCAGAATCGAGATGCCTGGAGAAGTCTTGTGTCTGAAGCCAAGATCCACTTTGGGTCGCTGAGCCGCAAGAGTAGGTATCGGACTTTTGTAAAATAAACCAATAGAATCGCGAGTTCATGACGTGATGATCACGTGATTATACTTACCTAAGCCCTGAGTTTGGTGAGTCGATAGTATCGTATCGGCGACGACGAGGAACCTTTTTAGTATGGGATTTGATACAATACCCCCCGTGCGCATTAAGACTAATATCAGGTATCCTATACAAATATGGAACGTGTAAGTTGTGTAGATAAAAATGAGATGAAGATGACAGGACAGCATGCTATCCCTCTGAATGAATGGAACACATTCAGCGCCAAATCCCGTGAGCCGTTTCGTCCATTGTCATGTACCCGAAAAATAGGACAATGAACGATTTTGTGAAAAATAAAATAACCACTTCCCAACCCACTTACACTAAAAGAATGCGCCAGGCCTGAGGTTTAATTTTTGTCTTTAAAATGTATAGAACGTGTGCGCCTAAAGAGACCACAGTAAATAAATAAATAATGGACTATTCACACAGCATTATCTAGCCCCAAGCTAAGCAGATCTTGTGTTATGGGTACTAGATGACTGATATACTTAGTACAATACACTACATAGATAGATATTTTTTATTATACATAGAATACATCCAGAACGCCCTGGACTAATGTCTGCAGATCGTACAAACATTTGTCCCGAGGCGGGAATCGAACCCGCAACCTCCTGCGTCGCAGGCGGGCCTTCGCCCGCTGCGCCACTGAGGTCGTCATGCTCTAACCAAATAGAGGAATGTATACTTTTGAATACACTGCAGTATTTTCTGAAACACTGTGTATTCAAAAGTATTGAGTGTCTGCACTCAATACTCAATATATTTATTGTCGTCTCACTGTGTGAGTTGTGTGACTAAAAGATACACATGGTGCTTTAAAATGATAGCTGGATAGCTGACTTATATCGTCGTCGAATCACCCCACCAAAATCCGCTGCATTATACGCGATACAATAAAATATACCTTAAACCACTTCATACAAAGCCTATTTTTCCTCCCCAGGTCCTAACCCCAGAGAAATCCTTTCACATGCAAGCTGGGGGTGCAATACCCCGCCAGCCAACCCCCGACGAGCTCAAATTCAAGACCAAATCCGACGGTTACGTAGCCCTGCACCCATCATCTGTTAATTCACAAGTGGGGTACTACCCGAGCCCTTATCTAGTGTACCAAGAGAAGGTGAAAACATCTAGGGTTTTTATACGGGAGTGTTCTATGGTGCCGCAGCTGCCTTTGGTGCTATTTTCTGGTGAGTTTTAATTCTACGTTCCAAATTCTAACTACGTACCTACCTTGTTTTATTTTTGTTTCATCCAAAAAATAAAATGAATAATTTCGCTATTCTTCTAATTAATAATTTCGTTATTCAAATTAATATTTTCGTTTATCTTCACAAACAAGGGCCAAGGGTACTCTTTAAAACGAAATCGAAGTTTCTGATTCAATTTCGTACAAACGCTAATCTTATGCAAGCGACATAAGAGTTGGTTTTGCACGGCAACGAGAACGAAACTGCGATATTCCTTTTCCGAGTAGGCCTCAAGGTCCGTAGGGAACCTAAATTTTAGTTAACGTACATTTATAACTAAAATCAACATTATTTCTATAGACTCCAAAACGACGGTCAATGGTCGTTTTGGAGTAGATCGTGTGTCAAAAATTCATAGCAAATGGCTTACACTGTGCGCACATCTTCTTAGCTGTTATCTAAGTTCCTCGTAGAACCTAGAAAATGGTAAAAACCCGATTTTTTATTTCACGCGTGACGTACCTACCACCGTAAACGAATTTTCTACCAAAATTATAAAATTTATTTAAAAAAATTTGAGAGGTGTCAAGGGACACCCGGAGGGAACGAAGTTCCTTTGGATTAATCTCGCGTCCTCGCGTCATCTTCAGTGAGGCCGCAGAAAACTGATATATCCCGCTCACTCCAATGACACGTTGCGCGAGCGAGCGGAACACACGATTGTTCGAATCGAAGCGCACCTCGGCTCAACTCGGCTGCGGTCGTCGCGTCGGTTCTCCTCGGTTTTCTTCGTCAAAAAGTGTCGTTACAACTTTTCGTATGAATTTTATCCGTCTAGCCCCCTTGCGCGCGCGATAAGAAACTGTAAGTAATGTAGTGTTTTTTTTCCTTTTTATTCAGGCTGCAGTTTAGCAGTGGAGCTACACAACGGAACGTTCATTGTATCTTTAGAAGACGGATGGATCATGTTCCAGGTGGAGAAACACGAGGTAAGAACCGAGATGTGGTGCGGCGGTATCCGCCTGCGACGCAGGGGGTTGCGAGTTCGATTCCCGCCCTGGGACAAATGTTGGTGCGATCTGCAAATATTTGTTTAGGGTGATTGAGTATTGTCTATGTATAACACAAAATATATATCTATGTGATGTATTGTATTAAGTATATTAGTCCTCATAGTACCCATAACACAAGCTCTGCTTAGCTTGGGGCTAGATGGTGCTGTGTGGATTGTCCAGTATTATTTATGTATTTCAGTGTTTGGTTATACAACTGAACAACTGAAAATCTCTTTTATACTACACCTGCTCGGAAAGTTGCCTTTTCCTTTTACATTTATAGAATAGAAAGTATGTCTTTGCAGGCCTATAGGAAACCGGGTGGAAAAACTCTATGGAATTTCATTTCTCACGTGTTTTAGCGGGAGGAAAAAGTGTATGGAAATCCATTTCTAACGTGTTATTTTTTTTTTTTCCTAAAAGATCGGCCGGTAGCTATGGTTATTTTCGTTCGGTCAAACGACAAAAAGCTTTTACTCCAAGTCCATTAGGCCTCCTCCGATTTCCGAACAATATTTTGAAAAAAGAACCCAAAGGCTGGCGCGGTCAATGAGGTTTTACCAACATCATTGGGCGCGATTTCAATTAATATTTAATTCTGCTTTTTATTTTCCTCGAAGGTGTAGTATAAAGCACTATTTATCACTCGGCAGAAAGTGCGATTCCTACCTCGTGTGTTTTAAGGCCCTCGGCTGCGCCTCGGGCCCAAAACGACACACTCGGTAGGAATTGGTCACTTTCTCGCCTTGGTGTAAAATGCACTATTGTATCTTATTATTTACTTTGTTAAAGTCTATTTCCCTTTCACAGGTAGCAGAAATGCTCAAAACAATACGAGTGGAACTAATAAACTTGTTGGAAGAGAAAATCAATGATCCTAGCCTGAATCTCCTTCACTACGAGAAGGGAAACAAAATCATAAATACTATAGTGCAAATTATAACTAAAGATTGAAGTGACTCGTGAAATAATGTGTTGTAGTGACAGAGAATATTCATCATCAACACTCCCTAACCGTGGTCCCACTGCGATGTCCCACTGGTGGGACAAATCTTTTTCGTGGTCCCACCAAACACACACTTGACCGTTCAACATATGGCTCTGGGTGCAATTATATATATACACCCTTTCAGTCACAGAGTCGCCACGACCCCCCCCCCCCTCCCCCTTCGCGGGGGTTGGACGGGCTTCGTTAGGAGTAAGTTAATGTTGACCCCCCCCCCCCCCCCGCTACGCGGGGGTGGGAGGATGTGGACGGTCAACAAGTGTGTGTTCGGTGGGACATCGCAGTGGGACCACGGTTCCGTCACTATCATCAACACCAGCCCACAAAGTCTACTGCTCTAATAGACTGCTGCTACATAATAAGTGCCAAGTAAGGTGGCAATACAGGGCCGCGATCACGGTGTGGTAAGGCACGCCATTACGGCTCAAACGTTAGCAGTTGATACGTTAGCGTGCGCGTTCACAGGCCGGCATCGGACAATCCGCTGATAAGCGCGTCCACTGATCGGCAATCCGAATGACGTCATTCGCATTAAATGGAAAAGTTGCCAATAATCCTCGCAGCATTGCCGACAGTCCGCTCCGTGCGGTGCGGATCTTTTATGTCAAACCATTGATGGGGCCAGTGTGGATTGTCCGATGCCGGCCTGTGAAAGCGCACCCTAACGTTTCAACTGCTAACGCTTGAGCCGCAATGCCGTGCTTTACCACACCGTGATCGCGGTCCGGATTGTTCACCACCTCCACGAAAAAGCAGTAAAATTATCGCTATTCTGTCGCTTTCCATACAAACCTAAAGCGATACCGATGTGGCGAAGACAAACTACACAACCCAAATAACTTCGAAATTGGAAATAGTTATTGACTTTTTACGTTTTCAATGAATTGACGTATTTTAATATTCTTTAGTATCGGAGTCATTTTAAACCGGTGATATTTTGATTAATTCAAAATAATATTATGATTAAATTATTAAAATAAAAAATGTATGAATTGAGTATGGCTATAGCATAAAAACTTATAGTATCGAAAACGTTTATAAATTCAAAATAACATAGATCTATAATTTTATGCGTAAATAATAAGCTACCAAAGAATTTTTTACCCTAAAATGAAACTTGTGCCCCTTTTTCGATTTCGTCAAGGAGATAAGGTCAACGACCTGCCAAGTTATCTGGCACCTAGACATAGACCTCTGATAACAGAGGATATTGAATGTGGTCTAATTTTGTTTGTTAAACATTTCATTGCCCAGACCGTGCTCCTCCTCGAAGCTGCCGCCGAAGCGGGCAGTGAATGCGCTATCGCAAACTGGGCAGTGAATGCGTCAAGAGCTTGTTTTTGAGTAAGGATCAATCTCAAACTAACTACTGGTCCAATTTTGAACATTATTTCACGAATATAAAGCCACATTATCCCTGAGTGACGCAAGCTACGTTTTTCTAGGTACCGCGCGAGTGAAGTCGCGGGCAGAATATAGTAACCCAATAATGATGAGATTTGGTGGACGCAAAGTTCCTTTTATTAACGTGAACCATAAGTGTTCAAATTAATATAAAGTTAGTTTTATACTGCTTCCAAAAGGTTTGCGATACTTTGAGCTACATGGCGCTCACTGATGTTTTTTATTTTAATTGTAGTAATACCGATTGATATTATAATTATAACTTAACCACCCCTGCTAACTGGGGCAACTCTAAAAATTAGAAAAAGTGTATGTGATTTTACTATAAGTAGCCTTGATTTTGTACAAATAAATAAGAAGCACGCGCACTAAAGTATTAACATTCTTTATTTTATTTATATAGAGGTCGTTCTTAATGTAATTTGTTTTTGATAAATTATTATTTATATGCGTTCTTTTATATTATGTGTCCTTTATTGATGCGTTACACGATGTCATGTAATTTTAAAGCATACCATAAACTCATTATGAATGTAAGCGGGTTAACTACGAACCTATTTTGTGTTGGAAGAACACCAACGTTTCATCCCTTAACGAGGGACTTCATCAGGGTGAGTGCGGTTCGCGTCGCGCCTGTACCGCGTCCTTCCGCGCACTACGGGCTAGGGCACGCAGAGCACGGGTCGTAGGCGCCGGGGGTGGTGGGGGGCACGCTGCTTGTCGATGCTGTTGAGTAGGAGAGCCAGCTTCTCGCGGAGATATCACTGTAGTTATACTTTGTGTACATACGGAACTAACAGTATCTACATCCGGCTCTATACTGCTATCCGACTTCCCAAGGAGACACGGCTTCCAAGCGGGTGGTAAGTTCCAACCTCTATCTCTATTGAAGTTGGGTCGTCGTTCAATCTCTATCGCCTCGCGTATCTTCCGGGGAACAAAGAATTTTTCCCTAGACAAGACACGGGCTTTGTCGAAACGAACGTAATGCGATGGTCCTTCCTCAATAAAGTGTTCTACCACCGCCGAGCTATTGGTGTCAACATTCTTTACGGCGCGTATGTGTTCAGAGAGCCTGGTGGATATGTTCCTCTTCGTTTCACCAATATAACATTTGCCGCAGTCACATGGGATCATATACACACCTGGGACGTCCAGCGGCTGCCTATCCTTGGGAGAGCGAAGTAAGTGCCGTAGTTGTGTATGAGGCCTAAAGATCGTCTTAATGCTATATTTTCTTTGCAGTAAGTAACCAATCTTATCAGTAAGCCCCTTTACAAAAGGTAGGTATGTGACAGCTCTCTCGGCGGAATGGGGCCGCTTTCTTTCGGACATATTGGCAATGCGGCAGCTCTGTCTCCATCCATAACCATTCCGCTCTAGTACCTCTTTGACGTGCTGTAGTTCACTGTCTATATATTGTGGGTCGCACAGCCTTAGAGCTCTATTTATAAGGGTGCGAGGCACTGAAGCAAGGTGTGACGGATGATGGTGCGAGTCAGCCTTTAGGTATCTGTCTGTATGCGTTGGTTTGCGGTAGACCGTATGTATCAATCGCCCTGAGTGTAATCTCTGAACCAACACATCCAGAAAAGGCAGAGCTCCGTTTTTCTCATACTCCACCGTGAATGCTATCTTTGGATGGATCCCATTGAGGTGTGCTAACAGTGTGTTGACATGGTCTTTGTGTATGATGGCAAACACGTCGTCCACATAGCGCCACCAATGTCTCGGCCTCATGGGTGCATTTTCCAACGCCATGCCTTCAAAATTCTCCATGTAGATGTTAGCTACAACTGGTGCTATCGGTGACCCCATGGCTACACCGTCCTTCTGTAGGTAATAATTACCTCGCCATAAGAAGTATCCACTTGTTAAAGTGTGTTCTATCACCTTCATGTATTCAATAGGTATTCCTGCCGTATTCAATATGTTTTGAATAATTTGTAATGTTTCTGCTATTGGTACATTCGTAAACAAGGAGGACACGTCGAAACTCACCAGGCATTCATGATCTTGCAGCAAGATATCTTCCAGGAGCTGGGTGAAATGTGTTGAATCTTTCACATAGCTGGAAGTCTTTCCTACGTACGGCTGTAATAGGTTCGCCATGTATCTTGCTGTTTTGTACGTCGGTGAGTCTATCTGGCTAACAATAGGGCGAAGGGGCCAATTCGGTTTATGGACCTTTGGTAGACCATAGATTTTAGGAGATGTAGGGTTTAGGGTTCTTCCAACACAAAATAGGTTCGTAGTTAACCCGCTTACATTCATAATGAATTCGTCAAACTACGAAAGTTTTTATAGTAACATACCATAAACATTATTTTTATGTCATCTCAGAACAAGATACAAAATTTATTTGTTTATATTGTCTGACCGACGATTTGACTCTTATTTATTATTTAACTTTTTGTTTTTCTGTAATCAATTTTAAAAGTTATTTAAGGCTCTACCTCCCCGAACACTAGCGCCGCCACATATTTTATCTTATTATTACGTCGAAGAAAGGAAATTCCAAAAATTACGTTGTGCAATTTGTGATACCTATCATAAGCATTTTTTTAATGCCTCTATAAATTTTTTAGTTTGTATAGTGTAGGCAGAGATGCGAAGTTGCTCTTTTTTGCCACCATGGTGGCCAAAAACAGCAACTTCTCAACTCTGCTTAAAGTATACAAAATAAAAAAATTACAGATGCATTAAAAAAAAGCTTATGATAGGATTCACAAATTGCCCAACGTTATTTTTGGCATTTCCTTTCTTCGACGTAATAATAAGATAAAATATGTGGCGGCGCTGTTCGGGGAGGAGGAGCCTTAAGTAAACAGGACTCTATTTGACGATAAAGGAAACGTGATGTTACGTCTCTTTTGAATGTGGGATTTCCGTAGTTCCATATACGCACGAAAGAGGCGCTGTACCAAATTGTATCGAAAAAGAAGACGTATACAATACCGTTTCTCTTTTATTAAAATTTGAAAAGTATCTACCCATCTGACTCTTGTACTAGATGGATACGATCGGGAAATAAAAAGTTTCGTTCGTCAACACTGTGAAAGAGTGGAACTTTTTATTTCCCATTCGTCAACAGTGTTGACGACAGGGTGTTACCGAGCGGGAATGACTCGACGTCACGATCACATCTGAATCGTCAAATAGACTCTCCCCTCTGTACATTTCCAGGGTCAGTTTAACGACCTAGAAACAATACAACATAAAAACATTTACAGCGTTTTATAAGCCATAGGCTTCTTAAAACTTACCTAGTAATTAAGTTATTGTATACAACATTTGTAGGATGTGGCAAACCCTAATTGTCGTACCCAACAATTATTCGGGGATAGACAAAATTCATCATCTTGGATTTTCTCCGGTTGTAACAACATAATCAAATTGTCTTATTGTATTATTCTTATACCATGTGTAAATGTCTATTAATGTACTTACACCAATAAATCCCAGTGATCGAAGCCGCTCTTTTATTTACGTGGAGAGTTTCCCCTTCAGTGCTATCAAACAAGACTAACCTACGATGATTGCGAGAAAGTGAGCAAGACGGAGCGCAGGCAGCCGAGCACGGTCTTGTAGGTATTTAGGTGTTTTGAAAAGTATTTGTATGTCATAATAAAAATATTTTCTAGTGATGCACTGCGTAATAACGTTTGCAATGTTTTGGTACACATTTTGTGATATTTTATTCATTTTTCTATTCACACTGATCATTCAAAGTTTCATTTACCTAGAGGTAACTTTGTTTCTTTTCTTTTATTCAGCCTATTCCGTCCCACTGCTGGGCAAAGGCGTCCCCCAAATGTTTCCACTCCGTGCTTGACTCTCACTTCCACTTTGTTTCTATCGGGTGAAATATCACCAATCGTGTTTTAGTCTAGTGATGCACTAGAAAATATCCTCAATGTATGAACTTCACCTTTATTCCATCCAGTCCTACCAATAGTTCGATAGTCGAACTGTTTGGATGTTTTTTTCAAATTGTTATACTGACGGATCGAACTATTTGGAAACATTCGGTGTTGATAATACATTGCTGGCTTTACCTATCTGATAACCACTTAGAAACACTCTTAAAACATTACATTTCACCCGTCATGACCTACGGAGCTGAGACGTGGACACTCACGGTAGGGCAGGTCCACCAGTTTAAAGTCGCTGAACAAGCTATGGAAAGAGCTATCCTCGGAGTTTCTCTGAAAGATAAGATTCGTAACGAATACATCCAACAGAGGACCAAAGTTATCGACATAGCTTAAAGAATCAGCAAGCTGAAGTGGCAGTGTGCCGGCCATATCTCGTAAAGAACCGACAACCGCTGGGGTAAACGTGTTCTTGAGTGGAGACCACGACTCGGCAAACTTAGTGTAGGACGCCCTCCGGCCAGGTGGAATGACGCTCCGCGAAAGACTGCAGGCAGATGCTGGATGCGGCAAGCTGAAGACAGGGCGCTATGGCGCTCATTAGGGGAAGCCTATGTCCAGCAGTGGACTAATATAGGCTGATGATGATGATATCAGTCATCTGAACCCAGAGTTCGGTGAGTCGATAGTATTGTCTCGTGAACGACACGTTCCATTTTTGATTTGACCGGGTTATGTTTTTCGAGTGTTTCTCATGCTACGGCCATACTATCGCGATAACGCGAAGATTTGCGCTGTCGCGACAAGTCTGGCCAAGAAGTTCGTTCTATCGCGAAGCATCATTGCGACAACAAATGCCCTTAGCGACGCTGTCGGTAAACTGCCGGACATCAAAGGGTTTTGTCGCGACATAAGTTCGTGCGGTTGGCTACACTTCGCGCGCGCTTTGTTGACAGCGAGACGCCGAGCAAATTCATTAGGTTTTGGACATTATTTTGTATGAGACGATTTACACAAAAATAATACTTAATTATGACCTGGTGTCTTCACTAACGTGTTCGGATCTGCAGTTCACGTAGTGTCCGTGAATAACCAATATGTGACCCTGTAGATCGATGACTGAGCATCACAATAATAAAATATTGAACCTAAATGCGAAAGTATGGATGCTTTGATGGATGTTTCTTACTTCTTCACTCTAAAAGTACTGAACGGATCGGGCTGAAATTTTGCATGGGTAGATCTAGGCTTGACATGAAACATAGGTTAGGTTAGGCACTTATATAATAAATAATAATAATAATAAATAATGCTGGACAATTCACACAGCATTATCTAGCCCCAAGGTAAGCAGAGCTCTTCTGTTATGGGTACTAGATAACTGATATACATAATAATATACGAGTACCTACATAGATAGATATTTTTTTTATATATAGAAATCGACCAGAACACCCTGAACAAATATCTGCAGATCGTACAAATATTTGTCCCGAGGCGGGAATCGAACCCGCAACCTCCTGCGTCGCAGGCAGACCTTCGCGCACCGCACCACAGAGGTCGTCTCATATATAATACTTAGGTACTTTTTATCCCATAAGTCAGTTCCCATGGGATAGAAATAACCTTTAAACCTTTCCATAAAAACAACAACACGAAGACGTGAGCAGAAACTAGTAGTTTCATAATACGTGCCTTAGACCCGTAACAATTATTTGTAGATCACAACCTTACCTACCCAACAAAAGCCACGTTTTTCATAAATCAAATATACAAGGATCCGTTCTACCTTTCCTCGCAAACCTAAAAACACCGTTGAAATATGAGTGCATCAATCACCGGACGGACAGAGGCTGCGGACGTAAACGTAACGTAAGGACGTAACGACCGTGATGTATTACTGTTACCTTGACGCTTGGATTTGTTTTGTACGGCCCTTTCGTGGTCTTTCAATTACGGTAGGTAGTAGTTAACTGGTCTCTCATCTTCTTTCTAGTGAAAGAAGACCAGTTAACTACTTCGTGAAGAGTAAATCAATAACACTGTATTTCGGTGTCCGTCAAGGTAGCGTACACATAATCGATATCACGTTTGTTGATATGCCAATAAACTCTGCATAAACAGTGTAGAATTAGTGCAAAAGTAAAATAAATACTGCCTCTTTGGTTTAAGAAATAATGACCATTCTTAGTGGGTACGCTAGCTTGACGTCAAGGCAGCGTACCCATTAAAAAACGAAATAATTCCTATAGAAAACGAGCTTTTCTTATTATAAATGCTATATGTAAAAATACTGCGAGAAATACTGCTTCTGCCTGTGGTCATACTTTATGCAATTTCGTAGTGCAACAATATAAAAAGTTGATGTGAAGTGCTAGGAACAAATGCATTTTGGTACAGTCGCACACAACAAATAATAAACACCAATGCAAAATCCGGATAATACGCATTTCATCATTCACAAATCCGGATATTAATTCGAATGAAATGTCAAATTTAAACAACATCTTTTAACTAGCTCTTGTTTGCGGTTTCGCACGCAATTTCTTAAGCGTCAGTAGTTGGTATAGCGTGTACCAGTTTAGACATTTGGCATTACAGTGTATCTGGCTATTCAACTAGTCTTCAACTACTTTCAACTAGGCTATTTACTTGAAGAAGGCAGTTCCACGAAGTAGCGTTTGAACCTTTTGAACCCACCGAAAACTCATTGAACGACTACCTGAACAGAAATGTGCGCGGGAGACGCGGTGTATGGTGTGGCACGGGGCTACCCCCGTCGTATTTATGCTTAATGCCTACGCAGGCATTAAGCATTAGAGCTGTAGCAAACCGTATGTATTCGGTACTAAGTAACGGGTGCGCCATCAAGTACCGAGTAACGAAACGTTACACACGAATGCATTTCGTTATTCGCATCTTTCGTACTTTGGGTACCTTACCTACACTGTTTCAGTTCACGCAAGTACCGTTGATGCGTGTATTGAAATGTTTGTTAATCGTATGTTTTACGCATTTGCGCGCTTATTCGGTGAATTTAAAAAAGTACGTAACAAAGAACGATGACTGATCTAAGAAAAGAATTTTGCGAGTAGACTCGATGTATGATATTAAACGAATCATGTGAAATAATCGAAAAACAAAACACGGGGCATAGACAACTAGTCAGGTGGCTCACAGAATACAATATTTAATTTTTGGATTCTACACAAAGGCGCATTGAGGAACGCGTTTAGAACACGTTGTGACGTCATGAGAATCATGGCCCTGTACGCGTACGCAATACGACTCGATTCGATGCTCTAACATAGCATGTTATCATGAGGTATCAGAAGTAACGAGTAACGATACGATAGTAACGAGTACTAATTGATAAAGTAACGAATACATACGGGTACGCTTTTTGTCGTTACTTTTACACCTCTATTAAGCATAAATACAATACGATATATAGGTACCTATGTACGTAGCCGTGCAGCAAAACTGGAGTAACCGGAATAACACGAAGAAAAAAGCAAGGAAAAAGCACGAAGAAAAATTGAAATTCTAAATAAAACTTATTTACGAGCTCTATTATTTTTGCCTTAAACAATAATATTATGAGTATTATTACAGTTATCTACTATGAGTATTATTACAGTTATCAGAATTATCGTAGCATAGTTAGGCAAATAAAAAGTAGGTACTTACCTGTAAAGATTAATTAAAGAGTAGATAATTAAAATCATAATGACTTATAATACCTACTTACGTAGGTAAGTATAGATCCTAGGTAGGTATATGTCTAGCCTCTATTATACCTACACAGCAGTAGGTAAGGTACAGAACAGACATGATTATACTTACATAGGTAGGTATGTATAACAAAAGCATGTACGATCTACCAATAACTTAAGCACGGTAATATTAACTATATAATATACATACCTACCTACCGTAACAAAGGCATTCAATTCTAAGATAAAATAGGTACCTACCTACTAGAAAAAGATATCGCGACTATTCGGCCGAATCCAGCTCACTCACGCACGTGTGGTTTTACATCGCGTTGTCCCTCACGCACCATGCGCATACCGGTTTGTTTTTTATGTTCACTGTTTCTGTGATCTATTTTTGTTTGGGTTTATGTAGAGATTGCAATCCGGATTATTCGAAATCCGAATTATTCCGAAAACTTGCCATTTTTATTTATACGGATATATGCATCTACATCTACCAAATACATTACTGAAAGAAATATTAGTGCAACAAACTTTGTCCCGAGTCAACAAACTTTGTTGCCAGGTAACGATCTGTTAAAGATAACGATCTGTTAAAGAGTGTTGGCATCTGCCGCTGCTGGAGAAGGCCAGCTAAGGACAAGGTGCCTAGCCAGATACACTGTAATGCCGAGTGTCTAAACTGGTACACGCTATCTTAAGAAATTGCGTGCGAAACCGCAAACAAGAGCTAGTTAAAAGATGCTATTTAAATTTGACATTTCATTCGAATTAATATCCGGATTTGTGAATGATGAAATGCGTATTATCCGGATTTTGCATTGGTGTTTATTATTTGTTGTGTGCGACTGTACCAAAATGCATTTGTTCCTAGCACTTCACATCAACTTTTTATATTGTTGCACTACGAAATTGCATAAAGTATGACCACAGGCAGAAGCAGTATTTCTCGCAGTATTTTTACATATAGCATTTATAATAAGAAAAGCTCGTTTTCTATAGGAATTATTTCGTTTTTTAATGGGTACGCTGCCTTGACGTCAAGCTAGCGTACCCACTAAGAATGGTCATTATTTCTTAAACCAAAGAGGCAGTATTTATTTTACTTTTGCACTAATTCTACACTGTTTATGCAGAGTTTATTGGCATATCAACAAACGTGATATCGATTATGTGTACGCTACCTTGACGGACACGTATTTCGTGATAAAGATTTAAAATTTGGGGTGCATTAAGTGCTACGCAGGGTTAGACTTGGTGCACCTAGGTGAATTAAGCACAGCTTTCAATATGGCACCCGGTAGACTTAATTCTGTCAGCTGTGTGGTGCCGGCTTAGAATTTGCACCATCCCAACTCTTCCCGCGGGTGTCGTAAGAGGCGACTAAGGGATATCCACCGGGAGCGGGCAGCAGCGCCCCCTGCAGAACATTCTACCACCGAACTGCGATCCCCAACCCGCATGCACAGCGTGGGGATTATGGGCACTATCCCCCATGAGATAATAGCCAATAAGGCGTTTATCAGGGAGGCCTGCGTCCAGCAGTGGACCAATACAGGCTGTCGAGGTTGAGGTTGAGACTTAATTCACCTGGATGAACTTAATTTATGTTGGCTTACAAAATAAGCACTTCGGACCAGCCGTAATGTACACCAGATGAATTAAGTCGATCGAGTGCTACCTATGTTGAAAGCTGTGCTTAGTTCACCCAGGTGCACAAGTCTACCTACTCTGCGTATAATGCACCCAGGTGATTTACTCCAGGTAAAATAAGTCTACCGGGTGCTATACCTATTGAAAGCTGTACTTAGCTCACCCAGGAGCACCAAGTCTACCCTGTGCTTTTCTTCCCCGAACACTAGCGCTGCCACATATTTTATCTTATTATTACGTCGAAGAAAGGAAATTCCAAAAATTACGTTGGGCAATTTGTGAATCCTATCATAAGCTTTTTTTTAATGCCTCTATAATTTTTTTAGTTTGTATAGTGGCAGGGATGCGAAGTTGCTCTTTTTTGCCACCATGGTGGCCAAAAACAGAAACTTCGCAACTCTGCTTAAAGTACCTACACAAAATAAAAAAATTACAGATGCATTTAAAAAAAGCTTGAAATTGGATCACGAAATCTCTGGAACCTTTACAATTAGCTTTTCTTTTCTAGTCATCTCAGTGTAGGTACTGCATCTTGGTTGTACCTACGCAGTCGATACAAGCAGATTATGTACGAAGAAGACGAGGCTTGATTCCAGAATTCTGCAAGACTACCAGGCAGTCAAAACGAGTGACGATCGGTCGGTCTAAAATATCCTGCTTTTATGAATTGCCTTGCTGCAGCTAAAGTAGCTAAAACATAAGGTACCTACCTACATAGTACCTACTTAAACAAAATAAAAGATTTTCAATAAATAAACTTAGCGTTGTTATGTTTTACAATCACAAAAAATATAAATCACCTTACCTATGTACAAATTCACAAAGAAAATGACAGTCAAATAATAGAAATAAATTAGAACTAGTAGGTATTTACAATTGAAACAATTGAGCTAACTGCAGACTGTTGCATAAAAATTAATAATAGGACTTTGATATCACTTTTAAATCGTATTTTCATCATCACGTTGACTTCGTTATTTTATTTTGTTCTTGGACGAAATTTCAGTATCAATCCAACATCCTAATAATTTATGTGTGCTATCTCGCTGGCTATTATTGCTGATCGAACTGGAACTTAGTGCCCATAACCTTAGCACACTGAGTAGGACAACCGCTCAGGTCAACTCCTTTTTCCATCATGTCTGCATAGTTCAGCTCAGCTAGGACCTGGTAGCCACATTTACCCGCGAGTACCTGTGAAGTTGTCGCTGTGAAGACGGTTGCAGTGGCTGGAATGTCAAGAGCTTGGCATAGGGGTTTCCTGAAATTAAAATAAGATCAATTATGTAAATTTAATAGCGCCATCTAGTTAAAAGTGCCAATGCCGAAACAAGTCTGAACTCTGCTTGGTACTAATATTATAAATGCGAAAGTTTGTGTGAATGTTTGTTAGCACGTATCTCCGTAACTACTTAGCCGATTTAGATAAATTCGGTAGGAAGAGGAGCGAAGTTGCTTATTTTGGCCACCATAGTGGCAAAAAACCTTTACAGGAGCATTAAAAAAAAGCTTATGATGTACCTCATACTGCCCAATCAATTTTTGAAAATTCCTACGTTTAACAGAATAATTAGATAAAATAGGTGGTGGCACTGATTTGTGTCGGGGTTGCGCGCTAAGGAAGTTTTGGCGACATGTGAGTAGATACCACTCTAATTTTTGCTCTGTAACGATGATTGAACTAAATTTAGTTATGGTTGCGCGTTGTGCTGTGATCATTAATTTAGAATATCGCGTTTATGTATTTACGCATGCAACCGGCATGACAGGGACGCGGCCGCTACACCGGGCTGGGGGAGAACATCTGCGTCTTGGTCCATGAAAGTGTTAAAAGGCACAAACGGTCTATGGGCTTGGTCCTGAAGGCCTATTCAAATTCTCCAAAACGGAATGGCGTGTTTCGTTTCGTCCAATGTGGGCACTCTATTACACTGAATTAGAGTAGGGTACCAATATGCACAACAATTTTGGAGAATTAAAACAGGCCTCCATCCTTTTGACAAAGGAAGGATCGATCAATGCCAAATGGTAGTAGGTATTCATAAATTGATTGACCCTTGTAATTAAAATTAAATTTTATTCCGCTAGATAGTTACCTAGCAAAAACCAAGGGAGTAGGTTCATGTCATAGTTACACTAACCGTTGTAAGTAGGTACTAATTAGTTCTAGTAGATATGTCATGCTCAATCAGGCAGCAGGTTGTAGCCCATTGGACGTCGTATCTTTTGACATCTCTTCACTTCACGTAGGTACTTTAGAGGACATTCACAAATACTGACCTAGCTTCAAACAGCCTAGCGCCAATGTTTTGTCCTCTATGCTCCGGCAGTACGGTAAGCCCACTGGAAGTGAGGTACCTATCAACTCCAAATACGGTGAACACGTCTACGAGACCTTCTGCTGTCATCAGTGTGAGTAGGATTTTCTTCCAAGATTCGCCAACAACCTGAAAAGACAGGGGTTTTGTGAATTATACCTACGGATCACCTAGAACTCCTAGAAGGTAGGTACCAGCCAATCTTATTGTTAAATTAAAATCTGAGGCAATAAAACTGTAAGATAATTTTGTTAATTAGGTTCCTTTCTTATCTAACAAGGAAAAAAATAAAGTTATCTAACAAATGGGTAGGATTTGATAAGTTTATATTTTGATAAGTGATGCACTGTAAACAAGAGTCTTTTATTTTGATCTAATCTAAAATGTTATAATATATTTTATCAACAGGAAAAAGATAAATAATAAATCGTGCGCATCGTCTGATAGTGTATCTGGGTTTCCCCAAACACAAATCAATTTCATTATTTGGATATTTATTAATGTTAATTTTTTTTACGCTAAAACCTTTCGTAGTTTGACGAAATCAATATGAATGTAAGCGGGTTAACTACGAACCTAGTTTGTGTTGGAAGAACACCAACGTTTCATCCCTTAACGAGGGACTTCATCAGGTTGAGCGTTTAAGGAATTGTTTAGCGAGCGAAGTGAAGCACTCGTTTTATTCGAATGTAAGCTAAACAAGCCGGCTAAGTAGGCACATGTAAATTCTTTACTTTTTCGTTTGCAATAATCCTTAAATACTTATTCATCAGTCCATCTGTCCGATGTCTTAAGTAATTTTGAATAAATTATTTGGCTTCCTTATTCTTATTTATTTTATATTACCTGGTTAATATCCTCCTCATCATCCCGGCTCTTGATAATGATGATATTGAATGCCACCAGCTGGTCTGGAAGCCCGTCCTTCTCCGTGAAGCACGCTAAGCTGACGCCTTGCGACATGTAGCTTTTCCAGTTGGCCTGTAACGTGGCTATGGACTCTGGGTCTTGGGGTACCCCTACAAAGAATGTAATGAGACTAAGAGATATTAAGAACTGTGAAAATCTATCGTCAGTTAACCGGAGTGAGCGAAGCAAACGAAGATTTTTCTTCATTTTTTTTTAATTCAGCAAACTGGCCGACAGTGGGTGTCGTCGAGCTCTGGACCAGTAGACGAAATGTTTATGGTTTATTCATCATCATCATCATCATCATTATAATGTAACATAACAGCTAAAACCTATGCGTTACCATATGTACATAAAGGAAAATACTTAGTAGGTCGGTAAACCTACTACTAACTTACTACTAACGTACCTAAAAAATTACATGAAATGCGGACAGTCATACAGAAATTTAAAAAACATTTGCACACAAAAACACAAGAGTAAATCATGAACACATTAGGTACCTGTATTATACAGAAATGTGTGAGCGAGCCGGAAATATTTTATGGCGTTATTATGTATCGTAGTTTATGAAAGCCCTCGCTAAAAATGTCGGCGAGCAGAGCGAGCCGCCACATATTTTGATTTTCTTCAGATTTTTGTGTTATTTTTTAGCAAATTTGCATCCTCCTACTTTAGCAAGTGAGAGAAACGAAAAGTTAATTGAATCGTAACAATATCAACAAATTTAGTTTATTGCCAAACTTTTCTCAAACAAGTAGGTATACAAACACTTTCGCGCGCCCTGACTGACGTGAGGCGTCTAAAGTTCGTACGAATGGTGCTGTTGGTGGTTCATTTTCGGGTTAGAGACACGCACAATAGCAAACATCCCGTCTTGCCCCGAACCTCGTTTTGCCCGGTCTCCCCTAGGTACTCACTCCTACGAGATAAGTTCATAAAAGCACGGATGAAAATTTATGGTAAAAGTTACTACGCCGAATAATTTTTACCATATACCTACATTGATACAGATAGTTAGGTTACTTCACCACCATAACTTAATATACCTACATAGGTAGGTCTATGTATAGTAAGTTATGGTGGTCCAATTCGAACTCTGTCTGTCAGCCTATCTGTTACCTTTCACACTTATACGGCTAAACGGGTCTTAATAAAATTTGACAGGGAGCTAAACGGTATCCCGCACTGAAAAGCACTTACAAAGCCGCGGGCTGAAGCTAGTTAAAATAATTAAACGAAATTAATTCTGTACTAGTGATGGGTGAACTTTCTAAAAATTATTTACTTACATAGGTATCTAGTTTGACCTACTCAGGAATATCGGCGCGCTCGCACTGGGCATGTGTCCTTTCGCTTCCTAGGAGCAAGAAAATTAAAAGGTTGTAGAGAAATAGGGTTATTCCGTGGACCACTATGCCCCTTGCAGTTCGAATTACGAAGGTGAACTTAAAATTAATAATGATTATTGACTGTCAACTTAATATATCGTATTATGTAAAAGACGACTTGAATACGCATTTCACGTTCTTGGCGTTTTGTCGATAATCTTTTTGCTACATGTATATTCTGATAGGTACCCAAATTTTCTCTGCAACCTTGTTTTGGTACTAAACCTGTATTTTTTTTTAATTATGATCAGTATTGTCGCGGAGCCCCGGAGCTCTGCGAAGCACAGTTTGAGAATGGCTGCTCTAAGGGGATAGAAAATACAATACAACATGCTTTATTGTACACCTTAAAAATAACATTACAAGGAGACATTACATAAAGACATGACTGTACAATGGGCGGCCTTATCGCTTGGAAGCGATCTCTTCCAGAAAATGGTTTCTAGTTTAGTTTAGAGATTCGGCATTTTCTGGCTTAACTTTCGATTTAACTTTCAGTTAAATCCATAAAATCTGATACCTCTATATAAATACTTAGCTTTTCGGTTAGTAAATAAATACCTAAGACGTGCTTCAGTATTTTTGTAAATTTATCCCTTTAGGTACTACCTATAGGAATTCCGTTACTTAGTTTTGTAGTTAAAGCCATGAAAATTGGTAGGTAGGGATTAGCCTATTTAAGGAAAATTAAGTGTTCAGCGTTTTTAGAAATTTAGCCCAAGAATGTAAAAATTTGCATTTTTAAGGATTTATGTTCATTTCAAAGTCCCAAGCGGACGTGGTTGTACCGAGAGTAGAAATTCACCTGTTGTGAACTTGGGTTGGATTGGGAAGGTAGTATCTACATAGAGAATATAAACTTCTGTTTCCTGATATACCTAACTGACCTACCTACCGATGAATAGGTATGCCCTGTAAAACTGCACCTGAATTTAATCGAAATAATGAGTTGAAAGTATGGAATTCCTGGGTCTTTTGGGGGGGGGGAGGGCATGGCCCCCATGCATAGTGTTAATGTCCATTAACGCGTTAATTAAGGCGCTAAAAATGCACCTTGGCTATTAGAAGCCAAGGTGCATTTTTAGCGTTGTTAATAAATGAACACGTTAAAACCTTGGCTTACGTTATCTAATCTGTGCCTTGGCCACATCTGCGTGACGCCCAAATTAGCGCGTTAATCTCAGATTAAATATAGGGCGTTAATTAACGCGTTAGGGCGCAGGTGGAGTCGTACGTAGCATAAACGAAAAGGGAAAAAAATTTGAGTGTCAATGTCAAATGTCACGGGAGTTTCAGGTGTCGTGTCATTAATAAGTTATTTTGATGTAAAAAAAAGACTGACTAATAAGAAGTTGAAGTTGAAGTTGACAAAAAACAATAATAATAGAGAGAAATCGCTATATTTCTACCTCAAACTGTGAAAATTGTTGGATATTAAGCTACCAACTAATGTTCTAACAACAGAAGCAAGGGATCGATTGTGCCGCGATTGATCCGTCCTTCATTGAGAGTTGTAGATGACTATTGTTACATCAGACGCCCGGGCCTTGCATCAAGTTTGCTGGGGCCTTGCTTGAAGGAACTGAAGAGGGCTTTCCTTTGGCCCGCGACGCGCTCGGGGCTTTATCTTCGGATGACTGAAGAGCGGGAACTCGGCCAGCAGCTTTAGCTCCGACATCGCTTCGATCTTGCGGCGTTTGTTAACGGGCAGAGCGATGATAATTCTGCCCTCTGATCTATGATGTCCAACACCGGCGTACACTGAAGTGCTTGCGCACTGCCATAAACACATCGTGCCTCGGTTTGGTCAGAAACTCCCGACACCGCTATGTCTGTTCCCTTGAGAGGGATCTTGGCATTCCAAACCTGAGTACCTACGCAGTTGGTGACTGCCGAACCATACCAAGATAGGCTTGGGATTGCTACTGTTAGGGCCAATCGGTAGCAAGAGGGTAGCAGCTCCAGTGCAACATCAGACGTTTAAATTGGCTGGTTCATAAAGTCAACAAGCCAAGATTTCAACTTAAGATACAACAGACTCTAGAATCCCATGAAAAAGGAAAATCTTTCTGCAAGAAACAGTTTCTTGGCCGTCCAGACCCTGAAGTAGAATTTCTATTTGTGCTCACATCATTGCTAAAAACTTTCAAGTTAGTATTTTGAAGTCCCGGAACTCGCATGAAAGTGACTGCCAATTCTTGTGTGACCAACACTTCCATATTACTTGCCAGCTTGGCATTCAAGTCCATTGTGCTTGCTTTTTTTGATGAACAGAGTAAGTTGAGAGGAGAAGTTTAGCCTTTCAATGATCGAGATTTTAATTCTCGAAGACGGTGTTGCTCCTCCACAAGCGTTGTGTCGATGCCTGGGGATGGTTCCGGTCTATTTCATTCTTTATCTTTTGCAATGCACAGCAGTATCTATTCCGTGCAAAATATTAGATTTGAAGTAGTTTCGTACGTAATTTCAAGTTGGGATGGTGTACAAGTGCTTACTTGCAATGATGTTGGAAATCCAGCCCCAAGTGCCAAAAATGAGCATACCTTGTGCATATGCTCCAAACAGAAGCTGGTTGGGAATTAATAGCTGCAGGGGCAATATAAAAATTAGACATTTCTGGATTTGCAAAATGGGAAACTAAGGGGCGTTAAATCCTAAAATGTCTGACTGTCTTTTCTATTTATGTATCTATTCAAGTGTCATACTAAAGAACTTGATAAGAGGTACTCTTTGTTTTTAGTATGGAACTAATTCAATTATTTATTGTTTTCTATTATAAAGGTGTTGTTACCTAAGTGTTTTTATAGAATATAGTTTATATAGACCTTGCTGAGCACACAATTGAACGAGTTTAATCTGTTATGTAATATTTCTTTTTTTTCGTTTAAATATGTCAATTGCGTATTATGCTTTTGTGATTCATTCTAGCTTATTTTAAAAACTTTTTGTCGTTTATCTCATTTTTCAACATGTCCGATAGTTTTTTTTAAAGTTTAATTGTCATTGCGTATGGGCTTGACGAGTATAGCTTATGTTATGAATAAGTCCTGTATTACAAGTTCCTTTTCTCTTCAAAATGCCTTTTATTTTTCTAGTATCTATGGTCTATCTTTAAAAATTAATATTAGAACTCTTAATAGAGTCCATGCGTTTGTTGCTCATTTTATTTTGGATTCTTTAATTATAATAACGTAAACTGAGACGAAGATGTTACAAATCTGTGGCCAAGTTCCTATTTCTTTCTTTCGTACTGAAGTGGACTTGACTGTTCTCGACTAGGGAGGACTAGACTCTAGACTTGAAATGAAACTAGAAGCTGACAATATTGTCAGGCACTAATTATTATTATTCATGGAATTAAAAATTATTTCTGCACTTAGGCACAGATATTATAATACTATTAACTTAGGTATGTACGCTCATAGCAGTGGTGACATAGTTGAGGCGGAAGACCATAGATATCTGCAAAAACATAACCCTCCTTGCGTCGGATCGTTCTTGAGTCGGCTTATAAAGGCCCATCGTCATCACATCAGTGATCTTTGAACATTCGATTAAGTGAAATGCGGATAAGGATCGAACTTAAGGCGCAACTCCGACCCAAATCAGCGCCACAACCTATTTTATCTTATTATTCTGGTAAGCGAAGGGTATTTCATGTGGGTGAAATACGGTAAATTTTATCGACAAATCAATATCCCTATTTTTTTTCTCTCTCCATGATAAAATGGCAGCCATTTTGTTTTCTGTTGCCTCGAAGCACGGGTGCTTGTACCCCCCCAAAGTCTCCGACACCGGTGACCAGACACATTGTATATAGTTGTTTGAAGCACAGATGCGAAGTTGCTCTTTTAGGCCACCCTGGTGGCAAAAAAGAGAAACTTCGCATCTTCGCAGCAGCGTTGCCACCTTGGTGATTTTATCACTAGATTTAGTGATTTTTTGGTGTACGTTAGTGATATTCTGAAGAAAAAAATCACTAAAAAAATATCTTATGATTTTTAGTGATTTTTATCGAATCTCGAAATTTTTTGAAAATACATACTTATTAGCAACGAATTCCCCAATTTATGTGAAAATAGCACAATCCTTTTTTAGACAGCCGAAACGTAATTAAACCATGAATGTTTATAGGTTCATGAATTAAACGTTTTTGTTTGGTTATGCGGATATATGGATACCTTGAGGAATCCCCGACTACTAATGATTACCTATCACGTACCTTCTCAACTGGTTTATTTGAGTACCTATGTATTAAGTTAGGTGCTTGCTACTGTACTGTTGCTAGGCAGTTCTTTCTTGGTAAACTTCGTTCGGGAAAGTAGGTGCTTAAGTGATCACATTGAAATCATTCGCGTAAGATTTGTGAAGTATTTCTTAGTTATTTCGCATTTACTTTGGACGTGCCAGTAAAAAAAAAAGAATCTTAATCACAAAAATATCGACAAGAATGGGAAACCTAAGAAATCAAGATGTGGTTACGGCCTGTAGCAAACGATACTACTACAGCCTTTTGTAATTTTTATCAAAAAGAAATATTTACAAGAATTAGCGGCATTAAGAAACACAGAGTTGTGTGTATAAAAAAAACACAAAAACAAATATCTATCTAGCTTGGTGTCATAAACTTTTGCTATTAGATATCAGTATGTTGTGTTTTTAGTTTGTTATTTTCACAAATACATTATTTTGTAGTAGGTACCTAGCGTGTAATTTCATTTTAAATTATCTAGTGATTTTTGTCCAAAATATCCCGAAATCTAGTGAGTTATGAGACCAAATCTAGTGATATTTTTTTCTGCAAGGTGGCAGCACTGCTTCTCAGCGAGTTCCAGCAGGTCCCGTGGAAGTGGTCGCCAGGAGGGTTTTGCATCTGGCAGTCTTGCGTGCAGTGGAGCGAGTCCATTGAGGTGAGCGTGGCGGGAATTGTCCGCACGATCGTACATTTATAAAGGCAGGCCCAGAGGGGCGAGTCAATTTGACGTTAGAATAGTAACGAGACGATCGTGACGTGTCCTATTTGTATGGGATTTGCGTAGTTCCCTGTCTGCACGATAGAGGCGCTGTACTGAATTGTATGGCAAAAGGAGACGTCACGATCGCGTCTCGTTAGTAACGTTAAATAGACTCGCCCCTCTGAACACTGTCTACCTATATGACATTTTTACTCTCAACTGCTAGGTATTATTAGGAAAGTGGATATTGTGTCAAACCATGATGCAGAGCCAAAAATAAAAGAAGAAAAGACAGTAGCTTATTCTAGCTTCGTCTGTTAACTTTGTTCATTGAAGTTTCTGAATTTGATCATTATACAGGGCTTCCCACGGCTAGATACCTATGCCCCATGGAGGGAAAGTACCTATCTTAAATATTCTAGATAGAAAATTTTGCTGATAGAAGACTTCATTTTGATTATAAAAATAATTGAAACTGCATTCATAGATTTTTGAATACATACCTAATCGCCTCTATGAAACGGTAATTTTACGATATCGATCAAAAGGCTCAATCGTAAGGACAATTTTTTTTCCAAACCACATAGGTAGCATCTTAATTATACGGAAAACCATGAAATTATACATGCATTATTTCAGGAAAATATTATGTAAGTAGGTAGGTACTTATTATTATTACTTAGCCTAGTATTAATATTTTCCTGAAATTATGAATGTAAAATGTCATGGTCTTTCTTCTAAATAAGATGCTATGTGAAAAAAATAATCCTTACGATTGAGCCTTTTGAACGGCATCGTAAAATGACGGCTGTTTTTTTTACAATTTGGCGGGTTCGATTCCCGGTTCAGACAGGCGATTGTTCAAAAATCTATGAAAGCCGTTTATATTGTTTTAAAAATCTAGATGAAGTCTTTTCTTAGTAAAATGTTCTATATACAATATTTAAGATACTTCCCTCCGTGTGGGATAGCCGTGGGACGACGCCCTGTAGTTAAATCGTTAATTAAAATATTATTGTCCATTTTCTTTTTCAAGAACACATGCCTGATTTTTGACTGAAGAAAGAGTAGGTAAGCACAGCGAGCCACTAGGGAGGTAGGTACTTACTCACCTAAATAATCGCTGAGGGGTTCATCTCTCAAAAACGTTTCTGTCATGAGGTCTAGACATTGCTGTTTGTATTTATCTTCCATATCCCGTATCTGATACCTAAAAATATTACAAATGCACTGATTTAACCGATTCAGATAAAAATGACGTTCATAAGAGGAGGGCTACATCCAACTGTGGACTAATACCTCTATAGGTTTTGGCAATTTCATCTCATCACCAGCATAGGCTGGTTTGCCAAAAAGTGCCAAACCGGAAAAATTAAAATGAGCCGCTGTAGATTGCGGTTGTGGGTTCTGTCGTTGAATATTTTCAAGAAGTTGCTAGAAAGAACGGGCATAGGGGCCATCAACAAGCTTTTTGTTTGGGTACCTACTCTACCTACCTATCCATTCATCCATACCTACGAATAGTATGATAAAAATTATGCAGGTTTTGTTTAGTTGATCGGAGTAAGCGAAGCGGACGAAGATCTCAGTGGCAGCTTGGGTGATTTGGCTGTATGGTGCAATACGAGTACCTAGTTACTTCGAGCATAACTTTAGAATCGTTGATCTGATATTAATGAAATTTGATAGGTGTACAGATTGGACTTATGAAATGTGCTGGCAACTAGTGAGGCCTAATCGGTTCACAGGTTTTTTAAATACTTATGAGTGACCAAAGGGGCTTGTGAAATTTTAATTCAACCAAATAAGTCAAGTTAGGTCTCAGAAAAGTCTACTCATGTGTATTTCAAAATACAAGCTTTTTCAAAAGGGCAATATTTTTTTTTGTCTCGTTTCGAATATTTTTGAGATATTAGGAGAAATGAAAGTCAGCTAAGAAGAGCTATAGGTAACGAACCGCCGATATTGTTAGAGGCTAATTTTGTTCTATTAGTTTATGGGATAATTACGGAACGTAAGCCACTACGTAGGTCATTTTTCATTACCTCTTTGTATAATTTCTTAGTTTTAGGTAAGCGGTTTAAATTTTCAGTGTTTGGCTTTATTGTAGTTTAAGAGAAATAAATAAATTTCATTTCATTTACTTTCATTTCACTAGGATTTTTGGGGATAACTTACATTTTTGCCGGTTGCCCATTCCTTTCTCTCCCTTTGAATCTGCTCCAAACTTGGCCAATAGGAACACTGGATGGTCTTTGCCAAGGCATGATTATTTAGTTTAATTATTAGACAAACTGAATTAAATAGAACGTAAGTTAGTGGGGGTATGGATATAGAAAAGTATTATAAACAAAGGTGGGTTTTCTGGCTCTGTTATGTCGGCACAATAAATTATTGCTGACGTTGATTTAAGTTTGAGAGTAGAGACACAGGATAGGTACCTAATCTTCTAGTTAGATACCTAGGTAGGTACTATATATTCGTATTGTTATTTAATTGCAAAACAACTTTACTGCACCGCGAACCGAATAAAAATAGGTGACTGGACGGAAATCGCACATATATAGGTAAGTACCTATCGTAGCCCGTAGGTTATATTATATTAGTAGGTACCTAAGTAGTATATTATTGGGCACATCACCCCACTTTTCCTCCAGTGCCTTCGGCACTTACGGGTGGGGTGAGCGCCCAATAATATTGAAGTTATAGTGGAGTGAGCGCCCAATAATATCGAAGTTATTAGGATATAACTCATTTAACTATCTACTAACTTACCTCAACAACTGCAGCAGGATGACAATCAATCACATTACACATTTATATTTAAAGTTCACTTTGTTGACTATGTCGCTATCTTAAAACTCAGGTTTGTAACTGTGTCATTCTACAGAAGTAAGAAACAATGGATTATTACTGTTATGCAAGACAAGCGCACTCAGTTATGTGAAGTCAGATTGGTATGATGAAAACTAAACTTTGTAAAATTTTTCGATCAGAATGACACCATGTCTTCCACAATAGTTAGAGGCAGATAAATACACACTTCGTTTTCTGTGACCAGATTGGCACGAGGACATCAGAATAACTCAGTTTATATTTTAATTCAGGTCAGATTGACTCATATCGTTCCACAGAATTAGAGATAGCGCATTTTGGTATAATACAACACACTCTAGCAATCTGTAACCAGTTTGGCTCAAAGATATCTGAAATTAAAATACATTTACTGAGTTTCCGGTCAGATTGACTCATGTCTTTCCACAGAAGTTAAAGTTGGATTAAATACACCCTCCGTTTTTGTGGCCAGATTGGCTCGAAGACAACGAAATAGCTCAGTTTTATTTCAGACCAGATTGACTTGTCTCTCACAGAATCTTCACAAGATAGAGATAGCATATTACCACAGTACAGGACATACACTAATACTCGACTTTCTAAAATCAGAATAACACAACAACATCCACTGAACTTTAAAATATCGATACCTACATTTATTTAACTTAAATTTGAATCAGTTTGACTCGTGTTGTTCTATTAAGTTTAATTTAGTAACTGCAAGAAGACACTACTTGATAATAAGAGATACCTACTTTTCCGTACTGGGAATTATTTTGCAAGTGTGCAATTAAGCTCTAAACACACTGCGGCAATTCGGAACGATGGCGATGATAGAAATATTGATGGGTAGAAACTAACTGCTTGCTTAATATTTTGATAGAAGTAAATAGCGCAAATATAACGGGACTGTAAGAAAATGGTTGACGATTTTATCTGTTTTTGATGTGAAACATCTAATGCGCCGGGTCAGACCGCATGTTGACAATAATTTTGTTAAGTAGGTACCTACATGAGACACCGTTGTTAGATATATTTAAGTTTATGCGAACAAATGTAACATAACTAATTACTCATTTAGTTTTTTAATAAAATTCATATTTTAGGATAGACCTACTTTTTTACTTAATCTAGTACAGCGTGGGTAATATTAGGTACCTAACTTCCAAGTTAATTTTGTAAAGTACATTACAAAAGGAAGTTTTAGTGTGCTTCGGGCTTAATAATTCGTTCTGACTAATAACAAAATTATTGTGAATGAAAATAAGTATTTTGTTTTGTGATTGTACTCTTTCACATAGCAAAAGAGGTACCGGATTGAGATGATTTTTTCACAGTTACAATTTGCTAAAATTAAGTATCTACTAAGTAAGTACACTAAACATCGGTTTAAAGAAAATACGTAACGTACGTGATGATGATGTTAGTTGTCTCATCAGAAAGTGATACAGTTTTCGTCTCATCTGATGAATATTTTATTATGATAAGATAACCTTTCCATCTACGATGTCGGGAGCAATAGCTGGTCATAATAAACAATAGGTTTGTAGTCAGCGAAAATATATTATCGTGAGAATGTCGCAGGTATTTTATAATTATGACACCGTGATGTAGACTGTCATTTATTCTGTTGTGGCGTTGTTAGCAAAATGATATCAAGACATACATAGGTACTAACTTTTTAACGTGACTTGGTTTAAACCTGATGTTATAAATAATTATGTATGCAACAATTTATAGATTTGATAATGATGTAGGTACCTAATACCTTCTCAAAACAAACTTAGATGTTTCTTAGATTATTTTATACATCTAATTTACCTAAATCAGTACATCTAAAACTTTTTTGCTAGATTTACCTTGCTTAGGTATAGGTTGTTTTCGTTGACTCTACATACATAAAATAAGATGTGTTTAATAAATAATGATAATACTTAAAATTTTTAATCCTATGAAGTTATACACGAGAAATGTATAGAATTCATTAATATCATAAGTAGGTAGGTATTTACTAAAAAGTCTATTAGGGTTTAACGAGCAGACAAACATACATTTTACCTAAGACTTGCATTTAACCAATTTTTGTATACGCAAATGTTTGTTACATTTTACGTAATCGAATGTAGGGTTACCATAACATCATTTACAAATGTTAACAATGGACATTTTCCTTCAACTTAATCGATATAATAAAGGTTCTTAGAATATTATTAAGTATTATCATTTATGCGTGTTTGATCTTATGTTAATTTATAAGCAAAGTACCTCTAAATTTTGGTTGTTATTGTAGTTTTATTTGACAAAATTTCACTTAAGTATCTTCTACATTATAGTCTGCCTTGGTACCTAAGCACCCATGCAGGCTGAACAAATAAATGTTCGTAATTAATTTTTTTTTTGCGTAAAAATCGAGTGCACCTTATTTTTTACACTTAATCAAGTCAGCAAAGTACTTGTTCAGTATGTTCGACAAGGTTACGAATGAGTACGTCGGTACGAAGTTGCTCGCGTTTGTTCCATGAAATCAGAACTTATGGTAACCCTTATCATATGTGGATTCCAGATAATTACGGCTTCACTTTTGTCGGTGACAATAAATGGATGGTGTTTTATTTCATTCTCACGGGAACATGAAACAACAAAATAATGCAATATTTCAATAACGATCATTTAGACGTAACCGACCTCATTATAGTCATGTCACTTATTACATGTAACTAAGGTTTAGATTAAGAATGTGTTCAATTTTACCTACGAAGCATTACTTTATGTGTATAAAATCTAATAATTGGGGTGAATAATTACCATTCGCTTCAGAACCTTCGAGTGACAAAGTACGACGTAATTTATCATCCAAAATGTACGTAAGTACCTTTCTTAGTACCTACTTAGTACTTTTTTTCTTCATCAAGACGAGCCTCTGCGGGACGAACCGGTTCCATTCAAAACTCTTGTGGCTCTAGTCGTTGCAAGCGCAGCTACTAAGCAGAGGTGCGGGTTCGATTCCAAGTTTTCTTAATATCACTCAATCGTGAGATGTGGTGGTTCGGAAGAACCGTTACATTTGTCATGGACTCTTTAAGTAAGCTCTATTTTCAGTAGAAGATTTCTCGACTTCTCTGTCGGGTGATGATGATGCTAATTATGTGTTATTAATCCCTTTCGTTCGATTTCAGGTCTGACTCAGAATGCTCAGAGATTCAAGCCCGCTCAGTTGTCGTTGAAAAGGCTCCTAAAAAACCAGCAGCCACCAAACGCAAAAGCCCGATCTCGAAAACACCTTCGGAACCCAAATTAAGGTAAATAACTTTATTCTTTAATCAGAGTTTTTGTGTTGTGTTATTTATTTGGCGCGAATTGGGCGAGTAACTTCGATGTCAGACTCTCTGGAAATCGCTAAATTTTTGTATTTCTACTAATAGGATATTAAGTTACTAGCTGTCGTCTGCGACTTCACCAGTGTTCAGTCACTTCAAGGTTGTTTTTGAAACACAAGGTAGCATATGAAATAGATAGTAAATAATATCATATCATGCTTGATTTCTATTTTCTTGCAAAATTTTATTAAAATCTGTTCAGCCGCTTACACGTGAAAAGGTGACAGACAGAGTTATTTTCACATTTATAATATGAAAGTTGACGTACCTGTAGATTGTTTGCAACAGTCTGCAGTTAGCGCAATTGCTTCGATTGAAAATATTAGTTCTTATTTATTTCTATTATTTGATTTCAATTTTCTTTTTTCGATAAAGACTATTTTTATCAATGAAAATATTTATTTGTTATTAATATCCCCGCTTACAATCATCATCATCAGTCCATATCAGTGCACTGCTAAACAATATAGTTAATAAATATATGAATGTTTGTTTTACAGAGCTACTTCGTCTAAAGCGGACGCGTTGTTTGCAGACCTGTTTGGGTTAGAAGACTCGTTCGAGGTCCCTCCACCGACTACAAGTGGAGAGCTCACATCATCCCTAGTATCTCGCGTTGGCAACGGGAAGGTGCGTCGCACGGCAGATCTGACTGGTGCCTATTTCGTAGAGGTAAAGGTGTATAACACCAAGGAGATAGCCCATACCCCAGCCCTAGAAAGATGGAAAAAAGCGGAGGTGGCTATGAAGGTTCTTATGGAGAAGGATACCCCGCATTGGGACAGCCTACAGAAGTTTATGGTTCGCGCTCATAAACTTTTCGATGCATCGGAGCCGGTGTACTACTCAGATAAAATAAACATACGTACATAAATATAAATAAGGAAATTGTGATTTATGCAATAAAGAACACTTATCTACTTAATCATAAGAACTACATTTTTATTTCATAAGCATTTTAGGTAGTAAGCAAATAGGTTCGTTAGTTAGTCGTTTAATCCATTAGTCCACCCTTTTGAGATAATACTTCGATTTAAAATCATTTATATATATAATTAAATAGGTACTAAAATAAATAGCTATATTAACTTTATCGTACATAATACTTAACACTAGCATACATATTGTAAGATAGCATTCTCTACCTGCTAACCTTCAAGGAAAAGTAGCGGTAGGGTCCTACCTGGTACTGTACGTTATTTTAGACTTTAAATCTTAGGTAGTTACGACTTGTTAGCACATTGATCTTATTCTGAACGATTCGTAAATATATTTTCGCAAAAATGCCTTTCTGTACTGTTTGTAGCACAACTGTCAAGCGCAGTCACTGGTTAGGACATCTACGCAGCACTAATCATAAAAATAAAAACATTTCACATTTTTGTGAAGGTATTGAAAAAATAAATTCTGCATTTCGTAATCGCATCGCGACTTTCAGAATTATGGATCCTGATGAGAATAACTGTTCCATCGAACTATTTTTTAATAATATTCAAGACAAGATCAAAATGTTAATAGACATGGCTCTTAAAGACCATACAAATTTGAAAATCAATTTTGAATACTATGCTTTATTTTTGATGGTTAAAAATGATACTCAGGAGATGAAATCATTTTGTACAAAAAATTTCACTATACATAAAAATTATGACAGTGATTCGTTGATGTCTCAACTAAAAAGCACTTTCTTAAAGAAAAATGAAGAATTTCAGGATCGTGATAGTGGTTGGACGTTTCTGAGCAGTTCTCATCTAGAAATTAACATAAATAAATATCAACCTCTGAGTGGTTCAAGCTTTATCAAGTTGCCGGCTGCAATAAAATCAAAAAGAGCCTGCGTTAATATTCACAATAATGATAAATATTGCTTTTTATGGTCCATTGTTGCTGCATTGCATCCCGCTAAAAGTCACCCTGAAAGAGTAACGTCATACCCCGATTTTCGTAACGTGTTAAACTTTCAAGATATTAAGTTTCCATTAAGTTTTTCGGACATTGAACGATTTGAAGCAAATAACCCTGAAATCGGTATTAATATTTATGGTTTAAAAAATAATACCGTAGTAGGACCGCTTTACAGAACAAAAACCACGAATAGAAAAGTGATTCATTTACTTTATTTAGAAAATGATGATTTATCACATTACTGTCTTATCAAGGATTTGTCACGACTTGTAAAAAATCAAATAACAAAACACCATAGTAAATTGCACTTGTGTGACGATTGTTTGTCATTTTTTGAATCAAGCGATAAGCTTAGTTCCCACATTTGTGGAGGAGTCGCTACTGAACTACCTCCGAAGGGCTCATTCATACAGTTTGAAAATTTTAATAGAAAACAAACTGTACCGTTTGTTATATACGCCGATTTTGAAACGATGCTCGAACGCTACGAATCTTGTGAACCTGACCCAACTACAGCGAGTACAGTAACGCGGCAGCGACATGTACCTGTAGCTTTTGCTTATCACATAACGTGTACGCTAGACGAAAGCCACAATCGATTGGTTTCATACCGCGGTTCCGATTGTGTAAAAAAATTTGTAGAATCTATATATGAAGATGCTCGAAAAATATATTCTATACTAAAAAATAGCGTACCGATGATTTTCACAGAAGACAACGTTCGCGATTTTGAAAACGCTGTTACATGCCACATTTGTGACCACATTTTGGATGTTGATAGAGTTCGCGATCATTGTCACTTGACTGGTAAATACCGAGGCGCTGCCCATAGTTATTGTAATATACAATACAAACTACCCAAATTCATACCAATATTTTTTCACAACCTATCTGGTTACGACAGTCATCTTTTTATAAAAGAATTGGGCGAAGCTCCAGGATCTATTAAATTGATACCTAAAACTAAAGAAAGCTATATTTCCTTCACCAAGTTTATTCCAATTTCTAACGAAGAAAGCATTCAGGTTCGGTTTGTTGATTCTTTCAAATTTTTGGGAACTAGCTTAGAAAAATTAGCAATTACAATGAACAGACAAGACTTTAAACAATTGAAGTCTTATTTTCCTAACGAAGAACAGTTCAACTTGCTTACTAGAAAAGGAGTGTATCCTTATGACTATATGTCTCGGAAGGAACGTTATAAAGATACTAGTCTGCCTTCTAAAAATGAATTTTATAACTCCATCACCGATGAATCAATAACTGATGATGACTATGAACATGCCCAGGCTGTTTGGTCAGTGTTCAATATTAAAAATATGGGAATGTACACAGATTTATATGTAAAAACGGATGTTCTCTTGCTAACAGATATATTTGAAAATTTTAGAAAGACCTCTAGGCGGTCATATAATCTTGACCCCGCGTTCTATCTTACAGCACCAAGCCTATCATTTGATGCCATGCTATTGAAAACAGGTGTTCGGTTAGAATTGATAAGCGACGTTGAAATTTTTAGAATGATACAAAAAGGTATTCGTGGAGGCATTTGTTTATGCTCTAAAAGACATGTTAACGCCAATAATGAATACATGGATACTTTTGACCCATCTAGTAAAAAGTCGTTCATTATGTATTTGGACTGTAACAATTTATATGGTTACAGCATGTGTCAATGCTTACCCTATTCTGATTTTAGGTTTATGAACAGTGACGAAATAAATATTTTACAATTAAACTTAACAAATATAAGTGAAACTGATGAAAATGGATATATTGTTGAAGTTGATTTAATGTATCCTGAGACATTACACACTGAACATAATGATCTTCCATTTTGTCCAGAAAAATACATACCATCAGGTGGCAAGAATAAAAAACTTATACCAAATTTGTATGATAAATTCCACTACATTATTCATTATGTTCATTTAAAAAAATGTTTACAGCATGGTTTGGTCTTAAAAAAAATCCATCGTGCTATTACATTCAAACAAAGTAATTTTTTAAAGCAATACATTGATCTTAACACTCAGTTGCGTCAGGAGGCAGAATCTATATTTGCCAGTGATTTTTACAAATTACTGAATAACAGTGTGTTTGGAAAGACGTTAGAAAACAATGAAAAACGGATAGAAGTAAAGTTAGTAAACAAGTGGTGTTCATAATCCAGAGAAGGAATTCAAATCTCCCGCGTTATTTTGTAGGTTAGGTCAAGGACTTTTGTCATTGACACATTTGTATTAGCCGCCATGTTTTTTTCTCTCTTCTTCCTGTACACCCCTTGTGAATACATTATGTGAAAGTTGAATTTAATTCTTTAATTTATACCTAAAATACCAGCCCCCAACATGGTCCTTCGAGCCGGATACTAAAATACATTCCCAGCAAAGTATAAATCAAGAATTGGAACAGATTAGCGCAAATTATAAGACTTCGGGGAATTGCGCATCACGTCATCAAGAGTGGTCGATGGAGTTCAAGAAATGTGAAGTGAAAGTGAATAAAACTTATAGTTTGAACCCAGCACTCAGGTATTCTAGGTATTAATTCGACATCACGAAAGGTCAGTAACATTAAAGTTAATTAATTAGGTGATTTTGTGGAAAACAATGTGTGGCATCCATGTGGTTTTTTCATGAGATTTGATTGTAACGCAGTGTAGGTGAATTTTGGTTGCCCAGCTAGTTAGATCTTATTTATTGTTTGTGCCAAACGTTATTTTGAGCCTATTAATCTATCTAGCCCTTATTTTAACTAATTCATCATTATTTTTCAACATTGCAAGTTGCATCAGCCATCTTAGAGTCATTGAATTGTCTCAACAAGTAGTAAGTTTTCATGTTAAATTATGTAACTGTTTTCACCATTAAATTCATTAAAAAACGTTTAAACTCATGATGTTGTTGTGTTAAAATTCAAAGTCAAGGTTGCAGTTCTAAATTGTCAGTTCATTTGTTGGAAAAAGCTAAGATTATTTACATTTACACTGTATTTCTACATCATACTTTACAAGATTCTTACCTATTTACATTAATTTTACATTGTATTTTTACATTCTACTTTGGCAAAATCTTAACTTTACATTGTATTCAGAAACAACAATCTTTATAACATTCCATAAGTCAAGTGTTTAGCAATCATCAGTTTATGATCCTTTGTAAACATAGTGATTGTCTCAATTCCAGGTTGACTATCACCACCTCCCAATATGGCCGAGGAAAAAGAATTGATAAAAAAGCGTGGAAGTATTAAAGGTCGCATCACTGCCTTTTCTAATTACCTGAGCAGTCTGGATGTCTCCTCGCTGAGTGCAGCACAAGCCAGGGAGTTACAATTGCGTACAGGTAAGGTTGAAGTGTTATATGACCAATATGATGAGGTGCAAGTTAGGATTGAATGCATAAATGACAATAATGAACTGCAGGTAGAAGAGCGAACAGAGTTCGACAAGCAATATTATAGCTTGATCGCAAACGCACAGGGAATGATAGAAGCATACCATAGGGCCCAAAATAAACTTGAAAATGCTTCAGTTGCTCGATCCAACAACAAGATTGTTAAGTTACCCACTATCCAGTTACCAAAATTTGGAGGTTCTTATGAAACCTGGTTAGAGTTCCACGATACCTTCTCAAGCTTAATAAATGATAACGATCAAATAGATGACATAAACAAATTTCATTACTTGAGGGCATCATTGGAGGGCTCAGCTGCTGTAGTGATTCAGTCCATCGAGTTTTCCGCAAGCAATTATTCCATTGCTTGGAATCTTCTGTGTGACAGGTTTGATAACAAACGGTTATTAGTTCAAAACCATGTTTCTGCATTGTTCAACATCGAAGCTATCACAAAGGAATCTTCCGTTACTCTTAAAAATCTGATTGATCAGCTGAATAAGAACTTGCGTTCTTTGGAATCATTGGGCGAGCCTGTCCAGCAGTGGGACACACTTATAATTTTCTTGGTCACCAATAAATTGGATACTTCATCCTTCAGAGAGTGGGAGGAACACAAGGGTACCTTATCCAAGGATAAGCCCATAACGTTGGATACATTCATAATGTTCTTGCGTAATCGTGCAGATTTAGTAGAAACCATAGAATTATCTCAGAATAAGACTGTAAGCAAACATAATAAACAAGGCAAAATAAAGACTTTGGTCTCTCAGAACAGTAGCGATAAGGGTGTGTCTTCGAAACCATGTCCTAACTGCAAAGAGGACCACTACCTATACAATTGCCCTAAGTTCCTTGCCTTAAGCAATGATGCACGATATAAGTTATTACCTAGCTATAAAATATGCTTCAATTGTTTTCGCAGTGGTCACTATGCTAACTCATGTAGGCGACCACCTGGTTGCAAGGTTTGCAAGCGTAAACACCATACACTGATTCACATCAACGAGGCTAACTCCAGCTCGTCCAGGCCTTCGCCGCAAGCACCTACCCCTGCAGCTGATGATGATAAGAGTTCATCGACACCGGTCACTAATTCTCAAAATACTAGTGTCGCATTAGCAGGAACAGTGAGTAGCACTGCGTGCGAAACGTCATTATGTCAAAGTCAGTGTGACGTTTTACTGTCAACTGCATTAGTAAAACTGCAAGACTGCGATAATAGGGAAGTCATTGCCCGTGCAATCTTAGATAACGGCAGCACTTCGTGTCTAATGACCGAACGTTTACATAAAATATTGAACCTACCTACTGATCGCGCAGATAGGATTGTAGTAGGTATAAATAATAAAGCTTCATCAATTAATAAAATGTGCCGTTTGCCCATCAAGTCATTAAGTGAAAGATTTTCAAGTAACATAAATTGCTTTGTACTACCGTCGATTACAGATAACGTCCCTGCGTGTCAAATTGATGTAAGGAATTTAAATATTCCATCTGATTTAAGTTTAGCGGACCCTTATTTTTATTCGCCCGCCACCGTTGATTTAATCATCGGTGCTGATTTGTTTTGGGACATTTTAGGTTCGCGTAACATAAAATTAGGAAAAGGAAAGCCGATACTTTATGAGACTAGACTTGGTTGGATAGTTTCCGGTCCTGTAAACCGCGGCCGCGTACCTGGCTCACCTCAAATTAAATGTAATTTTACTCATGTTGATTTTGAGACTTCTCACTCTCCTGATGATGACATTCAAAACCAATTAACGCGTTTTTGGCAGCTTGAAGAAGTCAGCCCTCAGTCATCTCATTATTTTCCTGAGGAGAAGCAATGTGAAGAACATTTCACACAAAATACAACTCGCCTCGCAGACGGTCGTTTTTGCGTTAGGATCCCATTAAAACAAACACCGAGCGTGTTAGGTGATTCTTATCAGCGAGCTTATCATTGTTTATTGTCCTTAGAGCGTAGGCTCAAAAGGAATGAATCATTCGGAAAAATGTATTCTGATTTTTTGTCAGAATACGAGTCGTTAGGACACATGTCCGAGTGCGAACCTGTTACCTCGGTTCCACATTACTTCATCCCACACCACGGCGTGCTACGTGAGAGTAGTACGACCACCAAGCTACGGGTCGTATTTAATGCGAGTAGTCCTACTACGTCGGGAGTTTCTTTCAATCAAATTCAAATGATCGGACCTACGGTCCAGGATGACCTACTTTCAATTCTTTTGCGATTTCGCCAGCACAAATATGTGATTGTAGCAGATATTGAAAAATGTTACAGATGTATAGAGGTTCATCCTGAGGATAGGCCTCTACAGCAGATTTTGTGGCGTGATCAAAATGCAAAAAATGAGCATACTTCTGCCGTAAAATGTTTTATGCTGGATCGCGTAAGTTACGGCACTGCTAGCGCCCCCTATCTAGCCACTAGGTGCATAAAACAAGTAGGTCTAGAATGTAAAGACCCTAAGATTAGTGAAATAATAATTCACGACCTGTACGTAGATGATTTTTTGAGTGGTGGGGATGAACTTAGCGAAGTTACGTACATACGTAAACAGGTTACTGCCGAGCTAGCCTCAGCTTGTATGCCTCTTAGAAAATGGAAGTCTAATGAGCCTCGATTATTGCCCGAACCCGATCAGTTAGTGTCCGAAGTAAATATCGGTGACACAGAAATTAGTAAAACTTTAGGCCTTGGGTGGAGTTCAACCTCAGACCAATTTTACTTTCCGATCAGTCCAACTATAGCCAAAGGAAACACAAAGCGTGACATTCTCTCCGTCATCGCCCAAATATATGACCCTTTAGGGCTCTTATCACCTTGTGTCATCCTAATGAAAATTCTTTTACAGAAATTATGGTTGCAGCGACTGTCGTGGGATGAGGAGCTACCGCCTGAGATAAATCGGGTTTGGATTGAGATGGTTGACAGTCTGCCGGGCTTAAACGACCTGCGCATACCACGACGGGTTATCTGTGATGCTTATGATAAGCTTGAATTGCACATTTACACAGATGCCTCCGAGCGTGCGTATGGTGCCTGTATTTATGTCCGCAGCGTGAACTATCAGAGTGAGGTCTCAGTTAGCTTATTACTTGCAAAGAGCCGAGTCGCGCCTATCAAGCCGGTAACAATGCCGAGACTCGAGTTGTTAGGTGCTTTAATCGGTGCGCGTTTGTATGAAAAAGCCGTCAACGCTTTGCGAGTAAAAATTAAGCATGTTATTTTTTGGACAGACTCCATGATCGTTTTAGGTTGGCTAAAAATGTTGCCTTCAAGGCTGCAGCCATTTGTACGTAACCGCATAGCTGAAATTTTAGATAAAACCGGCAGCTGTACCTGGAGACACGTTCCGACTGACGAGAATCCCGCAGACCTAATATCGCGCGGCGTCAATATTAGCTCGATTCAGTCGCTCAATTTATGGTGGCACGGACCAGATTATCTAACGCGCGACCCGGCGCACTGGCCTGCTACTCCAAGTACTGTCGAAAGGTTGCCCGAAACTCGTAATGCAGTTTCATTACATGTTATAGATTCAATTTCACGCGAACTTATAGATTTCAGTCGCTTCTCAAATTTTTCAAGGCTTCAACGTACAGTATCCTATGTGCTTAGGTTCGTAAATAGTTTAAAGAAACGACCAAAACCGGAAACTAAATATTTAAGTGTTGACGAGTTAGACAACGCCTTAGTTTTAATTCTACGACAGTCGCAAATTCAGTCGTTTCCTGAATATAATTTTTTGGTCAAAAACAAAAGTTTGCCTAGTAAAAGCCCACTGATAAAATTTAATGTTTACTTAGATGATAAAAAATTAATTCGCGTAGGAGGTCGTTTAGACAACTCAAGCTTTCCCTTTGAGAAAAAGCACCCTATTATTATACAGTCCACACATCAATTTACAAAGCTATTGTTTGGTTTTGAACATAAAAGGCTAATGCATGCTGGTCCTCAGCTTTTATTAGCAACTATCAGAGAAACTTATTGGCCGATAGGCGGTCGAAATTTAGCGAAAAGGTGTTTTCGTCAGTGCGTGCGCTGCAATCGATTGAAGGGTAAGGTGTTAACCCCGTTGATGGGAAATTATCCGTCGCAAAGGTTGCAACCAGGTGGATACGCTTTTGAAAATAGTGTCGGTGTCGATTATGCAGGTCCAGTGTCTGTATCTAGTCGTATTGGTCGTGGTAGTAGACTCATCAAGTCGTATATCGCTATTTTCGTTTGTTTTACAACTAAAGCGGTACATCTGGAACTAGTGGGTGATTTAACAAGCAATAATTACCAATTAGCTTTACGTAGATTTATGTCGCGCAGAGGAAAACCCTCGCATATATTTTCTGATAACGGCACCTCATTTGTTGGCGCATATAATGATATTTCAAATTTTTTAAAGAGCAATTGTGACTCGCTGGCTGCTGAGGTAGCGCAGGATGGTATTCAGTTCCATTTCATACCTGCATATAGCCCTAATTTTGGAGGTCTCTGGGAGGCAGGTGTTAAGTCGACCAAGTATCATCTAAATCGAGTGCTGGGAAATTGTAATTTAACGTTCGAGGAGCTTACGACTACGTTAACACAAATCGAGGCGATCTTGAACTCTCGGCCACTCTCTCCGTTGTCGTCGGAAGTGGATGACTACACCCCTCTCACCGTGGGACACCTTCTCATTGGCCGACCCTTCACGTCTCTCCCGGTACGGAACTATGAGGACTATCCAGTCAATAGATTGACACGTTACCAACGTATTGAGCAGTTACGCCAGCATTTCTGGACGAGATGGAGCAAGGAGTATGTGTCTGAACTTCAGCAACGAGTAAAATGGAAATCCTGCAAGGACTCCTTAAAGAAAGATGCGCTTGTCTTGATCAAAGAAGATGGCACACCACCATTGAAGTGGAAGCTTGGACGTGTTGAATCTGTCATACCGGGACCGAGTGATGGCATATGCCGCGTCGCTGATATAAGAACGGCTAGTGGAGTCATACGACGTAGCGTCAGCAAGATTGTCCCACTCCTGCCAGAAGAAGATGTTTCTTGTTGAAAGACGAGCTTTCAACGCGCGGGGGCATGTTCATAATCCAGAGAAGGAATTCAAATCTCCCGCGTTATTTTGTAGGTTAGGTCAAGGACTTTTGTCATTGACACATTTGTATTAGCCGCCATGTTTTTTCTCTCTTCTTCCTGTACACCCCTTGTGAATACATTATGTGAAAGTTGAATTTAATTCTTTAATTTATACCTAAAATACCAGCCCCCAACAAGTGGTGTGACTCGAACAATAAAACGAAAAAGACAAATAGTGCTGAGAAATTGATAGCCAGCCCATATTTTCACAGTGCTTCAATATTTTCTGAAGATTTAGTAGCAATCCAATTGAAGCCTTCGCATGTTATTCTCGATAAACCGATATACATAGGGTTTACTGTATTAGAATTATCTAAGAGTCACATGTATGATTTTCACTACTCCGTTATAAAACCGTTTTATGGTAACCGGGTTGAATTATGTTACACTGATACCGACAGTCTAGTTTATTATATACAAACCAATAATCCTTACCAAGATTTTAAACTAAATTTCTTAAAATATTTTGATACCAGCAATTACGACGTTAACAACGAATTTAACTTACCCATCATAAACAAGAAGATTCCAGGACTATTTAAGGATGAAATGGGTGGTCAAATTATAAAAGAATTTGTAGGACTGCGTTCAAAACTTTATTGTATTAAAACAATAGACAAAACAATAAAGAAGGCGAAAGGTACGAAGAAATCAGTAGTAAGAAAATTGAATATATCTGACTATAAAAATGTTTTGTATAACTGCAATGTTATTCGCAAAAAGAATGTACTATTCAAGTCAATAAAACATGAAATATTTACACAGAGTGTAAATAAAGTAGCACTTTCTAGCAATGATGATAAACGGATACTATCGTCTGATAAGATCTCCACTTTAGCCTGGGGTAATGCTAGTATATTTAAGAAATAAATGTTTTCCAAAATAAATAGTTAGTGTTAGAATGCTCGGACCTCTAGATTTAGCATGCTCAGATCTTTATAGCGTAGAACGGACTGCAAACCGATACACTATATAGTGCTAGCTACTTAGTATAATGCTCTGTAATCTAGCTTGCTATTTGATTTCCGTCAGTAGTAAAAATAATAATAAACCAGTACCTAAGCATCCTTTCAACATATAGAGGTTCGAAAATCCTAAATAAATACTTAATATAATGACTTATTTTGTAAAAATTTAATTAATAAGTAAATTTAAAATTGTTTTGTGCTCTATATCAGGCTAGCTTTATTGCATAACTAAATAAATAAATAAAAAACAGACACTGTAACGTTCGTTGCTTGATAATGAAAAGGTTCTTTGTGATCTTATAAGTAAGAAAAATAGAATAAAATAAATAGCTTAGACAATAACTGATTGTTTTTTTTTACTTAATACCTTACCTACTTTAGTTAGGTAGATATATGCATCTACATACATGTTCCTTTTATCAAAGCGCATCAGTCTGCAGCAACTTCAAAGTGGAATATAACACCAGACAGGTGACCATAAAAACTTGTTAGAACACGAAAATGCTGAATACACGTATATTGTTCACATTCACATTTATAAGCTCAACTTATTACTGCAAACAGATCACTCATTAGTCAGCTTACTGTCGAAGGTGAAACATAGGATCGAAGTCAGAAATTGTAAGTAATAAATATTTTTTCAGAGTTTATCTTAAATTTTATTTAAAAAACCTACTTATTACCTTTTCTGTCTGTTTCAGATCCTCGAAAGTATATCTACATATTTCTTCAATATTAGTGATCTCACAATACAAGTCGCGTTTTATTAAGAAGTTAAACTACTGGTAAGATTTACTTTTTCAAAATTAATAATATTTAGTGTATCGTGATTACTCCATGTCTATTTGTGATTAATGTTGGTATTTTTATTTACAGATAATGACAGATCTTGGAAACAGAATTATTGATGAGACCCAGGACGGTCTTTTTGGGATTAACACTCAAGATCTACTGTTCCACTGTGGACAGGTTCCTCCTGGGGAATCGGAGGAAGACTTGCCTCTAATCACATTCAATAGTTTAACGAAGCGAGCTAAGAAAACAAAGTCTAAGAAGAAATTAGACGGTGTAGATAAGCAACGTCATCGATCTAATCAATCGACATTCGTACTCAGCCGCGATATTTGTAAGGGTAGGAGACTGATTCAAATTAAAATTACTGATATTGAAAATGACAATGAAAATGTGATAGTGTCGGCTCAGTATATAGTTAAAAGCATGTATGATGAAGTGTTGGATCAAACAGAACGGATTGTAAAAAAGATATGTGAAAATATAACATGTATTCCCTAGTTCTAAGTTATTTTAATATATATTAATTACCTAGCAGATATTGGTTTTTTATTTATAAATTATAGAATAAAACAAAGTAGGTGAATAGGAATTAAAACAAATTTATTCTTTCAAACATACAATCAGTACTATTACTAGGTTCTTAATTATTAGATATTAACTTCATAAAATAGTAACATGATGATTATAATATTAATTTAAAAAAACATTTAAGACTCAGGTAATCTTATTTTATTATTTTCACACCACATTTTAATACACAACACATTTTTCAAAGCACATGTTTTCCTATGATGCACACAGTTCAAATAAATATTTGATTTTTCATAGTCACTGTACAATTTCATAAAATTAGGACATCCCTTATCGCCTATATCTAAAATATCACAATTTAGACACAATTCTCGTATCCATTTAATTTTTTCCATGCCTTTAGTTACAATTTTCTTGTTATTCAAATAAGGTATGATGGTGCGCTTGAATTCTCGATGATCGATAAAACCTTCACTCCAGAAGATTCCACGATTATTTTCCAACCACCGTACGCGCTTTTTTTCTTCATTAGATAGATTGTTAAAGGGATACGGAGGTTTAATTATAAATGTTTGAGTGTATCCGTTAATCAGAATAGCAAACTCCTTAATAATAAAATAATTATTAATGTCTTTGAATCCTTGCAAATCTACTATTACTGTATTACAATTCATGTTATTTTCTTTACTGTATTGCTCAGAGGTCTGTACTCAATTAAGCAATCGTTTAAAATGAGGCAATATGCAGCTGTCTGATCCGGAATCTCTGAATTACACTCAAGTTCAACGCGAACGCTTACTACAGGACCTGATTTAAGGTTTTCGCTTTGCCTAGAACAATCAATTACAAAAAGCGGTGCTTTTTCTTTAAACTCAGAAGCAGTTAACAGTGGTTCACTTCTACGTCCGTAATATGATTGTTGGAATTTTACATACTGTTCATATATTAAAGCAAATTTAGAATTAAGAAAACTGACATTAAAACTTTCATAGGGAAAATATGTAGAGTTGAGATAAACTTTAACATCTCTTAAATTACAATGATCGAACTGTGACATGTCTTTTTTTGCTAAATTTTTTCGGTCTGTTTGTAGTCCAATGATGACGTATCTGGGTTTTTCAATCTGTGATGACGTTTTTATTGACCAGGTATGTTTAGTAGTTCGCGGTAACAATGGATACTCGTATAGATCCCAATTTCTAAATGCAACATGCAAAGGACGATCTTTTTCTAATAATTTTAGTAAATTAACTTTTTCCTTGTCCGACACTTTAACGTGCGGCACACGCCAAACTAATTTGTTTATTATTACGTCTTCAAGAAGATCATCTGTTACAATTTTTATTGAATTTAAATTGGTATTACTGCGTAATAGTATCAATTCATGTTTACAGTTTATAATAATTTTTTTATAATCCTCAGCGAAACCTAACAAATTGCTAAGAGGAATCGAAGCTGCAAAACTTCCATCAGTTATTGTTCCATTAACATCCCAACCCCATGCTTTCGACACTCTAGCATCATTTAGATTATAAGATAATAAACCTTTCATTGTTGTAGTAATTCCAGCATTTTTGATTCTATCTATTTCCACTCCATTAATTTCATATCGAATATCTTGAAAAAGATAAATCAAAGGATTGTTAGTAAATTCCACACTCGTAACCTTTTGTTTGGAATCCTTTTTTACGACATTCACTGATCCTTCTAAGTAAAGAGTGCTTGCTGATGGTAAAACGTATAGATCTTGTTGATTGATAGGTATGCGAATTTCATCATTCCTGTTGAAACTTGTTATGTATGGTTTATATGAATGATATTCGATACTATCGATGGTATTATCGAAAGCTGGTGTACTTGATATATCCAAAATACTCATTTTAGAAGTCCAATTAATTTTAGAAACCTCTTATTTTCTTCGGTTAATTTATTTATTCTCTTAGCTCTTACTTTACGGGTTGTTCGATTGACACTGATGTGTTTGGTTTTTACATTACTGTATTTATTATAGTCGATCATCTTTTTTTAATATGCAAATACAACTGAACCTCTTCACCACGTAAATTAATTAAATTATTCTTATTATCCAACAATCTAATGTTTATAGAGCTTACGGTAGTTTGATTGACAGGAAAGTATATGATATTTTTAGGTATTTCTATAATTCGATATCCTGGTGGGACGTTGGGTGCAAATTCATGAATGATATGACTTGATTTTCCATCAATATACGAGCCGCTCACTATATCACATTCGATTCTTAGCACGGTCGTAGATAAAATGTTGACTGGAAGTTGTGACTCATGTAATATATTGGCTTTCAGAGTTTGTTTACCAAACCCTAGTAATGTTCCGAGAGATTTGTCTTTTTCAAAATGTATGTCTTTGTTGCAAAAAATAAATGTTTTCAACGTGTTGTTATTACAAAATAAATTGAAAGTGATTCCCTTTAATTTTAAATTTTGTCTTATGTAGTCAGAAATATCTTGTAGTTCGTATGCACCTTCCGGTATTTCTAAATTTTCATTGTTTCCATAATGAAATATATTGTTTTTACTATCGATGTTAGGAATTGAATTAAACGTTGATAAGTGCAATAGAGCGCATTCATATTCACCGTCAAATTGCAAAGCTGGATAATATAAAGTTGATAAAGCTGATTTATTACCAGTTATGGACAGTGTAAAGGACATTTTGCTAATGCGTAAATTAGATCAAGTGCATTAATTTATATCATTTATTTAATAATTTAAATAGCTCTAAAACATTTATCCCAAAATTCATGCAGAAATTTTAAACAAAGATGACCACAATTTATCGTGTTGAAACGTTGATAGCTACAATAGTTGTACGTTAAATTTGATTTTAAATATTTAACTATCTCTAACGGAGGTTTTAAATCTCCAAAGCTGTCAAAATATTCGCAGTAACCAAATTTTTTCACATAGGCTACCCAATGTGTACCTTCATTCTCTGAACTATCTAAATTAATAATACCACATTCGATATCTTTTGGTTTTTTCGGTAATTCGTCTCTCATATAAACACCTCTAAAATAGGGTATGTATTCAAAAGCATATTCAGACAATTCTACATCAGTAAGAGCACGATTGGGTAACCTTTTCATCAGTTTTTTGAACTTTTGACAAACAGACCATTCCCTTTCTTGTAAGGTTTCATATAAAGACCTTTTCCTAATGCAATAGATTCCATCATTTTATTATGTCTCTGAGCTTCTTCAAAGTTCTTTTTGGCTGATTTGTGATCATTTACCGCTTTAGTAATACCTGCAGCACCTCCAGCCAACGCACCAAGTGCAGACAGACCTGCAAATATTGGTATTAGTGGAAGAATACCCCCTGTTTTTGGTAATGGTATTACGCGAGGCATGCGAACTCCTTTATGTTTTTTAATGAGTTTCTTCGCAGCTGAATATGCTACTTGTATAGCTTTTGAATTGTTTGATGGTTTTAATTTCTTCAGACGATTGCGAATTGTAGAAACAATAGATCTGAATGATTTCGTTCCTGCACCGTGCTTTACTTTGTTTTTCATTACTTTGCTTACTAGCCACGAAGCTAATTTCTCTCCTTTCCCTGCATTCTTAGACTTTATTCGCTGTTTAGCCATGTTTAATAATTCTAAGTCAGCTATGTGCCGATCTTCTAACTTGTTAGAATTATTATAGGCAATGTCGTGTTGCATACAAGCGTTATCCAACTGATTAATTCCTTTATCACCTCGCAATAATCGTTCTCTCAATTTCGTACCAGGACCACAATAATTATATCCCGGTAAATGCAGCTCAAATGGTAAGCTATTTATCAGACTGTTAACTAGTCCTCCACCGCGCATTATTTAGATGGTAATGACTGATTACAATGTGTAATACATATTTTTATATAATTTTTTAACCCTCTTCTATAACAGGGCACGTTTTTCTATCCAACTATTTTCACTATTCGCGAGACCTAACCATTTAACATACAGCTTACTACCTTTTTTTCTTAGAATTTTTTCAATTAAATAAATATTAGGACAGCTTGTTTTCTGAAGTTCTTGAGCATAAAAAGTCCCCAAAATGGGATTTTTGTGCAAATCTTCAATAACGTATGTAATTGGTTTTGTAGGATTAACTTTCTTAATTAAAAATAACTCGGTAGACCAATTTGGTGTATAACCTTTTTCGAAAGTACTTTTATATTTGCTTATACGTACCAAATCTCCTACAGCTAATTTGTTTATCTTTGATTGATAATTTGTTATCTGTGACTTTTTTATATTCCTCATTACTGTTTTCTGATTTGACTTGTTAACATCGTTTGGTTTATGTTTTGTAATTCGATGTGTTGTATTATTGTATGTACCTACAACATTTTCTAACGGCTTCCCAATCCATTTATAGCTACCATTTAAACTAAAACATTTGTATAATTTATGTTTCAGAGTTTTTATGACTCGTTCAACTATGGAAGCTTTTTTTACTGAATATGATGAATAATGGTTAATTTTATTCGAAGATGATATTTTATTAAACTCGTCGTTATAAAATTCTGTACCCATGTCCGTTTGTAAGTTAACAGGTTTACGGTTTGTTGTAACTAAAATATTATTAAATGCATTTGCGATCTCGGATTTTGTCTTAGTTTTTACTGGAATAGCCCAGGTAAACTTTGTGAAACAATCTAATACTACTAATATAAAACTAAAGCCATGATTAAAACATTTTAAATTTTGAAAATCAATAAGATCTGCTTGCCATAAATCATCAATTCCTTTTAATACAACAGGTCGTCGAATAAAATTTTTTCTTGCTGCTTTATGAATTTCGTTAACAACTTGCAGTTTACTCATTTTTGATTGATGTACTAATTTTATCAATATCGGATTTTGTAAAGTAGTCCTTCACAAACTGCTGAATATATTTTTGAAAGTCTAATTTTACAGTGTTTAATAAATCATAAACTTCTTGCTTGCTTGCAAATGATTCAAACTGTTTATCTACGTATTCTTTATTAACAGCATCGTTTACTTTCAAAGGAATTAAAACACCAGTCAATCTCTTTGATTGTACATCTATTTCTTCTGGTATTAATGCTTTGTCGGAGGTTTCTAAGAAATCGGATAAGCGTAATCGTTTATTAATATGGTGACCAAATTTATCCATTTTAATGGAGAACTGATAGGTTACAAGGATCAGACTTGAATGAAAGTATGTTTTGAACTGAATCTTATTTATTTGAAATAATACCACTCTCACGTAACTCTTCTAATATAGATATTATTTCATTATCCAACCCAGTGTTACCAGCATCTCGAGAAGCAATTAATAGTTTCAACCTATCGACCAATTCATTAGGATCATCCCAGTAAACATAATCAACATTTTTCTTCCATTTCTTCAAAATAGACAACCCTTCTCCTCCATGTATATTCGGCTGACTACTGTCCGTGCTTGCAGAAATCTTTCGTAACTTAAATAACGGCTTAATGATGTGTAAGTATTTGCGTCCCCTGTTACTTCTAATTGGTTTATGTGGATCATAATCTCGCCGATGAACATTTGTTTCTAACAACATCAACTTATAATGTCTTAAATCTTCGTCAGTTATTGTTGATAGATTAGGAACTTTTTTAAATAAAAGCTCGTCTAAGCCAGGAGTTTTTTTAAATTTGTTTGTACCTACTTGGATATCATCATTAAAAATAAGCACACGTGCGGATCCCATCATGAGTTTACCACGTTCATTTCTTACGCCGAATGGAACATCGCTTACAACTTCTGAATTTAAAGGCCACGAAGAAACTTCATTTTCATAATTAGGCTCACTCGTACCTGATTTGAATGATTCATCATGTTGATCTTCATCCTCAGATTCTGAGCTTTTCGAGTTGTCTGATGCGTTTGAATCTTTATTTTGTGGACTAAATACATTATACCCAACACTTGAAGATACTCTCTTTTTCAGTGTTTTATCGAATGGACTTGATGTTTCAAAGCTAGGTTCATTTGTATCAACTTTAAATTCTTTTCCAACCATTTGATTCAGAGGTTTTGTTATTGGTTTAAAAAAGGAATCCAAAATATAACTTTTCTCCGTGTCAATGCTTCTCATCTTTCGTACCTTTCTTTTTACAGCTTCTGCAGCATTTACAATTTGTCTTTTTATATTCTTTTCCGTCATATTATAACTAACTTTGAATGAACTATGCGTTGTATGTGAGAGTTATAACATAAGAATGGGTAAATTTTAGCCATAGTTCTGTTATTTATAGTAGTTGTTAAAAATACAATCTAATAATATTAGTGTACACTTTTCTACACATAGGACAGTTTTTGAAGATTGAAAGAGCGCACTTGGCGCAAGCCACAGCATGACCACAAGGTGTGAAGCATGTGTTTACGTCTTCTACCAAACAAATTCTGCAGATAATAGTTGTAGTTGTTCTTATAAGTTCATTTTCGTTAATTTTGTAAGAATCATCACTGGGTACAGGGGAGGTGTTAGTTTTGTATCCATCATCATTGGGTACCGGATTTTTATACATCAGATTATCAATATTTTGTACATATTCTTCACCTTTCACAATTAAAACATATAAACAGGACTTGAACCAGCGTGCGTGTTCTTCCCATGGTTTGTCCTCAGGAGGCCAATCCTTAAGTTTTCCATTACAATAATAACAAATAACTCTATCACCTTGTCCTGTATAAAAAAATCCTGCATCTACCATATCCAGTGGCTTTTGAGACAATCCAATAGGCCAGTTCTTGAAACTTTCCAAGCGCATGCTTTCAGTAGCATAGTAACGATGTACAGGATTCATATTTCCTTTGTTTTTATTTTTAAGTTGACGATGAAGTTACAACTCGCACGACAGACACTTGCTACGTTCAAACAAATATGACTAAGTGAAAACAGATATCTTCCATGAATCTGTGGATGATTGTTATTTAATTAAACTCAATAAAAGTATCAAACTTTTTACGATAACATCCCTTATTTTTTTCACAATCTTTGTTAATCACTAAATAACTATAAGGTTCTCTCCAAACATTTGAACACATGTTTCGAAATTCTTGCCATGTCATATCCGTGTTAACATGTTCATCATAAACATGTCTCATATTAATATCATCTTGCTTAAAGAGGATAATTAAATTTGCATTATCTCTTCCTAGCTGTTTGGGTATTCTGCTATAAGTTTGATTTAAATAAAAACAATCTATATATTTATGTCTACCCATCGCAAAATAATCACGCACATTATTTTGATTTTCACATGCTACGTCATCAAATATAATAATGGAATTACATTTTGCAGCCTCTGGTTTCAAAACCTCTTCATTTTCATGATATTTAGAAAATGTTATACTTGGAACCATCATGAGAACGCGTTCCAAAAATACATACTTCGGCTGATAAAGAGTTTTTGAATACACATAAAGATTTTGAAACTGCAATCCATTTTCATGCAGGAGTAAACCTATTAATAAATTTGTTTTTCCACAGTTAGATGGTCCACATATTATGCACCGTATGGTATTTGGTAAAAGTTTTCCATGACGTAAGCTAGTTTTTTCAGAATCAATACTAATGTTGTCCAATTTTAGCGAAATCGGTTGTTTAACAAACTTCATTATGAGAGTGTTGGAAGTAGAATGACAACAGCTTTAGGTGACCAAATGAGTTATATCCAAATAACTTCGATATTATTGGGCGCTCACCCCACTATATCTTCAATATTATTGGGCGCTCACCCCACCCGTAAGTGCCGAAGGCACTGGAGGAAAAGTGGGGTGATGTGCCCAATAATATACTACTTACCTACCTAATAAGTACCAAACTAAGATAATAGGATACGTTTCCAAAAATTCCATGCGAAATAATGTCTTGTTGCTTACATAATAGTACCTACCTACGGATCGAATAGAGGTGTAGTTTGTTCTTGTTATTAAGAGATTGTAAATATGTCGATTTTGCATGAGTAAGTGATACCTAACTGATAAGATTACCTAGATACCTAACGATAACACGTGCGATCTCGAAACTCGAAATAAACTCGTTCTTCTTCTGTGGCAGATCCACCCATGTAGATTTACCCTAAATTGGAGATGATAGGTATCACACTAACAATATAAATACGAAGTTTAGATTTTTAGATGTAAGTATGGATGTTTGTTACCTCTGCACGCCGAAACTATGGACTGGATCGTGATGATTTCATACAGGTAATTCTAATCCTGGAATCAAAAATAGGCTATTTTTTATCCCTTAAATCAGTTCGAATGTCACCTTAAAATGGAAAGTAAATCACCTTAAAATGGAAACGCCATAGAAATAACGCGTGCGAAGCCGCGGGCAGAAACTAGTGATTAATAAAATACTCAATGCACTTACTATGCGCACTAAAATAAATACGCTTTTAACATTATAAATAAGAAATTTAATAATATCCGATAAAAAATCGGCTTCGACGGAACTCGAAACCACAACCGTCCCTCAGTACAGGATGCGCTGTCAATTGCGCCACGAGGTCAGAAAGGATGCACTATAATTAGGGTTACGTATATTTCGCGACTAAAAAATCGAAATTTCGCATAAATATAAATTTAAAATGCAAAATTTTGCTTTTATTCGCATAAAAAAACGAAAAATATCATACTCTTTGACATTTTAGCAGCAGTAAGCAGAAAAGTTTGTTAAAAGCTAACATCGTGGTTGTCTCTACATTGGTCATTTATGAATAGAATAGAATAGAATATACTTTATTGCACAAAAGTACCCAAAGGTTAGCAGGTAGCATTCTCTACCTGCTAACCTTTGGGTAGTGTGAACAACAATTTAGTAGGTAGTGCTAGAGAATAGAATAAAGAAAAATACAATTAATAAATCGTAACATTAACATAAATGAATACACACATAAATATAGTAAAATATACTACTCAAATATATACATAAGTGTATATACATAAATAATAAAATATATAGCGTACCGAGTTATTCCTGGGAAAGAAAGTAATTAAAGACTCTAGATCTGAAGACATTTACTGAGGATACCTCGCGACATTCCATTGGAAGACTGTTCCATAAACCAGTGGCCTGGACGGCAAAGGTTTTATGGTAGCCCACAGTACAGTGATCTGGTGTCGCAAGCTGCAGTCGTTTTGAGTGCCGCGCAGTGCGTCCAGAGGTGAACATTGTAGATACTGAAATAACCTTCAGCTAGTTGCATTCGCGAACCTAAGGTTGCAACATTTTGATGGAAATAAAATCTGCATGACGTTAGCAGGAGTTTTTTTGCTGAACCATATTCACTAGTTGTCTATGGAAATATGCATATCCAGAGTTCATCTAGAGGTATATCTTTGAAAAATGGAATATGTACCGAATTTTCAATTTTCTAATGTAAATTTACGTGATTATCGCGTTTCAAAATGTTTTTTTTTTTAATTTAGTTGACCAGGTTTTTAGGTATGTTAGATTTAAGGTATACATAATATTGGTATGGACCGTAGTTAATAAGATCTATACTTGTTATAATGTGGTCTGAAATAAATGTACCTATTATTATATTATTATTATTATTATTAAGGGAACACGTACGTTTCTAAAAGCCAATCTAGAGCCCCTCTAAAACTTTCCTCCAAACAAGCAGACAAAAAACATTGAAAACAGCCACATTAAATCACCATATTGCCGTTATTGGCAATACCGGACCGAAGGGATAAGGAGAGGGCATTCATACCGACTATCGTCTATTCTGTGTTGTACAGAATAGTTGATAGTACAGCCAATAGTGTGGACCCTTGGTCGTAAAACGCACATGTTTTGGTCTTGCTACATGTGTACTTTAAAGGAGAACTTTTGGGTTAGGACCGTCCGAGCTGTTTTCAAGTAAGGAAAGTGTGGATAAGACAGTATTTATTTGATTTTCTTCTATCATTTAACTCTAAACAAAAGTGATTTTGCATTGCGTGTTTTGTGATGTAAAAATATACCGCCATCTAGCGGAGAGTAGCGACATTCTTACAAGATTTAATGAGACCAAATTTTCAGTTCAACAGATGGCAGTCCATGCAGTCTTGTTGGAAATCAATTCCAACAGGTTTTATTTACAAACTCGCTAATAAGTATTGTGAGCGCTAAAATGTAGCTATTATTCATTTGTATTTCGCTCGTTCATGATTTTGAGGATGATTGTTGATTTTGTCTGTTTTTCATGTCTCGCTTTTTTCCTACTCATGCCCATCTTAGGATCTTTTCGCAAGGTCACAAACCCTGCAATGAAATGATGCAATGCAATGTGATCAAATGAAAATGCAACTACAAAAACAGGACATATTGTTTGATTTTTCATACATTTATTTTCTACCCGTTGTAGCACCGCCTACGTCGGAGACTCTGCGTAGCATAAACCTACGCTGTAGCAGAGAATATAATTATAATAACACAAAGTAGGTGGCCCGTGCGTCAGATCAGTCAAGACCCACGTCGTATAGTAGACACAACGGAACACGAATATTTATTACTTATTAGGTACATGACCGACGCCTTAGAATTTTATAAAGCTTTACCTACGTCGTAGACTACGAGCGTAGCAGGCCTACGCTTCTGTTGTGTGTTTACTTGTGTTTTTGTTATTTTAGTAGGTACGAGTACTACCATTCAGCTGTAGGTGCTTATCCACATTAACCCAGTCGGACAACATCGTAGGTCCATTTGGACCCGCGGCACGTACGGGCCAAGCGTAATTGGTCCCATTTACCGACCAGGACCGAATCGTTACTCTGCAATATGTGCCGCTAGCTGAGAGTCGGAAAAACTATTGGAAAAACGTAGGGAACTTTCTGGAAAAAAGCATTTACGTTGTTTTAGAATTCTAACCCTAAAATAGTTACAATTAGGTTTCTATCAGCGTGGATCGAAGCCCAAGCTCAGACGAGATGAGTATATTCTTTAGTCCAAGTCTAATATTAGTAGATAGAAAGCCTGTGATCTCCCACAATAGAAAAGACTTGCGTCTATCCATTCATGTCTATTGCAGGCCATTTGATGGCTCCATAGTAATTTATTTTGTCCCTATTTAGTTCTAACTAAGCTTTGACTTGCGGGTTATCTACTTGTATCAATCATTTTTAAAAGAAACCTACATTGAAAAGTTATGACAGCTTTAGGGTAGAAACTTGATTAGGGATCTATACTAATATTATACAGAGGAAAGATTTGATTGTTTGTTTGTTTGTATTGAATAGGCTCCGAAATTACTGGACCGATTTGAAAAATTCTTTCACCGTTAGGAAGCTTACTTTTGAGGGAGTGACATAGTCTATACATTATCCCGGAATTTCTACGGGAACGGGAACTACGCGGGTGAATTTATAAAAGCACAATATCTCTCAAATATTTAGGCCTACCTACCTCCCTACCTTCAGAAACCTTTCCTATCCCTCATCCAAGATCCCTGACGAAACACAATCCCTGCAAAATACCTATCATCTAGCAACATTATCAACGTTCCGTTGGTCCCTCTGAATAAATCAAGGAGAAAGCCGAAATCCTGCGATAAATCGTCCCAATCCTGGTCATCGAGACCCGAAAGGCGTTTTAGCGTTAACCCGGGACGGACCTTTCCGCTAAATAAATCCCTTATCTGCATACGGCAACCTTGCTAGGGTCCAGCTTAATAAATTCAGGTTGGGTTTTGCGAAGTTTGGCAGGGGAAAGTTATAGAGTTGTGTGTTTATTTAAAAATTTAAATTACTTACTCTCATATATTTATGCGCCGTAGGAGAACAAGAGACACTCGTTTATGTCAATTTACATTTCACTTCATTCATTCATTGTAATAGAGATAACTAATAAGACAGTTTTGCCGCTCAAGATATTGCCACCATATAGACGTTTTAATATGCCGACGTTCTGCAAACTACGTCATTTTCCTTGATAGACCTTCTGATACGGAGCGAAAATAAATATTTATAGTTACACAAAACAAAGAAATTTAATTACTTAATTTAATTGCTGTAAAAGGGCATTGTCAAAATTAAGATTCAAGATAAAAATTACGTTATTATTACACATATACTTACAAATGCTCGACAATTATAATATAGTTAGACGAGCCGTGTACCGGCTTAGAATTTGCTCCACCCAACTCTTCCCGCGGGTGTCGTAAGAGGTGACTAGGGGATTTCTGACGGCGCCCCCGTCAGCAGCAGCGCTTCCCGCTGAACAATTCTACCACCAAACTGCGATCCTCAACCCGCATGTCCAGCGTGGGGATAATGGGTACTACCCCCATGAGATAAAAGTTAAAAAAGCCAGCGTCTAGCAGTGGACCAATGTAGGCTGTTGATGTGATGATAGACAAGCTAGGTAGTTAATCATGAAAGGCAACAATTAAAAAATATAATTATAAGATAGGTATTTTCTTGGCTAGAATTATCTTTGTAGTCGTTTCATTTCCTTGCACATATTATGGATTTATCCAAAATTTAACAATGGATAACTCTAGGATTCGTTGTATCAGCTCTAGCGATTTAACTAGGGTCTGCTCATTTGAAAGGCGGTCGAGCGGGTGAGCTTCCAAATCAATAGTAATTCTCTGTAATCCCACAACCCTGCCCTGAAAAATACATGGAAACTTGCAGTGTTTATTATCATCATCATCAGCCTTTAGTCCACCGCTGGACATAGGCCTCCCCTAATGAGCGCCATAGCGCCCTGCCCTGCATAATCTTTAATGTGTTCACTACTATCCTTACTACATATATTCCCAAAGAGTATACTTACCTACTTCTGACCTGGTGCGACTGTCTGGTAGAGTTAAAACTTTCACAGAATATTATAAATGCGTGACCATGTCAAATAATGTAACATATCGATTTCCAATCCAAGGGATTCCATTAGAGTTTAACATTTTATACCGTCTGTACAAGAAACCATAAAAAATATTGATGCTTATGATGTTGCTGGAGCCTTGTGCGTTTCCGACTCACACTTGGCAGGTTAATTGGTTCCTATTTATTTATTAGTTTTTTTGACTTGCAACTGACTTGCTCCCGAGAACAGGAAGTTAAATAGTCATGCAATCATTATAAATAATGATGTCAAAACACACGAAAATACCTTTGCTACGAGCATGCTACGAAAGGTCTACGAAAGAGCTACGAAACTACGAAACCATTAGTAATTGACGTTTTTCGATTCCTAAAGAAACATACAAACTAAATGAATTCTCTGAGTTCTAAAAAGCTGCTTCAATACAAATATATTTGCAAAACTAACCCCCAACTATTGCGAAAGGGTTAGCCACCCTAATTTTGCATCCTGCTCTAACATCGATCTAATTGTATTTGCATCTCGCTCTACCCCTGACCGCTTGACCATTGGACGAAAAAGAGGCCCATTCACAGACACATTATTTGTTTGGGTGAGTGTGTGTGAGGGCGGGGTAGCTACAAGGCGGTTTTTTTGCTCTATATTTAGCTACTGAATATTTTTAAGCAGTGTTCAGGCCATCCAGTCCAGCCTACGTAAGTACACAAGTAAGATTTGCCTCTAGAAAAATCTAAATTTAGTATAATGGTTTTCAATGAGGAGGTTCTTCGTTAAAACTTTTAAAACAAAGGTTATTAGAACCAAAGTCATTTTAAACGGGACCTCTGTAAATCATGATATTTATCATGATTTGTGTGAAATATACAAACATTTATTTATTTATCATAGAAAAACCAGCAGCAAATACAAAAAAAAAATTAAAAAAATTGAAAAAGAAGGTTATATACATAAGTATATAACCTTCTTTTTCAATTTTGTAGATTAAGGTTTTCACGACGAAGAAGAATAGTAGATACATAAAAAGTGTTGCTGTCAATTTAGCTGTCACCAAAACTAAACTAAACTAATTTGACGGAACTAAAAATGCTGCTGTCCCTTTACGATCGAAATAGTTTTATTGAAAATTATCCAAAGAAACCGCTTTAATTTCCTAGCAGATGATCACATTAGAAATCTCCGCTCCTCCGATAATCTTCTCCTATACCTGTGCATAACACCTCCATCTTTGGAAATTCTTTCTCTGTAGAGGCAGTGCGGTTGTAGATTGACTTGCCTCTAGACATTCAAAAGACAGATACACGAGATGAATTTAAGCAAATGGTGCCCACGCTTTTTCTTAAGAGGTTATACAAATAGTTTAGTTTACACCAAATCTTTCTCGTTGGTGGTACCGCTGGGGTAAACGTGTTCTTGAGTGGAGACCACGACTCGGCAAACGTAGTGTATCTATCTGTAAAACATAAATTAGCACGCCAACCCCCTGTAAAAACATGTGTTTTTGGTTGGCAGGTAGAAAATGCCTCGGCATTAAGCCCACCGTTTGTACCTCAGTGCAATACAGGTTTAAATAAATAAATAAATAAACCGCTATAAAGCTAAGATGCAATAAGCAAACAAGTTCCTATAAAAAAAGTGCGACCAACGGAAGCCCGAGCATTACTATAGGTATTACATAATGTTTTCATTGTTATCAGATAAGTATACACCAGTATAGATAGGCTTGAGGTCGACCCAAGTGGCCGTCCCTAAAGTTTTGGGTACGGGATGGATGTTTAAAGTGATATAACAGATTTTGTCCCTAGACTATGTTTAACTGTTATGTGATTTTAATGTTTTATGAGATAAGTTGGACCTAGCCGTACATGGATGACCCAAGCTTTACGTTACAAACCTATTATTTTAAGACATTGAGAGAGTCCTAGTCTAGATGGTGGTGAGGGTTGCGGCGGAAAAATGAATAGTTCCCTATATGTACAATAAAGTATTTTTGTATTGTATTGTATTGTAGATGTCGTAAGACCCGACTAAAGAACCGACTATAGCATACCTAACAGCTTTCTACTGTGTATTTTTAGACACATTCACTGCGAGCACCAGTCCACCTGACAAAAGTAGTGATTACGGCAAAATCCCCCTTGTCGGGGAGGCATGTTCACTGTTCAGCAGTGGACGACGATGTGTGCTGATGACTAGTCTAGATCATTATCATCACCGTCATAGTTCACAGTGTGGTCACAGCTTGGAGAAAATTGGTGTTAATATTATACATACAATGTATATGTATACCAGCTGTTACACGCGATTTTGTCCACGTGAAATTTGAGTTCCTAACTTATCTTTAACACTTTGGACTTTACACTGTCCCACACGATGTGGTGTCACAAGATCTAGCCAGCCAACTATACTGCACCTCTGATTGTTCTCGTAAAAAATAGTTCGTTATCACGGCATGATAACCATCGTCATTGACAGCTCGGACGAATTTCAAGACACGATCATTGAAATGTGTGTTAGTTTTGTAAGGGGAAATTACCAAATTTTGTAGTTCTGTTAACGGTTGCTGAAATACAGAGCATTTTTGTTTAAACTTTCAACCCAAATCTCTATAATAATAATAAGTTTAACTTAGAGTTAAACGGCTTTAGCTTTTAACCTGATGTTATCCTAGAGACAGTAGGTTAGGTATTATCCTAAGTACCATATGTACCTAAGTATTATCCACGGTGTTGGAGTATAAGTACGTATCTATAGGTATATTTTATTGGCAAACCTGCTTCCCCTCACTCGTGACCAAAACCCGATCTTATTTTTTATTTATTCCCAAACTGACAGTGCCAATAAATTGGGATACACATGCCGATATCTCAAGATCATGAATCTTAAACTAGGGCGAGGCAAATAAAAACTGTATCGTGTCCCCTCACTGAATTATGAAAACATCGATAAATATACGAGGAGGTCTTTGTAGCCATAGCCTCATGTAGTTATGACAGAAATGTGTGATGCGTTTTTGTTTTATATAATTTTGTATGATAGAGCGAACCATATATTTATTAATGACCATGAATGAGACGGCTACATTGCCAAAGAGTAAATTCGACACATTTTTGTACACCATAAATTGAGAGTAGATTCGTCACATATTAGCACTGTAGGTAAGTTAGTATAATGAGTGGCTCACTGCTTTATACGTAGTAAGTATATTCGCAGCTTATTGGTTCTTTTTCGGCGCGTTTTCAGAATTTAGGTAAAATAGTATGAGCGAGTCCTTTACTTACATAGAGAGGTGAAGTACAGTAAAGTAAAGTAAAAAGTACTTATTCTTTGTCACAAAATTACAAACAAATATAAGTTGTGTGACCGTGACATCAAAAATGGTCGTCGCTCAGCATAATGCACAGTAACGATGACGTTTGTGAGAGTGCGCTGGTTTTATGCGACACCTAGAAGACGCAGCAGCAGTAGCTGAGACATATAGGCTGGACACAAGAAGTCGAAGCCAATAAACTATTAAAGTTATTCCTCAACCTCAACAGCCTGTATTGGTCCACTGCGGAACCCAGGCCTCCCCCTGATAAGCGCCTTATTAGCTTTTATCTCATGGGGGGTAGTGCCGATAATCTCCACGCTGGGCATGCGGGTTGGGGATAGCAGTTCGGTGGTAGAACTGTTCTGCAGGGGGCGCTGCTGCCCGCCTCCGGTAGATATCCCTTAGTCGTCTCCTACGACACCCGCGGGAAGAGTTGGGGAGTTAAGGTTACTACCGTAGTGTAAATTATGAAGACCTAGCTTCTGCTCACCAGGGTAAAATGTAGCAAGTAGCAGTTGAAACAATGTCCAGCTAGTGTGTATGCAGTATTAAGGTCCTCCCGTAGGTACTTTCACGGAGGGGTATATTTCTCTTCGGTTAAAAAAACAAATCGGTGCAGTCTGCATAGTGGCAGAGATTTTGACAACGCAACATTTTGGAGTGATTTCACCTTCAGTCGTTTCGGCCAAATCAAAGCATTTACCAATAAATTAGTACACAAAGCAGCAAAACGTAGACATTTTATAGGGTATGTAAACGATAGCCTTCGAAGGTTGGGGTTAGTGAGGGGCTGAAATATCGCCCGGTTGGCTTACGGCGATTTACCCATTAATTTGAAAACCCGGATCGCTTGCACGATTGTATCCGTTACTAGCTGCTTTTTGCAACTTCTCTTGCTTAACACATTATAATAATTCATAACAGAACAGATTAAAAGTTTCGCATGTTAATCCGTCATTTGTTGGAATGCGTTACTGTCCAACCAACAGGACTTAATTAAATTTAGTACTGTCTCAATAATTCAGATAGATTTTATTATTAACGTTGGTTTTCTTCCAACACAAACTATGGTAGTTTACCCGCTTACAATCGTAATAAATAAGACAAATTGTAATAATGTAATTATGATAATTGTTAAATATCGAAAAATGCACAATTTTTCGTTAATTACAATCTATCTAGATTGAGGTAGGTATTTCAAACAAATGGTCCTACAGTTGCGGACAAAAAACGCAACGTCATTCACTCACAGTACTAGTAGATAGATAGAAAATACTTTATTATAAAGCATAGAATACAAGAAGTATAAAGGGCGGCCTTATCGCTGTGAGCGATCTCTTCCAGGCAACCTTACCACCTACTTAGTAGGTACTACTTACTTACTTAGTAGGTACTGCTTCGCACTACACGTGTCAAAATTTTACATACCGTAATAACTCCCATAAGAGCACCCATCAAGTTAAATCCAGACACTTTATTTAGCGCCTAATTTAGTGACAAGAGAGTAAATGAGGGACCATTTGGGCCGGGCCTTGACGGGATGCCCTGATCCCACGTGCTTAGTATCAGCTACCAAATGTAAAGGCCATTGTCTATTGGCACAGGAGATGGAATGGAGAGTCTAACCTACTAATATTTTTTGTCAAAAACATTAAGGACTTATTAGGTAAAGTATATCTTATACCCTTTTAACTTTTAAGTAATTTCTTGTCCATCATAAAGCCAATAGCACATTCTAATGTTGGACGACTCTTGACTCGAGCCTTGACTCGATTAAGGGTAGTCGTGTTCAGGCGGTCAAATCAAACAAAACAAATGACGTGTGATGACTCTGTCTAAAAGTTAGGATAGTGCAAACAATTATAATTACTTTTAGCTAGTGGTGTCAAGAATTTGGTGCGAAACAGCGCTACACCCAAGCCAACTCTGCCTCAGCCAACATGTCGATGAACTATTCATTATCAAACGGATGCACAATTATTGGGTGTCAACATCGAGTTGTTAAATATTGGACTTTCACGTTGCGCACCTCCTATTCTACAATCAGTAGGCTATAAATTATTTTTACATCTAGTGGCTAGGCCATATACAAAAACGACAAAACAGAATGATTCCCCTTCTAGAAGTTTGTAGTACCTACTTAAATCTCGCCAACGCCCATAGCTTATAATGTAGCTCACCAAGAATAGATTTAGAAGGGTGCAACGTGAAAGTCCAATAGCTTTACAACTCGTGCGACTCTATACAACTCTCTGTGCTTTCCATTTCCGTGAGTCCGGACGCGGTGGCGCGGTGTTTGGTCACTGCCTGAGATATACATATTGCACGTTTACTGTAACACCCAGGGGTGCCGCTTCCTAGAACCAATAAATTGGGAACGAGCTTTGAGATTCTTCAATACAGATCTTTTTAAAACCTAATTCAGGCTGTCTAAATTACAGTGTTCTTATAGCTCCATTTTTAGTGGACCGCTGTCTATTTTTGCGATTCTTACATTCGATCCTAGAGGTCCATTGTCTGTCGCACATTGCTGGTGCCCATTGAGGCTTAACTCAAATGAGACGTCGCTAGTAAATAACCTTTAGGTACCTAGGTTAAAAGCAAAAATACTTACCTAATTTTCGTTCCACATTATATATGAATAGTTTATGCCTTTTATGGGATAAAAAGCAAGCATATGTTTTATTTGAAGCCTAGAACTACTGCAAAACTCCAGCCCGATCCGTTCAGTAGTTTTGGTGTGAAGAGGTAACAAACATTCATACATCTAAACATTCAAACTTTCACTTTTATATTAATATATATTATGTGATTCATCAATTGATCCTTTAGTAATGTCGATGAAATCTAGCTATATGAAAAACACCAAAACCAGTACAGTACTATTTCCTGTTGGTCAGTAAGGGGATGCTGGGGTCAGAAAACAAGATCAAATATTTCTATATTTGTTGGCACATTGTCAATGGGACGTAACCTTCACGTGCCAACACATAAACACCTGCTTGGATGCTGCAAGGTGAAAGGTCAGGTTGACCAGAACAAAACTGTACCAAGTTCGACCATTGTAGGTAAGTGAAACCGGTTTGCGACCTGGTATTTTAAGGGATGCTGATTATAAGGTCGAAGGTCAATCAGATTTGAATATAAGATCAAAACTGGATCAAGGGGACACGTTCCAAACCTGTTGTAAGCCATTATCGCTTGAGGGATGCTGTGAATGTAAGGTCAAATGGTGATGAATGGTCAAACAGACGAGACCAAAACCACCAAAACTGGATCATGTGTTTAAAACCAGTTTTGGAACAGGGATTTTCTCACGTGGGTAAGAGATGCTGTTTGACCAAAGGTCAGACTAAATAAAAGATCAGAATTATATGAACGGACGATAATAATAAGAAGTTACACGTGCCACTTGAGAACCACTTGAATAATAATTAGTTTCCTTGGAGCTAATTTTAATCAAGTACCAGGATGGATATATAGGGTGCCACGGAAAGGGAAAGGTGGTGGGTTCTGTTATTTTGGACATCGTGGAGGTCGACATTTGTACAACGATTTTTTGAAATTCGAACATTTTTTTCGTTTTTTGGAACAATTTGAGACGTTTTTTCTTCATACGTATTCGTATTTCTTAACATAAATTCTTTCATTATTATTATTGTTTTGAAATTTAGGATAAAGGACTTACATATTTTTTTTTGTAATATTTTCACTGCTGAAAAATCAAGCAAAAAACGTTTGTGAAATATTACATAATGTTAAATAATGCAAGTGTTCGTGTAAAAGAACACGAATAGCAATTAAAAGAACAACATTTTTTGCAAAATAAATTCGAAATTTAAATAATCATTATTTTCAAGTTGTTCTCCTCGATTTCCAGAATCACCCCCTTTCGGCTTAGTACACCATTTCCGTGGCACCCTGTATAGATAGATCTATATTATTCTAGGAAGGTTAACGGTATATTTTTATTCTCACAGTCAGTTGAAAAAAATTGTCTGAAATAGACTTGTTACAAAGTAGTTTTAATTTACGGAACACTGTTTTGGTTGATGTTACTTGTTTATTGAAAATACTGATAAAAAACTGTTATGAAAAAGTTTTGGATGAGTGGACCACTAATCATTATGGATTGACCAACTCATCCAAACTGGATGAAATTAAGTGGATGACTCGACTTTACGGCCTTTAGGTGATTGATGACAAATATGTAGTTAAGAGTATTTTATCTAGTGAGTACATCGAAAAGTTATGATTTTTGCGACTTTAAAGCGTGAAAGACAAGTAGTGTGGGGGAGGTCTCTGAGACTTAGAATAGAAAAACATTTATTTATAACAACAATAAAAATAGTTAATAAGCAAAAACACACTTATAGGATAGGTACATACATAAAGTGGTTATGAAAAAGGCCTTAACTCAGCATAATGCTGGCTAAGCTCCCGTAAAAGGCCAAGCCAGTGCTGGTCTTCCGTTCGGACCCGTACAGATGTCTTGAACTTGTCTTCATTGGGTGGTGGTGGACTCAATAAGAAGAGGTGAAGTGCTCCTAACCGAACTTCAATCACGACGGCCTGAAGTCTCGCCACGCTGTATGGCAATGCTGATGCGCTGTGCCAGATATTGACCAGCTCTCGCGTCACGCGTCGCTTCGACCAAACGCTCAGATAATTTTTAAAAAACCAGAAGAGCCTCGGATTAATTAATAGATACATATAATATAATTATTATGTACCTATTGCTAAATTACCGAAAGCGAATTTGCGCCTATTTCTCAACAAGCTCTGCTTACTTTATTTTACCTACTCTGAGGCTAGATGATGCTGTATGCTGTATCGATTGTCCAGCATTATTATTATTATTTATAAAACGATTGAGCTAGTAGAATAACGTAAATAATATTATAAATTATAATATTTATTTAAATATATATAATTATAATAATATAAATATTATAAATGCGAAAGTTTGGATGGATGGATGGATAGATGGATGGATGGATGTTTGTTACCTCTTCAAGCTAAAACTACTGAACGGAACGGGCTGAAATTTTGCATACAGGTAATTCTGATCCTGGAATCAAACATAGAATACTTTTTGTCCCATAAATCAGTTCCCATGGGATAAAAATCACCTTTAAATGTTTATAGAAACAACGCGTCCGCAGCCGCGGGCATAAACTAGTTATTTATAAAACTATTGCGCTAGTAGAATAACATAAGTGACAGCCCTGAAGCCACCAGAGATAGCGCCCTGACGTAACGCATTTGTAACGGCGGCGATGTAAACACTGATTCCACGATGTTACTGAGTACCAACCACCGGCTACCAATCTCCGCTGTACCACTCAACGCATCACAGAAATGGGTGCAATATGTTCGCGTGATGGTGTTTTGTTTTGATGGTCTGACATAAGTGGAGACGATCTATGAAATGCTCGCAGTAACTCGCTACAAAGGGGAGGAAGTTACTACTAGGATACCTGTTTTTCTTAGCCAGCGTACCGTTTCATGGACTCTCTTTAGTATAATTATTTTGTTGTATGTATTAGTTTAGTAGGTGTCCGCCAGTTCCAACGCTGTTCTTTATATGTTTCTATGTAAAATTTGTTTTATACGGTGATGAATAAAAGTATTAGAAAATTGGAACGCGAAAAATCTTCAAGGGGGAAAACTGGAATTTAAAAAAAATCCAATTTTCCCCCTTGAAAAAATTTTCTTTCCAAAAAAATGAACTCCATTTGTCAAGGGGGAAAACTGGAATAACCCTATCTATCTATCTCTTTTGCAGGTTTATAATTCACGAATATTTACCCTAAGCTTTAAAATTGTGATAAAGAATCAAACATAACTCTATTAATAAGTATATAAATATACATATATCATTTTTAGATTAAAATATACTATACTTTTCCGAATGTCCTGAAAACACTGATTCAAAGATGTTACATAGTGCCAACCATTGTCCAGCATTATTTATTTATTGGCTACTGATGTCCGCTACACTCAACGTATCACAGAAATGGATGCAATATGTTTAGTTGTAGGTTTTTTGCTTAGAAGGTCTGTACAAATGTGAAAGTGTATCATTCTGAGGCAATGGAACGTCTGGTAAATCCATTTGGATGGGAGTAGATAGATAAAAAAAACAGTTACTGTAAAAATGTAAGTAAATAGGTATAACTAAGAATATAGGAAAACATATTTTCTCATTAGAATAAATACTATTATGATATGGATTGACTAACGCAAGTGATTATAACTGAATCATTTTTGTGGAAGATTATTTAAAAGACCAAAAAATTCAATACTGTTTACTCCTCGACCAACAAATGGCTTATTACGGTTCTGCTGTGCCAATACTGCCTATATATCTATAAATAGATGGTGAATAGAATAGGATAGTGTCCAAATAAATTCTGAATAGTCTGTCAGTTAGATTTTTAGAAGATATTCGACACATAGTTCCGAGTGACGTCACGCCTTGACACTTTTTAGCAAAGTGTGACGTCACTTGTCCATTCACAAACTCTGTGACGCGCTTTATTTTTGTCATTTTTCGTTTGATTGACAAAAGAAAATATAATTATGTGTCCAATTCTGATAATCTAACTGACGGACTAAATAGAATGATATTTTATTTTACCCAGGACACTACCCTATTAACCTTCACCTTATTAGCATTTCAGTACCTACTTATGAAAAAAACTTCAAAGTATCGGTCGGCAATTTCACGTCCACGGGAAACTTTTTTAATATGGCCTCCACAGAAAAAACTTAAGAACAAAAACATATAGGTAAAATGCTATAAAGGAGCTTTCGTATGTGCCGTGCGAATCTCCAACTTGGAGATTCGCACGGCCGATTACTCCATCTTGGAGACTCCAAGATGGAGTAATCGGGCATTTTACATAAGAAAATAATATATTATTCAAAATCCACACGCAGGCTCACGGTCCCATATACTTATCGGTAATAATGCCCTCTTTCTTTGGCTCCAGGCGAAAAGGGGGTAACTTACGAAGTTTTGTTTTTGAAATGGTAGATTAAAATTTTGCTCTACCGAAACTGAAAAAAAAACCTGAAAGATTTTTTTGTTGAATTAACAAAAACATCTGAGTTATAGGCCAAAATGTTAGTGGGACACTGTAACAGCCTTTGTAAAGGGCGAAACCAGCTCCAAAAGTTCGTAATAAGTATTTCGATAATTGAAAAACGCATCACTATTCTATGGACAAAGATGATTCTAATAACATCGAATCGAAACATAATTTACATAATTTACAAAACCAATAAAATGTCGTGTTTCTTTATAAAACTTAACTACCGACGCACTTGGTCTTACCAAAGCAAGACCGTTTAATTTCAACCATCGACTAACTGTCACACTGCTCTGTCACACTGGTGAAGGTTAGGAAGAAAATGTTCTCTGCGTAACACTAGTTTTAATAAGGCCAAGACGAAAAACATTCAATTTTGAACTTACCACATTCTGCCATCCGCATCCAGCCCACCTCAGGCTCCTTGGAAATAAAAATAGAAGCGAAACTCCAGCAAATCCTCTCCGCGCCCTATTATGATATTTCTTGATTCGGAACCCCTTTTACCGGGCTCATAAACGAGTATCTCGCGGACTCAGACAAAGAAATAATTCGAAAATAATGTTATATTTACAATAAACAGGGATTTTCTTGGCGAGGTTCGGAGACAAACACACTATGTGCTTATTCGTAGGTAGGTATTAAAATTATTGGGTAATATAATAATACCGAGTGGAAAGATTTGGGGAGGCCTTTGCCCAGCAGTGGGACAAACCAGGCAAGATACAAAATAATAATATTAAATAACGCTTTCACATACCATAACCTAGCCTCAAAGTATGTGTTTTTATGAGCCTACACGTCAGGAACAATGACTAGGTACCTAACACACTATGTAAATGAAAAACTGTAAAAAAACTAGTTACGCGATTTACTCGCCGAGTGTACCATGAAATATGAATTGGATCGAGAATTTGTAATGTGCATGAAACAAATACTTTTTTTTAGTTCAAGATTTCGAAATCTTAAGACCTGTTTACTTTTTTCATTTAGATTACATTCTTAATGAACTAAGATTTTATTATAAAAAGTTATTTAGATTTTGCAGTCTAATCTACCTAAAACACTAGGTTTACCTACCTAACTCGACATTTTACTTTCCAATGCAAATCAAAAAAAAATTGGGTTTTTTATTCGTTTGGAATGAAGAGATCAAAAACGTTTGCTTTCGGTAATATCAGTTTAGTACGTACCCCAGTTATGCAAACAGTGCCCAACCTTATTAGCTCGTGGACAAAACCTCACCCGAAAATTCTGACTATTTGATTTCAGTTAGTACGCTATAACTTTACTGATTATGTCTCCGCACCGGTCTTATAGCAAAACAAGCCCCAAAGAGTTCACTAAGCTCCGTAAATCCAATGACCTCAGCAGGCACAGCGAGAGATCACCTCTGCGAACCACCTCCGATGACGTCATAAACAAACGTAAGCTCACCGAAGACTCTCGTAAACTGGTTCCCAATAATCCAACGTCAGCAAAAAAAATAGCCATAGTAAAAACTCCTATCCGTACCTAATAACCCGAGAATATTATCACAGAGTCGTCGGGTCATAACCCGAAATTGGTTTCGGGGTCCGTAAGTCCCCAGTTTTATATGTAGCATTATGAAGGCCGTCAAACGAATTCACGTAGAAAATCGAATCTATATACGGTGCTATTACCGTCTCTGGCTGGCTTCTGATAATAAAATAATATACCTCTTTTTACGGTACCTCGGTGGGGTCTTGGCTTCGGTGACCTGTGTTTTATGAATTGAGCATCGCGTATCCCTGGAAGATATTTTGATGTATACCTATCAGTTGTTTTTTCCATCTCAGGGCTTCCAACTCTCTCTCTCTCTAAGTAACTATAACCTATAGCACTTCAAGCGGAAAGTAGGGTACCTGAAGAATACAATAAAATAGGCTAAATAGGTATAAGTCTAGAAAAACTAGAAACGTTCAAAAAATTGCTGGTTTATTTCCCAAGTTTATTACGAATGCTATTCCTCTGAAATACTTTGAACCAAAACCCAATAATCGTAAAAAATATTTCCCAATCCAACTTATAGATACGTGTAACGTCGAGCTTTAGTACAATATCAGTGCTAGGTCACGTAAGATTCCAATGGCGTTCAACAATGATAGCCGATTTGATCGTAAAGAATATAACCTTTTAGGTGTATCAGTTCTACGTGCCGCGATCACAAAATGGAACGATGCTTACATACATGCAAGTATACTCTCATGCTTATTGCGAGAGACAGAGGTATATCAGGTATATCTGTTCTCTTCATTTCTGCAATTCAAAAAGTGTAAAAATAGCTTAAAGGATGCAACAAGGTCCCAACAAATTAGCCACTTAAAATGCATTCGAAAATCAAAGAACAAAAACACAAACAGAGCAGGAACTACTTTATTAAAACGCCCTCTATATTCATAACGCGTCAGCTACACTATCACAAATAATATCACCCCCGAAGATGCATTGGTAAAGAAATGTATCAGAAAATGTATAAAAAGCAGCAGTGTGGACGTTCTCGGAGCGCAGAAATATGTCTTTCACTAGAAGTGACATGGAATTTGGTTGGCAGTGTATGTACGTGACGTCCGCTATTTTTTAATAATTCTAGTTTAGTAAAATACATAGATAGTTATGTAATGTACCAGTGGGGTCTCAATGGTTTAAGATAATTAAAAGTTGCGTGTGTTGTAAAAAATTTTTTTCGCCTAGATTTTTCTCTTAAGGATTTAATATTCCCATCTGATGGTAGATTTTGCTTTCTGGTATTTTCATTTCGCTTTTGCTTTTTCTTACACTTAGGTATTTGTTCTTTGAGCTATGTTGATAACTTTGGTTCTCTGTCAGATGTATTCGTTTGAGTAATATAATCGAAGTTTGTACTTGTACTTACATACATAAATATTGCTGCTGTTTTATAAGCTGCGATAATATAACAGGCTGGTAACGACAAATATAAGTACAAACTTCGATTATATTACTCAAACGAATACATCTGACAGAGAACCAAAGTTATCGACATAGCTCAAAGAATTAGCACGCTGAATGTGGTAGTGGGCCGGCCATATCTCGCGAAGAACCGACAACCGCTGGGGTAAACGTGTTCTTGAGTGCAGACCACGACTCAGCCAATGTACTGTAGGACGTCCTCCGGCCTTGATGGGATGACGACCTCCGAAAGACTTGCAGGCAGATGCTGGATACGGCGAGCTGAAGACATGACACTATGACGCTCATTAGGGGAAGCCTATATCCAGCAGTAGACTAATATAGACTGATGATGATGATGAATACTCAAACAGTACAAGTACTCGAATACAGGTAATTTAGTCCCTTCCAGTGATTCATCCAAACTATACAAGATTGTATTGTAGGCGTGTGCGGGCGCCCGTGTGATCTTGTAGGGAGATATGGGATTTTCAAAGATACAGAGCGACTAGACTGGACCGAGTGGGTCGCATTCAGCCGATTACTTCAACCGTGCATAATACGAAGGCAATATGTGATGGGAACGTTATATTAGATACATATTTGGTGCTTTCCAAGGTTGTTATTTATGAGACTCGTCTACGATTTGCGATTCCTTAATGTAGAGGTAGAGCTTTCTAGAGGTGCTTAATTTCCAGGTAATCCTTTAAAAACCTACGTGTAGCAACCACCATGTAATTGGGTGGTTGTTACTTACCTCCATTGTGTGGTATCCTACCTATTTTAATGTACCTAGATTCGAGGGTAGCGCAATAAAACAGTTGGATCGTTGACTCGGTGTTTCAATCATTGGGCTCCCGCTATTTATATTTACAAATATCACTCATTGGAGAGTCTCCTTCGATCATTTGATAGAGGTTCGATCATTTGGTGATCGTGCTACGAACTTATTTAAATGAGAAAACAAGAGCTTCACAGACTCTTGTTATAAGTAAATTCTTAACTTTGTTTTTGAACGGGGAAGTCTTTGATTGTGTTATGGCGTAGGTAGTTTATTTTTAGGTTACACATCGTAAATTGCTTAACATCGTCCCAATATCCAATTCGCAGGTTGAAAAAGCCTCGCGGGGATGCGTCATTGACGCAGGCGTGTAAATACTCCTGTGACTGCCGAGGTTCTTGTTGTTTGGTCGTTATTATGCCTCAAACCATCTCGATTCTTGATGTTGAGGATTCATAAAAAAGCTAAAGCGATCCTCTTTTGTTTTTCGTATACTGGAGCCCTAGATTTGTGACGTCAGCGTTGATAATTGTATGAAAAATCAAAAGACAATCGCGACAGCTTTTAAAAAATTACCTAATAATCATAATAATGCTGGACAATCCACACGGCATCATCTAGCCCCAACCTAAGAGATGCTATACCTATCTTTAAATTTTCTCGACCAGAGAACATCCAAGATACAATATACATTATAGATAACATTTCCCAAGTTAGTTAAGTCAAGTTAGTTAGTTAGAGTACCTAGGTACTTCATTCAATGCACATGCAAAAATAACACCTTCAGCACTACAAGCAACTGTATCAATAATGCAGTCTAAGGATACGTAACGAATGGCAATATTAGACCCCACCGTATGCTGCACATTTAATATTAAAATTATATGACCGTCGCACCCCAACTCTGCCCCATGTTGGACGCCAACACCATTTTTGCCCCACGTTTGGGCGCCAAAAGAACTATTTTTTACATTCAATTATGAGTGACCCTCTTTATAAATTGGTGCGCCTCTCCCTAATAAATGGTATCTGGGTAACAACACGGTGTGGGTGGATCGTGATGGATGGTTGCCATTGGCAAATGGTTCTTGACCGTGCAGCCATTTTGGAAAATCTGCAGTTGAATTGATGGAGAAAATGAACCGTGAATTTGGGCATTAAATTGATGTATTAAAATGGTGATCGAATAAAATTGCTTGTGAAAGTTACTTTTACTTTGTACTGTCTTTCGACTATTGGCAGAACTCTGGTAGAGACGCGTAGGGAACGAAATGGTATTAATATGGAACAGTTGAGCTACCTCTAGATTGATTGTAACTATCTGCAGTTAGCTCAACTATTTCTAAATAGTAGTTCTTATATATTTCTATTTTTTAATTGAAAATTTATTTTAAAAAATCTTATAGGTACTTTTAAAAGTCGCTACTGATCATAACACGCTTTTTGTGAATTTAATGCATTTTCGATATCAATTCACATGTTCCCTAAGAATTTCCTTCAACACCACGAAATCGGGGTCTTTGTCAAATATGACTTTCTAAATCCTCCCAGAGGGCTCGGTTTAGGAGCTTCCATATGGCGGGGACTACGGACTTGGACAGTTTTAGTAGTGATGAATCTTTCATTTTGTTTTTTATTTTATTTCTTGAATCTTTTATTGAAAGAAGAAGCTGATATGAGCGACTGTTGTTTCGGGTGACAACTGGTAGCACCCAATCCTGTCAATGTTGCTTCTAAGAGAAGATACGAGTAAAACACTTATTTAAAAAAAAAATGGACTGGCCTAGTGTCGTTTACCGATTCTGTGCAAGAATGTCCGCCCAGAAACGAGACTATTTATACTAACTACAAAAGGATCTTAAAAACTAGGTGAAAATAACAGTTTGATTACGATACGAATATATCCCAAATGTATTTATCGAAGTGCATAAATAAGGGATAGTTATTCATGACAATGATATAATAGAAATAAATAAGAACTAGTATTTAAAATTGAAACAATTGAGCTAACGGCAAACAATCTACAGGTAGCTAAACTGATCCATATCAATGCCAGTCGGAAGCGTCCCCAAGACGCCAGCTGCATTGACCCGCGCTGTATGGCAATGTTGATGCGTTGCGCCAGATACTCACCAGCTCTCGTCAGTTTATTTCCTAGTTATTAAGGTTTAAATATTTGCACATCCTTAATCAAGATACATAAAAATGGCGACAGAACCTCTATATTACCTGGAACCTCTACCACCTTCCGTATGTGAATCCTTTAACTCGATCTCCTGCAGCGGTGGATTATTGGAAGAAAGAGCTTTGCAGGATGGGATCTAGTCACCATTGACAATCCCATATGGCGAAAACAGTGTTACTGCAAAATTATAAATTATTCAGGTATTGAAAGGCCATCGATGCTTTGTCGACTTATGGTTATGGGGACGATAATATTCGCAGCTGGTCTTCGTACTAGTTCATATTATCACTTATACAAATTTCACCGCTCATTGGTAATAATTGTTTTTATTCGTATTCAGAACTAGAGCCTCGCGGTTTCACCCCAGTTTCCGTTTCCGTGGGAATTCCGGGATAAAACATAGCCTATGTCACTCCCTGAAAAGTAAACTTCCTAACGGTGAAAGAATTTTTCAAATCAGTCCTCTAATTTCGGGGCCTATTCAATACAAACAAACAATCAAATCTTTCCTCTTTATAATATTATATTAGTATAGATGAGCGGCGAAAATAGTATGAGTAATATACAAAGTGTAACAAAAAGTAATATCCAAACTTTAAGGGAATATTCGCTGATGGCTCCGCTAGTTTCGCTTGGTTCCCACTTCGCATTTTTTGCTATTATCCTTTATTTCTACATCCTTTAAAGAGACGTAGACACTCGACCTCACCTCATTTTACCATCAGAGTTCATCAATGCAGCTTTGCCCCGCAGCAGACCACACACTCGTCCCGCATCTGATGTTCAATAGCACATTTTTTATTCAAAATAAGTCCTTAAAAAGCCGCTCCACCCCAGAAGCCAAATGGCCCAGAATTTGTTTAAATTGTCACGTACAGACACCGCGTTACACAATCCTGCTGTGATGGTTCTCAAAGTTTATTTAACGCGGCTATCATAAAATTAATTTTAATACTAACATGTTCTTTTCGGTAAACGTTGCGAGGGGTAAAGGTAATGCATTTTTAAGAGTTCGTAAACGCACTGAAAAATACCTGACTACAAACCCTGTTCAGAGATTATTGTAGATTAATGTTACCTGCAAAACTTGGCCTTCGATTCCCAAAAATTTTGATACGTTCGCAACTAACTGTGCACTTATTACTGGCAACGATTTCATTTCGTTTATAACTGAGTTACTTAATCTCTACAAACGCTCTACATTTCTTTTTTAATCTGTTACATAGTGACGACACGACACTTTTTAAACTGAGTCAGTTATTTAATTGCTTTACAAACGCCTCTAAATTTTTGTCTGTATCAAAACTACACGACACGACACTTAACGTCGGCAAATCATCAATAAATAAATATAAACATCAATATATAAAAATCAATGCCACTTTTCGTTGTAATTTTATAACTCAAGAACGGGCTCACCTATCCAAACCAAATGGCTTTGTTTGGACTATTTAGTAGATGGTTTATGTGAAGTTTGCACAAAATCTATTTAGCGGTTCCTCATTTATCATATTTTCTGTAACAAATGAATTCAATGAATGGCGGATCATTTTAGAGGAAAGGTTTAAAGGGTGAGAGCGGTACGAAGTTCGCCAGGTCAGCTAGTAGATAATATAAAACAACAAGAATATCTCGAACATTATCATGAAGATGACCTACACACCACCAGTTTGAGCACCACTGATACAGACATACGGTGAAGGGTTAAAAATGCATCGTAGTTGCATAAAAAAACCCTATACAGATATCGGATTTTAAATTTTAAAGCGCATTGTATTGAACTGCAGGGATCGGAAATCGATTGGGTCCGTAACGAACAAAGGGTTAACCATTAATAATAAAAAACCATTGATTTTATATACGACAGCTTGCGTGTTACACTTTTTTATGTAAATTGGTTTAGGTGATAGATATTTATTAATGGAACAAGCGAATGATATCAATTAACTTTTTGTTCTAAAGCACCTCTAATAGAACTTTTAAACTTTCGCGACTTCGTACAGTTAAGTCCGTGATGGCATAAAATAACTTTATGGTAGGTACTACAATGGGTCGGTACTAAACATACTTAAGCATATAATTTGCTCAGCAGATAAAGAGTTAATTTTGAAAATAATGTAGAACTCATTTATTGGTTTCGAGTTACATCTCAGCTTACTATTGGTAAGTCTGCCAATAAAAACAAAGTAACATGACTTCAGTTATTTCGTGATCATTAATGGCGCGTGAAACTGTAGCCTTAACTAGTTACCCAAATAGTTTTAACGTCACAATGTTAAAATATGTTTCGAAAACAACAACACCTGCAATTCTACAGTTATCTGGAGTTTTCCTTAACCACAACAATTTATCCCAAGTACGAGTAAGTTTTTTTAAATTTAAAATTACAGTTCCTGCAATCACCTACTGTGCAGTAATTCGGCACCGCGGGAAGGTGATGAACTCCAACTGAGATCTACAGGAACTCGGAACCTAAGGGGTTGATAAAAAAAATTATCGATCACTGCTTCGGGTTTTTATTATTTCTGCTAATGCTTAGGTTCATCGAAAGCACGTAATTTGCTCGTAGGTCTCTCTATAAACAGGTGCAAAACTAGACTACATAATTTTTCTATTAAAAATCTATCTTGGGAACGTACTACGTGACCGTCTAGAGGGGGGAGGGAGGTCTTCAAAATACCACACTTGGTCACTAAGAGGAGAGGGGAGCTTAGGTTTTCGTCACGTGGTCAATATATAGTACGTAGTATGGGTATGTTCCCTAAAAAGTAGGTTATATAATTTACCACGATTTTTTTCCTAAAAATATATCATTTATTGATCGTTAGCAAAATGACATTGGCATTTTTGTAAGATGAACTGCCTTCCACAATTCGCCTAATCGAATGATCGCTACATAATCGATACAGAATATAGAATCGAATACTCGGATCGCTATAATGGTATATTGATGGTGCTAGCACAGACTGATTAATGATCTTCCGAAGCTGGATACAAAAGAAACCCATGACCCTGAGTTTTAAGGGTTAAAAAACCCATGCGTTATCGAAAAGCGACTTAACCATTGCTGGTTATTCGCGCGCTAGATTAAAAAATGTTCGGTTCAAACCGTCGATGTACAACGTGTCAGTGGTATAGTTTGGTTTGTTACGGGATTTCTGTACAAAGGTGGAATGTAGGGTTGTCGCCAGAACGGTGACTTGTGGTTCTGCGTGTGTATTATGATGAGAAGTTGCGTAAATATTACGGAAAGTGGACCGAATCCTACTAATATTATAAAGTCGAAAGTTTGCGAAATCTGAATTTTGAATAATATGAAATTTGGCGTACGCTTAGAGCAAAACCCAACTTAAATACTAGGCTACTTATTTTATCGAAAATACGCGGGCAGAATCAAGTTATATGTATAGAAACTTCTGGCCGTGGCTTCGCCCATGCTAGTAGTACCGTCTTATCTGAAAAAAAAATAGGTCCTTTACTTTCTTATGGCCAGCAGTGGACTACGATAGGCATTTATTAGCATGATGATGATGATGATGATGACGGTAAGGCTGGTCCACCAGTTCAAAGTCCCTCAGCGAGCTATGGAAGCTATGCTCGGAGTCTCTCTGAAGGATAGGATTCGTAACGAATACATCCGACAGAGAACCAAAGTTATCGACATAGCCCAAAGAATTAGCAAGCTGAAGTGGCAGTTGGCCGGCCATATCTCGCGAAGAACCGACAACCGCTGGGGTAAACGTGTTCTTGAGTGTAGACTGCGACTAGACAAGCGTAGTGTAGGACACCCTCCAGCCTGGTGGGATGACGACCTGCGAAAGACTGCAGGCAGATGCTGGATGCGGCAAGCTGAAGACAGGGCGCTATGGCGCTCGTTAGGGGAGGCCTATGTCCAGCAGTGGACTAATATAGGTTGATGATGATGATGATGCTACCGACATTCTCTTATCTACATCCTCATTAGTTTTACCTATCCAATATTCGTTACAGGTAGATTAAAGCCATATCAACGTCAAAGGCTTTGTACTGTGTATCGCGTTCAATTTTTATCTCCATACGAAATTATGAAGAAAATGTCTTTCATGGCCGTTATTGGATTTTATAGGGCTTGTTCTGAAAAAAGTTATTTGAAACCCTTTACCCGTATCCATAATAATATTATAAATTCGAAAGTGACTCTCTTTGTCTGTCTGTTACAGTTGTTCTATCCGTGTCCGTTAACTTACCTTACTACGAACAACTTTGCGCTTAGTTGTCATGCTGACGGTACTCGCTACCAAAATCTGACGTGAATACAATGAGCCGTATTAATCTATACTAATATTATAAAGAGGAAAGGTTTGATTTTTTGTTTGTTTGTTTGTATGAATTGAATAGGCTCCGAAACTACTAGACCGATTTGAAAAATTCTTTCACCGTTAGGAAGCTTACTTTTCAGGGAGTGACATAGGCTATATTTTATCCCGGAATTCCCACGGGAACGGGAACTACGCGGGTGAAACCGCGCGGCGATCGTCTAGTATTTCATATTTTATAATTTTCTAGCAGTAAGTTTTCCTAAAATACGAAAATAAAATAAAATAGAACACCTCTACTGCGATCGCCAATTCCTCTGTGAGTGTGGGTTACTTCTTGTTTGGAGAGGGACGTTCAGCAGTGGACGTGATATGCTGATAAGGACTTACTTAATCGTTCAGAAGTGATCTTTTCCAGCAATTTTGTCGTTCAAAGTTATTTGAAAAGTCTTTTCTTGGTTACAAAGCAATATTTACAGTTATTTTAAACAGAAACATTACAAAACTAGCTACAGTTTCATCCGCAAGCCAAACAAGATGAAGCAACAGAAAATGTTCGGGAATACTTCCACAGAAAGCTGGTTTCCGGCAAACGTTGACCTGCTTTAAATCATGTAGACTCTGGAATGTAATCAGGAACTAAATTACCAAATTTACAGGATAAATAAATGAATTAAATGATCTAAAACAAGAGAATATAAATAACAATAAACTTAAAATAAAATACAAGCGCCGATACACTTCGCATGGATTCAAAATCTTACTTTCCCAGACGCTCTTTGTATTCGCATCTCAGCGCACGGTCAGCGAACGGGACACTCCGGACATTTATTTATTTATTGAGTGCCCATGATATACCATGATATTCCTTCATCAACATTCGTGTAGAGCAGCAGTATGCTCTTCCACTTGTTACTTGTTTCTGGACTGGTTTCCGCAACTAGGCCACAGGTGGGCCCTTTTTGCGTGTCTGGTGGGGGGCTGCTAATCTAACCACCCGATGTCCTCCATGAAAGCCAGCATCTCGCTGACGCCGGTGCATAGGGAGGCATGCACCGGCGTCAGCGAGGCGTCCTCGGTGTCCCAAGGTATTGTTGTCGTTGAGAAGCAACGCTATCGCACTCTACAAGCACATGCGCATGGCCGTCTCCTCTGCGTTCATGCTCCCTCTGCATAGCTGTCCGTGATAGGTACCCTTCCAATTTTAGTTTGTTTATTTACATAAATGAACATAACATTACAGAAAACCCTTGCAGATCGCATCGCTGAAAATTGGCAGTGGACGCGTAAACCTACGTATAGGCGCTGCGCTGGTTACCGGTATTCTGTGTAAAAATTCCGGCAGAGCAGCGGTCGCGAATGCTGTAATTTCCCCCAGGATGCCTCTCAACAAGGATGACTGATGTCCGCCCGGACTGTTCCAGCGTGTGTTTGTTTTTGTAAAATAAAACGGTTTTGAGGCTGCCGACGGTATTTCATACTACTAGTGCCAAAGGTATGCCTATAAGTAGGATCGTGCCAGGTCTGAGCATGCTATAGTCCTTTTTCTTTTGACTTATCCATTTGAGAACATGTGATATATGCAAGTCACACTAATATTATAAATGCGAAAGTTTGGATGTTTAGATGTATGAATGGATAGACGGATGGATGTTTGGTACCACTTCACGCCAAAGCGACTTAATCGATCGGGCTGAAATTTGCATAGATGTAGCTCTAAGCCTGGAATCAAACATACTTTTTATTCCACAAACCAGTTCCCATGAAATAGAAATAACCTTTAATGTTTCCATGGAAAAACGCGTGCGAAACCGCGGGCAGAAACTAGTTCCTACTCATGATTCATATAAAAAGTATTTTAGTTACTTTTATCTAAGCAGCCTTGGAAGGTTTTAAACATAAGAAGAAGAGTCCTCCAAGGCGAAGCTGTTTTTATAAGTAAACACGTACAAATGATTTAGGTGTTTTTATCAGAAAATCACACAAAATGTTCGATAAGTTACCCACCAAGTTTGAAGCCCAATAAAAGTAGCAAAAATGTAACGGAACAGGGACAAGTGTTAAAAAACATATTTGCCGCTATCTTTTACCTTTTTACGATTCCCACACATCGACAAAGGGTTAAAAGACCGTCTCTATTGTAAGAGGATATCTAATTTCCTTGAGAGCAAAATTGGCGTAACATTGCTAAGGCATTTTTTGTACTACTAACCCTTTTTGCCGATGCTTTTGTATTTTTTTTACTTTTTAAGAGCGTAAAGAAAAGGCGGTAAGTTTATATCCGGCGTCTTTGACATTTCGAGGGTTAACCCATGCGGTCTCAATGTGTATTAATTATTTTAAGGGCTTTTGAGCTGAGTGACGTGGATTGTGGGTGGTTTGTAATCTGTTTTTTTATAATCTAATTATTACCTACAATGAGAAAATAATACATCAAGTGCGACTCCGACTCACTCACTGAGGGTTCTGTAAGACCTTGTATCTTACCAAATTATCATGATTCTAGGTCAACGGGAAGTAGGTAAGGTACCCTGTTAGTTTTGGTCCATGGCAAAAACAAAAAAAAAATTGTTAGCAAAATCTACACATTTACGTTTTCTGGATTTTTCCCTTTATTTGTGCTATAAGACCTTGCTTCTTACTAAATTTAATGAATCTAGGTCAACGGGAAGTTCCCTATAGGTTTTGGTCTATATCATATAACAATCAAAAGTATTTTTTTTGGTGAATAAACTACAAATTTACGGTTTTAGGATTTTTTCCTTTACTTGTGCTATAAGACCTTGCTTCTTGTCACATTTTATGATTCTACGTCAATGGGAACCTTATAGTTTTTGTTCCATGGCGATAATAGAAAGTATTTTTTTTGTGAATGAACTACTAATTTACTGTTTTCGGATTTTTCCTTTACTTGTGCTATAAGGTCTTGCTTCTTGCCAAATTTCATGATTCTAGGTATACGGGAAGTACTCTATAGGTTTTGTGTGCATGTGATTCCCTTGGAAATTTCAAAATATTCGGTTATAAACGGCTGTAACTTTTGAGTGCGTTGACTTAGAAGTTTTATGTAAATCGCGGCTCCAAGAGGTTACGGACTTGAGTATTTGACGTTAATTTCAACTCGATACGTCCACGCGTTGAGGCCTAAGAAAAGGGGGTTGACAGACGGACAGACAGACGGACAACAAAGTGATTCTATAAGGGTTATTTTTTTCCTTTTGAGGTACGGAACCCTGAAAACGCTATCGGGCCTTTAGTTAACAATTTATCAATAACCCGAGAGCTGGTGAGTATCTGGCGCAGCGCATCAGCATTGCCATACAGCGGGGCAATGCAGCCAGCGTCTTGGGGACGCTTCCGACTGGTATTGAAATGGAGCAGTTGAGCTACCTGTAGATTGTTTGCAAGTGTCTGAAGTTAACTCAATTGTTTCAATTGTAAATACTAGTTGTAATTTATTTTTATCATTTGGTTCTAATTTTCTTTGTGAATAAAGATTTCATTTACCAATTGATTACCAACTTTACTTAATATACTTAAAATTCCGAAGTAGGTTTGGAGGTATAGATACACCATTGTCAATTTTTTTTTCTACCTCTTCGTTAAAAATGATAACCCATCAACCAAAATATTGAAGTTATAAAATAAAGATGGGACCAACTTTCTCGCTTTCTCGACCATTGAAAAGTTAGGGTACTTGTAACCTAACAGTTCAATTATTATGACCTCTTTTCTCTGGGTTGCAAATAAATGATTGGTTGCTATCAAATTATCAAGCCGAAGAAGGTATCAATTTAAAAAAGATTTGTAAACTAAAAAAGTAAAAGTAGTTTTTAAATGTTCTGTAAACATCTCTGTGCGATTATCTTTCATTTCATGAGCTTTAATATGTTTCTACTTAGCTATGCACTTACTATTTTATTTTATTTTGTAGTAGATAGGTAAGTAAGTAGTTATACTACCTATCAACGAAGACGAAAAACATCTTTACATTGAAAAGAAAGCTGCATCGTAATAAATTTAGGGTCTAATCGCCTTCAAAATTGAAAAGGAGCCATTAATTTTTACACTTCATCAAACAACGTGAGATCACAAATATGGCCCTTATTAAAGAAAGATAATTTCACGCGAATCAGGAAGCATCTGGCAACACCTGCTTTTTAACCCTTGATGTAAAAAATTGCGTATCTTCGACCCAGCGTCAAAGGGTTTGCGCAAGAGCAGTTAGGTTACGGTTTATCACCAGGTGTTAGGGGATCTTCCGAGTTCTCACGGACGTTGCAGTTTTTGAAGGGTAAAATTGACACTGCAACTGTGTTTGTCTTAGGTTTGAAGGGTTAATCAGCTTTCTTTTTAGAAAGGGTCAATTGGGTATTACTGGGAATTCACGACGTAAAAATGTAATCAAGGTACAGTTGTTCTATCTCACAAAGTCAGTTAAGCTATATAAGTATAGTAAATGCACACATTGCTTTAGTGTGCGTAAGCTCAGAAGCAATCAGTCTCGCCCGAGACGCGGTCCGGGACACTAGTGCTCATTATATTCACGTCAGATTTTGGTAGCGAGTACCGTCAGCATGACAACTATGTAAGCGCACAGTTGTTCGTAGTGAGGTAAGTTAACGGACTTCGTGAGAACAACTATATATGTGTTGAGAAATATGTCATCACATCATTTTCATCATCATAATCATCCCGTATACGTCTACTGTTGAACATAGGCCTCCCTCAAACGACGCCACAAATAGCGGTGCTGAACCGCCTCCATCCACCGGCGGCCTGCAACAGCTACTATGTCGTCGGTCCATCGATTAGGAGGTCTTCCCACACTCCGTTTCGCATTACATCGTGGTCGTCACTCGAGAACCTTTACTCCCAACGGTTATCGGTTCTGCGAGCTAATTGGCCTACCCATCGCCACTTCAGCCTGCTAACTCCGAGAGCTATGTCGGTAACTCTGGTTCTTCTACGAGAATGATACGAAAATGATGAGAAATATGTATTTACTAAAAATGATATGTGACGCAAACTCCTAGCAAAAATAAACAGATGGCTGACTTGACTTCTTTGGTTTTGGCAATTTATGTGTCTGTCACTTTTCTGCCTGTGTCCAGACTAATTCTGAATGTATTTATTTTATGATAGTTGGCAATGAGTTTATAAAGGCCTTCGCACATACCTACGCTGCACCGCTACCGCAAAAATAAACTTTCAAATTTGTGTTTAAACTCGTTACTTACCTTTAGATACATTTTACAGTGACAAAACGGCTTACCGCAAGCTTTAAGCTAGCCCGCGCTGTCTGTTGATGCCATCAATATGAAATGCATCTTAATGATTACCAGATAAATTCCATATTTAAATGTATATTTTTCTGCTGTGAGACATCTGAGAGATCTGAGACAACCTTAACACTTAATTGCTTGTTGGACGTCTTACTAAAAATCGTTTATTTTCCAACAAATTGTCCAAACTGTTACTACAAAAAATATAAAAAAAATGTACCTACCTAAGGAAGAGCATGGCGTCCTGCCGTAAAACAGTTTTTACTAGTACGGAGGACTGTCGCCCTACTGAGGTTCTGGTACCTACTGATGACATTCTTACCAAATAAATAATACTTAGTCGTAGACATAGAATAGGTAATTGTTTTATTTTCTTGTAATTTTGGTTCATATTATTTTTAGTCTTCAAAACCTACTTAATGTTTACCTTAATATTATGTATATTGTACCAACCTACTGTAGTTATATTTTAAAGAATAAATAAATGTTTATGTTATGTTCTGTGAAAGATAAAGCAACACCGATGTGACTCCGCAGAACTCAGTGTGCAGGTCATGCGAAGCTTTTATTCCGGTAGACGGAGCGGGAGAGCGACGCAATGAGCGTATGTGATTGACTGTACGGACTGGGCAAGTTGAAATGTAGAGATGGTAATACCAACGGAAGGAAGATTCGGTACCTGAGCTTTTTTAACCGCCATAGTAAAACAAATATGGTAAATGATAACACTAGCGATCCTGAAAAAACAGTCATAGAAGGTATTTTTTCAATATTATCGGCATTTAATCCACGTAGGTAACCTTATTTTTTTGTTCATTAAGTGAAAGAAAAGTACATAATAGGCTGTATGTATATAAAATAAACTTATGAAAACAAATAAATTTATCAAAGTTTCAGCTTGCAGTTTGCAAATCATGCTTACCTATCTACAGGATATTCTTTTTCAGAAACGATGCTCTGTAGTTAGTTTGAAATGACGACATAAAATGCAACGTTCTTATTTAATTTACCTACTATATAGTTCCTTCAATGCCTAACAGAGCTAGTTAAGCTCTATTTCAAGGGAGAACAAACAAGACCGTATTTATTTTTCTCAAGGTTAGTATAAATAACAATAATTATAAGTTATTTGTAAAGGTTCAGCAAACTTTGTTTCGGCAAATAATATTGATACCAATTTACCTCATAAATGGTAAAAAAAGTCCTATTTCAGAGAACCGTGATGTTTTTGTATTTTATACATGTAATTGGTCGTGTTTTTGCCCTTATATCGATATCTCTAATATTTATAAGAAGGTCTGCCTTTCATTAACCTTTGACTTTTTAAAGATGACCCCGATCATTATTTTGTTTTCTGTTTCATTACATGTTTACTGCTTTACAATGAGTTCGAATGGTTTAAATTTGGACTCATTTCGTAGCAGGAAGAGAGTACCTAAATTGTAGCGTAGGTTTTTTTTCAGGCTAGTTCTGATTTAAATTTACGGACTAGATAACTATGTTTGATAATGAAAATGAAAAATGTTTACATAATTACATCTTAATCTTATTTATCTAGACAGCTGAAGTTATCAGTGTAACATACCTATAATATACAAGTTTAAGAAGATACGGTTTACCTGGTAATTAAATATCTAACATGGATCTGAAAAACGATTTCCAAAACAAATCCTCAGCTAAAGGAGTGTTATTAATTATTACATAATTAGCTTTGCTTACAATTTATAGGTTATTTATCTAGCTTAAAATACTTACATAAATAAAGTTTTATACGGATCAAGCAATCTTTTCTTTATATTGTGTTATTGTATCCTACAATTTGTGTAGGTAGGTACTGACCAGTGTTCCGGGACGTAATGCATTCGCAGCGAGCATGAAACGTTACGCCGTGTGCTAAAATCCGTCTCGTTGTCGTTGCGAGCGCCTTCTTTCCCTGCACTAACTGCACGAACATTACTCCCGCTGTGTACCACCGGTCAGTGCCCGCCTTAACATGTTACACAGCAAGCGTTCGTGCAGTCAGTACGGGGAAAGGCGTTTACAACAAGCAACGAGACGGATTTTAGTACACGGCGTAACGTATCATACTCGTTGTGAATATGTCGTGGCCATATCCTAGAATTGATCACTTCATGATGTGACCGACCATTTCATGAAATGGTAGAATTTCATAACATGGCCAGCTAAAACTGACTATATCGGTTAAACATCAACGTTTATTGATATTTCCATCAACGTTTGGCCATATCATTTATGTAGGGTTTCCATGACATCAAAAGGTTTAAGGCTATGGCGCTCATTACGGGAGGCCTATGTCCAGCAGTGGACTAATATAGGCTGATGATGAAAAGGTTTAATGAAAAATTCGAATTAGGAAGGAACTTTACATAAGGGACATCCGTGAGGGCGGGTGCGGCGGCAGATTTGGCCGAAGATCTCAAGAGGCGCAAATATGCAGGTCTCGACAGAGCTTACACATTTGCTCCCCTTGGAGACGAGACCCTAGGTCCGTGGGGTACCGAGGCTCTTCGGGTTTTCAAAAAACTATCTGAGCATCTGGTCGAAGCGACGCGTGACCCGAGAGCTGGTGAATATCTGGCACAGCGTATCAGCATACAGCGTGGCAATGCAGCCAGCGTCTTGGGGACGCTTCCGACTGGTGTTGATATGGATCAGTTGAGCTATATGTAGACTGTTTGCAACAGTCGGCAGTTAGCTCAATTGTTTCAATTGTAAATACTAGTATAATTTTCTTTGTGAATAAATGTCTCTTGTAACCAAAAATTAAAAAGGAACTTTATATTTAAAAATTGCTTAGTGCAGTTGGCTTTCAGTTTAGACGTTATGCTCGTTTTTCGAGTCACTTTTATAAAATTCCTGTAGTTTTTTATCGTAACGGCATTTACTTCATTTTTGTCTTCTATTTGCACATTATTATTCGCTTTTTTAACTAAATAATTGTCCGCCGACATGATGCATCACAGAACAGAAACAAACAAACACTCAAAAACCAAAGATGTCAAAAACAAAACAAAACAATATCAGCGAGTCTAACGGCAGATAATGTAACTATTTTATGATATTGTTTGACCTTATCATGAAGTAGCCGTGCGTTAAGCTTTTCATATCGTTAAACGCTGATTATTCATTGATCTGGCCTGACTACATCATGATATGGCCAGCGCGTATTTTCCATTTCATGAAATTCTACCATTTCTTGAAATGGTCGGTTACATCATGATGTGATCAATTCTAGGATATGGCCACGACAAATACATTACGCCCCGTAATGTAACGCCGGTCAGTACCTCCACGGAATACATCAGTTACGAAACCACATCAAGGGAACGCTTTGCCAAAATCTGCTTAGTTGTAGGTAGGTATAGGAACATAGTATCGTAAGACTCCAAGTCAAAGTTCATAATATACTGGCGACATAACAATTTCATAAAAGTAAAATCCAAAGACCAGTATCAGAAGTAGGGTAAGTAATGCGATAGCCGTAGCAAGATGTTTGCAGCACAAATGTTATTTGCGTTGCCGAATCCGTAGACCAGTGGCGGTGTCACGTTGCTTGGCCAAATAAACTAGAGTTGCTACTGTTGGCGTGACTTTTCGGTGGCCAAAAAAGAACAAGCGGCTACTAAATCTCGCTTCCGTTCCCGAATGCTATCAATCATCCGTTGTAGCTCCGGCTACAGCTGCCTGTCGTGAACTCGCCCTTACCGGTTTAAAGTAGTCGTAATAGAAAGGTACTACTTTAAACTTACAGGAGTCTGCGCAAACACCCTGACTTTTCACTCACTCACTCAACTTCGGCTTTTACTTTTCACACTCGTCGCTCATCTCACCTGGCCAAAAGTGTGTCTATGCATAATATCCATATGGAAAATATTTGATTTTGATTAATCATTATGTAGATGTGTTGAGATTTATAATCTTAAATCTACTTAGGTATCATTTGGAAAAGTTTTAGTCCTCGATAAATTTAAAAAGTACTTATTATGACCGAAACTACCATCGCCTAAATTGCCGCATTACTACTTTTGAAACTGTTTTGCTTGCAAGCGTAAATAATTTATGCAACTAACTCAACAAGCTACGAAATCAATTCTCATTTGCCCATAACCCGCTATGAATACAACTACTAACTGATTATAATAGTGTGAATATGCGAATAGAGAGTGCATCAGCGTTTTCGCGAACACTTGTGCACTATAATATGTCCTGCGCACCTGGCTTCGTTGAGACTGGCCGCCATGGCCGAAATACGGCTAGAAGGGCACCATCATCATCACAACTACTGACTAACCAGCGTTTTTAGATTTTATCGAATTTTTATTTCGTTAAAGAAGTGCCGAATACCGAAACCTAGTGACAACTCTACTTAACTTAATGTTTGTTTGTACAAACCCACTGTCGGCGACACTCCATTGGAGAATAAGTACTGGATGTGTCGCTGAATTTGAAAATAGGTGAGTATGTAAGATAAGTTTTCTACTTATTATCTTCGAAATCAAAAGGTAAGTTATGCCTTTCAGTAAGTTATTCGACTTTATAAACGGTATCGACGGTATGAAAAATAGATAGTAGCCGATTCTCAGACCTACTTAATATGCATATAAAATTTGGTAAAAATCAGTAAAGCCGTTTCGGAGGAGTAAGGTAACTAACATTGTGACACGAGAACGACGATTTTATATATAAGATCAGCATGCCATGTATGAATAGAGATATGCTTTTGTCCAGATAGGTTGTAAAATGTATACTCTATACTTAGTAGAAAATATTATACAATTAACAAAATTAGATGTTTTGTCCTTTTTCGTTTCTTTCCCACCTATGCCAAATCAAACATTCCAAAAACCAAACAAAATACGAATAGGAAGCCATATTTTCCAGCGATACCCACCCCGGTAGCCACGCGTCCGAAAAATAGAAGATAATCTAACTTTTTCTTACTCCCCTACTTCCAAATCCAGCATTACCTGACCTGGACTTGCTCGCCATATATAAACAAGTGCAGACCAAGTAACCCTGGGGGTCGATAGTTGTGGGCGTAAGATAGGGAAAACGCAGCAAATCATTACTGACAGTTGACCAAAACGGGGTTCGTGCCCCCTGAAATATGTATGAGTTTACGGGACCCTGTTATGGTGTCCGAATGTTGATAAGCCAAGGAAGGGTAAGATTGGGGGACACATGATTAGAATTGTAGGATTGATCCTTGGGATTGCTTTGAATTTTATGGTGACTGCATTTTTTATGTTGTTTGTTTGTTCTTTTTTTGAAAGGTTTTTTTTTGTTTTAACCTTTTTAGTGGCCAATGCTTCGCTACATTGGCACTGTTCTTGCATAAGGTAAAGAACGAGTGCCCATTCTTTCATACTTGGTCCGACAATAACATTAATATTTTATATGATTATTATAAACGGCCATCGCAACTAAATTTTTAAATTCTTCGAAATCGGTTTGTGGGATAAGTAATTTTAAACTAAAGTAGATAAAGTATATCTCTGAAGCTACAAATACGATATTTTTTTTGTTTAAAAACGTGGGAATTTCAAAACCAACAGTGCTTTAAATCAAAACAAATATCATTCTCCACAATCGTCATTGTTGCCACAACAAAGTGTCTAAATCCCTTTAAATCCGAAAAATAGGATTTCAAAAATAAAAAAATGTGCTCGTTGACTTTGCGAAACGATACAATAGGTTTTGGGTGCAGTGCAAAAAATGAAGAACAGAGTTGTGATATTAACTGTAGATGGTACTTTGAACAGGAAGTATGAACTATAAGCAATTTTTCGTCGACTGTCGTCGTCGTTAATAGATATTTATGTTTATATTTATGTTTGATTAAAAAGTGTATTTACTAAACAAAGCAATTACCTAGCAAAGTACTCTTTTTAGTAGGTAATAAAAATTATGTTCAGAAATACTTTGGATTGCGTTAATTTTTACGTTCATTTCTTACTTTTTGGCGCTTTAAATACAGTTTTTTAACTATTTCAGGAGCCTATGGAATGGACTCATATTGTTTGTTACACTAGCTATCATGTCAATAAATAGTTACAAGTAAAGTCAAAAATATTTTTGACTTTACTTGTAACTATATTATAACTAAGCTTACGTTCCGTTATAGCCAACTGTAATGTGACTCCTAGAAATCATACGGTGGTAAAATGTAAGCTACCGAAATACTAAATACAATTGGTTGTAACATTTTTTATAACTCACTATGTACGAAAGGATTTGAAGTGTCGTAGTGAACGTAGAGTCATTTTGTATTTGTTGTTTTTTTTTCAGATAGAGAGGTAGCCTACCTGAATAAAAAAATAAGGCTTACATCAAACACGGTACGGCATAAGATACCTCGGTACACTAAATTAAAATAATTGTAACAAATTAATGGTATCGATAATCGATAATTGAATATACTGTGATATCTCTCAAATAACCGTTGCCGATAATTGTATTAGATTTTTTTATGAATCGATGTCATATTTTTCGATCGCCGTTAAAAAATCTAAATCAGTAAACATTGACATGTAATTTTATTTGTCTTTTATATAAAATATGTAAGGTACCTATACAATTTATAATGAACCTACGTAATATTATTTACTAATCGTTAAAAACAATAAAAAGGAAAAAGTGATGATGCCACTTTATTTACTTTTAATTTTATTTTCTTTCTTCTTGCATTTTTTTTTGTGTCGTATTGTTGAGAAAGTAATTATTTAGCAAAAGGTTAAACTTATAAATGCCGTATAAAATCAGTTACAATTTCCCACCGAACATGGTAATAAATTAACGTCATTAGCACTGTCAATAAACGTCCCAAATACAAACACCCTGTCACTAAACTAAAAAAAAACACTCCACCCATAAAAAGCACAATCTATACAAATATAATTAGTTTTGTATACAATAATATATCACTCGATTTTACCCCAAAACACGGCGATTTAACCCTGTTTCCCTGATTGGGGCATTTTTTGCACAATCGAACTTATCACAATGTTGATGGTGTCAAGAGTCGAGTTGTGTGAAATTTTCCGTAATGTGATTTTAGCTCTCGTGACCCCAAAATCATTACAAGTATCGTGATTAAATCAATGATAAGTTAAAAATTAAGTTTATATCAAAATACAAAATATCGTCACCGTAGCGATAATAAATCTTAATATTGTAATAATATGGCTTGGGCGCTAGCCATAAAGAAACTAGAAATAAGTAATCTTAAGTAATCTCATTGTAAGTAAACTGTGTAAGTTTTTTAATGAGAATAAAATTCTTTAAACCGAAAATACAAAATATTACTTTGGGATTTATTGTTACCTCTTATTACGTCGTAGTGGGTATTGAAGAACTGTCACGCAACTAACATTCAAATATAACGTGCTTGTTAGAGCGAATTTAAATTTGAATTACGAAGACCGTTAGAAGATACCGTAGATATTACCCCTTTCTAACCAACAATGGCCGACTTAACCCTTGCATAGAACAGACGAGTTTTAATTTGAATGTTGCAATTTTGCGTATACCTGATATTACAATGGATAGATCCGCTATTCAATTTTTGCATAAGGGGCGCATAATACTTAACTGCATTGCGTTGAAATGAATGTGGTGAGCAGATGGTTCTCTTCGTCAGAAATTTGATGCACAATTTTAAATTTTATTTGTACCGTATTATTGTTACAGTGAACTAGTCTAAAACAACGAAAACCAAACGGTTAAATAGATTAACATAAAGCAAAAAAAGAGACTGAAGTCAATGTCAAAGACCCTTCCGAAAGTTTCGAAGTAGTACTACTACTTTATAGATATACGTAGAAAGTAATTACAAAACAATTTGTCCTTTGAAAAATTATCTTCCACTAATATCTCGAAGGGGGGCTATAAAATGACCTGATAAATCTATGTTCAAATGAAATAAATGGCTGAAGCACCTCTTTTCTTATCTACCAACAATCTGCATAACAAAAGTAAATTAAGCGAATAATTTGGCTTTACAAATACAGGCACATGTCAAGTACAAAATTAGCTTTCAATTTAATCTTAGATCTTCAGTGGAGAGCTCTTGTCGGTGTTTTATTGTTGTTTGATTAAAAAGAAAACTAGCAGGTCTATGAAAGTCTCAATTAATAAAGAAATAAAGATTTTTAAAATAGTAGTAGTATTTAGGCATGTTGTTGGTTTATTTTATTTTTAAATGTTTGATGTAACGTTGTGAAGTAAAATAATAGAAGATGAGCTATCGTCTACGCTTCAATTCAAATATCGAACGTATAACTGCATCGTTTTGTTCCAATCGAACTGATTTATGGCCAGAGACAAAGTTTAAAAAGCGAACGCAGTCTTTTTTTAATATTTGTGTTTGGAACGGGTGTTTTATTTGTGTCGAAAAATTCGCAAGGGTCGCACTGACAACGGCACTTCGAAAGGGTTATTACTATTACTAAAAAGTTAGTGTTGCCATTGTTTGGTAATGAATTATTGGGTCGCAACTTTCAGGTACATTTTGCAATGTGAAGGGTTGGTTTGATAGCGGAAGATGACAGTACAAAAGTTCACACGTGAAAGTGCAGTCAGGTATTGCAAATTTTTGTAAGGTTTGCAAAATTCGTTGTATCTTTATGTTTGTAATAAACTTCAGTTATGAAAAGTGTGCTTAGACAAAAACAGTGATATTTAAACTAATTGTAGGCTAAGAATTTATTTGAGTACTCATGAGTATAAAAAAATAGTGTTTGTAATAACGAAAGTAGGTAAGTGCCTTACTACTTCATCATAATCAAATCGAGTTAGGTACCTATTTTTTTTTGTAAATAATGTAATTTTGTAATTACTGACAAGGCAAATGAAGTCGTTTTAACCGGGGACCCGTTATTTATTATTTGATTAAAAATGTAATTGATTATTCGAACTCACCTAACACAACACGCGTGCAACCTCAAAATAACCCAAACCCCGTCTCAGAAGCTTCTTTTGTTCGCTCCTTAACCCTGTAATAATAATTACACCTTTTGTGCGTTAACCCTTTAACGCGCCGGTAATTCTTAAGCTCGCTACCTGACCCCGCGGGTCCTACCTTACTTCCTGATCCATTCCTTTTTCAAACTTTATCTGGAGTGCGTGTGCGCAACGTGAAATGTGAAATCAGAAGTGTTGTGCAAAAAGAAATAATGTTGTGTTTTAGTTTTGTGATATCTTATTTAGGTAAGTGATCAGATTTTTTATTATCATACTCACGTCAACGTTTTTATGTCGTTATACGGATAGGACGTTTACTTTTAGTGATGATCGCAAAAACCTACAATTTTCCTTATGACTCCCCGTCGTAATAAAGCCGTAACATAATTTTATTCATGTGAGACGAAATAACAAACATGAAACCGTTACGTCAGCAGTTTCCTCGAGACAATAAAAAGGCCGGACTCGTCAGTGTACGAATGTCCTCGTACGGTATCCATGGAAAAGATGATACGCTGTTATTTCCAACATATTCCAATATATTATTTTTTATTGCCCTCCTCCCGCCGGGAGGGGGGAGTCGCGTCATGCGTGATATTTGGTATAAAGTCGGAACTCAACTTCGTTATGCGATATTCTTTTTCAAAGGACAATGGTTCGACGGAGACGTAACATATTTTTGAAGAGATTGCGCGCTATTTTTTCTTCGGGCTCGAGCTGCTCGGATAGGTCCAATTATTCTCGACATGGGAATGTTTACGAAGTTAGTTTGTTAGAAGTTGCTTGGAGAGATGGTCTTTTTGAAATAAATTACCTTGTTAGGGTGAGAGGACAGAGTTTATGTTCGTTTCTATTCACTTTTCCTTGATATTATAATAATGCGTTAGGTATATAGTTTTTTACTGACCCTCTATCATTCATACTAAAAAAAAAACTATTTTACCTACTCTTATTACTTGACAATTATTATTATGTTTTACTAAACACAAACCCAATTATTCCTAAATCAAATTAACTAGCCAGTAATAAAACTCAAACATGTAATAAAATAAAAGAGATTCATTGAAATTGCAAGCGGCCATGTCGTGCGAATAAAATCCGCAGTAAATAGGCGGTGGGGTGGTGGGGTGGTGGGGTGGTGGGGTGGCGGTCAGTCCCCGCCTCCCGGTCCGAGTGGAACCAGAGGGGTTAACATGCTTGGACGGGATGAGGCTTTTTGCAAATTATTTGGAGCGTGGCTTAGCTTAGAGCTATCGTCGAATTGCGGTTGAGACGGATATTTAGTAAAGTAGTAAAGTAAAAATGCGTTTATTTTGTAACCAATACAACATACATAGCGCATACATAAGATAAAGGTTAATATAGGTAACAAAAATGGCCATTGGCCATCCAAATGGCCATATTTAAGTAGTTTTTAGGTAGGATATAGGTCCAAAGGTGATTTATCTTTGGGTAATCTAGATAGATCTAGCTAAATATAGGTAACAAAAATGGCCATTGGCCATCCAAATGACCATATTTAAGTAGTTTTTAGGTAGGATATAGGTCCAAAAGTGATTTATCTTTGGGTAATCTAGATAGATCTAGCTGCCAATCATGACCCAAAACTGCAAAATTTTCATGGGAATTGAAGATATAGCGTTGAGTTAAAGGCAGTACAGTAGTGTTTCTAAGAAAATAAAAAAGTGGCCTGCTTTTAAAGCGAGGTAGATACTCTACCTACCTATTGTTTTAATTAAGTACTTAATATTTAATCTACATTTTGTGGTGTTGATATGGATCAGTTGAGCTACCTGTAGACTGTTTGCAACAGTCAGCAATTAGCTCAATTGTTTCAATTGTAAATACTAGTTTATTTTTCTTTGTGAATAAAGATGTTTACTTATCGTTAAATAAAAAAAAACTACATTTTTCAACTAAGAATATTATAGTCGTAAGCAAATTAGAATTCCACATGACACATGAAATAAACCAGTACCTACATTTAAATAAATAAAAAATTGTAACAAGTTTACCATAAGTTATTTTATGTTTGACGACCTCAGTGGCGCAGCGGACGAAGGTCCGCCTGCGACGCAGGAGGTTGCGGGTTCGATTCCCGCCTCGGGACAAATGTTTGTACGATCTGCAGATATATGTTCAGGGGTTCTGGATGTTTTTCTATGTATAATAAAAAATATTTATCTATGTAATGTATTGTATTATGTATATCAGTTATCTAGTACCCATAACACAAGTTCTGCTTAGCTTGTGGCTAGATAATGCTGTGTGAATAATCCAGCATTATTTATTATTTATTTATTCGATAATTAATTGAGACCCTCATTTAAGTAAACAAAACATAATATTAAAGGATCTCGCTCTTCTATATCAAACGTTACAGATGACATAATTAATGTAACCAAAAAACATAAAGACAAGTTAATTTGAATCAACATAGTATTTTAAGTATGAAAATCGAACATCTCTTCTAAGTAAGTATGTCTAGTTGTATATTAAGAAGATTCTTCTAACATCACCATTACTTGCAAGTTTTGCAACCAAACAAAACAATTACTTTCATCCCACCTTTAATAGCACCCTGAATTAAACACACACACACTCGCGTAGGTATTCACACACTCACACACACTACATCGCCAGACAGCGGGCGACGGCTACAAATGTCGCGGTCAGTACCCCCCTACCCCCCTAGATTCACCCCTTCTATCATGGAATACAAAGGAGTATTCATAGTAAATTGTTTCGCTTGGTCAGATGCTGCAAATTCAAAATTATAAGATACGTATACGATACGTATAGGTGGTTTGAAATTAGACATGCGTGTTTAATAGTTATTTGTTCAACAAGTGGGCAAAACGATTTTCTGTTGAACGTGCCGATATTAAATCCCGAGCTAGCGAAGCAGTCTAGAATAAAGGGTCGAGCGTAGCGAGTGGCTCTAAAGTAGACTGATGAGGTAGTAAAGGATTTAAAAGGCACGAAACGAAAAATATTTGCCCGTCATGCATACAACTTTTCACCACGAATAGCGAGAAAATATTTTGTCTATACAAATATGAAGAGGAAAGATTTGATTGTTTGTTTGTATTGAATAGGCTCCGAAGCTACTGGACGATTTGAAAAATTCTTTTACCATTAGAAGCCCACATTAATCCTCATGAACATAGACTACTTTTTACCACGGGAAAATGCTTCATTCATACAGGAAAACGGGTAATAGGAAAATGGGTAGTAAGAATGCAGCTAGTAATTTTTATAAGAGGTCGAATGTCAGAAACTCATTTTGGTCAATAACCTTGGGGGGTAAAAATGCTACAAACCTCTTTCAAACCATGAACAGACGAAGGGTTTTTTGATCTGAATTCAAATCATTTCTTTCAACAAGTTCAACAATATTCTTTATCCCACATGTGAGCAAAACCCGATTTTACTCACTGTTTTTGGGCAGCAAAGTCACCGTTTTCGAGCGAGAGTAGTGATAAGTTTTTAAATATCGCTGTACAGCTTGTGTTATGTTATGTATGTTTATTTTATTTATATGTACAACATGGTTGCTTGAAAATATAAAATCATGGTAAAGTGACACAAGCCTACGCCGTAGCATCTCAACGGTGTAGCGTAGCGACTAGCAGCACAGCCACAAAGTCAAGGATAAGAAATTATAAATATCATCTGGTGGGATAACATTGTAAGTACGTACACCTAGTGCGATACATTCTAAATTGATAAAACTAAGGCGAAATGACACATGCCTACGCTGTAGCATCTCTACGGTGGTGTAGCGTAGCGAGAAGGAGCACGGTCACAAGGCCAAGGATAACATTATCATCTGGTGGGATTACATTTTAATCATCTAATGCGATAACATTTCAATATCTTGGGTGACACTTGCACTCGGAAAAATATAAAATCAAGGTAAGTGACACAAGCCTACGCCGTAGCATCTCTACGGCGTAGCGTAGCGAGGAGGAGCACGGCCACAAAGCCAAGGATAAGAAATTATATCATCTCGTGGGATTACATTTTAGTTTGTTGTCGTTCTTATGAAATCGTATGGAAATATAATTCTATTAATTAAATTGTATATGACAGTTCTAATTCTTCTTTTGAACAATGCTTTAATATAGTTATGCGATAGTAATGAGACCTCTTAATTTTAACCCCCGACGCAAAAAGAGAAGGGTATTATAAGTTTAACGTGTCTGTCTGTGGTATCGTAGCTCCCAAACGGATGAAACGATTTTCAATTAGTTTTTTTGTGTCATAGTTAATTTTATCCCGAGTGTTTTTAGCCATGTTTTATGAAAATCTGTTCGGCCAATAAACGTCGGCGGGTTTTTAAAATTTTTAATGTAGAACGCAAAAGAGGGATCGTATAAGCCCCTGCTAATTTATTAATTAATGATTGTGGTGGTGAATGATGATGCCGGCCTAGGAATTATATTTTTTAAACCAGACTGATAGATACCAGATAGATAATTTCTAAAGTCAAGCTACGGTTTAGATTTGCTGAAAAGTTTTTGTACATAGCTATGTACCTACAAACACTTTTGAGCAAATCTAAACTTAATATTGCCGGTTTAGATTTGCTGAAAAGTGTTTGTACATACCTATGTACTTACCTACAAATTTGATGCATGATAATGATGCTAGCCTAGGAATTATATATTTTAAACCAGACTGTAGATAATTTCTGAAGTCAAGCTACGGTTTAGATTTGCTGAAAAGGGTTTGAAGTTAAATAAGTACATAGGTATAAAAACTTTTCAGCAAATCTAAACCGGCAATATTAATCGTGACAAATGACGACATACGTCTTTGGCAATAATTGGCAACCCTTTTAGAAGATGGAATAAAGCAATTTATTAGGAAAGAGGGTGGAATCAATTAGGGAGAACAGATTTGAGACGGCAGTAACTGGCCAAATAGCCGATAAAGGCAAATGGCGCGATGTTACATTCGGACGTGTCCAGATTATGTTGACCTTTCTAGTTGTTTTCTACAAAACATGCTGAGAAATTTTGTAGGGTTAAGTCTGGGTAAAGCCTAATTATCCAGGCAATCACCAATCCTTAATTCCAGGCACCCACCAATTGGACCAGCGTGGTGGGTGTATTAAGAGGCGAACCCAGCAGGCTTGCTTATCAGACTAGGCCTAGATTTCGGTACTCATGGGATTCCCGTGGTAAAAAACTAGAATTAAATAAAATTCAATTTTTTTATTTAGTTCCATAATTGTAAAAAAACGATTGCAAAAAAAAAATTGGCACAAAAAAAATCAGGAAAGTGCACTGTTTTGCACAATTTGGTCGAGATCTCAGAAGCCCTGCGGTGTTTAGAAAATATTTTTGTTTTGAATTGTAGGTTATTACTATTTCTTTGGTTCCATATTACAGTATCTGCATAAGTTGTGTAGTTTTCTTCTAAAATAGCAGAAATATTAAAGCACCTCTTTTAATGATGTACGCAACAAGGGAACAGATTAACCTGAAATAAGGGAGGTACGCCTTTGCCTTGTAGTAGGACAAAACGAGCTGAAAATAAATACACGTTTAACCTATATGAAGGCATATCGGCATCCTTAACCCTAAATCAAGCGATTGTGACGCTATGTTTTGTCATGTCCAGATTATATTGACCCACAGTTGTTTAGCTCTAACTAAGCAAGATTTAACATTTCTTTATTGCGCTACATGCTTTAGTACATACCTATAAGTCTTAAAATAAATAAATAATGCTGGATAATCCACACAGCATCATCTAGCCCCAAGCTAAGCAGAGCTAGTGTTATGGGAACTCGATGACAGGAATACAATCTAAACATAGATCGAACGTCTGCAGAGCATAGAGTTCACAGGTAGGACACTGCAACATTTAGCTAGATCGCAAAATACTCACAAATAAAGTTCTATCTATGCTTGTCAACATTGACACATGTGTAGGATATATTATTTTCTCTAACTTAATGGTACAAAATAAATAATAAACTCAATAAGAGCATCACAGTACAATAAATATTCAAACAGCAAAGAGATCGCCTCAAGGCGAAATTATAAGCCTAATTTATGTTAATTTTGAACTCTATGGCATCGGCAATAAGATCGCTATTTTTTGTCCTAGAAGGTTCTTAGGGACGATGATCGGTCACCATCGTTACCATAGCTTAGCAACGCCGTATTAGCCTTATAGCTATGGGTATAGAGCATGATTTCCCCTGACAAAAGTGCTGTTATAAATAGCCAGACATTTTGTCTAGGTGTCAGAAAAACTGGAAAGGCCTTTTTTTCTCTCCACCCTTAGGTACCTACTAAAAATTATTTTTGAATGTTTCTTTATCATGTTTTTTTCGCCTTTTTTAGGTTCGGTGATAGTTAAAGTTTTCAATCGATTTCAAAGATAGGTGAATTTTCTAAATTCGACTTTATTTTATTTGTTGTATGTTTGATATTCGATATTTTCGCCAATTGTTAACCATCCGCTATGTCGATGATTTCTTCGCTCATTTTAGAAAATAAAATAGTGTTCTCGCGTTAAAGTTTGATTCCCATTATTATTTAGAATTAGAAATAAGAATACAAAATTCCTTCGTTACGGATGTAAGCGGGTTAACTATGAACCTCATTTGTGTTGGAAGAACACCACAAATAAGGTTCGTAGTTAACCCGCTTACACCCGTAATGAATTCGTCAAACTACGATAGTTTTTATATCTTTATTTGTAGCTAATATTACAGTTACTTATCTTTAGTTCATTTCAGTAATAATTACGTATTATTAACACCATTGCCATAAAAATAGGGCCCTAATATACCTACTATTTAACCGTATAACACAAATCAAAAAAACTCAGGGATCAAGGACCGCAATAGTGAGACGGCCACAGCTGGACACATAATTTTAAGGACGACTTTGAAAAGAGTTGGACTATTCAAGCGTCGTCAAAGTGAGAGTAGAGAAGCCTACAATAGTTTACTGATCCTAAAAGACTGAAAAAAAAAAGAAAATAAACAAGAAAATTGACACATCCAGTTTCCCTATCTCAACGTTCAGGTAGCGGGACAGTTAATATATTTGAAGTAAGGTAGAAAAAGGGTTTCAGTAGTACCTTTGTGTGGGGCTGCCCTTTAGTGGGATCTAATAAAACCTTGTTACAGGCAAAGGGATACCATCCCAATATTGAATGTGTTCTTTTACATGATACGGAGTTTAGGAACTTGTGTTATATTAAATCGGGGATCTTTTTAGTAATATTTTTGTTGTAATTTGATTTATTGATGCTTTTGTGGATTATTTGTGTTGTTTGGGCGGTGTTGCTAGCCTAAATTAATTGATTGTTTTATAGAGTAGGTACTTACGTCGGTTGTATTGGGTAGTTTAATTTGGTGTGTTTTATGTTTTACAATCCAAAATTTAAATTGTTTTTTTTAATGGTTGAAATGTGGTTGTAAATTGCACCTCACGACATTTTCATACAGAAAGATACGAGCAAAAGTTCTTTTGCTGACACTTTTTTTTAAGAATAAGAATAAAGTTTATTTTTGAAACTTAAAAAAAACTAAATTATTGCATGCTAAAAATAGGCTTTATTCACAAAGAAAATTATGCTAGTATTTACAATTTTAGCTAACTGTTTAATTACAAATTAAACAGTTAATTACAAATTGTTAATTACAAATTTAGCTAACTGCAGACTGTTTGCAACAGTCTACAGGTAGCTCAACTGATCCATATCAATACCAGTCGGAAGCGTCCCCAAGACGCTGGCTGCATTGCCACGCTGCATGATAATGTTGATGCGCTGTGCCAGACTCACCAGCTCTTGGGTCACGCGTCGCTTACTTAAAACTTCAATTTTGACAATGGTACTTACTTTAAAGTATGCAAAAGAGAATGTAGGTAACAATTATGTAACAACTAACAAAGGTTTTACCTTGATCTACACACTAAGATTCGCGCAGCGATTTTGAAAAAAAAAAAACAAAGTGTCAAACAAACAAATCATTAGGGGGCTTAATGATTTGTTAAACAAATTTATTATATAAATTAATTATGTTAATAATGACTGTATTATTGTTTTGATTATCTGTGTTTTGATTAATGATTTTGACACATCGGCCACCACTTTGTTTTTTTTTTCAAAATATCGAATTTCGAAATTTCAGCCCAATCCGTTCAGTAGTTTTCGCGTGAAGAGGTAACAAACATCCATCCATCTAAACTTTCGCATTTATTATATTATTCTGCTTCTAAACACCACCTACTAATGTCTACATATAATATAAACTACATGTCGGCCAACATTAAGGGCCAGTGCGCATGCGCCAGTGGCCGAGACTACCTGACCGCGGCCGGACACTGATCAATATTAAAGTCCGAGGGAGGATGCCAGGGCTGTCTGTTTGTCTGTACTGATTGTATGGAGCTGTTGATACCGCATGTCAAAAATAAATGTTGTTATTTTTAGATTGGGTATTTAGGAGCTTTAATAAATGATATTTTTATTCACAAGAAATAACAAACAAATAATAGAAATAAATTGGAAATAGTATTAACAATTGAGCTAACTGCAGACTGTTGCAAAGTAGCTGAACTGATTCATATCAATACTAGTCGAAAGCGTCCCCAAGACGCTGGCTGCATTGCCACGCTGTATTGTATGGCAATGTTGATACGCTGCGCCAGATACTCGCCATCGGGTCACGCGTCGCAATTTAGATGATTAATTAGAAAATATTGTTTGCAACAGTCTGCAGCTAGCTCAGTTGCTTCAATTGTAAATACTAGTGTAATTTTCTTTGTGAATAAAGGCTTCTGCCATAAAAAATGAAAAGGGGTTGACAATTATTATCATGTTATTATTATTCTACGTAAGTGCCGAAAAACGAACACTACATAAACCATCCTTCGTGGATGTAAAGGCCATTGATGATGATGATGATAACACTAATTGTAATTATTTAGTTTCGTTAATGAATCAGCAGAAATTTCATATTGTCCATAATTTTTTATTACTAATCCCACTAAACAAGCTTCATTAGACAAGCCACACATTCATAAAAATAAATTCATAAAACGGTTCGGTGATGTTGCAGAAAGACGTTTTTGTAAATAAAAATGTTCCTGTACTAACAGATACCTAAGAACCTACTAAAGTCATTTACAACGAAATAATTTACCATGATTTGAGTTTAGAGCTTTTGTCAGAGTTGAAATATCCGTCGTGTGAGTGTGAATAACCATGATGATAGTTTTAAAAGATTTATCAATAAAAACTAGATCAAAAATTACAGATGCAAGAAAACTCATTCATCAGCATTCATAGCCGGATTTCACCCACTATTTGGTATTATATTCCTTAATTTCAGATGGTAAAAAAAGTTCGAGTTTTCTCTAAGAACAGGCTAAACTTTCCTCAAGAAAATCTCGAAGCGGTATCAACCAGCTCTATAAAATTCTATCTTAACTCACCTTTCTGCGGACACTACGGGGGAGGGTCCAAGAGAAATGACGACCCTTAACTAAAACACACACATACACACGCACGGCCATTCCACCCACACACCCCCACTTTCCTTTCACTCGACACAGTCCGTCTATGTCTGCGTGCGTCTCTGAACGGACCGAGGGGTAGATGCATCTGTGTGGGTGTCCAGTTTCCGGGCTCCTGGGTTTTGTTAATTTAATTAGAGGTACAAAAAGATTAAGGCTTTGGAGGACGCAGGCATTAGGGAACTGCTTTTGTTGAGGTTACTCTTTGAAACTTTGTTGTGTGTTGTATAGCTATAGATAGGTACCTAGTTGGCTATTGCTCTCTTTAGTTTTCAACTTTGGTTAATACTTGTGTATGATCCACGTTATCTATACTATATAATATTATAAAGAGGAAAGATTTGATTGTTTGTTTGTTTGTATTGAATAGGCTCCGAAACTACTGAACCGATTTGAAAAAATCTTTTACCAGTAGAAACCTACATGATTCCTGATGAACATAGGCTACTTCTTAATACGGGAAAATGCTTCATTCCTACTTGAAAATGGGTAGTAAGAATACAGCTAGTTATTACTTACATAAATAGGCAATGCAGCTAGCGTCCTGGGGATGCTTCCGACTGGTATTGATATGGATCAGAGCTAACTGGAGATTGCTTGCAACAGTCTGCAGTTAAGGTCAATTGTTTCAACTGTAGATACTAGTTCTAATTTATTTCTATTATTTGATTGTAATTTGCTTTGTGAACAAAGATTAGACCTTACATAAATTTAAGTATTTATTACAGCAAAAGACATAGGCAGGTGATTACATTTGTGTACATTCATATCTATGTATAAAAAAGGTAGGTAAGTATCGAAGAGTCACAATTAATTCACAAAAATAAAGAGAAGAGCAACAAATGGGTTATTGTACATTTGTCACAAAGTAAATTCGTCACATTTTTGTACACATTGAAAGTAAATTCGTCGCATGCGTTAAAAAATATATGTACTTAGTTGTAGTTATTGTAAATTTGTCCTACACTCTCATTGTACTTACATAATTGTTTCATAAAGTAGGGTTAGCAAGTTAATTTAATGGTGTTTAGCGCTCGAAACCAAAGAAAAGTTAACTATTTCAAAAATTTATTATTACTAAGACTCTTTGTCTCCTTCCGTTCCTCTGAAATCATCGTCTTGAAAGTTCCTGCTCACTACTACTTTTTATGAAACATCCTTCACTCTACAAGCTATCTATGGAATGCTCTTCCCCTGGACATCAGACGTGCAAAAGCACTCCATCTTCATAAAACTGCTTTATCAACATTATTTATCCGTGTAAAAATTTAAACTACTTTATTTTTATGTGAATGTACGTGTATCATAAATAGTTATATTTTTTCATTTCCTTAAGTTTTTCAACCCCACCGTCTATATTGTTCTCTTATGTCCAGTTCATCCCAAGAGCCTGGTTGCCTGGATGGGAACGCTCAAAGCCATAAGGCCGCCTGTTGCTTCCTTGATTTTCAGCATTTCCTTCTGTATTGTATTTTGTGTTTGTGTGGTACAATAAAAAGTAATCTATATACATATATGTCTATGTCATTTGCAGACAGTTTGTATATAAGTACTTACCTTTTGTATTTGTCCGTTGATTACGAAGCATTAGTAACCTTTATCATTTAGGAGATTTACTGATTCGTTGCACTGGGACTAGTTTTGTAGGTACCAATTTTTTGAGAAAGCATGAAAAAATGTCGTCAAATCATTCTACTTCCATGAAAAGTAGTGTTCTTTGAACGGAAATCAGACAAATTAGCAACTTCGTAGGTTAACTTTGACGAAAAATTTATAAATATTTTTCTAAAAATTGACGTCTAAAACGTCAATTTAAATGTAATTGTGGTATTATTTTTTCGAGGAACATAATGCTTTCGTATGCCATTTTTAACAGACTTCATAAAAGGAGGAGTTTGTCTTTTTAGCTGTATAATTAATGTCACTATGTATTTCTCTCTAATCCGAGTATTTTATCTAAAAACCTTTAACATAAGAAAACGCACACTTAGTATCTATATTTTACCAGAAGCTCCTCTAAGGATATTTTATTCGAACAAGATTAGGTTCACCACACGTAACAGAGATTTCCCAAAAGCTACCTCAGTTTTTCAACACGCTATAACCAATGTTTGTCTTCAAAACAGTAGCCCATTCCCACACCACGATTCCTTTCGAATATAAAAAGTAAGTCGATAGCTTACCGGAGAAATTTATACTTTTAGATATTCGAAATATGTTCGCACCACCACCGTAACCTGAGACTCCATGCTTCTTTCGCCGTTCTTTAGAGACGTAGAGCTGGATTTTTTGTATGGCATATGAGGGGTCTTTGTACGGTGGTTGACTGAATGCAGAGTATATCGTATAAATTCAGCCCACGGGTGAATATAACCGTAGTAGTATCTGGGTTGTTTTCACATAATAGAGCCATTTTCTTTTGTTTTTGTTACGTTGCCTCGCGTCTCTCGTTATAGGTACGCAGACAATGAAAACAAAAGGCGGTTTCTTATTTCTGGTTTTTACTTTCGCTTTTTATAGTGTACTTTATGATATTGTGAGGTTTTGAGACGAAACTCTCTTTGGAGAAGTTGAATGACTAGGTATCTACTATGGCGTCGTCGGAGAAATATAAATTGATAAGGCTAAGATTATTTAAAACAAAATTTAACTGATTTATAAATAAAAATTATCCTCTCCTCTCTGTTTCTGTAAAATTGGGCGTAATAATAAGTTATGAAGAGGTATATTTAGTTTAAAAGAAACAATACCTATTGGCAAAAATAATTAAATAATTCTTAACAAGTAAAAATTTTATATTTTATGGGATAACCTTTTTGCATGCATACCCATGAATATTCATATACCTATGCATGCAGTTTACGACTTACCTCAATCGATTGTTACTTAGTCTTATTCCGACTATGCACAATTTACATTTAGATTTAAGACCCAACTTGAAGATGTATTGGAAATTGATCTTTGAGTTCTCGTCCGAACTACAAGCAGCTACCTACATTCCTGCTAGTCCAGCGAATAGTAGCAGCCATTCGAAACGTCTGGAATTTAGTTCCATTCAGTTACCGCTTCCTCTAGCCTTTGGCAGCTGGTTTGGTAGAGTGACCATGGGTTCGAATGTTGATGGACAACAAAACGTAGAGACCTTAAAATATTTTATGTCAATCAATATTGCTTGAAAGCCTGCAATTCAAAAAACTGTAATAATATTTTATTTTTCTAATTGGTATTATATTCTAAAGGCGTTTACATAGATATCCGACGCCTTGATCCTCTTTCCATTCGTAGGCATAAAGTTTTGAGAACGAGAATATGCAGGACACAGTTTTAAACCTTTAAGTTTTTAAGTTTTAACAGTTTTAAATGTTAGAAAATATAGAATTCCCTGAAGGAATAGGTTTTCTGTCAAATCAGTTTACTATTATGTGTGTAACCAACCAACATAAAGGTGAACATTTTTTTTTGTTTAACTCATCAGCAGGGCGTCATAATTGTGTATGCAACAATGCCTCTCAACCTCAACCTCAACAGCCTGTATTGGTCCACTACTGGACGCAGGCCTCCCCCTGATAAGCCCCTTATTGGCTTTTATCACATGGGGATAATGCCCATAATCCCCACGCTGGGCATGAGGGTTGCGGATCGCAGTTCGGTGGTAGAATTGTTCTGCAGAGGGCGGTGGATATCCCTTAGTCGCCACTTACAACACCCGTGGGAAGAGTTGGGGTGGTGCAAATTCTAAGCCGGCACCACAAAGACCCTGATCAATGTATATTTTAAAGAAGTACTTTTTTCACTGACAGACAACGCACAGCCTGAACCACTGGTTCTGCTTGTACACATAACGCTTACGAAGTGGCAGGTTATAGCTAGTAAAGAATTAAAAAACGTGAACAAAAAGCGATTCTTCGGACCTTATCAGTTTTTTATGTCCTACTAAGATGTAAAGCCTGGCTACACTGGCGATTGGAAACTTGCTAAAATACGGCGTAACTCGTTACCGGTCGGTTTCAGTACAAATTCGTACTACCGTTCCGCCTCAAATAATTGTTGGCTAGTGTGTAACTTCTTTTGAATGGCTTTTGTTTGGACCTTACAACTCCAACTTTAAAGTTCACATTCGTCTTATATCGCCAACATTAATATTAAAATGGTGTAAGTTTAGATGAATGGATGTTTGTTACTTCTTTATACCAAAACTATTGAAATGATGGAGCTGAAATTTTTCGTGTATGATCACATAAAATCTTTAGTACTTATCCTTAAAGACCTGGAATAAACTTATAGGTTTTTTCGGCAATAGAGTTAGGTTCAAAGCCACTGGCAGAAATTATTACTTATTACATAATCCTAAAGGCTAGAAGATACGTGCATTCCGAATAGGTAGATCGGAATGCCTAGATCTTCTAGCCTAGCCAATAGGTGCTTAGGTAGGTATACAATGAGCGAGAGAGAGAGAAAATCTTTGAATTCACGCCAAAAACAATTGCGTTTCTCACAGTTATCAATGCTAAAAGTCCCTGAAAAAGTCTCTAAAGATGTTTTTCGCCAGTCCACGAAATCTTTATTAATAGGCAACAAAAAGGTTCTAAGCAGATAAGGGAAGGTTGCAAAAGTAGGAACCTCCTTGGTCAGACCGCTGTCATCCTCTATGTGTCCAATGATAGCACTGAGGAGGGTCACGAAAAGAAAGTTATTATTTTGCTTTTAAATGTTTGTATTTGAAGACGGTCCTACCTAAATCAAGCAGACAGATTTGGGTTGGGCTGATTGTGGTACAAAACTTTGACATTAGTAACCTGTGCAAACGGGTGTTACCAAGATGAATAAATATAAATTGAGCTTTATTTTGAAGTCCACTTTTGAAATTACACTAATCATACTAATATTATAAATGCGAAAGTTTGGATGGATGTAAAGATGGATTTGCTGTTACCTCTTCACGCCAAAACTACGGAACGTATCGGGCTGAATTCGCATACAGGTAATTTGAATCCTGGAATCACACATATGCTATATAATATCCCATAAATCGGTTTCCATGGTTCGCATCACCGTTTAACGTTTATAGAAACAACGCGTGTGTTAAAATTTTAAGGGTTCCCTAGACAGATTGTATGTCTTAGAGTAACTATTGCTATATATACTGCACAACTGCGAAGTAGACAAGATGATTCTTAGGATTCTTACGTAAACGTATTAAACGAAATACTACTGTAGTCATCAGTCAATCATTGATCACTAATTCGCGGGCTGGATAATACGAGAAGCTTCTGAAAACTAGGTAGAACAACCATCTTCCATAATCCTTAATTTTAAGAGTAGGTACGAAGGGTACCTACTTACTGTTATCCAACATGAGGAGCTGGATAAATACAAGAAGCTTCTGAAAACTATATAGAACAACCATCTTCCATAATCCTTAAATTTAAGAGTAGGTACGGAGGGTACCTACTTACTGTTATCCAACATGGGGAGCTGGATAAATACGAGAAACTTCTGAAAACTATATAGAACAACCATCTAAACTTAAGAGTAGGTACGGAGGGTACCTACTTACTGTTATCCTACATGGGGTAATCTAAGTTGTATGGAAAGGAAGCAACACAGTAAATTATTTAAGTACCTTGGCTATATTGTAATTTCACAAAAGCATACCATCAATCAAAAACATGGGACATAGTTCTATTATCCTACATGGGGTTACTAAGAGTAGGTACGGAGGGTACCTACTTACTGTTATCCTACATGGGTTTACCAAAGTTGTATGGAAAGAAAGCAACACGTAGTAACTATTTAAGCACCTTGGCTATATTGTATCTTCACAAAAGCACACCATCAATCAAAAACATAAGACATAGTTCTAGTACTCAATAATAATTATGTTAATTGGCATAATACAAAAAGAAATACAAATGAAGGTACTTGTGAATTTAATTTGAAGCGTTGAAGCTAAATCAACACACAATAAAAGAATGAAAACAATAGTAATTAGAAGGTATTAAATTACATAGGTACTACTTCAGTTTAACAAAGTACACAGTAATATGTAGGTACATACAGTTATTATTTAGTTTCCACTCGGAAGCTATATTTACAAAGAGAAATAATCTAGGTAGGTACTTGTAGATGTACCTGTACGTGTACATGGAAAGATACATAAGGAGTATAATAACGAAGGTTTACTTAACTTTGTCTCTGGAACTGCACAACACAAACTGAATCCCGTTCTGGCTTATGTTTCTATTTTATACTGCCTCTCCAAGGCCTATCCATTCTCTTTCCTATCCAAATATGGTCATGTTTGTTGAATCACCAGAGCCAATCAGCAACCAGATCTACTTTTATTCTAAATCTAACCCTTTTCAAAACAAATAACATGGTAAACCTATGTTGAAACTTATTCTAAGCCTTTTGCCGGTCATCAAAATGGGTACATTATCTCCCAGAGGTTAATATCGTCATATTCAGGATTTCGATGATGAAGCAATAATTACAAACTTATATTTAAATAGATTCTAATTTAACAACGGTAATCCATAATTACATTAACGATTTATGAATATAATCTGCTTCATGAATTGTTACATATAAGATTATTTAATTGCTAAACAAATACAAAATCAGTCAATTATCATCATATTTCCGATTTAACTGATGTAATCGTATACCAAACTTATATTTAAAGAAATTATATCATTACAAAACTTCTCTTTTATCCAATTAATGATTTATGAATATTATCTGCTACTATATTGATACAGATTAAATAAATAAGGTTGCTAAACACCCACAACATCGTTCCCATTACAAATGTAGACGATTAAAGCGACATCTGTTACATTTCCGAGATACTATTTTGTGCACGGTGTTTGCATAGCATCGTCATCTATCCGTAGACTCGACCTATTTCCACTAGGTGGCAGTTGATTTCGATGTTGTGATTGAAAAATATTCGATTTATTTATTGAAATCTGTCACGGCCACACTGACATGTACTTCGTCTCGAAGTACCTACATAGGATCCATTAACGTAGGTTTTATTTTAACATTTATTTTAATTTTTGTCCTAACTTACGGTTTTACCCATGTACCTATCCATACATATACATATTATATACTAGCTGACTCGGCGAACTTCGTACCGTTCTCACCTGAATAAGCTATCCTATCTTTCAAGTTCAATCAAATTGCACACGGTGTGCAGATATAATTTAAAATCGGTTTAGTAGTTTAGGAGTCCATCGCGGACAAACAACGTGACACGTGATTTATATATATTAAGATATTCGCTATATCTTTAAATATCCGTTATATCTATCCATTGGACTATCCATGGCCCTATCCACGCTACTATCCACGGCTTTTATCTTTTTGAATATCAACCATTATCATTCCCACACATGATAATCTTATTCATCAAGCCATAACCTGCGTTTTTCGCATGTCCTTTATAAATATAAATATATAGCAGAAAATTTATTAGTATATTTTTATTTATGAGTAGGTATTTATCATACTTTATTTTTATCGTACTATGTATTTATGTTTGTTTTATTTGTTCATGTTTGAATTTATAAAATTTGTTTTTTTTTTAAACAAGATTATTATATACTTAATATCTTATTTTTCTGTTTTATAATGTACACTTATCTATCCATATTCATTGCCCTACTTTTCTCCATACCTACCCAAAAGGATTGCTGTAAGACAACTATTGTAGGGTTAAGCTGGCTTTTGTGTATGTCCTTCAATTTGTCAACTTTTGTGTATTGTTTTATTTGTGTACAATAAAGATTTTTTTTTATTGAGTCTGTATTTGTCCCTTCCATGGACATGTTATTAAATAGGTGCAAAGTACTATTTTCCATATCAAGCCATAGCCCATATTCATCACTTCCCTGTACCTTCTAATCTACAGGTTTTTTTAAAGGTATTTTTCCCGGGGCAGGTATTTTTTATTTTTATAAAAATTGAAGTTAATTTTCTATTCCACCTCATGGAAGAGAATAAAAGTTATTTCCTAGGGTTATTTAAACATGGAGTTCAATCGCCTATGGTCCCAACATTCTAAACATAAATTACTTGTTATATTGTGTTTACTGTCAAATTACTTTTTAATTTCAGTACCTACGTAAATGCTGGAGAGCAATTTCGCAACTACCCTCACTATCAAGATTAAAATCATTGAGAGAAAGTAATCTTAGCACAGTGACACTGAATACACGGAAAAATGATTGTTAAGGTAGTGGCTAATGTTCGTTACAACCAATAAGTTTGTAAGCTAATTAGAGTAAAAAAGATATAGATGTCTCAACCTTAGTTCAAATAATTTTATGTATCCTTCCATATCACACAATCTGTCACGGCAACTACCCTCACTATCAAGATTAAAATCATTGAGAGAAAGTAATCTTAGCACAGTGACACTGAATACACGGAAAAATGATTGTTAAGGTAGTGGCTAATGTTCGTTACAACCAATAAGTTTGTAAGCTAATTAGAGTAAAAAAGATATAGATGTCTCAACCTTAGTTCAAATAATTTTATGTATCCTTCCATATCACACAATCCGCCTGGCCAATCTGACGAACCAGTAGGCACAAAAGTATTAAACATGTCAACAGCCGTGGTGACCATCGTTCTAGTGGTCCATTTGTACCAGTGGACACCATGGTGTTCTAATAATTTTTATCTTAACTGGAATATACTTAGACTGTCTGATAATATTACCTAGATTTTATGACAAGAATTATAAATATCCTAATAATCCACACTGCATCATCCAGCCCCAAAGTAAGCAGATCTTGTGTTATGGATACTAGCAACAGGTATATTTAATACTGATACAAGTACTAAATACAATACATTACCCATATAATTTCGTTCTTTTTTTTTATACATAGAAAACACCCGGAATAATATCTACAAATCGTACAAGGATTTTTCCCGTGGAAAGAATCGAACCCACAACCTTCTGCGTCACCTTCGCCCGCTGTGCCACAGAGGTCGTTATAATAAATTATTAGTGAAGATGAAATTATGTGAAAAATATAAATCTCAAGAGAAAGAGAAACAGGCTTTTGTTCATTTACGGACATAAGGGGTTGGTATAAACATTGCTCCGATACAGCGGAATTGATTAATGTTGATCTTTCGTTAGACTCAACGCCATTTGGTGTTAAAGTAACCTTAGCCTAACTATTCTTTATTAACCTTAAATTAACCATTTCTGTTAGATTTATTGCAAACCCTGCAATCGACAATGTTTGTTTTGTATCTTTGACCATGTATATTTCTCAAAAGAATTGACGTTTAAATAAATATTTTGATAATGATTAAATAGATATTTCGATCATGATGAAAAGACTTGAAAATTGAAATCAAAAACTTCAATCGTAAATTGATGCAACCCGACCATTTTTTTTTTACTTAAATGTGGGTAGTTGGTAACTGCTAGTACAATGCTACCAGTGAGCACTGAAATAGACTTGAAAAATAAAATGATTAATACGGTAAAGCCACAGTGCAAATAATGCAGTAAATCAACAACTTTCGTTTTTAAAATTTAACCTACATATATTACTTTTTCATTTATTAATCTCATATTTAGCTCACCAGTGTTTACTATACAATTGTAGTTTGTGCATTTAACAAAAATAAATGGACTCCACGACGACGTCCACAGCAAAATATTTTATATCTGGATAACTATGAAAAGATTATCATTTTGTGTCCCCTGATATTTAGATCGAAATCTATACCTCTTTAGTTTTGTTCGATCCCCGGCTTTTCATAGATAATAGACACAGAACTGATAAAATATAGACACAGAAATTGCACAGTTATAAACACAAATCAATTCAGTCAAATGTGACTCAGTAAAGGCACTACTTAAATAATAAAAAAAAAAAACTTATCTTGCATATACATCGTACGATTCTACAGATTCTGAGGAGCAAACAAACGGCTCTGCTAAATTTTATGTAAGGATGAATATTCGTCCCATTTGCTGCCCTTGGAGGGTTCCATTTCAGGACTCAAACAGGATGAAGCAGGGCTCTTGGGGGCCTTGCCGGTTTGGCTGTTGCTGATGCTGCTCCATGTAAACTCCTTGACGAGGGTATCTATTAAATATCTATTACACCAACCTGCTATACCTAGGCATTCTTGTCAAGGTCGAAGAAAGTCAATGTGACGTCATGGTCCTTGTAATAGGTTGATGAATCTGCATCATGACTTGCTGTGAAGAAGTGTTGGCCCACCGGGGTCACATAGGGGTCGAAAACGGTCAATGTAACTTTATCTTCCTTGAGATGGGTCGAGAATAATGCATCACTATTCATTATGCGGAAGTCGTTGAATGATGTCCCAAACGTACTGAAATTTAAAAAAAAAGTGATTAGTTATTAAGTCAGGATGTAGGTATCCCAATTCTGATGTTAAAATTTTAAGGGTTCCCTAGACAGATTGTATGTCTTAGAGTAACTATTGCTATATATACTGCACAACTGCGAAGTAGACAAGATGATTCTTAGGATTCTTACGTAAACGTATTAAACGAAATACTACTGTAGTCATCAGTCAATCATTGATCACTAATTCGCGGGCTGGATAATACGAGAAGCTTCTGAAAACTAGGTAGAACAACCATCTTCCATAATCCTTAATTTTAAGAGTAGGTACGAAGGGTACCTACTTACTGTTATCCAACATGAGGAGCTGGATAAATACAAGAAGCTTCTGAAAACTATATAGAACAACCATCTTCCATAATCCTTAAATTTAAGAGTAGGTACGGAGGGTACCTACTTACTGTTATCCAACATGGGGAGCTGGATAAATACGAGAAACTTCTGAAAACTATATAGAACAACCATCTAAACTTAAGAGTAGGTACGGAGGGTACCTACTTACTGTTATCCTACATGGGGTAATCTAAGTTGTATGGAAAGGAAGCAACACAGTAAATTATTTAAGTACCTTGGCTATATTGTAATTTCACAAAAGCATACCATCAATCAAAAACATGGGACATAGTTCTATTATCCTACATGGGGTTACTAAGAGTAGGTACGGAGGGTACCTACTTACTGTTATCCTACATGGGTTTACCAAAGTTGTATGGAAAGAAAGCAACACGTAGTAACTATTTAAGCACCTTGGCTATATTGTATCTTCACAAAAGCACACCATCAATCAAAAACATAAGACATAGTTCTAGTACTCAATAATAATTATGTTAATTGGCATAATACAAAAAGAAATACAAATGAAGGTACTTGTGAATTTAATTTGAAGCGTTGAAGCTAAATCAACACACAATAAAAGAATGAAAACAATAGTAATTAGAAGGTATTAAATTACATAGGTACTACTTCAGTTTAACAAAGTACACAGTAATATGTAGGTACATACAGTTATTATTTAGTTTCCACTCGGAAGCTATATTTACAAAGAGAAATAATCTAGGTAGGTACTTGTAGATGTACCTGTACGTGTACATGGAAAGATACATAAGGAGTATAATAACGAAGGTTTACTTAACTTTGTCTCTGGAACTGCACAACACAAACTGAATCCCGTTCTGGCTTATGTTTCTATTTTATACTGCCTCTCCAAGGCCTATCCATTCTCTTTCCTATCCAAATATGGTCATGTTTGTTGAATCACCAGAGCCAATCAGCAACCAGATCTACTTTTATTCTAAATCTAACCCTTTTCAAAACAAATAACATGGTAAACCTATGTTGAAACTTATTCTAAGCCTTTTGCCGGTCATCAAAATGGGTACATTATCTCCCAGAGGTTAATATCGTCATATTCAGGATTTCGATGATGAAGCAATAATTACAAACTTATATTTAAATAGATTCTAATTTAACAACGGTAATCCATAATTACATTAACGATTTATGAATATAATCTGCTTCATGAATTGTTACATATAAGATTATTTAATTGCTAAACAAATACAAAATCAGTCAATTATCATCATATTTCCGATTTAACTGATGTAATCGTATACCAAACTTATATTTAAAGAAATTATATCATTACAAAACTTCTCTTTTATCCAATTAATGATTTATGAATATTATCTGCTACTATATTGATACAGATTAAATAAATAAGGTTGCTAAACACCCACAACATCGTTCCCATTACAAATGTAGACGATTAAAGCGACATCTGTTACATTTCCGAGATACTATTTTGTGCACGGTGTTTGCATAGCATCGTCATCTATCCGTAGACTCGACCTATTTCCACTAGGTGGCAGTTGATTTCGATGTTGTGATTGAAAAATATTCGATTTATTTATTGAAATCTGTCACGTGCGAAGCCGCGGGCATAAACTAGTCATAAATAAAATTAAAGTGACATCGAAAAAATATACCTACATATCAGAAAAAAACGAATTAAAGTACTAATGGACTTAGCCCACCTATGATTACTTAGAACGTCTATAAATATAATTATTGAGACTTTTGAGAGTCACTAAACTATCCAATTAGTAGTAATGTGTACTGAAAAACTGCAACTGAAAAACGACTAATAATAAATTTAAACTAGAAAGCCGTTACCTTTGCAGTCGGACCTCGCACGAGCCCACGCAAAAAATGCAACAAAAAAATAACAAAAAGGGGTGTTGGGTGGACCGTGCCACCCACCTCCCTATATCTGTGCACTCACCAACGCTAATCTCCCCATCTAACAAACGTAATTTGTAACATGGCAACCCCACAGTAAAACCAACTCTAAGCATGGCCACTATAAGGTTGAATTTTGTGGGAAACGTTGCCGGATTTGTCCATACAGGACGACCAAAACAGACAAGGGGAGTGAGTTCCACCTAAAAATGTGGAAACACTGATGAATGTTCCCCATTAGATGTTATTTATTCGACTGCGGCTAAAAGGGCCCAGTTTAAGTTCACCTAAAGTTTATTTAGGACGGAGTGTATTGGGTTAACTGAAGACGTTTTCAGCACAGGATATATTACAGTCAGTTATAGGGGTCCAGTTTTTTGGTTCTCGACTTATGATGGTATTTGTCACTGGGTCTTGGGTTTACTTACTTTAAGAAGGACAAATGGAGGTTATATTCCTAAATTTGTTTTGCCAAAAGGTGCCTTTTCGCCTGTTGTGCAAAACTATACTAAAGTAATTGCTACGTTGCTGAGTTCTTCTTATACAGTCTCCATAAATGCGCAAATGCGACTTTTTTGCATGAAATTTCCAAAAGAGAAGTTGTCTTTTAAGCTGGGTACTGACCGGTGTTACAGGGCGTAATGTTACGTGTTACACAGCGAACGTTCGTGCAGTTAGTACGGGGAAAGAAGGCGCTCGCAACGACAACGACACAGATTTTAGCGAACGGTGTAACGTATCATGCACGCTGCGAATGGTAATTTAAATCCCAGCCAACTCGGCTTAGAAGAGAAATTCTCTTTTGGAGATGTTATGCAAAAAAGTCGCTTTTGCACATTTATGGGGACTGCACATGAAAAACTCATAAAGTCCCTGATGGTGATTGGCAGTTGAGGCATCGAACTTTAATGTTTTTGTCTTCGTGACGTAGGGATAGCAAAGCGGAGGTCAAATCGCTTAGGTTGCTTTTCTGAAGATGTTTTTTAAATGTATGTTCATATAAATAAAAAAATATCTATGTAGTGTATTGTATTATGTATATCCGTTATCTAGTACCCATAAAACAAGCTCTGCTTAGCTTGGGGCTAGATAATGCTGTGTGAATTGTCCAGCATTATTTATTTATTTATTAAAATAAAATGCTCTTGGCTATCAGTTGGTTCTACTGAAATTCTAAACCACATTTATCTTACCGACTGCTCGAGTTAGTCTCCTACTACTTGTTTTCGATAGGTAGGTACAGGTTTTTACGTTGAGGACATCATAATTTAAAAGTATTTGCACAAATATTTTTTTACTTAGGTGGTCGACTTGGTAGCGTACGTATAGATTAGAAAAACTCGATGTTGAATATTAGTAAACAAACCAAGACACAAATAACTAAAACTCACTTGTTTGGCGTCGAGTAGCACTAAGCAATATTTATTACAGGAAGAATCTCAAATGGACAAGTAATGTAAATGGTGTAAAAAAAGACACGGCAACAGAGTGAATTTTAGGTTAGTATGGGTAATTTGTTTACAAAAAAATTATATCGAGTTTGGCTAGTGTATTAATGGCAGTGCATTCTCATGCAAACTGGAAATTTTTAGCATATTTATAAGTACTTAGAATTTTCCCAACGTGTAGGTAAAATGAATTTTTTTAAGTGTTTCTTAAAATAAATTGCTTACCTACATTTTATTTCAATATCTCGCGTTTGGGACCTCTTTCGTTCATAAAACCAGTCGCTATAGATGGAACTCGTTAGAAAAGACAAAAGATTGACTCGAACGGCCATGTTAACCGAACTGAAACATCGAGTTACGTTCGAGAACTTATAGTTAGGTCTACAGGACAAGCGGCACGTACCGATCTGTCTGTCGGTATGTCAATAGGTGACTAATGGATGCCCACGACTGATGGTCTTAGCTGACGGATCTCGCTATAAAATGTACCTTACCTTGGCTTTTGTAGGAAGCTTTGGAAGGCATTGCCTGATTCGGCAGACTCGATTTATGGAGACATTGTGGTATATTAAACAAAAAAGATGATTTTTTCTTATTATGGTTTTACACACGAAATGGTCAGTACTCGGCAGGTTCCAATGAGTGCAAGCAGATATGCCTTTGCCCAACAGTGCAATAGGTTATTTATATTAAAATAAAAGACCAAGAATATACTTATATAATGCAGCCAGCGTCTTGGGGACGCATCCGACTGGTATTGATATGGATCAGTTGAGCTACCTGTAGATTGTTTGCAACAGTCTGCAGTTAGCTCAATTGTTTCAATTTTAAATAGTAGTATAATTTTCTTTGTGAATAAAGGCTAATTATAAGAATACTAGCTGACTGGGCGAACTTTGTACCGCTCTCACCTATTAAACCTTCCCTAAATAAACTATCCTATCTTTCAAGTTGGATCAAACTGCACACGGTGTGCAATTTAATTTAAAATCGGTTAAGTAGTTTAGGAGTCCATCGCGGACAAACAACGTGACACGTGATTTATATATATTAAGAAGATATTAAAACGTAGTTAAAATGGGTGAGCCTGGTTGACTCACAAATTTCTGGATTGAGCTTACTATTTTTGCGCATATTGAGAAGCAAAGTAGATACTTAAGTACCTACATATTTTCTTCGATGATCTTTTTAAAAATAACACAAATTGTCTTTTGAAAACAATTCTTAGGACTACGAACCAGAATAAAAAGAAGAATAAAAAACATTTTAACGACAAAGTAGACCAATCTCGCAGTTGTAACCTCCAATAAAATATAACAGACCACACGTACGTTATTATGTCGTATTCCAGTCTAATGTATACTATTTTTTAATACATCTACCTATCAACTCGCATTATGGACGAGTGAACAGGTACCGTTCGCAGAAAAAGCTTTTATCTTTTATATTTAGGCAAATCACACAAAGTATGATATTTTATTAAATACCTACCCATTTACAGCAGATACCGATAGGTATTAATTTCTTTGTTTTGTGTTACTATGTATAATTATTTATTTTGTCTCATTAGCTAACTCTATTATATTGTGAAATATAAATTGACTGAACCAAGTGTGCCTTGTGTTCCTACGACGAATAAATATAATTGAGTATGAGTATGGGAAAAGCAATATCAGTTCGATCAATAACCTTTCACTCCAAGCCTTCAAAAACATTCAACCTTCGCCACTACGCCGCCATCAAGGAAAGTCAAAATTTAGAAAATTAAAACGACTCATCAATTGGAGGAAGAAAAACATCATACAAATACAAATATCTGCAATCAGATGCAATTTTACAATCTCGTAAGTATTCTCAACAACGTGGAAGAGCTAGATAGAAATAATTAATTTTGCTAATCCGACTCTTCTTTGCCTGAGGGATTTTATAAAACTCTATAAATTAACAGTATTAAACAAATGGAGGAGGTTCGTTGTTCGGTGCATGTTATTTCTAATGTATGTTCGTCGATTTCTCGTCAATAACTTAAAGAAAATAATCTCGAGGTGTGTCCACAAAAATCCGAGGATTTGTGCCGCAACAACATTGTAGAATTAAGGGATTCGAACGTCGGTTTTAAGTTTTTTTAAAACAATTAAATTATACCTTATACCCATAAATGAATGACACGGTCATACTGCTTTCGCCGCTCATTTGTTTTTTCAGCGAGTATTCAGTTGGTATTTAGCTTATGTAGGTACTTATCTGAAAACAAGAAACATTTATAAAAGTTGGTTAAAATGACAAATTATTGAGTTTCTAGTAGATAGCAAAAAAAAAAATTGTGTGAAAAGGTGCTTGTTTTGCTCACCGTACAAGACTTACGCGTCCCCAGCAAATGTTGTGGTGAATTTCATATTTTTGTAAGTATCTACTTCGGCTGTTTATTCTACATGTGTTTCGGTTCACATGAAAATTTTCTTGATTTTTTACGCTTTCGTAGGCTTTATGTGCGCTGTCGAGAGCTCTTTGCACACGAATATCATATATTATACCACTTTGAGCTGAATCATTTAGTTCTCATTTTATTAGCTCTCTGTTTTATAAATATTTTCAATTCCAGAGAGCCTCTTTACCTCTGAATATTTTACAAATAGGTATAAGTAGGGTTAGGCCTCAAAGTTTGTCGTCGAGCTTTTTTATTAGCTTTTGTAGGTAATTTGAAGTAGATAGTAGGTACAGTAGTTGGTACAATAGTGTCATATATCTGATGATTCGCCTTCTCTTAAAGTGACACTTACCTACTCAAGTTGAAAAATTATGATTCAAACCCATTCCCCCCTGGATTTACAATAATCCTAAATGTCATTTCACCCCTTCATAGCAAAACCTGGCTTTAAAACGAAAGGATTGACGCGCATATTGTCTCAATCCTAAACAACGCCATAAATAACCACCCTCTATTAAAATGTAAACTCTAAAGCGCAGGAAATAAATGTTAATTTTGCAAAAGAGTCGTCAAGTTCTGATTTTAATATGTCACTTCTGGATTCAAAGAGTTTTTCACTTGAATTCGATAAATGAATTTGTGTTTATTACAACAGAGTTCAAAATAGTCTACCTACAGATTCCTATTTTGAAAATGACCAGAGAAGCAATATTTCAATTCGTTTTTCAAATGTGCAAATCTTCAATTGTTTTCTTATCAATTTTGAATCGTATGCCCAAGTCATAAGGCTTGAAGGTGGTTTTTGTTCTTTGGTGAAAATGGCGTTTCAGTTTAGGGTGAATTGCCAGTAGTCGGTCCATAACAAAACACATAAATTAAGTGCTCAATAATAAATGGAAATGTCCTTTGCAGAGGACAGGGCATTAGGGCGGGATTATGAGGAATGTGGCCCTCTCGCACTTCTGCTTTGGTCCAGCTATTCTGAAACGATTGTTTTGAGTTCTCGAGTTATTTTGGGTTTAAGTAGTGAACTCTACTTTGGCTATACAAATTCATGCTTACAGCATTATTTCAGTAAATAATTAACGAATGTTTTACTTGTGTTTCAAGTGTTCCAATTAGTGTTAAATTAAAGTTTTAGTTTTAGAATTCAAAATAAATTTGCTTGTAGCACATCTCCAATAAGCACACATCAAAAAAGAATCTTTATTGTGACTTCAACTATTATCTTTTGATGCAGATAAATAAACACTAAAACCGACAATAAATCTCTCACAATCCCATTCATCCCATTATTTACAAACCACTATCATCCAAAAACAGGTCGACACGTTTCAAATATCAACAAAAAATAAACGTGTTTAGGGAGAAAAATATCTAAAACCCCCTGTCAGCTTCTGGCCACTAAGTGGCCGAATATATGGCCCGTGTCAAACTTCTTTTGTCACACGAGTACCTGTCTCGGATGGACAAAAGGCAAATGTTTACTCGATCCTTTGAAAGCCACACCAACATCCGAGGTCCATCGTCAATTTATACGCTATGAAAATGATACAAACTTGTGCTTATCGACCGATGTCACGCGTGCCAGATACGGGGTTGCCACCCTATTCTTATTTAGTGGACAAACTGGACAGGGCACGCGCCGTACGGAATTCGAACCGGTCAGGCATTGGTCAGTTGGGGAATTGAATTAGGAATGGCTTGCGTGGCGGGTATTGGTTGTTTCGCCAGGTGCAAAATAACCGTGGTTATTTTGCACCTGGTTGAAGGTTTTGAATTGAATTTTGTCATATGACGAGATAATTTTGAAACCAAAGCAAGTTTATACGAATTAATTTTATGGAAGAGATCAATATGCAACGGTATCACATTAGAATATCAAGCCCATAAAACTTTAAAATCGATAGGTTGAAATTGGCAGGGGTGAGACGAGAAAGGCATGCTAACGCGCAAGAATCTGTTTGAAATTTAATATGATACTGAACGACAAATAACTACATTTTGTGCATTCAATTGCATTACAACATCTAAAATACATGCGTTTGGTAAGTTTTAAAGATAAACAGCTTCACTCACCTTGATGTTATATATTTAAACTTTTTGTATGTAATCCTTTATTATTTTAGCATAAGATTCTATTACTAAATAAATTAAAATTAAACTTTGCATGACTAAACTACTTGCCATACTTATTGGCAAACAGCAGACATAATGAAAAAAAAAAAGAAATGTCGTAATATTTCCTCAAAAAAAAAATTCTGTTTTAAACCGTAGAATCACGTAGTCTATGTCCTAAAGTAAATAAATATGAAATCCCAACCTCTATGCTCCACACACCCATTAAACCTCCAAACCAATACCTCCAAACCATCTCATTTGGCCACAACACTAAATTACAATACGGAGCGTTTTGGGAAAACAAAAACATTTATATCAATGGCAGGCCCGTTCTAAATTTTACTAGTCATTGACAGGCCGTAAAGGCGAGGCTGGGCTCTGGAGACTCGTTTGAAGAAGCAAGTAGATAAGAAAACTCGAGGTACTGCTGTCCCCTGCTAGAGCATGACCATATGATGTTGCTAGAGCTGTCACTCTGTCATTGAATGCGTAAATTATTTGAAATTCATTCTTTTAACTTCAATAATAAATAATGCTGGACAATCCACACAGCATCATCTAGGCCCAAGCTAAGCAGAGCTTGTGTTATGGGTACTAGATGACTGATATACATATTATAATACATTACATAGATAGATATTTTTTATTATACATAGAAACGCTCAGAATACCCGGAAAAAATATTAGTATATCGTACAAACATTAGCCTCAAGGCAGGAATCGAACCCGCCGTAAAAAGTACAAACAGAAATGACTGTAAAATAAAGTAAAAATAATTAATCAAAATCAAATAAATAATAAATAAAATAAAAAGTTATGTCAAAGTATGCTACTGTATTAGGGCATTGTCAAACTATACTAAAAATAATGTAAGTACAAGATTACAATCATAAAACATTGAGTCAAAAAAGTATCGGGAATGGATGATTTGTTTATGTTTCCAAATTTAAAATTTGATCTTTTCCCGGTACTTTCTTGACAGAGTAGTATATGCAGCCTTATATGAAATTTTAACCTGATCCGTTTAGTAGTTTCGGCGTAAAGAAGTAATAAACATTGTGTACTTACATCCCCCATCCATCTTACCATTATGTATAAAGTACTAGGCCATCAAGAAAGAGGATTGATCAAGCTCATCCAACTTTGATCAAACTGTAAGTTTTTGATTGGCTGGCATTGATCAAACATTAGATATTTTTTGACTGAAATATTCCAACATCTGTAATGTAGATGTTGGCTAATTTCAGATTAAAAATATTAACCTGCTGTTTTCTATATGGTGTTGATTGAATATGTTTAGTTAACGATCTTCTCAGCTTCAATCAACAACTTAAAGAGAACAGCGGAAAAATGCGATAGGATTTACCTTTCGTATTTTTCCGCCGGTTATCCTTGAATACATTTACCTAATGTTTTCAGCGGTATCATCATCTCTATATCCTCTATTTAACAGGGTCAGAGGTAAAGTTTTCGGACGGTGGTAGCCCAGGGGACGCCCCGGGTTCCAACCCTGGATAAAACTCCGGGTAATTCTCACGTAGTACCCCGCATTTGTCAGTTGAACCCCTCCCTGTTTATTCTAAGATATTATTTGTTTTGCTAGTTTAGAATTGGTATTTTGTTATGACTGCAAGACAACAATGCCTGTATTATCATAGTTATAATTATGCCATACGAGAAGAATGGTGCAAAAAATTGTGCAATGGTGTAGATATCCATAACGGAAAAATGTGCAATGTTCATAGACACAAATAAACTCGTACTCTCGTCTCGAAATACGCAACGATTAGCTAAGTCATGTTTGTGATACCTATTATCGGCTAGTTATAAAATTATGCCATACGTGAATGGTGCAGAAAAATGGTGCAATGGTGCAGATCCATTTCGGAAAAATGTGCAATTTTCATAGCCACAAATAAACTCGTACTCTCGTTGTTCCGAAATTGGCTATTGTCATGTTTGTGATGATAACGTAACTGTTTTGTGGTGATGATAGATTTTAATGTTTCTTAATGTTCTTTTTCTTTCTTTCTTTTAATGTGGGCACCAGTCTAACCTAGTCAGGGCTCACCATCATGACTCGGCCAAATCTCGGCCAATATTGATGTAAATTTAACATAGGTATTTGTCGATTAATATATCGTCGCCGTAGAGCGAAAAGTCACTAAGTAGGTCATTTGGTGTTTTGAGTTATGAAGGTTTAAAGTTTTGAAAAACAAAATAAAATCATAACTTTTTTTCGGTATGGGATATTTCTAATTTTATGGTCTCATATGTTAGGAAATATAAAAGCTCTTAAGGTCAATTCACTACAGTCAATGAATGACTGATATTTTCAGGGAAAATGAAAAAAAAACTGACTTAGTTACTTTTCGCCCTCAAATCTTGTACTAACTTTGTGAGACAATGATTTGTTAAAAGTCACCAACTGACTTTTCACCCGTGTTTGGATAAGTTTATTTAGTGTTTAAGTAATTTTTCTAACGCTCTTATCTGCTTAATTTTATATAATTTCTATTTCTCGAATCAGGTAATCAATAAGAAAATGATAAATAATCAAATGCAGTTGTCATACTTCCTTGAAAAATACAAAAAAAAACGCATTCACAACAAGTTATAAGTAAATTAATGTTTTCGACGTATTGTTAAGATTTTAAATATTGAAATGTTATTAAAATGATTAATGATAGCATTCTGGTCCAGTGAGTCTTAACATTGTGAATGTCGTATTTCTTGATCATGATTATCGCTTTTCCATGGCATAATCGCTTCTCAAACATAGACAGATGACTGAGTAAGCTTTCACAATATGGCCTTATAGTGGCATCGGGCACCAGCAGCTTTTCTGCAACATCTTTGTGTGTAGCTGTAAAGTAGAGAGTACTCGTACAATGAATGAAGATAACGGGGAATGGTCCAGTTCAGACGACGAACGCATATCAACGGGTTTTTTTTTTCTTGGCCTCTGAAATACATTTCAGTGTGGTACAAACGAACATTACCTGGACGGAGGGCAGTTACCCGAAATATTCAAGTTTTACTGAAAGGAAACATTCCTTTATATTATTTAAACTGCTGGACTACTTGAGAAGGCAACAACAGCCTGTAGTGGTCCACTACTGGACGCAGGCCTCCCCCTGATAAGCGCCTTATTGGTTTTTATCACATGGAGGGTTATGTCCATAATCCCCATTCTGGGCATGCGGGTTGGGGATTGCAGTTCGGTGGAAGAATTGTTCTGCGGGGGCGCTGCTGCCCGCCCCGGTGGATATCCCTTAGTCGCCTCTTACGACACCCGCGGGAAGAGTTGGGGTGGTGCAAATTCTAAGCCGGCACCACACAGCGAACTACGCTGAGTCCTCGCCGAGTCATCCATTCTTTACGGGAGTGACATGGTAATGTTGACAAAACTCCTTTAAAATAAATAAAGAAAAAAAGATTCATCCATACTGCAATGCTTGAAAACGAATGTTTTCAATCAGTGCGTCTTACCCGTCATGACCTACGGAGCTGAGACGTGGACACTCACCTTAGGGCTGATCCACCAGTTCAAAGTCGCTCAACGAGCTATGAAAAGAGTAATGCTCGGAGCTGTTCTAAGGGATAGGACTCGTAACGAATACATCCGACAGAGAATCAAAGTTATCGACATAGCTCTTAGAATAAGCATGCTAAAGTGGTAGCGTGCCGGCCATGTCTCGCAAAAACCAACAACCGTGTTCTTGAGAGGAGACCGGGTCTCGGCAAACATAGTGTAGGACGCCCTACACCCAGGTGGAGACGGCCTGCCAAAGACTGCAGTCAGATGTCGGACGCGGCAAACTGAAGACACGGTGCTATGGCGCTCATTAAGGGAAGGCCTATGTCCAGCAGTAGACTAACGATGTTGATGAACCAGCGAAGACGTTTTGGACAGGTGGCTAGGGCCTTATATAAGTCACTAGCCACCGAGTAAGCAAAATCAAGAGCGTAAAAGTAACTAAATTGCACGTTTAATTGTCTATCCTAACACAGACGTACGAAAGTGATTTGTTGATTTATTGGCTTTAATAAATCAACAAATCACTTTAGCTATCATTCAAAACCAAACTTTGTAGTCAAAATGTTGGGGCGAAAACTAACTTAACATGTTAAATGATTTCTTGCTTTAAAATTATGAAGTAAAATTATCGCAAATAGCGATCTAGAAGACACTAAGTCGACTTGGTTAGTTTTCGCTTTCAAGTTGTGTATCAAACCTGCTACCACATAACTAATCAAGTATATTTAGTTATTTCTCGACTAGACTGGGTCCTAGCAACAAGTTATTATTTTAGAAAAGAAAGTAACCAACCCGACTTAGGTTTATATTTTGCAATTCTTTCAAGTAGGAAAAAAGTATCTAAGCCTACTTAGTTGGTTTTCGACTAAAATGCTGTAAGCCAAATGTAGAGTTAGTGAATTTTTTGCACAACCTAAAATGAAAACCGTGATAGCTAGGGATACGGTTGTCAGACTGAAAAATGCAGAAAAAATCGGGGATTTTGATGGCACATCTAACTCGATTTGGCCCAAATAGCGAGTTAGTGAATTTTCGCTCTACGGCGACTATATATGTTTCTGTATGTTTTTCTTAATACAGGTTAGGAATACGAGTTGGTTCTATTTTAACTTACTTGTTGAACTTTATATGGACAGAAGTTGTATCTTAAAAAAAAACAGAAACTTCAAATACTAGTTGAACCTTTTTACTAAAATTTTAGGTATTGTTCTTAAGAGGTCACAATGCGCGCCACTTTGTGAAAGGATAGGCATAGGATTTCACGTTCATAGAAGCGAGACAGAGCATTCGTTTTTGGAGCAAAAATCTACTTTTTGTATATTTAAAAGAAAACGACTCAACTTATGATGAAACTGGTTCAAGAAAAATTAGTAATTATCAACAAATCAAAACATAAGTCATTTCAATTGACCTCAGGGTTCCTGAGATTTCGACCAAACTATGTGCGAAACAGTGCACTTTCATGATTTTTTTATCGTAACATTTTTTTTCAATCGAGTTTTCACGTTCAAGGAACCTTCTCGTTTTTACCACGGGCATCCCGTGAGTACTGAGATCTAGTACTAGTTTGATAAATCAAACCCGTTAGGTTTCCCCCTAAGGCAGTTGTACTGCATAAGTTTCCATCAAGTTTCTTTACCTTTTCCATATAGTAATTTTAGGCACATTTCCAATTCAAAAAGCACTAAAACATAAGGACATTTAAACTACAGGTAGAGGCAAAGTTGGAGCTGTTCAAATATTTATATTGACTTAGGTTAACCCTTGCCGGAGTCCGTCCATCAGACCCTGAGGCCTCGTGGGATCTGCAGGCCAGGCCAGGTACTAATAGACCTGGAAATCTTTAGAACTGGCCATAGATCTGAATGAAACTATGTTTGCTAAGATATTTATTACCTAAGAACATTTAAATCAGCTAGCATCTACTGAAAGCATGAACCAAGCAAATAAATGATTATGATGATGAGATTTTGAGAAGTCATATAAGCAAGAGAAATAACCATACCCCGAAATGATTTGAAATGTGTTTCGATTATGTATTTGAATAATATGTACATACTCGATACCTACGCAATACGTTCCTTGGTTTTGGCGTGTTATATTTATCTACCATTTTTTTTCTTGTTTCAGATATTACACAAGCGCAATATAAAACACTGACTGGAATTTTCAGTTGGCTGGATGTCCCTTGAAATACTAAAAAAATAAACTTTCTGGTTTGCAATTAATGTCATTTATGCTGACTTTTTGAAAATAAAAAAGGTTATACGTTTCAAGTCCGTAAGTTCCTATTTTAAAAGTTTCAGTTTACGAGTGATCAGTCTTTATAAAGTTACCGATAGCATGGTTATTGGGTATTTAGTTTCCTGAAATTAGTCGAGTTTTTTTTTCAAAACTTTCACCATGCTTTTCTGCATATTCGTAACTCTATCGCGATCCAAGGGTCATCCGTACAGTCAGCAATAAAATATGCGCGTTGGACGGGGCGGGACGTAAAAATGTTGTTTTTAGATCCTCAATAATGTATTCCGAGGTAACGTTAAGTGCTCTTTAATTTTATCTATGTATGCATGTTTGTTTTTTTTGGCTGTTGGCAAAAAACCCCTAAAATTCTTACAAAAAAAAATTGCGACGTGTGATCCGAGAGCTTATGAGTATCTGGCGCAGCGCATCAGCATTGCCATACAGCGGGGCCATGCAGCCAGCGTGTTGGGGACGCGACGACTGGTATTGATATGGATCAGAACTATCTGTAGATTGTTTGCAACAGTCTGCAGTTAGCTCAATTGTTTCAATTGTAAATACTAGTTCCAATTTATTTCTATTATTTCATTGTAATTTTCTTTGTGAATAAAGATGGTAAAAAAATTAATGTTTGGGTAAGTCAAACATCGAAGAATTAATAAGTTTAACCTAGTGAATTGACTCCTCCAATTCAGCCGTCGACTAAGGAAACATATCAGTGGATCAGCAATAGGTTTCTTCTTTGTATTTTTAAAAACCTATACAACGATTATCAATCCTCTTGCCAAGAGTGGTGATTGTGGAAAAACTTCCTTTTTATGGAAGGCATTTTCAATAGTCTGCTGGTGAGGCGCAGTTCCAACTCAGGGACCAAGATCCAAGCCATAGCAACAAGCCTCCTCTCATCAAAGTAACTGAGAAACATAGTTCGTAGATAAGCAATTAATACTTCCTAATCCGTAGTAAGGGCCCGGTGGGATGACCCTTGCTTAGCCAACTGTTAAGTTCTACGGTAATGGATATCTTTAAATATAAGCTGCCACTCGCACTGAGAAGAAGAACTACCATTCATCATAACAGCCCTCATATCGCACTGCTGGCCACTGGTATTCTTTCAGCATCAGAATCATGGACGTGGACGAGTCCAATCTTAAGGCGCTACCCCGACCCAAATCAGCGCTACCACCTATTTAATTTAATTATTATGTTAAACAAAGGAATTTTGAAAAATCGATTAGCCAGTTTGTGATTCCTATCATATGCTTTTTTTAATGCCCCTGTAAAAGTTTTATTTTGTAAACTTACTGTATACTTTTGTATACTTACTTTTTTGCCACAATGGTGGCAAAAAAGTGCAACTTCGCATCTCTTCCTAAACTATACAAACTAAAACATATATAGAGACAACTAAGTACAAATTGAAAATAAAGTGTGATTCTATTCGTTTAAATTTTTAGTTCATATAATCGGAAAAGTGAAAAAGAAACCTCTAGTACGTTTAAATATCACTCATGTGTCCAGTAATTCCAGCTAGCCTTTTCTGTTCTTTTGCATCTAGATGTATAACATACGTACATATAGTTTCTTTTTATTTATTGTTGTTATAATTACCCATTCACTTTTTCTTTGTCGAAGATCTACCGCGCATTCGGAGAAAGACAATTCCCGTGCCATAGGAGTATAGGAGCAAGCTAGTTAAGGCTCTTTTCAATGTTGATTTATGTGTAAACAACACAGATATTCATAAAAAATCTAGTTCATAGGTGAAACCAAATCTTTACGGTCATAAGTGATTTAGAAAAGTTTACCAAAATAAATAATAACATAGTGTATTCCTTTTTGTAATGCAACTCTACCTTGGAAATATATTCCTCTACGTTTAGAATTTTATAGTATTTCCGTAAAGATTATCCGTGCTGGGTTATAATGGAAAATACCCGGATTATAATGCAAAATAGGAAATTGTATGAGGTTTAACGGACTTTTACCCCCTTTTATTCATAATAATCAGTTAAAACAGTTACTAAGCAGTGTTTCCGTCACACTGATAATACATATCAATCGAAGAAAACCAACGACTTTTGGCTATTGTGTAAAGAAAGGAGAGGTTTATGAATAAGAGGGAAAAAGTGTACTAATATAGTTTAGTAATTAATGACAAAGAAAATTACAATCAAATAATAGACATAAATTAAAACTTGTATTTATAATTGAAAAAATTGAGCTAATTGCAGACTGTTGCAAACAATCGACAGATAGCTCAACTGAGTAATAATAATATAATCAACTTGAACTTACAACTCCCACAAACTATTCCCACGCATTAAAATTTAATACAACATTTCCCTTGAGATATGAAATTTTGCAAAAAGCAAACTCTCGAACTTTGTAATCGATACGGCCTTAGGGCTTTGAGTATAAATTAGAAGTACCATCGATCACCGCCCTATGCCCATCGGCTCGAAGTTTATTGATAGTGTTCTGTTCGCCGATAGTTCATTGGGCCTTAATATTTTAAACTTTTGATTTAACTTTTTTCTTTTTGCTAACCTTTTTATTTTAATATGACTCTTTCGTAGTAATTTACGAAAGAGTCATATTGAAATAGGTGATAAAGGAGTTAGAATTTTTTCCATGATGGAAGTGTAATTTAGTGTAGATAAATGTCTTGATAAACTACTTAAATGCATTTAGGTAAGTGAGGCTAGCAATAAACGTGCATTATATACAGTTAGCTACTAAACTTCATCATTCCATATAACAGGAATTATGTAACTCTGTAACAGAAATAAATATACAAAAATAAATTACCTACGAAATATTAAACTTGTCTTTCAGTGGTTACAAAAATCGATGAAAATCAATATGCCTTAGTTAACAATAGTACCTACTTCATGTAAATTCATGAATTAATAATTATGATTTGATTAAACTTAAGGCGAATAGTAGGGTGGATAGTGGCGCCACTACATATTTAATTTTATAATTACGTTATACAAAGGAATTATCAAAAAATCGGACCGCGCGTAGACGATATCTATCATAAGCTTTTTTAAATGAGCTTGGTGTGGCCACCAATAGGAACTAAACTCTTGAAACAAGTATCTGTCTAAATAATACAGTACAAAACTATTAAAGATACATTTTAAAAAAGCTTATGATAGATATCGTCTACGCGCGGTCCGATTTTTTGATAATTCCTTTGTATAACGTAATTATAAAATTAAATATGTAGTGGCGCCACTATCCACCCTACTATTCGCCTTAACAGCCAAACTATTCAAATTACAAAATATTTTTATTTATTTTCACAGATATGGGTAAAATCTTCTCCCATTTCTCGCCAATTCTTACCATCAAGTAAGCAACGGAAATAATTATTTACACTTATTAACTAACTTACGTCTTTAGCTTCAGTGGGCTTCAGCAAATGTACCCTTTGGTACAGTCATTGACAAATTACCGCCAGCAACTTTGATCTGTCAGTTAAAGTAAACAGAGTTCAGATAAACGAGTTAGGCGAGGTCATCCGGAGCAAAACTCTGGAGATTCCGCGCGATACAGGATTAATTAGGGACGGGGTGGTCGGCGCTGGTGGGTACAGGCGCGTGTAGAAGTGTAAGTTTAATGTAATGCGCAAGAATTGGTCGAGATTTAAATAAATTTAGAACTTAAAACTAAAATTTCTTTGCCGTGCTTTCAAAATCCTACTAATATCGTGAATACGAAAGTTTGTTACTTATAAATTTTTTACCTATAATCCCAAAAACTACTGAACAGATCATGATGAAGTTTGGCGTACATTTAGAACATAGCCTAACTTAGATAATAGGCTACTTATTATACCCAAAATACGCGTGCAAAACCGCGGGCAGAAGCTTGTGAGCAATAAAAATTAAAGTACCGTCTTTATCACTACAAGGGATTCCAAACATTTAAATAGGTAGGGTTAGTGGTTCAATTTTAGCTAAGTAAACACTTTTCTCTGCAACAGTCCCAGACAGGAGGGAGTCCAGTGGTTGCGTAACTGAATTACCTATCATTTTGATTGAACGTTTGAGAGCCTCTGGAGGCTGTACTACCTACCACTATTTACCTGTCACGTTGAGGATAGGCTTGGCTTAAGTTTTGTCGGATAGATATTGATTAATTGACTTTTTTCTTTTTTACTCACTCATGGCCCAAGATGCAGACGTGCCTCTCGATCTTCGTATCGCGGAGAACTAGGTACCCAAAGCGTGGTGATACCTATTAAAAGTTTTTATTTTTAATTCTCTAAACTATAGTTAATAATATAAATAAATAAAAAAACATTATTGCAGGAAAGATTAGTCTAAGGTAGGTACAAGAAGTTCTTATAGACTAACTATCATATCCTGCAATTTATAGTGATTGAACGGTGGTCATTATTGCCTACTACGCGTACCTCTGCGGGTAGCACCGCCGAGGCTGGGCAGTGAATGAAAATACTAAACTAAACTAACACTTTTAGCCCGAGACGCAGACGTGTCTCTCACGCCCGTAGCACACCTCCGCTGCGGAATACGAGTAGCGGACCCGCTACTCGTGTTCCGCATGAATTCCGCAGCGATCTAGTGTAGTTTGAGTTGCGGAACTATAGCGGAGGTGTGGCTGACGTTGGAGCAGATCGGCGAAACTTCGCGAGGAAAGAGAGAATTCTAGTCAAATCAATGCGTTAGAACATGCAGTTTCGCTAGTGTTTCGCTTCTCCTACTTACGGACAAGGCATGGCGAAATTACTGCGGCTTCGCTGTTAAGGTTTCGCAGAGGTGTGCTACGGGCGTCGATCCCCGTGTGGCGGCGGAGGCTGTTTCGGTACAGTGAATGCTTTAACGCCCTCATATTACACAATTATGTAACAAGAGGGCGTTAAAAAGAAGAAAAAAGCCAATTAACGTTTTACAACTCAGTAGATGGCGTTGGCTCTTTTGCAGAAGGATAGAAGTTGTCATTGGGATGTCATGCATAGTCTATGAACGCGTTTTTAATTCGACTAGCCCAAAGTCACAGTTGTCAATTCAGATGTCACCAAAACTAAACTAAAATAATTTGAGAGGACTAAAAGGTTGCCGCCCCTTTCATAACGATCGAAATAAAATGGATGGCATCAGTTTTAGTGCTGTGAAATTAGTTTAGTTTAGTTTTGGTGACACCTGAATTAACGCCAGTGTCTCCTTCTCAGTCAGGTCGGATTATTTTTGCATTTTTTTTAAGAAAACGTCTTCTTGTTTAATGTAATAATTCTTATGGATTAGAATTTTGGTCGTTAAAGATTTTTTTAATTTCATACTCGCACTCGCATATTCCTTCCGTATCCATAACTTTCGCTCTGTTTTCTTTGAGTCCAATAGTGTTGTGTGACATATCCAGATATTTTACCTTTTTCATTTCTATGTGCATCTAAAATCCTATTGTATTTCCTACTGATATTATAATTGCGAAAGTTTGGATGCGAAATTTTGTGTGTATTAAGTGTGATTAAATACCTATCTCTAAATTTTTAATCTCGTAGTAACAAAGCCAATGTACCCTACCTTAGCAGTAGGTATAGCCACCCTATCCCAAACAAAGAGCGATACCGGAAGGGAACTGTCCTGTTATCCAATATCCAAATGTGCAGTAAAATAAGGGTATTCGGGTACAATACACGTCTTAAACAAATATAAGAAGGCTATGGCCGGTGACCTTTGTCCCTTTGCGCATGTGTGTGTAAGGGACAGCTGTACGTACGCACTAACACTTCCAGCTTGTTGTATTTGCAAATGTCCCTTTGTAGATATAGGAATGTGTAGGAAGTGGCATTTTCTTAGATAAATAATTATGTTTGCTATGTTAGTTTTGTATATCTGATAAATCTAGACACGAGTATCGAATTATCGAATGGTACTTACATCCAGATTGCTCCAACTCGAAAAATAACAACTAACAGGCTAAAGGTTTCTTCGTCGCTTCTTTACTATAGTCTATATACCGAAGCGACAGAAATAAAAAAATATCACTTTATTTCCGTGTCAGTGTTTAGTTTTATATTTTGACCTTTTCTAAGTGTACATTTATTGTATTTATGGAAATAAAGAATTTTTGATTTTGATTTAAGATGTTGGTTTGACAATCTATCTAATCTGCCTTAATAAATCAATTTAAAAATAGAATTGGTTAATTTGGAAACCGGACGTCTTTTAGAAAGGACTACAAAAATCAGGGAAAAATGCTATCCACATTAGTTGTCGTTTGTTGACAATTTTACTATTTACATCAACAATGGGTATGCGTTGGTTGCTACACCGTAGCTTGCTATGATGCTACGGCGTAGCAATACAAATTGTGAACCGTAACTGTTTTGTATGCAATTCATGAGTTATCCTGGACGACCGCACTAAATAACACTCAACCTTCTCAACCTCAACAGCCTGTATTGGTCCACTGCTGGACGCAGGCCTCCCCTGAAAGCGTCTTATTGGCTTTTATCTCATGAAGGTAATGTCCATAATCCCCACGCTGGGCATGCGGGTTGGAGATCACAGTTCGGTGGTAGAATTGTAGAATTGTTCTACAGGGGGCGCTGCTGCCCATCCTCTGTGGATATCCCTTAGTCGCCTCCTACAACACCGCGGAAAAGGATGGAAGGTGGTGCAAATTCTTAACCGGCACCACACATCAAAAATAATTAGCTTCGGTCAACATCTGTCCTGTCTACACATTCCTAAGTCACCCTAGAGTCCACCCGCTAAGCCCGGCCACCTTCCGATACAATAACAGAACCTCCGGAACCCTTTCTTCTACCCGCTCCGCTTATAAATTGCGGTGTCCGACGCCGAAACTGTATTTGTACAACGGAAATATTGTTATTTGTTTTGAATACGCTGTGCCGGTTTTAGATGACTGTACTTGACTTTTATATCAGTCATCGTATGAAAGCTCTGTTTACGGGCTAGATCTTGCCACAGGACATTTTCACACAGCCTCATCTAGCCGCTATTGTCGGTTCTAGAATCCTAGATAAATATTGGAAATATTGTTATTTGTTTTGTATACGCTGTGCCGGTTTTAGATGACTGTACTTGACTTTTATATCAGTCATCGTATGAAAGCTCTGTTTACGGGCTAGATCTTGCCACAGGACATTTTCACACAGCCTCATCTAGCCGCTATTGTCGGTTCTAGAATCCTAGATAAATATTGGAAATATTGTTATTTGTTTTGTATACGCTGTGCCGGTTTTAGATGACTGTACTTGACTTTTATATCAGTCATCGTATGAAAGCTCTGTTTACGGGCTAGATCTTGCCACAGGACATTTTCACACAGCCTCATCTAGCCGCTATTGTCGGTTCTAGAATCCTAGATATTTTTTACAAGCAAAGGGGTTAACCAATGGAATATTGGTGAAACATATTTTATGACATTTGTATCATCGAAGCAAATCACACAATGCTCAAAACAACTTCTGGTTTTGGAAGCTTTCATTCATCATTTGATGCTTTCATTCTGTTTTCGAACCCGAATTCAAACAGGGTGCCTTGCGTGTGCCATGTTGAAGTTTGTGTTTTAGTTTTAGTGATTACCTTGCTGTGTTGCTTTCTGCTAATGTTATCAGGTTTTTCATAAATGTCTATATTGTCATACATAAAATATCTTCATTAGATTCTAGAACAGGTTCATTAGAAGACGACGCTGCGTGGCATCATAATATATTTATTCTATTAGTATTGTAGGAACCCTTATTAATTCTTAATTACTAAGGAGTTCAGCGATGGATTTTTGTTGACTGTTTGTTTTTTGTTTCAGATACAACCATAACAAAGATCCAGATTAACGAAAATTCTGATGAAATCGTTATTTCGTCTTGAATCCTGTTTGGTATTTTTTTGGATTCTAAGGTATCTTTCTTTAAACTACTCCTTGTTAATATCATAACGTGGTAAAAAATATATTTTGGGTAAAGTAGGTAATCTCTAGAGCTCCTTCCTGGTACGATTCTACAAATAATTTCACTAATTTGGACACTACGACTAATTATCTTTGAGAGTGATGTCGCTTCTAAGTCAGACAGATATAAAAATATGACTTTACTTCCATGTCTATTTTAATATAAGAATTTGACCTTTTCTAAGTGTACAGCTATATTAATAGGAAAATAAAGAGTTTTAGATTCTAGATTCTTGAGTACAATGTAAGTGAAGCCATGTTAAATTCAGTCTATTTCATATTAAATTCGACACACATCTAATTCTAAGTATTTTAAAAATTCAATATACAAAATATTTAAGTATAGGTGTATTCCTGGAAAATATTCATATCAGCATATTTCCTTGCGACGGTGTACGATGTGCGGAATTCTCATATGACGTCGATATTACCTGCATGGTTTGAATTTACTGTGAGCTGAACTTATTTTTGTACTACTACTAGTAAAAGTTCAAAACACTATTTACACCAGGCTTAAAACTATTTTTTTTATTCTGGTCAAATTAGTTTATTAAGTTTTGTCGTCATCTAAATTAACACCACTGCAGGTACCTAACTAAAACGTTTAATTTCTAAAAAAATAAATTTTACTTAGTAACCATAACTAAAAATAAGAACTAAGAACTTTAAGTATTTATAATAATTGAAACAGTTGAGCTTTTTGCATACTGCTGCAAACAATCTAGAGGTAGCTCAACTGATCTCTATCGATACCAATCGGCAGCGTCCCCAAGAGTATATAGAGCCGTAGTACCTAGATATTATATTTATTTTTAGTTCAGAAATAAATCTGAATAATAATTTATTTTATCTGTGCCTTTGAAATGTGTTCCCAAATAATCACTTTTTATCTGGAGAACCAAAACTCTTGTTGAAAATAATTTATTTATAAACAAATCACTTTTTCCGCAAAAAAAAACGAAAAATCAAACTTGTGTCTCACCCAAGCTATGTCCATACAAGAAACAATATTGGTACATCACTCCTCCATATCCAATAAAAAATGCCGCGTCTGGTTCCAATCTACTATCCGGTAGTTCGGAACAATATAGTTCTAGAGAATAAAGCTGCTAACCTACTGCAGCTTACGGAGCATGCACAATAAACAGTCATAACACTTCTTACAAAAAAAAATTGGTTGTCTGTAAAGTCAGTTTACTGACGATAGTTGAACGTGACAACGTCTTAAGAAAATACTGATGGAATGTTAGCATTTGATACTCGATCAAAACATGTAAATGTACTATAGTAATGCTGTCCACGCAGACGCATCGCTGACTCAAGTAAGAGAGAGACGGATGTCGAGCGCTCTCGCTTGCACTTCAAGCCTTACATGGAACGCCTCATTACATGGAACGCCTCAGAGCGAGGTAACGCCGCATGACGTCATGTTTTTTCGTGCGTGCAGCCGGCTCTATCGAATTATAAGACGTTGTCACGTCAAAAATTCGCTTATGATAAATCGTTGTTGTAGAGATCTTTCAATGAGCCACTGTTATTACTGATTGTTGACCCAGGGAAATTTGTTTTGCAGTCGAATTTATTTATTTTCTCACTTAAATGATGCTGTTAGTATTTGTCTGGTTGGGAACTAGAACATATGGTGCAAAAAATATAGAGTTGGCAAGAAATTAATTACTTTACATAAAATATGTAAAAGCTACGTGCAACAGCACATAAACATAGGAACAGTAAAATATGCATTCCTTTTAATTATAAAGAATGAATATTTAGTTGTTGAAGTTATCAAAATGTAGAGTAAACTTGTACGTAGAGTTTTATAGCGCGACGCAGTTGAAAAGTACCTTTAAAAGGAAGGTTTCACAAAACATATGGTTTTTATTAGACGGTCACTGGTTTTGTCTGAGAATGTATTTGGAGTATTCAAATACATTCTCAAATGAAAAGAAAACAAACCATGTTTCTTTTCACTCTGATTTAAATTGATCCACTTTATTTCCTAGTAATAACCCAGACAAAACAATCTAATTTCAAATTCAAAGTTCTTTATTTCCTTTAGACATTACAGGACTCTTGGACACGTCACAATCGAGATATACATATATATGTATTATATATATATTTATATATTATATATATATATTGTTACTTTACTATAATTTTATATGAATTGACTCAAATAATAACAATAGAACTTCACTAAAATTCATTTGATCAGCTATAATAACAAATAATATAATACGTTAACTATATTTTTTAAAATTTGATCTTTCTCTCTCGTCTCGCTGCCTGCTTTTGCTGCTCTGTTTTTCCTTCCAATTACAACCTGGCTCTCTTCAAGGCGTGGACGTGGTGACGAGGTGTGTTCTAGACTTTTTTGATACACCGTCGGCCACATCGTCGCTTACCGGTGAGATTGTGGACAAAATCTATTACTCAAGTCTATTCCCGACAAAAAAACGTTTTTGCTTTAATTTGAATTGACGTATTCAAGTGTAATTATCCTGTATACGGTTTAAATTTGAGGATATAAAACATTTGACTGAAAGAAAAAGACAATAATATTTTTTTTCTATAAAAAGCTTTATTGCTGGAAAGATTACACAGGATGTTCTTAAGGACATTATTTATTCTAAGAAGATTTTAAGACACAAGGAGCTGTCTAAGTGTCTGCACGCGAAATTCAATCATAATTTAAATGGAATAAATGTTAATACCCTTTGATCTGACCCAACAGTTGGGGCCTGGCAGGCCTACCTAACTTAACTAATTTAATCCTACCGAAAAGCTTAACGATATCTGTGCCTAATGTATGCACACCGGATATACCCTTTATGCTTTGTTTACACTCATTGTTATACCTTTGTTTAGACTCATTGTTATAGTAAAGTCATCATCATCATCAGCCTATGTTAATCCACTGCTGGACATAGGCCTCCCATAATGAGCGCCATAGCGCCCTGTTTTCAGCTTGCTGCATCCAACATCTGCCTGCAGTCTTTCGCAGGTCGTCATCCCACCTGGCCGTAGGGCGTCCTACACTACGTTTGCCGAGTCGCATATAGTAATGTAATAAATAAATATACGTACTACGTAATTAGAATTTTTGGGTCAAAAAGTTTGAATCAAATCGATTGCTTAATTGGTTAAACTGTTATGTAGAGTAATTAATTATACGTATGTAGAGGTAGGTAGATTAGATAGTATGTACTCACTTTACTTATGTACCTACCTATATGCAAATTAAAACTGGACATTTCACACAAACACATTACGAATTAATCAAAGGCGGCTCAGCATCCTGAATTAAATCACATATTAAAGGATAAATGACAATGTCATTTAACCTTTATTTATTTATGTCATAAAACCTTTGTTAATTATTTATGTCATACAATCGTTATTTATTATTAACATCATTCGTTATTAAATAAATGGATATCTTATGTCATAACATATCCATTTATTAATAATACATAATGACGAATAATAATAGATTTAACTTCAATTTTTTTGCTTTAAATGTCAAAAGACTGTTAATTTAAAAGTTTTCACTACAAAAAACACTAGAACTTGTATTATAACTCGTGTTTGGTGGTAAGAAATTTACTATTTCTGTTTCAGCGCAAACTTCAACAAACTCATACTAACCAAATGCAAAAAAACTCACCTCAGCCACTAAACTCATCCAAACGAAGCACAGACCAGCCGACCCTTTGCGGGCAGTTCCCCCTACGCGACCACTACACCCTCCCTACACCCTACCCTAACAAAAAACAATACAACAGCCATAACCACACAATCCAAAAACAACTTACCTATCATGGAGTAAGGTTGAAAGTCCTTTGGAGTGATAACTGTGGGCAGTAAGGGAGAACGGTCGAGGATCGACCCATGGCTAGTATTGTGTAGTTTTGATTTCAGTATTGGCTCAGTTATGATAAAATGTATTTGCAATTCAGTGGGTTTTGCGATAGGGATGTGATGACTTTCGGCTTTGATCGGGGTGTTTTGATGGGTTTTTCATACCGAAACTGGAATAGTTTAACCCTGAAATACTTTTCGGAATTTAACATGAACATTAGGATAGTTTTTCATATAAATAATCGAAGTATGTATCACGGTAAATAAACTAAGTTTAAGAAAAAGGGTTGAGGCCGTCAGAACTTATTTTAATTTTATTTATTTATTGGTATCACAAAACAGGGTAAGATCCTTAAGGAAATACAGCAGGTAGATACATTGTTGGTACGAACTAGATTTTACCCAAATATACAAACATATTAAGCGATATAAATGTTGCAATCTAAAGTTTAAGATTTACCAAATAATCTCGATTTTTTTATAACTAAATTTGTAACTATTTGGGAAATCGCGCAAGATCGCACGGAGTGAAAACATTTGGGGGAGGCCTTTGCCCAGTAGTGGGACGGAATAGGCTGAATAAAAAAAAAAAAAAAAATTGTAACTAAGAAAAACAAAAATAAACACAAGTGACTTAAAACCCGACATGGATAATTGACATGTTTCTTATCTATGAAATTAATATCAATAAGTACTTATTACAAGCAATTCATTGTGTACCTGTTAGCATTTTAGTAGGCATCTACTAAAAGGCTCATAATTTCAACCCAAACGCTTTTTCAACAATCGTAGAAACAAATTAAGCAAAAGAAAGTAGAAATTGCGTTGCTCGTTTTTCTAAACATGACATTGGCAGTGTTTACACGCTACCCCAACGTCTCGACTTGAAGAAATACCCCCATGTGGAGACGTTAACTTTGGCTACGTTGCCATGTGTGGTACAAGGGTTAAATGTTTGAATGCCGAATTAATGACGACCTCAGTGGCGCAGCGGGCGAAGGTCCGTTTGCGACGCAGGAGGTTGCGGGGTCGATTCCCGCAAAAATGTTTGTACAATCTGCAAATATTGGTTCAGGGTGTTCTGGATGTTTTCCATGTATAATAAAAAAGTATTTATCTATGTAGTACACTACATGGTAATAACAGATATTAATACACTACATAGTAATATCTGTTATCACCTCTAACACAAGCTCTGCTTAGCTTGGGGCTAAATAGTGCTCTGTGAATTGTCCAGAATTATTATTTAATTAAATGTTGACAGCGATGTCGTAACTATAGAATCTAAAATTTATAACAAGTTTCTTATTTCTTTTTTATCGAGTATAAACCCTCCTTTGACCACAATCTCACCTGAGAGTAAGCGATGATGTAACACGAAGGTCTAGAAAACATCTTTATACTCTTTTCTTGAAGAAACCCAGGTTGTAGTTGGCAAGTCAGATGAACTTACTGAAACCTCTGTGACATAAGAAGAGTCTTTCTGATGATGATCGAGCTGAACTAAACAAAACATAGTATAGTTCTTCTATCTCACGAAGTCCGTTGGACTATATTGTATGTCATAGTGAATGCATGTACACATTGTTTCAGTAAGCTCAAAAACAATCAGTCTCGCCCGAGACGCGGTCCGGGTCACTAGTGCTCATTGTATTCACGTCAGATTTTGGTAGCGAGTACCGTCAGCATGACAACTAAGCGCAAAGTCACTACTACAACCAGGGCTAGACGGACTTCGTGAGATAGAACAACTATAATTAACCCAATGAGTGTCAATTAGCCCGCAGAATAGCCATCTTTAATGTACCCATAGACACATGTCATGTACAGATCTAGGCGCCTCGTTCAGATCTGTCCTTATTCCGTCGTTGCGATTCTGTAGGATAAAGTGTTCTTAATAAAGGAAGAAATAATAAGTGACCCTCAAATATTAGTTCGTAACAAAAGCAGAGCAATAATCTATCTTTGAGCCTCGGATCATTGTCGAAATGTACTTGATTTGACAGCCTATGGCTTAAAATAAATATGTTTGAAAATTGTTCAAATGCATGGCGGTTTTTCACACTTCGTTTATTTTAAACTATGGCTAAGTGGGGTCGTCAAAGAAAACATGGCGAGAAAACCATGGTTTCTTTGAAGACTCTTTGGTTGTCCAAGATAAAATTTACAATATGTAGGTAAGTAAATAAATTAATCGCTACCGCCTTTGACTTTATCCACCCGTTGGCCCGTGACAAGCTGACGCGGGTCCGGCCGTCGCGGTCCGAAATACATATCGCACCCTGTCGCCTACTTCCAGACATTTGCAAGCTCATTTACTTACATGACGTGTGGCTTTTTTGTTGCCAATCTTCTTTTTTTTGCTTTCTTTTAGTAGTTATTTTTTTGCCAGTTTAAACTGTTTTAACGAATAGGTTAGGATTTCACAAAATTAAGATTCTAAAATGAAAAATAATGTACCTACCTATGTATGTCTAATGAACGTTCATAATTTTTACAATTTCTTGTAAGAATTCTTCTATCCGTCTGATAAAATTACAATTAAAAAATAATCTAGTAACCAGTATAATTTTCAGTGCAATATATTCAAATTTTTCGTTTTATTTTGATTCACAATGGTTCCAATAAGATTAAAAGGGACTGCGTTTAGCGCCATCTATCGTCGAGTAGCGTACGTAAGTGTTGTAGGAAAACTTTGTTACGCCTTTCCACCGTAGAGGCGCTAGTGTGTTACTAACACTGCATTGTTCTGTAAACTGCAATCTTATTTAGTCTCGTTTAGGAGTTTTTTTATACAATTGCGTCGTAACTAACTATGTAAGAAAAATTAGTAATTTCTTGCCATTCTGTAATGAAATGTTTGGTAGTTAGTTAATCATAACGTAAATAATTTTTACTTCTGTAATTAAATGTTTGGTAGTTAGTTAATCATAACGTAAATTATATTTTTACTTGTGCCTCTGCCTTCGGCTTCTCACGCGTTGTTTCTATGGTAACGTTTTCTATCCCATGAGAACTGATTTATGGTGAAAAGTAGCCTATGGTTCCAGGATTAGAATGTATGAGGAATTTCAACCCAATCCGTTCCGTAGTTTTGGCGTGAAGAGGTAACAAACATCCATACATCTAAACATCCAAACTTTCGCTCTACTACTACTACTACTGGTTCTTACCAAAAATAATAGATATTTATTAACCACCACTATATGTAAGACGAGTATCGAGTATAAGAAGAAAAGATTCCTTCTTATGTTTGCACACAATTTACAGCTCATCAACTCTTGCAACTTAAGAATAATATTGCAGCTTCAACTTCCTGAAAGTTCTCAGTGAAAGTGACAGGCGAAGGAAAAATGCAAACTTCTTGGAAAGAGTGAAAGCTGAGCTGCACTTTTAAAATGCTCTGAAGTTAATAAGATTGAAGTTTGAAACAAAGTTGTTTTGTTACGTTCAGTTTGTTGATGGTTTTTTAGTCACTTAGGTTTTTTTGCTAGTTAGTTAAACTAACTAGCAAGCCTTGTCTACACTAATAATCACACTAATATTATAAATGCGAAAGTTTGGATGCATGTATAGATGGATGGATGTTTGTTACGTCTTCACGCCAAAATTACTGAACGGATCAAGCTGAAAATTGCATATGCATACAGGTAATTCGAATCCTGGAATCAAACATGGGATACTTTTTATCCCATAAATCAGTTCCCATGGGATAGAAATCACCTCTAATCGATTATAGAAACAACGCGTGCGAAGCCGCGGGCAGAAGCTAGTAATATTATAAAGAGGAAAGATTTGATTGTTTGTTTGTTTGTATAGAATAGGCTCCGAAACTACAGGACCGATTAGAAAAAATATTTTACCATTAGAAGCCGACACTATTCCTGATGAACATAGGCTACTTTTTATCACGGGAAAATGCTTCATTCCTACGGGAAAAGGGGTAATAGGACAACGGCTGGTATAAAATAATTTTATTGTTTAAAAAAAACTAAAAACCTAAAGTTAAAGTCGGTTTTGAGTCCCTTAGTTCTAAACTGTTCTTTTAGTTTTTCGGGATAAAAACTAAACCCTCGGGAATATTTCTTATTGGACCACCTCGGGATTATAATATATCACACTAATATTATAAATGCGAAAGTTTGTATGTTTAGATGGATGGATGTTTGTTACCTCTTCACGCCAAAACAATCGGGCTGAAATTTTGCATAGATGTAGCTCTAAACCTGGAATCAAACATAGGCTACTTTTTATGCCATAAAACAGTTCCCATGAGATAGAAATAACCTTTAAACATTTCCATAGAAACAACGCGTGCGAAGTCGCCTGCAGAAACTAGTCCTATATGTATATATACAACAAAAAAATCTTCCAAATCAGTCCAAAAATGTCGGAAAAATCAACGGTCATACCGAAAAAAAATATACATTGGGCCTACGATTTTCTATCGGTCTGGACTCGTAACTCTAGAGATAATTCATCTATACTAATATAAGAAAGAGGAAAGATGTGATTGTTTGTTTGTTTGTATTGAATAGGCTCCGAAACTACTGGACCGATTTGAAAATTCTTTTACCCTTAGAAACCCACATTATTCCTGATGAACATAGGCTACTTTTTACCGCGAGAAAATACTTGATTCCTACGCGAAAACGGGTAATAGGACCACGGGTAGTAAGAATGCAGCTAGTTAAAAATATTTCTAGTAGGTCTTGAGTCGACACAGTATTGGAAATGATCGGGCCAATAAGAATGATTATAAAATAATACCATATCTTACAGTATGGATATAACAAAGTCAACCTCATGTAATAAAGAAATCGGATGTCCGTTTTGGTATCCACTTTTCAGTAGCACTGTGCCCTACATCCTGAAAACCAGCATAGCATTAGCTTAGCCAAATGCTTCTGCTGAGGTGATGACGCTTTTGTATCCTACTTCTATGTCGTTTTCTATTGTTCTTGTATTTTCATTTTTAGTAAATAAGTTTTATTCACCTATTAAATTACAATCAAATAATAGAAATAAATTAGAACTAGTATTAACAATTGAAACAATTGAGCTAGCTGCAGACTGTTGCAAACAATCTACAGGTAGCTCAACTGTCAATACATATAAATACCAGTCGCCAGCGTCCCCAAGTCCGTCGTTCGTCTTGTACGCTTTAAATTTAGATAAACTACCTACCCAGTCTGTTTAGGTACATATATAGGGTTAGAGTACATCTAGTCCGAATCTCAAACTCATCCGCGGACGAGATGTCAACTTCACTTTTGAGTAGGGGACATCTCGTCCGAATATATGGGTAAAAATAAACATTTTTCTTTCTTTCTTTCTTTACATCAATAACATACTTACCCACTGTCTAACCACAACCGAGCATAAGAAATCTCATAGCCAGCTCCCTACTCAACACTCCGACTGTCCCATTTCCTCTAAAAACCCGATTAACCCCCAGTTAAAATGGGCGGCTGCGGCGACGGCCATATCCGCTCCCGATTGATTGATCAATCAGGTTGATTGAGTGTGTTATGAAATCGGATTGAGTGTGTTATGAAATTGGATTGAGTGTGTTATGATGTTAGTGCGACGGAACTAAGTTTGGTCGGCAATCTGTAGAGTCAAGCAAGAATTAGGGACATTCTAGTTTGTAATTTGGACAACTCGATAGTTGCACTTTTGAGCATTTTTGAGCTATGAAGACCTCTGTGAGGAAGCAGACGAATGTCCGCTGGCGAAGCAGGAGTTTGCGTGTTCGATGCCCGTCTCGGGACAAATGTTTGTACGATCTGCAGGTATTGGTTCCGGGTGTTCTTGGTGTTTCTGTTGGTAGTAGGTGTCTTAAACACGATCCTAGATGTAACGCATTGGAGAACTCTTTAATTTTAGGTCTGGTTTAATAAACGAATTGAATTGAATTCTATATTGGTACAACATAAAATAAATAAAAAATAACATAAAATATCTATCTATGTAATGAATTAGGTCCCTTTGTTAACTTAACGGATACTGGTGTTATCCAAATAATTTTAGCCGCTCCACTGAGTGATGCGGCCATTAAATTATTTAGGTTAATTTTATATATAATTTAGTTTAAAGTTGGTAGTTAGTTTGTTAAATTACGGGACTGACATAGTCAGCAATAACTTAAAGTCCCTTAAATAAAAATGATATAAAAAAAAATATATAAGCTATCTAGTGCCCATAACACAAACTCTGCTTAGCTTGGGGCTAGATGATGCTGTTTGAACTGTCCAGCCTTATTTATTTATTGTTGTCCCGTTTCTATAACAAAATGTCCGGCAGGTAGACATCTTGTAAGAATGCACATTCTTATGGGTTTCCAATATGAGTAACCGAACAATGAGTTTACTAACTTAGATTATTTTGTTGAATATTATTTCAATTGTAAATACAAGTATAATTTTCTTTTCAAATGGCAACTTAGCTTCACAAGTACCAACACGTAGGTAGGTAGTTAAGTAGTGATGAAATATATACCTACTTATGTAATATTCTTATGTCAATTTTCTCATAGGTTAATTTTGTTTTGTTCATTCCAGAAGTGTTCTTTTTGTTTACTATTAAGTTTTTTTTATTGTTACTTAGTCAACCGACATAAACATTGTTAAAAGGTTGTAAACATTGAATAATAAGAAAATTCCTTTGTGAATAAAGGCTTTTTTTGTTGAATTCATATTTTTTGATGAATATTTGGCATCATCATCAACGTCATTTAAGCCGGAGGTCCCACAGCTCGGTTTTCTTTCACTTTCTTGGTCTTCTTTCACTTTCTTGGCCTTCTTTATCTTTTACCAGCTACGAGTATGTCTTGAGTTCTTTTTATCCACATTTAATTTGCATTACAACATACCATAAAGTCAACACATTCATTTTGTCTATCTATATGTCAAGTTACAAAATAAGCTAACGAATTTTGGTTTGACGATGTTAGCTAGTTCACTGATGCGGCAATTTAATTATTTCGGTTAGTTTTAGGTATAATTTAGTTTTAAGTTGGTAGTTAGTTTGTTAAAATACGGGGATGACATCACCAATGAATCAAAGTCCCATAGACAAATAAGAATGAAATAAAAAAAGAACAAAGGTAAGAATCTAAATGCCAAGAAATAGAGCCATCTATTATCCTACTACCTACCTAGGTACAAACTAGCCTATAGATTTAATCCAGATTGTATAGCTACTTTTTATGTGAAATTTGTATAATTATTGTACTATTTAATTATAATTAAATAAATAAATTGATGATGAATTGATATTTAAGGTTATCGAAATAAGAAATGAATTCAAACCTAAATGTAACCGCCCAATAACATTGAATCGAACAAACAGGTAACGAAGGCTGAACTTTCTAAAATAACTTCCTCAACACCCCCGTGAATGACTTTAGATGTTAATCTATTTTGAAAGCAGGAAATTGATTTGATGAACAAAATGTAGATTAATCAAAACAAATAAATATCGAATGTTAGATCTCAAAAGAGTTTTTCTAACTCTTCAAAAGCTCTTTTGCGTTTAAAACGACAGTTTTACTTGGCAAACCAATTAGTAACTATAATCGTTGGTTTAAACGTTTTTATTATTGCGAGTAGGTAATCAGGTCATCAATTTATAAATAACGTTAGTTTTTCCAACTGGAAAACCTCCAAAATTCTGATTGGGATCAAGAATTTGATCCAATTTTAAGAATTTTAAGTATAAGTAGGTTCATTTGCATTGGACTTCGTCAGTTACATATTTATATAAAGTTTAAATCTTAAGCTACGAATGTATAGTAAAATGATCCAGTAATTTTTTTTTTCTGATAATAACTTAAGCTCAAAGAAATTTATACTAGTATTTACAATTGAAAAAATTGAGCTAACTGCAGACTGTTGCAAACAGCCTACAGGTAGCTCAACTGATCCATATCAATACCAGTCGGAAGCGTCCCCAAGATGCTGGCTGTATTGCCACGCTGTATGGCAATGCTGATGCGCTGTGCCAGATACTCACCAGCTCTCTGTTCACGCGTCGCTTCGACCAGACTCTCAGATAATTTCTTAAAAACCCGAACAGCCTCGGTACCCGACGGACCTAGGGTCTCGATTCGACAAGGGGAGCAAATGTGTAGGCTCTGTCGAAAAATCTGTAAAAAATAATTTTCTTGTAAAATTTTGGACCAATTCTTCTACGAAACTAAAGCCCAGCGCACTACAAATTGCCAACTAACATAATAAAGGAACTACCAAAGTTTCCAGAATTTTCTCTGTGAACAGATAACTTGAAAGTGGGATTCCTTACACACGAGGGCACAGGAATAATGAGGGAACTACTTTCAAAGGATCTTCTTGGACATAGCCTCTGGATTTTATGTTGTTTTGTGTTTTCACACCTTTTATACTTAGTTTTTTCGCTTTCTCGCAATTTCTTGCCTCTGCAAGAAATTGCCACGGTTTTTTACCAAAAAATCTTGGCGAAAAATAGAATATTCACATAAAATGGTTGTTGAAATTAAAATTTAGGTGTTGTTGAGTAAATGTACATTTATGTTAGGAAAAATGGTCCATTCCTGATTTGCACAGCAAAAATGATATTATATTTTCTATGGTTGAACTTTTAACTCAACAATTTACAAAATGGCATCTACTTTTTGGTAACGAAACAAGAAATCTCACTCGCTAAATCACACCCCGAAATAATAAGAGGGTTCTAAAATTCATAACGTAGACACCTAATGCAAATAATAATAGCCCTTTTTCGACCCCCATAGGGTGTGGGTGGTGTGAGTGAGAGAGGTAGATAATGAAAGAGATAGGAGGTGCTAATGGATGGACACCTTGGACGAGACTAATGGCGTCACACGACTATTGTTAAAACTATAATAGTACCTATAGAACTTATAAAGAAATAGAGGCCTAGAAGGCCATAACAGCTGAGCACCGGTTAAGGATCTGCAAGTTTTGTGTTTGCTTATTTAGCAGCTTTTACATACATATTTTGAATTGTTAGTAAATAGACTGGCTCTATCAAAAATATTATTTCCCAAAATGTATACATTAAATTCAAGTGAAAAAAAAAACTTTACTTTAAAATACATAAGTAAAATTGAAACCTTATCACTTGGAATCAATCTTTTCAAGATCTTCTTCTCAGTACCTACCAAAATTAAAGTATTGGGTTCTTTTACTCTAAGATACTATTTTATTTGGCCTCATAATAAAGGCATGTCTTCACAGACGCGATACAAATAGTAGCGAGGGAATGATTAATGTAACTCACATGATGGAGGTGTTGAGTCTACATGATTTTATTTCCCATACAAAACTTGACTGATGAACCTTTGTCGGCTTTTGTGGCACATAGAAATAATCTTATATGTTTGTTTACAAACTACTTTGAAGAAGCAAAACAGTAACTCGAGTATCTGATTTTGCTTCGTACTGTTAAAATTCGGCACTGATTACCGAAAATGTTTTTTTCGTAAGTCGGTAATTTTTGAAAACGATTGAGGTAGCCAAAAAATTATAGACATATTTTGAAAAGTTGCAACGACATACTTGGACTACCTACAAGTAACTAAGTTGGACAACATTCAATAGATTAATAATAATAATAATGAAACCATTAATATCATAGAATAAATTCTATCTAGACACATTACAAAATAAAATATAAATTATTAAATATTATTATAGAATTAGTTATTGAACATTATTATGAATAGACATTTTTAGTATTCCAAGATCTCTGTCCGAGTAAAGGCCTCCTCCAGACAGTGCCATTTTTTCTGTCCGTCTCTGAAGTTTGCCACTCTTTTCTACCTATTTCTAAAATTTCGTCACACATTCAATAGATTACGAAACGTAATAAATAGCAAAATTGTAAATGCATCGGATTACTATACAATTGTTGAGCTCGCATAGTTAAAGAAATTCTAAACATTCAATAATTCAAATCCATCATATCCACTCGATTTGGGTGTGTAAATGACCTTATATGCTGACGTCAAGTAAATAAGATTTGAAAACTACTGCTTACCGTTAATCCCATTGCTTACTATTCGCCCAGCGCTGAGGTAATTGTGGAGCAGGAAGGCTATTCAAATGCAGAGCTCACACACGATTACACAATCCTCCCAGCGATTTATTTTTGTCATGTTCATATTCGGATATACATATATATGAATACAGAAAGCTGTTACTGACTGACTCTAGCCCTTTTATGAAACAGGTAAATTCTGCCCTATTTAATTAGTGTATTTGAGTAACATACCTAACGATGTTTTCATTAATTTTGTAGCAGAAACGTGTTACAATCCGTAGCGATTCAAATCAAATCAAAAATTCTGAAAAAATTTGATATCTTATAAGTAAAGAAACCTGATATCCAAATTGAAACGCTTGTGCATAACTTCTGACTTATAAAAAAAAATCCTTGAAGGTTTTTCTCAAATTACGCTTAGATAGCTCAACGGATAGAGTCAGAGGCATATCGCTATCATGTCGCTCTAAACATACGAACAACTCGCACGATGTGGCGACGTTTTAATTGTGTGGCTCTTTTTAATATCGCACGATTAAACGACGGATAGAATGAACAAGCAATCGCTCGTTCTTTCTGCAACAACGAGAGCAACAACAACGCAAGAACGAGCGCCCAATCTGACACTCGTTCGTTGTTTTTCAGATTCTAGTTTAGCTTGACGAAAAATCTCCACGGGTAGAATCACAAGCACACACTAGTATTATAAGGCTGTATACATAGAAACAGCACGCACAATACGACGTATTAATCATGCGATATAGGAACGGTCGGTCGTTAATCATGGCGGTCCGCCCGCCGCAATCTGAACGCGGCGTGTGTAGCAGCCCTTTTTGTTAATTAATCTGTGTGTGTTTATGTGATGGTTATGTACTATTAGTACACTGATAATACATAATCAGTTCTATTATGTATTATCTGTGTACTAATGCTTTGAAGGTGGATGATGTAAAATTAAATAGCCATTTCTGTAATTAAGGGAAGTTTATAGCATAATCTTTAAGTTTGAAAACTTATCTTGTTCTTGTTTCCGTACGCGGTTTCATACGCATTTTCTGGGATTTAAGTAATTTATGTCCTTTTCTGGGATATTGTCTATTTACCTGCCAAATTTCGTTAAGATCCGTTTAGCCGTTATGTCGTGAGAGGGTAACAGATAGTCAGACAAAATTACTTTCAAATTTATAATATCACTAGGCATGGATTGCGCTTAAAACAAAAATTATTTTTTTTTTACTAAAGTACAATTAACATTAGTCTACCTCGAAAAAAGTCTAAGTAATTAGTTAATCTACCGCACAACTATTAGGAATTAGAGTTACTTCTTCTATCACTAAACCAAATTTTCAGTATTTAAAATTCCATTTAATAAAATTTGTGCAAGCCAATGTGCAAATAGCTCAAAAACGTATACCTAATTAGATTTTTTGTTTAAAAATTTGTATTTAAAACACAGAAAGAACAATTTCTGTACGAACACAATACAATTTTAACCCTAAACTACGAGTACCTCGACGAAAACATCCCACTACGATTGCATTTCTAATTCGTACATACCTTTCTCCCGGGGTGTGGGGCGGAGGAACCCCTCGAGAATTTTGGCGGTTGACATTCCGCCTGGTCATTCTCGCTCATAATTTCTGGTACATGACGCGGTATGTGAAATGTTTTTAGAGTTTCTGGTGGTGTTAAGGGTTAACTTACACTGATGATAGTATGTAGAAAGTTTCTGGCAATTGTTATGTATGCTTCTCTCCACATAACTTGCTGTGATAATGCAATGATTATGGTTAATTGGATCACAGTAACATTTAGTTATTTACCTTGTCATTTTTATCGATTCATAGAGTTGACTCGAAGAGTTTTCGTAAAATATCATTCTAAACAGTGATCGGAAAAAAATCCAACTAGAAAATGATTACCGGTGAAAATACCTTGTATAATTTTTTCGAAGATCTCCTAACTATTTTTAATATCATGACCCTGAACTGAAAGTCTGAAACTGTAAAGTCGTGTAGGTGATGTAAGTGGGTACCTACCTAGTTTATAGACCCCCTGAGTCGAGAGGTTATTATATAATATAAATCTTTTTATTAGCTAGGTCTAATAAGAAAGCACACTGCAACATTTCTAATTAAAAACATTGACCAATAAGAATTCCTTCCTCCATGAGTCAGTGTAATGTAGCAAAGCTTCTAATGGTACAATTCGCTCGGAATTTTGATGTTCACTATTCCGCATGGTCATTGCCCGTTTTCACAATTTCACTCGTACAAGCAAAAGCTGGGCTATGGAGCATGGAGTAGGCTTTCCTAGAGACTTTAGCCGAATAATTTTGAGTGTTAGGTTACAACAACAAACAAAAACTTAGATACCTACTAATATTTCCCCGTCTATGACAATGTCGTAGACGTTGCAGCAATATTATGGATTAGTCCTTACTTGAGAGCAAATCTCCGTTTGCGTAAAACGTATGCACGCGGCGAGAAGGAGGAATAAGTGAAACAAAATACAGGCCACTTTTGCAGGCTTATGAAAAAATTCCGTCATAATTCCAAAATTATGACGTAGGTCCTTTTGGTTTTGTTTTAACGCATTTCCCTTTTAACGCTAGCATACGTGAGATGACAAGCACTACGTAATCTAAGTAAAGCGAATTTTATTTATTAGCGTTAGGTATATTCTTTTAGGTTGGCCGGGTCTAGTATTATAATATCTGTGGCCGGGTGATATTTTTTTGTCGCATGTTAATTCAGTTACATATTTATCCGTTCTACAGTGCAGATAAGACGCTGAGACGATGAGTCGTTTCTTTTGTTTACCTCTAATAAGGAAATTAAATAGAAGTATTCCCATATAGGGCATCAATTTCAGGGGCACAACATTTACGGCACCAATTTTATTCCAACTGGGAATAAAATTGGAGCACCCACAGAGAGTATCTAGTGGGGTTTTGATATAGCTAACTGTAAATATTTAAGACTATGTGCGTCTTTGAAAAGCCGTCTCCATACTTCCAAATGAAAATATTTGCAGAATGTGGGTCTGCACTTGATATTTTACGCGACTCGTTTTAATAGGCACTAACACTAAAATGAATAATTAAGCAATGTTATTGTGTAAGTTTGCAAACATACGGGGAAGTTACACTTTATTTCATTTAACAACTAGCTTATTCTGGCAGCTTTGTAGGTAGGTCCGCGATGAACTAAAGTAAATAAAAAAGAAGCCAAAGAAAAACGTAGGTAAATAAAATTGACTACTTCTGAGTTAGATGTTGGGTTAAATGTTTGTACGATCTGTGGATATTTGTTCCGGGTGTTTTGGGTGTTGCATACTTTAAAAAATATCTGTGTAGTAATACGAGTTTATTTATTTCATTAATCAGTTCTGGCAATAACAATATTACTTTGTAGAATTCTGTAGAATTTATAATGATCTCACAACAATTTTATACCTGATTACGAATTCCTGTTCTAGATTTTCCCGATGTAATAAGACAGAAATAAACACCAATGGTTTTCATCTATTAAACCCGAGGGGTACGAATTGCACATTCCTATTCTGTTCCAAAATTCCATACCAAAACTCTTACTTCTCCTCCGCCAATTCATAGCGTTTTCCCAAATTACCGGAAGCGGCGGGAACATTCGTCCAGACTAATTACATTAAAATCACCGACACTCGCACTAAATCACAGTACCTATTACCTACCAAGGCCTCATCCTCACCTACAAATGTATAAATATTCTAAATATACTGAAATTTGATGCAAAACTCCAATCAGCAACCACCGCGCCAAATTCACGGCAAATTTCGTCAAATTTGGTTAGCACTACGGGTCTTTTTGGTTCGCTCGTGTTTTGTTATAGGATGTTTTGGTGTAGGGTGGGTGCTCACAATCCTTTCTGTTAAACTATTCTGTTTGAATAATTGCTGCATGGTCCTGAAGGGTAGGGTATTCATGGTGGCCCGTTGTGGTTGGGGTCTCGTACATAACGGTCAATGTGCATTTTGAGCAAGCTCAGTGTACCGTAGGCTTAACTGGAGTAGAGCTTTTCAAAATACAATATTTAATATAAGAAATAATTTTAAACCATCAGGCTTTTTATTCGTCTTCGAAAAGGAGGAGGTTATGTTCGGCTGTACGTATGAATGTATATTTTTTAAATTTCCACTGATTTCTATGTCAATTCTGGACGTATTATTTATGTCAATGTTATTACATCATTGACATAAATAATACGTCCACTCTTTATTTATTTTATTGGAAACCGATTTTGATTTGTTTTTGATTGTTTGTGAATAGAAATTGATCCCCAGCCAGTTATAAAATTTTTATTTTGGATATATTCATAATTATATAAAGTAATTCGAAGCCGAAGTAAGCGAATTACTTTATCTATACACAGTTTTGTTAGTTATTTTAGTTCTTTTCAAAACTACCACTTGCTCTAATAGAACGTAAAACGGAATATTAACATCTGAAAATATCATCAAAACATTCAAAATAATAAAATATCCTTATAGAAGCAGAAAATATCACGAAGATTTGTTGAAGTTACTCTGTATGAAATTATACACACTAAAAATTATATTGCGACGGGAAATATGCCATTTTCTAAGATTCAAGATTCAAAGATATTTATTGCGTCAAACATGGTATAAAGGTGGTAAGTATAAATAATGCACTCATGTCTCACTATAATTTAGCATGCAATAATTATAACTAATTAGATAGGTACTTATGATCTAGCATTAAAAAGTCATCTATATCATAAAAATTCGGGTCATTCAGCCACCTACACAATTTAATTTTAAAGATTCTTGCTTCAGAACTGCAAAAATAAACTAGAAGAAACTGTTTTCAATAATATATATATTATGTTCTATATAGGTAAGGTACTTTTGTCTGTTCTGTTAGCACGTACCGAGATAGCATACATTGATCACAATAGTCCGAGGCATTAATATCCCAGCCAGACAGTTGGAACTTGGAAGCGGCCTTAGGGTATGCAGCCAAACCAACGTAAGAACGTATGCCATACGATGAATTATAGTAACAGGCTAGGTAGTGTTTACGGATAGCAGATTAGTTCCATTTCACCCCTGGTGTTGAAATTTTACACCATCTCAACACCGGTGGTCAATTAGAACTAAAATCGTGCCATTTTATCACTAGTGGTGAATTGGGAATAAGTTTTTCCCAGTTGACCACCAGTGGTAAAATGGGGTGATTTCCGTCTCAATTGACAAACGGTGGCAAGTTCATGGTGGTCAGATGGTTCCGGAAGGGATTCTCGTTACGGAGACTGAAAGTTGAAAACGAATTTGTTAGTTTTTCTAACAAAAACTGTTGTTGTAGACGTAAATAAGTACTGCCTACTCCTATCTATAAAAAGAAATTTGAAACAATAGCGCAGGCGGTACAAAAACATCAACAGGACCTCGATTGTTCCATCTTCAAGTTGATTAATATGAAAATGTATTTATTTATTAAAATCTTATATTTTTAAAGGGCTTTTAGACAAACACTGACTACGTCAGCCCTGTTAGTACATTCAATTAGTTGCTAATCTTATAAAATATTTATTTTTTATGGAATAAGTTTAGATTTTCCAATTTCAGTTTTCAGTGGCTGATATTTGACCTTGAATTTATTCAATTGTTTTTTTTAATGAGTATACGTATACTAAACGTATACCATTGCAAAGATTCTTGCCGCTAAATAAGCTTTAGTGAGTTGTCAAACTATACAAATACATGATACAAATACTTATTTTAATCATGACTAGCGTATGCCCGCGGCTTCGGATGCGCTTTTTCGGGATAAAATAAGAACGTGTACCTCCTTGCCAAATTTCATTAGGGTGCGTTCAGCCGCTTTCGCGTGGAAGGCTACAGACAGACAGAATTTATTTATATTTTATAATACTAGGTTGGTTTATCAATAACTAGCATAACGGCTTCGCACGCGTTGTTTCTATGGAAATGTTGTGAGGTTATTTGTATCCCATGGGAACTGATTTATGGAATAAAAAGTAGCCTCTGTTTGATTCCAGGGTTAGACTTACCTGTGTGCAAATATCAGCCCGATCCGTTCAGTAGTTTTAGCGTGAAGAGGTAACAAACATCCATCCATCCATCCATACTTTCGCATTTATAACATTAGTATGATGTGATATGATGTGATGTCCTGCGCGCATACCTAGTGTCCTTTGAGACTGGCCGCAGTGGTTGAAATTCGGCTAGGAGGACATCATCATCCTATGATGATACCCTATGGTATAGAGTTTTCTTTTAATTTTGCTACTTCTATAGTCATGATTATTAAAATTCCTTAACAATAAACTTGATAAAAAAAGGCTATTTACATAACAAGTGCCTTGTTTTTGTACGTTTCCTCCGCGCAGCAATCGTGGGCACGATACGCGTTAAGTACCCGTTAATAAAGATTATCTACCATTCCGTACCTACCCTTTCAATTAGGTACGTTGACCTTTGAACCATTATGTATGTACCCCAACTGTACCGAGATGAGGTCATGACATCTCATTGAGATGAACCTGAAACCAGTTTGATCTGGTCTCTGTGGTCAGGTGCATGAAAGGTCGGGTTAGGGATGCTGCATTGTGTAGTAAAGGTTAATTTACAGGTCAGAATATTAGTGTCATGTTAATTTCAATGGGAGGGTTAAGATGAATAATATTTTTATCTGTATAATTTGTTTATTGAATATTTTAAATAGGATTAAAAATTTTTTGTTTTTTTTTGTAAAAAAATTTGGGCCTCGAAACTGTTCTGGAAACTTCACACACAAAAAATCAAGTACTAAACCAAAGGTCCTTTAAAACTCTAAAACTAAAACTAAACTAAAAACCTAAGACTCAGATATTACAAATCATTATTTACTATGTTTATTACAAGCAAGTAAATATCCTACGAGGGTTATAGGAAAGATTAAAAATGTCTGCGTATTTTTCATGGAGTAACAGCGGCTAGGCTGTGCAGAGACGAACTTTGGATTATTCAGATAACCCGTTCCTTGTCCATATTTTTGATGCTTTTTTCTGCCAATATTTCCAGTAGCTCAACCGTAGCTTGAAAGCAATTCATAGGGTTACTTTAAGCATTCAGTGCGTAGCCTAGAGAACAATTATATCTCTTGGAGAATAACGTCTTTAAAAAATAAATATTTTTGATAAATAACCGCACTGTATGTAGTGTATTGTAATATGTATATCAGTTATCTAGTACCCATAACACAAGCTCTGCTTAGCTTGGGGCTAGATAATGCTGTGTAATTGTTCAGCATTATTTATTTATTTATTTATTTTTTACTGAAGAAAATTTGTGAGACTAGCGCGAGACCGTATTCATTGGCGTGAAATGTCGGTCAGTGAATACGCAAATGATGATGATGAAAGAAGAAAACTTTCCCTTTCCAACAAAACGTTACAAGCACGATTATATCATCTTTCACTCCTTTGTTCCAACTACAGAACATTCGAAACAAAACTTCAAAACACTAACGACCACCAAACCGAAGTTGCCAACTAAGTTCGACCCTGCGCATTGGCCGGACGGATCCAACCCACCCCCCTCTCCCGAATTAATTGCAATCAAAAGGAAGGACACGAGTGTAGTAGTGTGTCCACCCCTTAACTTTGCGAGCCATGTTGAAAATTTGCCGAGTGTTTGAGTGTGTGTGCGTGGGGTAGTTTGTAGGTACGCAATGGCGCTCGCTTAGTGTTTGTAGTAAACTATCATACTTGGGGATACTAGGTTTTGTTGACTGGTTTGCTTGTCTACGAGAAAAATAAATATTTAATTTATTTTAAATAAATAATGGGCTATTGAAATGTTGTGTTGTTTAATTTTTATTTTATCACTGGTGTCTTTTACATACTAGATTGTTTTGTTTATTGTTTATTCATTTAGTACAAATAATAATATTAACTACAATTAGCTGTAAACACATACATTTATGCTACAATGAAGATAAAAAACATTGTGAAAGACATTGTGTGTTTTGTGGTTGTTAATAAATAAATAAATAATTCTTTTTTTTTCTCTCACAAGCGTTAATGCGATATACAAATTATGTTTACAGGATCGTGATAGATAGACTCTAATATTAACCTGCTTTGTGAGAGACTGGTGTCTGAAAAGGGTTAAGAAACCTGTGTTACGGGTTACCAGTGCTCCCAAGCTGTGTGGTGCCAGTTTAGAATTTGCACCAGCCCAACTCTTCCCCTGTGTGTCGTAAGAGGCGACAAACAACCCATTTTTTTTAATAGTATGACTAACGAACTACTGATATTTTACTTTTTTGTACTTAACTAAAGACACTAAACCAATTCGCAGAGTTTAACTTGATAAAATGATTTTCTTAATCACTATGTTTAAAATAACTACAAAAACACGAGCGCGGCGACTTGGCAGGCGCGCTTTGGCGCTCAAACCTGCAAGCTCAAAGCTGCAGGAATACCTCTCCTTAAACAAACATGACAAAATATTTGACAGTTATAAATTGTTTAGTTCATGCTGAATGTAAAGAAATCGGACAGACTGAAAGACCACAAAGAGAAACAAAACAAAGACGACCGATGTAACCTTAAAAATCAGACGACTCAAATGGCGATGGGCAGGGCATATGATAAGAGGCAAAGACAAGTGGAGCAAAATTATAACAAGATGGTACCCCAGAGAAGGCAAAAGGAGAAGAGGCCGGCCTCTGAAGAGGTGGGACGAGGACATAAGGCTGGTCGCTGGAGTGATGAGGAACAGAGTGGATCAAGAAACAGCCGAAGTGAAAAGGTTGGTTGCTTTGCCGATTGGCAAACAGATCTACAAAAAATAAATAAACAACAAATACTAGGTTAAGGTAATTATAATAAAGTTTTAATTTGGTTTAAACATGTTATTTAAGGTCTGAATAAGAGGCTTTATTATTATATATTGTTAAATTTATTCACAAAGAAAATTATACTAGTATTTACAATTGAAACAATTGAGCTAACTGCCGACTGTTGCAAACAGTCTACAGATAGCTCAACTGATACATATCAACACCAGTCGGAAACGTCCCCAAGACGCTGGCTGCATTGCCACGCTGTATGGCAATGCTGATACGCTGTGCCAGATATTCACCAGCTCTCGGGTCACGCGTCGCTTCGATATATTGTTTAGTTACTTTCGAATGTATAATATAAGTATGGTTGGATTATGAAAAAATACCCATTGGTCGGACCTCACTAGGCCAATAGATGGCCAGCCCAACAATTCCATCCCGATACAAAGTTCCCAATAACGCGTCCCACTCGGGCCATTATCAAATATCTAGAAAGCACACCTCTCATACACAATTCTACGAAACTAAATTAATATTTCAAAGTCGGGTGAAACTTGGGGTCCTTTCTAAACAGCCCTTGGTCTTCTAAAGTTATTCCAACTTGCTCGCAAGTTCCTCAGGGGGCAGGGTAAAGATTACTTTGTAAGGATGGGGTGGCCTTATCTTAAGTTTGTTAGTTTGTACTTTTTGATAATAAATGGTGTTTCTGTTGTCCAAAATCTGTACGGTTCATTTGGCTTCATGGTACACTTGGGGATGTTTGCAACTTTCTATGGTCGTACGGACGTTGTTGGGTTTCTGAATAGGCTGTAGTACTTTTTGAATTAGTTTTAATTCGGGATTATATTAAAGAATCGTAAAAGGATTAAATAAATAAATAATGCTGGACAATTCACACAGCATTATCTAGCCCCAAGCTAAGCAAATGATTTGAACTACATTCGTACAGTTACATCGTATTTTGCTGAACTAATCGCTTACTATGACAATTATAACGCACGTGAGTGAACAATAATAATAAATAATAATAATAAATAATGCTGGACAATTCACACAGCACTATCTAGCCCCAAGCTAAGCAGAGCTTGTGTTATGGGTACTAAATAACTGATATACATAATACAATACACTACATAGATATAATTTTTTATCATACATAGAAAAACATCCAGAACCCCTGAACAAATATCTGCAGATCGGAACAAACATTTCTCCCGAGGCGGGAATCGAACCCGAAAATGATAGATATTACTTATATTCATCACCTTATAAGACTGATATTACATAATTAAAAATATAGGAACGGCAATAGAACTGGCGGCCTTATGGCTTAAAGCGATTTCTTCAAAAATGTGCAAATAGCATCGCACGCACAAGCACAGTTTATTTCATCTAGGATTCTACTTTAAGATCTATAATTTGTTATTTATTTATTTTAACAATATTCAGGAAATTTAATGAGATTATACGCATAGGTAATTATAGTATTTGAATAGTATTATGTAGTAGTCTATTTCATAAGTAGGTTTTAATTAAATATCCTCTGTTTAAGCACATGTTACAACTTTGTCTCTCTCTTCCAATATGGTTTGCTGGAAGAAAACTATTTTTAGAATTAAGTTCGCCTTTGCAATTATAGTACCTATTAAATGTTTTACTTGTATATTTTGAAACAAAGAATTATGAACTTGTTACGAAATTTATAAAGACTAGGTGAAGAAGTATAGGTAGGTACCTACTTTTGACATCTAAGTGTTAGGACACAAAAAAGGAAGAAGAGTTACCAAAAAATTCACCACTCACAATCCTTTCTAATTTAGCGGGGAAGCTATAAAAACATTTTATAGTACTGTGCGAGATACCTACGTAGTACAAGACAAAATTTAAAAACCCGCCGACGTTTATTGGCTGAACAAATTTTCATGAAACATGGCTAAGAACGCTTGGGATAAAATTATCTATGACACAAAAAAACTAAACGAAAATCGGTTCATCCGTTTGGGAGCTACGATACCACAGACAGATACACAGATAGACACGTTAAACTTATAATACCTCTCTCCTTTTGCGTCGGGGGTTAATAAAATGGTGGTGTCACATTTCAGAGAATGAATATTATAGGCTGCTGACTCTTAAAAGACTTTTTCATCATGACGCCATTTAGGACAAGGTAATAATAATAATAATAAATCGTTTATTTCTCAAGGTCTTACATATAACATAAATTATAGGTAAAGTACATTTGTGTTTTAGACCTATTTCTCGAGGTACCAGCAAATGGCAATAATATAACTCCAATATCCAAGAAATCTTAAGAATAATAATCAAATCTAACTTTCTGTTTACCAAAGTACTTAATCAAATCAAACTATCTTATATAAATAATTCAATAGTTATCTAACAACAATAATGACTACCCTTGGAGTACACTCGACGTCAAAAACGATAAATTAATCAGAGCTTGAGTTCGGTTACTCGATATTGAGACGTGATCGGCACGTTCTATTTCTATATGGGACTAGCTGCGCCCCGCGGCTTAGCACGCGTTGTTTCTATGGAAACGTTTAGTATAGGAAACACCATAATTATGGTACAATGGTAAAAAAAATACAAACAGAAATGACTGTAAGATTAAATAAAAATAATTAATCAGAATCAAATAAATATTAAATTAATTAATTAAGAGGTATGTCAAAGTATGCTGCTGTATACGGGCATTGTCAAACTATAGTAAAAAAAATGTACAAGATTACAATCATAATACATGCATCTTTATATAGTAAAACATATAGTAACTAGTTTATGCCCACGGCTTCGCACGCGTCGTTTCTATGGAAACGTTTAAAGGTGATTTCTATCCCACGTTTAAAGGTGATTTCTATCCCACGGGAACTGATTTATGGGATCAAAAGTAGCCTATTGATTCCAGGATTACAATTACCTGTATGCAAAATTTCAGCCCGATCCGTTCAGTAGTTTTTACGTGAAAGAGTAACAAACATCCATCCATCTATGTATACATCCATCCAAACTTTCGCATTTATAATATTAGTGTGATTCCTATTGATACAAATAAATAAGTTATGATAAGTACCTAGATATAACATCGCCTTAGGGCTTGATAAAAAAAACCAGTAATGATGTTATTCTCTCAATAAATAAATAAATGTCCGAACGGTAGACGCGTTGTACCAAATCTGATACAAAATTGAACGTACTTACAACATAGTCTGATGTTCCCGTATAGACCTTACAAGTCATCTACGTAAATGCCGAAAAACGAACAAACCATCCTTCATGGACGTTAAATGCCAATGATGATGTATTTGTAGTTATTTATTCCATCGTAGGTACACTTGATGTTACACTTGATGTTACATTTTCTATTTATCTACTATTTTAATAAATACATGTAAGTATAGGTATTTCGTTATAAGACACACCATAAAGTACAAAGTTAAAAAAAAAACAGACAGACTGAAAATTAAATGAGATAAATCACACTATCACACTAATATTATAAATGCAAAAGTTTCGATGGATGGATGAATGGATGTTTGTTACCTCTTCACGCAAAAACTACTGAACGGATCGGGCTGAAATTTTGTATAAGTACAGATAATTATAATCCTGGAATCAAACATACACTTTTATCCCATAAATCAATTCCCGTGGGATAGAAATCACCTTTTAACGTTTCCATAGAAACAACGCGTGCGAAGCCGCGGGCGGCAGCTAGTCACACTAATATTATAAATGCGAAACTTTGGATGGATAGATGGATGGATGTTTGTTACCTCTTCACGCCAAAACTACTGAACTGATCAGGCTGAAATTTTGCGTACAGCTTAGTCTAACCCTGGAAAAACTTTTTATCCCATAAATCAGTTCCCATGGGATAGAAATCACCTTTAAACGTTTATAGAAACAACGCGTGCGAAGCCGCGGAATGTAAGAAAAAAAATAATTTAAATTAAATTTACATGTAAATAAAATTGCGGTAAAAGGGCATTGTCAAAATGATGATGATCTAACAACCAATAATGACTACCCTCGGAGTACACTCGACGTCAGATCTAGTCAAATGCGATAAATCAGTACAGTCACACACATAAACAAATAGGTGTAATCTGGTTCGGCATATTGTTAGTTACGATTATTATCTTTCTGCTGGCTTAACATGAACTGGTGTGTTGCTGTTTAGTGGTAGGGTGACAATGAGTCTTGTGTTCAAAGTTGGAATAAAAAAGTATGTATGCGACAGGGTGCTTAACACTTTATATGCATAGGTAAGTACAGACTATCGTTTGTCCATATTCTCATTTGATGGTACACAAAAAAAATTCTAAGTTAATTGGTTTAGTCGTATTTATTTGCAGATCGAATGAATCTGTGACTTAAACTATGTTCAACAAGGAGTGGTTAGTTCTCAAAAGTAAAATTCTTTTTGCTGTGTGAATTGTCCAGTACTATTTATTTATTTATTTTAAAGTCATTAGTTAGTCCTCTAATCTAACTGTAAATTATACCTACGTTGAATTAATATGACCTATGGCTAGAAAGATTACGAATTTATTATTTTTATTGGTTTATTGAATCCAGACTGTATAGCTACTTTTTACGTGAAGTTTGTTGTTATTGTACTATTTAATTTCAATTAGTTAGTGTAAGTGGGTTTTAAATGACCGTTCTAATTAAATAAATAAACTGAAATTGAAGAATTAGACAAAGAAAGCGGTGTTTTATGCTTTTTTCTTTTAATAGAATTAGTGGCCGGGAACTCCTTTTTATACTATTTGACATTTTGTGTTAATTTGTTTTGCCTTTTAACACTGTCCACATTAATTTGTATTAACAGTTACCCTACAACGTATACGTGGCAAAGTCGAGCAGCCAACAAGATTTTGACCAATTTATAGCGTGCCAAGCGGAAAGATAAGCTAATACGGCTTTAGCTGGGGTTTGTATTGGCGAACTAATTTTGCATACTGAAGTACACTACATAGCCCTTGTTTGAGTGCACTTGAGTGTACGTTAATTCAGGTAGATGTCTCGTTTTGATGGAGTGATTATGGAATTTACATACCTATAACATTATATTATGAGTTTGGGAGGGGAAATTATGCGTAGGTAATGTAATAGATCTCTTTGATGGGAGTTTGTATGAATATCTGAAGTGCCCCCATGTTGTAGGAATCGTGAACTGTTGACGTAATCTGTGGAGATAGAGGAAAATTGGTAAATATTTTTTTTTAATTTGTCTTCAGTATAATGGTCAAGCGACCACGAAAGTTATGAAAGTTAGTTATTAATTATTTTCCTTAGAATCACATCGCACTAATATTATAAATGCGAAAGTTTAGATGGATAGATGGATGGATGTTTTTTACCTCTTCACGCCAAAACTACTCTACTACTACTAACGGATCAGGTTGAAATTTTGCATACAGGTAAGTCTAACCCTGGAATCAAACATAGGTGAGTTTTTATCCCATGGGATAGAAATGACCTCATAAAGTTTCCATTTAAACAACGCGCGTGAAGCCGCGGGCAGAAGTTAGTATAACAATAAAACTCAAAACTAGAAAAATGCAAGCATGTCAAAGGCCAGTTTAGGATTAAAATAAAAGTTCTCATTCATAAAATCATATAATATATATATATGTATACCTCCTATATGTATGACTCCTGGACGTTTTGGTTTCAACTGTAAGTCCATTTGTAAATAAATAAATAAATAAATAAATAAATAAATAAATAAATAAATAAATAAATAAATAAATAAATACCTAGTTTCTGAAGTCTGCTTGCCTTTGCTGCGTGCTTTTCATAGTCATACCTTATGATGTCAGTAACTGATATTATTTATATTGTACTTCTATTAAATAGTTGTATTAAGCTGATAAACCTGAGAACCTGCACTTTAAGCTGCAATTTGAAGATACCACTCAGCAGCTCGAGATCTGAATCTATCATAGTCATAAAACTCCAACGTTCAAATGTAGTTTTCGATAGCTAGCCAGGAATTGTTAGAATAATATATTAAACCTGTATTCGATTTCTTGTACTTACCTTTCAATATTTCGGAAATTATGATGATCTGGTTTCATGCTATAGATGGGATAGAATAGGAAGGTGATGAAAATGGTAGTAGTCGTAGTTAAAACATTAAAGAATTACAGATTATCCTATATTCCTATTGGACACATGCGTTAGAATTGTCGACTCTGTGTTCAATTTTAGTAACATAACACATACAAAACAGTCGTTTAAAATAACACTGATATATAATCTACTCTACCTGTTCAAAGTCTGTAGTTATACAGACACAAAATATAAAGGCGATTAACATACAAACATCCAGTCCGTAATTAAAGCGAACCTTTCAGCATACCTATTTATATAGCGTCCTAATGACTTGGCTTGGCCAAGGGTGTCCAGTAAGGGACGAAAATTTCCTAAAGGGTTTACCCTAAAACGGGACCGAGGCGATAATTAATGTCTTAAAACGACTGTACTTTCATCCATACCGACAAACAAATTTAGACTTTAGGGAGAGTTTACTAAGAGTCAAATTGTTCGTTATTTCTCTGTCACGTTTGGTCCAATTTTATAGTCTGGGGTGGGAAATAATAAGAGGACCGAACATACAAAGTTGGCTGATGAATGACACTCCGAGGGCCCATTGCCCTTCGAAGGTTTTAAGTGGGTTGGATAAGAAATGTCGGATATCTAGTGAAATATTTCGCTTTAGTTTGTTTGTTTATGGTGATTATGTGTAATTAAAGTTTGTATGGGCGGACTGAGAGCGTTTGGATTACTGATTATGAGTTACTGTTTACTACAGTTTAGTGCTTATAGTAATCTTCGGTATGGCACTCCAGTGAATCATTTGCGATTATTTATGAAGAAACAGCTCGTAACTGTAATATGTCTTACAAGAAGCTTGAAAACTGAAAAGCAAAATATATGAAGTTTATGATGTCGAGGCCGTAACGGAATAAAGTACTCTGATATATTAATTTGCGGTTAGCTAGCTGAAACTGAAACACAAAAAAATGTTTATATCCATCACTAAAAATACGCAAAGCTTGCTAAAACAACAGTAAAATGCACCTCCTGTGACCATTCGAGGGAACCAATGCTGCATAACCTTTAAGCATTATGGCTCATGGATCGTCTTTTGTTTTTCGTATACCGGAAGCCTGGATTTGTGACGACAGCGTAAATTATTGTACGAAAAAACAATAGACAATCGCGTCGCCTTTTAAAAAAATATTTATACAACACACGGTGTACTTTACTAAAAATTTAAGACAAAAATGAAAATGTGTAAATATTTAAATAAGACACATTTTCGAAGATGTATGTATGACTGTGACGAAGGTCTCTAAACTTCCGACATCGTCGGCCACACCGTCATTCTGATGATTCTGATCAAACGATAAAGAAATATGTCGCTGTCCTTTTGTTTTAATATAAAAGAGAGCAATGGCAACATTTTTAGTGATTTACAACTAATTGGGTTTAATATTGCAGCAGAATCTACACCAAAGATTGCACAAATTAATTGTGGTCCTACCTATGTAGGACCAGAATTTGTGCAATGTTTTAGTGTGAAATCACAGACAGGATATATATCCATTTTCATTGGCATAATATGTCATCAAGTTTCATCACAAACTCGAGTCATCAGCATGAAGAATAAATGATTCATCTCACCCCCATCAGTGGGATGACTTGCAGCGTATCACGCCATGTGCTAAGGGTGCGGATTAGAGACGCTAATTATCTCTGCTAGGGTGGGGGTGGATTCGGACTCCGAAAATGTATATTTGAAAGTAAATTTTCGATTTCGAGTATTTTGATTAGATATAGTTAATGATTATATCGGGTATTCGTCGATCGATCGTGGTCACAGGGCGACTAGTCGCCCCGTGACCGTAAATACCCGATATAATCATTAACTATGTTAACAAATCGCGAAAGTTTAAAAAAATTATTTTGGTTAGAGTCAATAGATTTTTGTTTGACCACAATTTGAGAAGATTCGCTCTTGTCTTGAAGAAACAAAAATGAACTCAATTTTTTTATGTCTGTGCTATCTCTGAAACAGCTTACAAGCAATGATATCTAAATAGAGAACTGATACTTTTGTGTTTTTAGAACATTAATTTGGAAAATGGTTGTAATTACTCGTATAATATGCTGGAACCTATTGAACAGGATCAACATTCTAAAAAGGTTTTGTAGAGTGTGAGGCTTTCAAAATTACGATTATTATTATTATTGCCGTAGACATCATTATATTTCTAATTTTTGTTGCAGAATTTTAAAGATTTTTCCATTTTGGTATATAAAAAGCAATACAATTAACTAAGCCACAAATCTGGAGCTACGAGTATCATTAGCTATTCGTACTCATAATTTCAAGTAATTCTTCGGCTTCAGTATGCCGACCGAAGGGTCGGCATACTGAAGCCGAAGAATTACTCGGCTCATCCCATCCCTAGTTTATCAGCCCTTTGATTATTATGTAAGTTTTACTAATGGCTTGTTAGTGTTTTGTAATATGAAACATGAGACCGAAAGGGCTATGTTTTATGGTGTCTTCATAATTAGTAATACCATATGGTCTATCCACGTAATGGCAGAGTCATGGAAAGTCTAGACCTTAATACTGGCTGGCTAAATATAAACTCGATTAAAATCGATCACCAAAACGGACTGTTAATAATACTTCATTTTGACTAATTTATCTAGTGCAAGTTTCTTCCAAGTTTCTGTGGACACTCACGGTAGGGCTGGTCCACCAGTTCAAAGTCGCTCAGCGAGCTATGGAAAGAGCTATGCTTGGAGTCTCTTTGAAGGATAGAATTCGTAACGAATACATCCGACAGAGAACCAAAGTTATCGACATAGCTCAAAGAATTAGCAAGCTGAAGTGGCAGTGGGCCGGCCATATCTCGCGAAGAACCGACAACCGCTGGGGTAAACGAGTTCTTGAGTGGAGACCACGACTCGGCAAACGTAGTGTTGGACGCCCTCCGGCCAGGTGGGATGACGATCTGCGAAAGATTGCAGGCAGATGCTGGATGCGGCAAGCTGAAGACAGGGCGCTATGGCGCTCATTAGGGGAGGCCTATGTCCAGCAGTGGACTAATATAGGCTGATGATGATGATGATGATGATGATGATGATGAAGTTTCTTCCCGGGGCTTCGTACGCGTTGTTTCTATGGAAACGTCTAAAAGTTATTTATATTCCATGGGAACTGATATATGGGATAAAATCGCTTCTGTTTGATTCCAGGTTTAGACACCTATGCAAAATTTCAGCTCAATGTGTGTGTGTGTATAGTCTCGGTGTGAAGCATTAACAAAAATCCGTATTTCCCATTCAAACCTTCACTTTTTTAACATTAGTGTAAATTTATGTAGTATTATAAACGAAAATAATAGTAAATTATGAAGTTCGAATTAAATAGATAAAAACCTGCCTATACTTCCTTTGTTCCTGCGTAGTAAAAACATTGTATATAAGTATTATAGATAGGTTACCTATCTTTAATACATAAATACCTACTATTTTTACTTTAATCAAATAAGGTAACTAATAGTGCTCACTCACGTACGACAACAACGTACAATATTCGCTAATGACTCACTGTAAACTGATAATCTTGTACGAAGACCAAATATTATGTTCGTACAAAGTTAAAATCATTTTAATTAAGTAATCATTAGATAATTTTGATTATCTTTTGGTTAATTTAGCTATTCATTAATAGGAAATCTTATAAGGTATGCGACATTTGTTTTATATGGACGCACGTAAATCCATACTTCCCACTAACTATAAGGGATATTTACTAACTTGACACAAGCGACCGGACACACTTGTGTCCAGTGGGTGAAACTCAAAATTAGTTTTACTTATTGTTTTGTCATCTGGACAGGCCAAGATTTTTACGTGTGTCCACATAGTGAAAGTTAATTAAATCACTAAAGCCGAAAGTTTGTGAACTGTGATTTTTTGATATCTCGGATCTCCAAAACAACTGAACAGATCAAAATGAAATTTGGCGTACATTTAGAACATACTAAACTAACTGCCTAAAAGCCTAACTTAGATAATAGAATACTTACGGAATGTATAATACTTACTTAAAGTTACTCTGTCGGTGAACTATTCTAGCTTAAACGGCTGTACGTATCTTAATGAAATTTGGCAGACTGGTAGACCGTATCTCAGAGACGGACATAGTAGGCTACTTTTTATACCTGCAAAGTGCGTGCGAAGCCGCGGGCAGAATCTAGTATTATAATAATTCATATTAATAAGTACGTCATAATTACAAAAATACATGTTTTAGAAAGAAAGAAAGAAAGAAAATACATTTATTTGGACTATACATAACACAACACATTACAATCATATATACATACATACAATGAACACAGGATTTTAGAAAGATATAACAAAAAAAAAAAACAAATACAAATTAAATAGTGTGTTACATACAGACCAAAAAGGTCCCTGTCTCAGCAATAAGCCGCTACAAGCCTTTTACTATTTATAAAAAGCAGTACGCACATTTTTTGTACCTAGTACTAAAAAAGTTCGTTAAGTAGATTGAAGTTTGAAAATCAGAGGCTAGAATTTAAACTCTAGCCTTTCCAGCATTGCGGGTAGATTAACAAATCCCAATCACGCGAGATTCGCACATTCATACCAAAGTTTTCCGCCCAAGACTAGGACAAAGCATACAATCACACCCCTAGAGTGAATAAGACGGGTTTATACAAGTGGGGGTAGCCTACATGGGTCTGACATAATGATATATTAATTTCTGTCGCAGGCTTCCATTGTTTTGTTAGGTATTTACAGCGTGACGTATGGTCATTACGATTTCATAGTTTCATAAAGATGTATAGAGCTTTGTGCGTTTAATGTTCGGAATAACGACAGAGATAATTTACGTTGTTTGTTGGGAATGCTTTGTTGGGCCGTATTGCTTCTTAACAATAAGCTTTGAAGAGTTTTTTATACATTGCCTAAGAACCTCTCATGTGTTTAGTGGAAGTAAGTCGACAAGTTTCTACGTATACCCGATCTGGAGAAACCCCTGTTTGTTTCTAAGTTACTCTACTACTTTCGTAAGTAGTAGAGTAACTTAGAAACAAACAGGGGTTAGGAACAAAGAAACAAAACGAAGTAGGTAGGTATTTAGCCTACTTATCACCTAAACAGTTGCGTATGCCTGAGCGGTGTGGTACTGGCTTAGAATTTGCACCACTACAACTCTTCCCGCAGGTGTCGTAAGAGGCGACTCAGAGATATCAACCGGGGGCGGGCAGCAGCGCTCCCTGCAGAACAATTTTACCAACGAACTGCGATCCTCAACCCGCATGCCCAGCGTGGGGATTATGGGCATTACCCACCATGAGGTAAAAGCCAATAAGGCGCTTGTCGGGGGGTAGCCTGCGTCCAGCAGTGGACCAATACAGGCTGTTGAGGTGAGATGAGTTGCGTAAGTGTGCACAAACAAAAATTCATTGGAAAGCATCATTACATAGGACAATGGGCGGCCTCCTCCAGGCTTTCAAGAAGTTTCCTTTAAAGTTAGTAAACGAAATAAAAGTATTATTATCATTCCTTATTGCTTGCGTAGGAGTCGTAGCAACAGTAGTTTCGTAGCCCGTAGACCTACGTAGGGCACGAAGCAATGCCTATGGTTCCCGTAGCCCGTAGACCTACGTAGGACACGTAGCAATGCCTACGGTTTTCGTAGCCCGTAGACCTACGTAGGACACGTCGTAGCAATGCCTACGGTTTCCGTAGCCCGTAGCACCTACGTTGCGATTTACGTAACGAGTGTGATGAAATGAAATGAAATGATGAAAGTTTGAGCTAAAATTAAACAATTGTTTTTTATTTTATATTTAAAATAATAATACACACCACACGATTTAGGCTGCTAAATGCTGCGTATGAAATCTCATTCTTTAATAGTGCGACGGCCATTCTTATTTTTCTTGTGTTTCTGTCGCTGCTTCGTTTTTAATGTTTTTCCATCACAATGTCATTAATAATTGTCATTGTCGTTTGAATTATGACACATGAAACTCAAAATTTTAATGACATTTCGACACTTCTAGTGATTCTTTCAAATTAATTTCATAGTGGGTGATGAGAATGTCCTCCTACCCGAATTTCAACCATGGCGGTCAGTCTCAACGCAGATAGCCATGTGGACAAGACATTTATAGTCGCACTCTCTATTCCCTCTGTCCTTTAAGGCAAAGCTCTCCAAACAAAGTTCTTGATTGAATAACACAAAACAAAACTATTAAAGATACATTTAAAAAAAGCTTATGATAGATATCGTCTACGCGCGGTCCGATTTTTTGATAATTCCTTTGTATAACGTAATTATAAAATTAAATATGTAGTGGCGCCACTATCCACCCTACTATTCGCCTTAATCTGATGAGACGGCGACGGGTCGATACGACCAGTGATATTAGGCACAAACATCAAAGTCACCTTACCTTCAAGTCATTTTCCTGCAAAAAGTATTCCACCAGTTTCACCTACTAAGCAAACAGTCGTCAACAAAAGTCACCGTCAAAGGGCATCCACTCCGAGATTGTACAGTTGTGCCCACACAACTATTGTACGGTTGCACTTCACATCTGCGGCTAATTTACGCGACTCCGTGTCTGACGCTACAAAGAAAAATACGCTTATTCTGACGGTACAAAGAAAAATACGCTAATTAAAACCTGACTCGTCACAAAGTGTCGCGGAACGCTGGCGCGCTTTGTGCTTTTCGTTCGGAGTTAGAGATGTGCCGACAATGACGGTCTGTGTGTGTAATTTGATTGTTATTTAATGTCAGTTATGGATGTTAAATTATTATAAGGCACATGCCTACGATTAAATTTAAGAAAATGTCTAAAAATTATACGAGGTGCGTATAGGTATACACACACATACCCACTCGGTTTATTTTATTTCTAGTCCGCAACGTATCTATTGATTTGGCGATGTCATTGATTCTTTTTTGAGTTTAATCAACAATAACTGAAAATAGCAGTATTAATCTCTACAAACATCAAAAAAGACTTGACTTTCAGTGCGATCCCGTTAATTAATACTCCATTTTGAAAATTTTGTATTAGATTTTTTGATAATGGCAATTTGGCTGGTTTGCCTTTTCAATACAAAAGAGCAGACTATCATTATTTGGTTTCAAAACATACTCAATCATGAAATTTAAGTAGTTTTAAGAAACAAAGTTAAACTAACACAGCCTATAGCAAATTTGTTTATCTGTTGAAGAAAACTAAACATTTTTATTATCATTTTCAGCTTTTCCCTACATTATTTTCTAACATAATGCTTTGACGTAAACAACTCCATATAAAAATAAACTAGACTTGATAAAACACCGAGTCTGAAGGAAATGATGCAAGGAAGCCCATAATGAGCTGATTCGAGTGCATTGAAATTCTCATGTCAATGCTGCTCGCAACAAAGCCTTTACATTATGGTTTTTCAAAGGAAAAAACGGAGCGTAGAAGCGTAGTACCTCTTTAGTTATAAAGTTGAGAGGCGTTCTAATTTTAAATAGTTGTCGTTTAAAAATACTGGCTGCTTTTAATTTTATTTTCTTTTGTGATGTTCTTTTTTTTAAGCTGATTAGGTTTCAGTAGAGGCAAATTGAAGTTGGTAATAGGTGTTATTATTTTAAAATGTTGTTTGAGGACTTTGATTTTTCTTTTGCAATCGATTTTTGGAGCTGATCAAAATAATTGAAATCTAACGGCCCTTTCCCAACGCCGTCCAGTTGTGTAGGAACGGTTTTTTACTGGATTCCGCAATAATCATTGGTGTGTTCACTCACAGTATCCAAATTAAAAAACCGAATGACAAAGTCGAACGAATCGGTTTTTTGCAAGATACCTTAAACAGGATATAAGATAATGAAATAAGTATAACTTAAGGGGATGCTGCAAAAAACGGAATGATGCCGTGGGAAAGGGCTGTAAACGGCAGATCAATATTTATTTCAGCTTTTCTTTTCTTATATTAAATGTATTCTATAATTTTTTTTTATTTATTCTTTATATTTTGTACCATTGGAATGCAAACTAATTTTTTAACAAAAAACTACAAAAAAGGTTTATCTTATTACCAACATTGTAATTTCGGTACCTATGTTTTACCTAAAAGTTAAAGTCGTAAGAAGTAAGTACTAAAATACTCTTTACGATTGTTACAGGTCCACGTACGAGTGAATGTGAGCAGTATCAAGAATTAAAAGGCTTTTAATGACGGCGAGCGAACCGTGCCTCCGACTTGGGATGGTGTTCGACGTTGTGGAGGCAAGAAATACATTCTTGAAACAGTTTGTTTTCTCATGTTTTTCTTGCTAGATATCTTCAGATTGTGTTTACTGTCAGATTGAATGTGTGTGTGTTGTGTTCAGACTGTACCTAAGACAGGTATCTACTGAAAACATGGTACTGGACGAGTCCGTGGAGTGAAGCCCTGGTGACCTGTAATACAGGTTTTACTAAACCTACATCAGGCACCAGTCTTCACAATACAGGTTCGATCTATATAATATACCAAATGGTTATTTTTGTCTACTTTAAGAGAACCTTTGTGTAGAAAATAAATGATATATTATTATTAATACTGTTTTACAAAAGTGTTGTTATTAGTCCAACAATGTTAAGTGAAGTATTGTTTCTGGGATTAGGTATGAAAGGTAACGGTTTAAAATCCAATTGTTTAAAGATTTACAAATATTGTGTAGGTATCATTATTTGCTAATTATTTTATTTGATTTTTTAAGTATACTATTTTCTAAAACAATAAATAAAATGTTATAATACCGAGCTAAGCAATGATACTTAGAGATTTAGTATAAAAAAACATGAAGCTTACTTATTTAATTTTTTAACCGACTTTGGTTCAGTCTTGCCTATCACCATCCCTTTTAAGTGCTGTTCTTAAAACCATACGTGGTTTTATCGACGACGAGCGTTCAACCGAACAGAATGGAACACTTTCCGATGACTGTTGTTAAATATTCAAACAAGGAACGTGCACGGAAAATACATGTTTAAAAAAAGGAAAATAAATACCTACCTCATCGATGTAAGTAAAATTCGGGAGATAGGGCACTAGCTTCTCAAAATTGGAACGCTCAAATTGTGTCCAATTAGGTCCACCCACCTCAGTCATAGTCGGACCGGCGCCGCCGGCGTACGTGTTTCGCGTGTATTGTTGTCTCGATCGCACTTCGGTCTAGGTACGTCTCCATCTTTGTTGTTCATTAGGTAGGTATATTGCAAAAGATTGGAAATAACGTGTCTTTGCGTTTAGTTATAACACAACACAGGCCATTTGTTGAGTTAGTACAGGGAGAACGTGCCGTATCTACAGAATTTTACTTATATCTATGACCTACCTACATTTGGTATCTAACTCCTGATTATATGTTTTTCATGTCAAATTAGTCTCGATTTAATGTTTAGAATATATTAGATTTAGTTGAGAATAGAGCAAACCCGATGTTGCAGGCGTCCATACTAAGTAGATATTTTTTATTGTGCCACACTAGATATAGTTAGTATTAACTTCATTTTTAATTGTTTTATTTATTGATGGTGCAATAAAGAAATAATCTATGTATCTATCTGTCCATAGTCTGCGGTAACCGATTTACATCAGGCGTGTTGCATGCTCCATTGCCGCTTTGGTGGTATAATTTTTTAATTTTTTACAATACCTATAGTAGAAATATAGTAAATATTATTGAACATATTATGTTAGTTAACGTATAAGTGTACGTATATGTATAAAAGCACATTTTATTTACAGAGTTATTATACCTAATCAAAATAGAAAAGTTATTAAATCTTTTACAAAAAAACATCGAAGCAGATCAAACAGAAAAAAAAACAACAATTTCCATTATCCTCGCAGAGCAGAGTGGTAATTAGTTCCTCTTTAACCTATCAAAAGGCTGTTGAACAATGCGACACTAGCGCACCTAGCGGCATAGACAACAAACTAGTTTACTTCTGAAACTTTCACTTGGATTACATTCTGATTGTGATGTCATGTACATTCAAGTTTTTTCTTTTGGGGATTTTAGTTTTATTTTATTTATTTATTTTATTTTTATTTCTTAGGGATAACAAATAATCATACTTTAATAATAACAGATTATCTTAAGTAAACTAAATAGTTACAAAGGAAAGAAAGGAAGGAAGGGGAAGTTAGTGAACTTATATAGTAGGACTTTTAGCATTTATATAAAGAATATTATAGCTAACTTTTGTTAATGTATTCTTACCAAACATCTTATGAATAAGGCGGGGCCGAGCGGTTTGCTATAAATAACAGCGCGCACCTGGACTCGTTTTCACTCTGCGCGTGGCGTTCGGCGGTGACGGTTGTGCTCAGGAACAATAAGTGTACCAAGTAATTTTGTATGTAGATAAATGATTGTTTAGTTGATTAGGTAAATTTATATTGTCTTTTTAAAAAATTAAATTGGTGTTTGAATTGTAAAATCAGAAGTGGGATAGATTTGGGCTATATGCGCATTTCTATCCCGCCCTTTACTTTTGCTTTAGTCCATCCGACCTAATTTTTGTTTTGCCACGTAGATTCTGGTGTGATTTTAGGTTAGTGTTACCTACACGTGGTGATTATTATTTGGGGTAAGTCCGATTTATTTTCAAGAGTGAGAAATTTATGTCAAGTGATACACGTGGTGTTTATTATTTCGGGTAGATCCGATTTATTTTCAAGTGAATTACGTTATCATGTCAGGGAGGTCTGGTAGGTCGAGGGAACGTGATTCTGTTCACAGGCCACGTCGTTCAAGAACAAAATCACGTGGTCGTAGGGCCCGTGAACATCATAGTAGCCCTAAAAATCGCAATAATCCTTCGGCTAGTGCGGAGATTCGTTCCGCAGACCGAAGAAATATATTGACTAGGCATCGTGAAACTACACGAACGCCGTCCGCCAGTCCACGTAGGTCTCGTGATAGCTCCCCCGATCGAGGGAATAGCTCACGCAACGAGATTTTAGATCGTATTCTTTTGAGATTGGACGCTATCGAAGATAGGGTAATAGCATCTCCGTCGCAACCTGAAACCGAACGCCACGCGTCATTGGGTCATCCACCGGTTTCGTCAACTCCAGTTGGAGAACAAACCACGGGGTTGTCGATACCGACGGATGTAACATTAGTTTCGGACAACGTGCCGACCAGGTCTAGCGTTGGGGATGAGGCTAATAGGTTTATGGGGGTACTTGCGAAACTGATAGATTCAAAACCTAAGCATTTTTATGTATCGCCCTTTGACCCTAGTGTTCATGACTTCGATTTGTGGTGCGCTGAGGTTGATCAAGGTAAAATTATAAATAACTGGGACGATCGTGAGTGTCTTGGGCGAGTAGGTGGCTGTTTACGCGGGGATGCCAAAACATGGCTAAGCGAATGGGTATCAAGTGACAGGTCATGGAGTAATTTCAAAGCCGAATTTCGGTCACTATGCCCACGGGAAGTTGATGTAGCTTCAGTTTTATACGATGTGATGAGCAAAACCTCTAATGATTTCTCTACCTACGCCGAATATGCGCGTAAGTCTCTCTTGAGATTGAATATAGTGAAAGGTCTTTCCGATGAGTTAAAAACCGCCATTGTCATTAGAGGCATTGGTGATCCCCACGTTAAGGCAGCAGCCACAAATGCTAAACTTTCGTCAAAAGATTTAGTCGAATTCGTATCAATCTATACGAAACCAAAATTGCCCAACAAATCAGATAGCACTCAACGTACTCAGGCTCATTCTCAAAAACGCGATCATTCAAAGAGCGATAGGAACGTAAAATGTCACCAATGTGGGCAATTAGGTCATAGGCAGTGGTTTTGTCCAAAGAAACCCAAAACTGAAGCAAAGCCTTCCCATCAGGAATCTGCTGCTTCTAAAACTAACTCCACTCAGGCAGGTTATAAGGACAGGTCTAGCAGGCAGTGCACTTTTTGCAAACGCAAGGGACATTTAGTTGAAACTTGCTTCCAGAAGCAGCGATCAGATGCGAACAATAATAAGAAAACCAATGACTCGAATTTTCCTTCAGAATCGAGTCCCAGCACAAAAACTTAATATCAGCTATAGTTCAAAATGTACCCGTTGATATTATGATTGACAGCGGGTCAGATATTTCACTAATTTCTGAGTCTATTTTGAAACGTTTTTCGTTTAATAAGATTCCCACTTACAGATTGATGAGAGGTATAGGTAGCCAGGAAGTTGAATCAACCTCTTACATATCAACAATTTTGGAATTTCCTGAGGTTTCACTAGAAGTAGACTTGTACGTAGTACCACCTCATTGTATTAATGCTTCAATTTTGATTGGTACAGATATTTTGAATCGGAAAGGAATAACGTATATTCGAACTAACACAGAGCAGAAGCTAATTCGGTCTGATAGCCCTTCTTTAGTGCAACAAGTTGCTACTGTAGGCACGGATTCGATTAAAACATCGCTAGCAGGTGAAAATAGGGAACGCTTACTGGACATAATTAATGAGTTTTCTGGTTCTTTCATTACTGGCACAGCAACTTCCACGGTAAATACAGGCAGTATGGAGATTAAATTGACAACAAATGCACCGATAAGTCAACGTCCATACAAGCTTTCTGTAGATGAAAAGAATAGGGTTCGTGTAATAATTAATGACTTACTTAGTAAAGGGATCATCCGTGAATCTCAATCAGCATACGCAAGTCCTGTCATTCTTGTCAAAAAGAAAGATGGGAGTGACAGGATGTGCGTCGATTATAGGGCCCTTAATGCGATAACTGTTAAGGAGAGGTATCCGTTACCTCTCATAGACGATCATATAGACAAGTTAGGGAGCTTTAAGCTATTTACGAGTCTTGATATGGCCACGGGGTTTCATCAACTACCACTTAAAGATGATGATTCGATCAGTAAAACAGCTTTTGTTACCCCGGAGGCTCATTTAGAATTTGTAAAAATGCCCTACGGGTTAACAAATGCTCCTGTAGTCTATCAGAGGGTCATAACCAAGACGTTAAAACGATTTATTGATGCTGGCACGGTACTTACTTATATTGATGACGTCTTGATCATGTCCAATACAGTTGAGGAAGGTTTGAGCATATTGCGTGAAGTACTGCAAGTACTGACAGATGCAGGTTTTTCAATAAACTTAAAGAAGTGTAGGTTTCTAGATCCAGAGATTGAATATTTAGGAAGACTTATTGGGCATGGTCAGGTGCGGCCGAGCCCATGTAAGGTAGAGTGTCTGTTAAACTCGTCCAAACCTACTAATGTAAAAGAGATTCGACAATTCTTAGGTCTAGCAGGCTATTTCCGGCGCTATATTTCAGGATATGCTTCTAAGACGTCTTGTATAGCTAGACTGCTTAGAAAAGGTGAACCTTTTGTTTGGGGCTCAGAACAAGATAAGGCTAGGGAATATATTTTACAATGTCTGACAAACGAACCAGTTTTAGCGATCTTTGACCCCAGTTTGCCTACGGAACTCCACACGGATGCTAGTGCTATAGGATTGGGTGCAGTTTTACTCCAGGAGCATTCCGGTAAGAAAAAGAGAGTCGTTGCTTATTTCAGTAAATCCACTCAAGGGGCTGAATCCAGATATCATAGCTACGAGCTTGAGACGCTAGCAGTTGTTCGAGCACTCCAGCATTTCCGTCATTATTTGATTGGTGTCAATTTTAAAATAGTGACGGATTGCAATTCTTTAAAGTTAACAGAACGAAAAAGAGACCTGCTGCCTCGCGTCGCACGCTGGTGGGTATATCTACAGGATTTTCAGTTTACTTTAGAATACAGAAAAGGGTGTTTAATGCAACATGCTGACTTTCTGAGCCGGAATCCTCCTGCAGACGTCTCACACATTCGAAACCCCAATAACTGGGCTAAGATCGCTCAAACTGCAGATGAAGAATCGCAAGATCTAATGTCAAAGCTAAGAGAAGGACAGTTAGATACTACTAGGTATGTAATTAAAAATGATTTGTTATATTACAAGTACTTGTCAACTGGTGAGGAGCCCCGATACCTGTGTTTTATTCCAAAAGGTCATAGACTCAGTTTGTTGAGGGTGTTTCATGATGACCATGAACATATTGGTATCGATAGAACAATAGATTTAATTTTACGACATTTCTGGTTTCCTAGTCTACGTCAGTTTGTAAGAAAATACGTAAGTCATTGCCTTATTTGTTTATCTCATAAAAAGGTACCTAGGGCTTCTCAGCTACCGATAGAATCTTGGACAAAGCCCGAGATCCCGTTTAATGTCATACACACTGATGTCCTCGGACCACTTCCTGAATCCAATGGGTTTAAGTATGTTCTTATCATAATTGATGCTTTTTCCAAATATAGTCTTTTGTACTCATTATATAGACAGGATGCAGACGAACTCAAGCGAGTATTTTCTAACGCTGTATCGCTATTTGGAACTCCAGCTACGATTGTGTGCGACCGTGGCAGAATGTACGAGAGTACCGCGTTTAAAGACTGGGTGGACGACCTTGGTTGCTCTTTACATTTCATTACCCCAGGTATGCATCGTGAAAATGGTCAGGTAGAGAGATACTGTAGGACGGTCCTTAACATGCTGCGCATTGAGGTTGGTAATAAGGGGTCAGAGTGGTCAAGTGTACTCTGGAAGGTTCAACTGACTCTAAATATAACACGACAAGCTACTGTTCAAACGTCACCCCTACAGCTACTAGTGGGTTTGGATGCTGCTACCCCAGTCATCAGGTCTTTGGTGCGCGATGTAGCGCTAGATAGTCCCCATCCAAACAGAGAGGCTCTTTTAACACTTCGAAGACAGCGTGCTACTGAGCTACTAAATGCTAATCAACAACGCCAAGACGAATATGTAAATAAGGGACGAAGACAACCACGAGTTTTTAATGTTGGTGATCTTGTCTTTGTTAGCAAGGTGTCTCAAAGCACAGGGAAGTTGGACTCCGGCATGCGTGGCCCATACAAGGTCGTGCGCGTCTTACCTCACCATCGCTACAAACTTGAACTGATGGCAGGGTCTTATGGCAAACAGACGGAGTCAGCTGCTGAGCATATGGTGCTATGGCGTGGTGAATGGACGCCGGACACTTGCAGAGCCTTCTTTGGGAACGGTTAGTGAATAGACATCGTATGAACATGCAACGAGCTCTATGTCACCTTTTGTGAATGGCTTCGGCTGTGTCACCTTTTGTGAATGGCTTCGGCTGTGTCACCTTTTGTGAATGGCTTCGGCTGTGTCACCTTTTGTGAATGGCTTCGGCTGTGTCACCTTTTGTGAATGGCTTCGGTTGTGTCACCTTTTGTGAATGGCGAAAGCTATGTCACCTCTGTGAGAGACTCTAGTTGGCTATGTTAATGTTTTATGAGCCGTGTGTGAATTTCACATGGACATTAATGGCTAATGTGGGTTATTTCACCTTTACTACTCATAAGGGGTGTATTATGGGAGATTGGAGTCCGGAATTCAATCACCTGGAATACACTTCCCTCCTTCTTGTTTTGTTTTCCTAATAGTTGGTTATACAACTGAGGTTACGTTATGCATTTGCTCACAATGTTCAGTATAGTTGCTTGTAACGGCCGGAGTGCACACTTGCCTTCATAAGCTTATTTTCGTGATATCTAAACCTCTTTTACAAGAAGCTTAGTTGAAGTAACCTCAGTTGCCAACCAGGCTGATTGAATAAAATTGTTCATATTATTTTTGATTGCAGATAACCAAAATGATGATGATGACAACCAAAATGTTAACAATGACCGGACCAATGATGACAATGACCAAGATGATACCACGAGCATAGCCAAGGAGATCGTTGAGGACAACTCACAGCCAGGAACGGCCGTCTTACCAAACATCTTATGAATAAGGCGGGGCCGAGCGGTTTGCTATAAATAACAGCGCGCACCTGGACTCGTTTTCACTCTGCGCGTGGCGTTCGGCGGTGACGGTTGTGCTCAGGAACAATAAGTGTACCAAGTAATTTTGTATGTAGATAAATGATTGTTTAGTTGATAAGGTAAATTTATATTGTCTTTTTAAAAAATTAAATTGGTGTTTGAATTGTAAAAGTATATTATTGTCTCTTTTGAACGTCACTGAACAAAACATTTTACTCGAAGATCTATTTAAGTAAACAAATCTAGATGGCGTTTGTAAATTTGACACATTCATGATTTCAAAATGAGATATGATTACATCAGTTTTTGTCATCATGTAGGTGAATATAACGACATTGTAAAATCCATTCTAAATCTGGCGCTGTGGATTCATATTCCACTGTAAGGTAAAACTAGTGACGTCAGAGATATAGACCGGTAATTGGCATTGGTGTGATCCTACAATTGAGGGGAATGCAATAAAAACTTACAATGGGCAAAAAGTGGCAACTTGAAGCCACTTGGTGTTGCCAACGCTAATTAAGGTGTTGCTGTACTGCCAATTATAACTTTGTCGTTGTCACTACAACTACCCATCTAGGCTGGATAAGTAGGTATGTATGTGTTTTTTATTTATTTAAATAATATTTTTCCACTTTCCGGAATTTTTACAGATACCTTGTTACCCGTCGTATTATTTGCGTTCCTCCCTTTTATAATTCAACAATACTTCGACTAACAGTAAGGAAAATAAATTATAAAAAAAAATGATTTTGCAAAACCTGCCAGTTTTATTCTTGTGTCGACTTTTTCTTGACCACAGATACCCTTGTTTAGTTTCTTACCCAAATATTATTTTTTAATTGAATCCCCCAAAAACTGTATGGCAATAACATCTATTATCATCACACCACAGAAATAGATTTAATTCCGTGCATCACACTAATACACTCGAGAGCAATGAATCCGGGTCACTCAAAGAATCCAAAAAATCTCGGAAAGTAAGAATGCTAGGTTAATGCAATAAATTGAAATAATTGAATCAAAATTTATGCTCTACAAGCACGATGGAAGACACAGAGTGTATAGAAGACCAGGGGAAAGATTCAAGCAAGCATGCATCGAAGAAAAAGTAGCCTACGGTGGTGGGTCTGTACTTGTGTGGGCCGGAATTTCCTCTGAAAGTCGCACAGAGCTGGTGATCATAGAAAACGGCTCTTTAACTAGCGTAAGATATGTGGAAGAAATCCTCAACGAACACGTTGGTCCATTTATGGTCAATTTGGGTGAGGATGCTATATTTATGCATGACAATGCCCGACCTCATACAGGTAGGATTGTGAATGACTACCTTCAAGAGATGAACATTACTTGTATGGAGTGGCCAGCGCGCAGCCCGGATATCAACCCGATCGAGCATGCTTGGGACGAGCTAGGGAGATGCGTAAAACAACGAAACCCTCCCCCAATCACACTTCCTGAGCTCAAAATTGCTCTCACAGAGGAATGGGAGAATATTGCCCAAAATCGTATAAGGAACTTGGTGTACAGCATGCCAAACCGCGTAAACGCAGTAATGGAAGCACGAGGAGGTAATACGAAGTATTGAAATTCAAGAAAATCGTCATAAAGTTCAAAAATTTCATGTTTCCTATTTTTGTTTTAAGGAGAGATCAGCAGTTTTTTTTCTTTATGTAATTTTGTGTAAATAAAAGGTATGGTGACTCATATTTTTTTAACTTTCATTTAAGGAGTATTAAATTGTCTATTAAATACAATTTATTGCATTAACCTAGCATTCTTACTTTCCGAGATTTTTTGGATTCTTTGAGTGACCCGGATTCATTGCTCTCGAGTGTATTATAAATGCGAAAGTTTGGATGGATGAATGGATGGATGTTTGTTACCTCTTCACGCCAAAACTACTGAACGGATCGGGCTGAAATTTTGCGTAGAGTTAATTCTAATCCTGGAATCAAACATAGGATACTTTTTATCCCATAAATCAGTTCCTATGGGATAGAAATTACCTTGAAACGTTTTTAGAAACAACGCGTGCGAAGCCGCGGGCAGAAGCTAGTATTCTATAAAATAGCTTGATTTGAACCTTCTGCTTTCAATTATATACTAAATACATAATTTTTGACATTGAATAGGTGAAACCACCGTTGCTTGGCTATCGTTTATTCCGGTCTGTGCACAAGAAGAAGTAATGAATCTACCCCCAATACTAGTGGGTAACTTGTAGGAACTACCTGCATACATTACAGATTTTATTTATGGCTATAAGTAGAAAAGTAAGAAAATACACGTGTTGCCAGCAACAAAGAAGCTAAGTCAAGTAAACAAACAGAGAGTAAGACTTTAGCAAATTTACATTTTATTTTATTATTTACATTTTCTAGAGATAGTCCTACTGGTAGGGCTACGGGAAAAGTAGGACTCTCGGTAGGACCACGGGTAACAAACGAATTATTTACTAGGCCAACAAGGCTCCCATGCGTCTTGTTAATACAAATATTCAAAAGCACTATCTAGAAACAGTCTGTTGTGCATTAAGCACAAATTTAGATTACAAGAGCGACGTCTTTGCCAAATGTTTTAACTCAAATCCTAGGGAATGGTGCCGGAGATAGGGAGCCGATTTATTACATCAAAAAGTTTTAACTTTCATTACCGATGTAAGCGGGTTAACTACGAACCTTATTTGTGTTGGAAGAACAACGTATAAATGGTTTTAACTTTGATTTCAGGATAAGATATGGGTGAAACTAATCGCTTAACTATACCATTATATCTATGTATATAAACTATTGCTTAAAATAACCCGCCTTGCCGAGTAAAAGAAGTCCACATATACCTACTACAGATATCAAGGCAAGGCGGTGCGAATTTTTTTTTATTCCTTTGTTCAACGTTAGCTACTGTGACGTTAGTGTCGCTTCTTCTTAGTAAACTGTTTTTTTTCTGAGCCTAAAAAAACATGCACTTAGCAAAAAAATGTTTGGAATTGAAAAACAGGAAAATACACAAAAAAATAATTTCATACTTTTAATTGCAGAAAAGTTTAGCCGCCTAAAGATATTTCACACTTAGAAAATTGAAAATCGGTCTACCCGTCGTTTTCATGGCCTCTCTCCATTCAAAGGTTACGTTTCTGTATGTAGTCCTTCCTTCCTTCCTAGTAAGATAAAAATAATACCGTGGGCTCTTGACTTAACTGTAAATGGTAAGCTAAGCTCGTATCTAAGTAACAGCGTCCATCGGCCAATAGCGAGGCGGTCGTTAGTATGTTAATGCACTACTGTTAACATTACGCAGTTGTCACTAAAATAAATAATTTTCTTTCCATAGGCATTATAACATGTAATTAATAGAAATTAATAAAAACCCCACTCCGTCCGGCTTTTCACTTTTAATGCCACAATTTGGAAAAGTGACTTGATATACAAAATGTAGCTAAAAATCATATAGGAGTCCAGGCGAGTATTTTCATACCTCATTTATCAAAACAGCTTCACCTATTTGAAAGCCTTAATGTATTATAAACCACTAAGAAAGACTCGTAAAACATAACCCGCCTTGTCAGATAAAAAGCCTTCACCCACTAGTTATGGGGACAAAATGGTGAGAATTTTTGCTAATTCTTTTGTTTAACGTGAGTAGCGTAGCTTTTATCTTCCAGAATGCTTATTTAGCGTTAAATAGAAAAAAAGAACACTTGGAAAACACCAAAAAATATTCGGCATTGGAAAACGGGCAAATACACCAAAAAAAATAACGAGAGTATAGTTTTAATTACAAAAAAGTTACAAAAATTGAAAATTGGTCATTTTCGTGGCCCCTCTTCATTCAAAGGTTACGATTCTGTATGTTCCTAGTAAGGTGGAAATATTACCGCGGGCTCTTGACTCAACTGTAAATGGTAAGCTAAGCTCGTATCTAAGTAACAGCGTCCGTCGGCCAATAACGAGGCAAATGGTCGTTTGTATGTTAATGCCAATTCTGCACTACTGTTTACATTACACAAAAGTCAGTAAAATAAATAATAACCTACTTTTATAACTACTCTATGGTCTGTATTATGAAAGCAAGATTTAGTCATAGATTTGGGTATGCTTGAGTGACACTTAAGAAATATACTCAAGCATTGATCGATGACTGAGCAAGATTTCTTAATGGTGGTTATCTTTTTAAGTTTATCTTTTTAAGTTCATTTATGTTCCCTTTTCTTATTATGTTATTGTCAAGATCTGCATATAAGTTTTGTAGTGTAAGTAAGTACTTAAGATTTTGTGCAATAAAGAATTAGTATTATTATTTTTATAATGCGGACCTTAGTTTATATTATCATACGTGTACTTAGTATGTAGGTAAGTATGTTATTAGTGTGTCATGTGTTCATCTCTGTTTATATTGTAGTTATGAATAATTTATATTTATGTAATGAATAATTAATATAATAGTATGAATAATTTATATTTATGTAATGAATAATTAATAAAATAGTAAGAATAATTAATATTTAGTTATGAATAATAATATCTTTCTATTTCTGTTTTATACTTTTACTGGAATCTTCCCGTGGCTTTGCAGATAACTTCCATTTATTTTTGTATCCTTTAAGCTTCTTCTTTAGGATTAAAGGTAGCCAATGTCCTTCCATAGTATCATGTGGCTCTTGAAAAGTATTTAGGTATATTATGTATTTCAAAAGCTGAAAAGCTTTTCTATTGCCCGATTTCACCAAATCAAAACGCAGGTATCATGGTGTCAAAATAGCGTCACAAGAAACTATTGATTCTATATTTTGAATCCTGTGGACCTCGCGGTCCAAAAACCAGCGGTCCGAAGTGTTAATTCTCTTTTATTGGTTGATTCTAATGGATATTTCGTCGTTTTGGTGGAAAAGATAATTATATAGTATAGTATATATTTATATATTCCATAGGTATTTATTAAGTTTATTTAGTCATTATTTTTTTATATATATATTATGTATGTTTATTATAAGTGTATGTATAGATTCATTATTTGTACACTTCCTCTACCTATTCCATCGCCTCTCCTATAACTCTAAGGTTTGCTGGAAAAAAACTCCTTTTCAGGGTTAAGCTCGCCTATGTACATATCCTATTAAATAAGTTCATCGTTTGTATAAATTGTGTACAATAAAGAATTAAAGAAAGAACGAGGACAGGTTTAAATAATAGTCTAGGCCTAAATAATATATTAAAAAATCAAATATGATCGCAAAAATTTTCGACTTCGACGGGACTTGAACCCGCGTCCTCCCCTCAGTACGGGGATGTGATAACCAACTACACCACGAAGTCAAGTGACGTGGGAGTCTTTTTTTTCTTAGAAATTACCCTTAGTGTGGGGTTACGCACTATATTAACAAAAAAACCTTAATATAGAGCCTAGGCCTAAATAAATAGACTACCTGTTCCATTCCTTAGAGGAATCAGTACCAGGTGCGGGCATTGGTGCGAGGCTCAAACGGACAAAGGTCTATCAAATCAGATAAATTACCATGCAATTTAATTTGGTGAATGGTAGTTGGAGATTGATCACTTTGCCGTCCCTTTGAGTGGAAAAAGGTCTGTCCTAAAGTTAACTGCTTCTGAAATTCGAGAAGAACCAATTTAATTGGACCTTTGATACTTATTTCGCAAATAATGATCGGCCAGCGTATACTTGACTGTATTGTTCCCTCAGAGTTGATTTTCATTATGAATTTACTGCATTACCTATTTACGATTTTATAGAACTATGCAGTTTCTAACAGCAGTTTTCACTTTGAAGCGTAAAAGCCCCTGCATTTAAATATTTGTTATAATTTAATGATAATATAGTGGATGTAAAGTTAAAAGTATGTAATAAAAATAAAATAAACAAAATACTGTACTAACTTCAAACTTGCAAAGATAAAGCCCACCGCAATATCCATAAATTACAAAATCCCATGAATCTATTAAAAACTCAACACATTTGTCAACACTTCAATGATAATTTGTCAATATTAACCCTCTAAAACCCATCGATCCATCGCGCCTACTGTTGACAAAACTTTATTACCGAATGGACAATATTACCCCAAAACGGGCAATACGTTTTTGTGACACACCGCTGTTGGCCGAACCATTCAATAGACCGATCTAGTTTTGTGACCCTAAAATGCTGCTTACAAAGGTGACAATGGAACTTGATATACTGGTTTTTGGATTTACGCCGTTGTTATATTATTTAATTTATTATAATAGGGCTTGACGCGCGTGCATGGTAACACATACAACATATTTTTTGATTTTAATATATGAAGATTGTTGGTAATAACTTCGTAATATTATTAACAACAACTTTTGGGTAAATAATGCTAAAGACTGAGAACTTCTCGAAAAATATCCACCGTAAAAAAATGCGAATATCTGGCAATTCAAGTCACATATTTACGAGTACAAGCGCCCTTAAAATGTACTATACAACCAAAAAAACTTAGAAGACCTCCGAAACAAAAGCACGCTTTCGTATTGCAGCTCTCGAGTCCGTCTAGCACTGAACAATAGGTCACCATTGTTACCACCGTCCATTTTAAATGAACAAAATGGCGCCCGTTCCGAATTCAAACATAAAAGGGAAACTCCGCGATTTGAAACAATGCTCTCTAATCCCGAGAAGGGTTAAATGCATGCTATTGGTCAACTGTGCCCTCCCCGTCGCGCTTGTGTGAGCTGAAGTTTTCGCGTTAATGGCTTATTTGCATGAATAAAGTTGGGTGGCTTTTATCCGAATTCTTGATCGATATTTTTAGTTAGAGGAGGTTTATGTTTATTACTGGACAATTGTTAAATTTGATGCTAAAAGACTTTAAAATCGACATAGCTAAATGGTTTTGTTAAATTTCGAGTTATGTTTTATTTAATTGTCCTGCCGAGAAATATGGCGGGCCGAAGAGTAGGTAGCATTCAATGAAATTAAAGTAGAATAGGTTCTTCCAACCAATCATCACTAAAACAATATTCCGAATCCAACTCCGTTACATCTAAATGAGGCAAACTAGTCCAAACTAGTAACTTCTATCATAAAAACAAACAGTCCAAAACTCGAAGACAATTCATCGAACCCGTCAACCGCGACACGGGAATCGCAATCAAAACTTCCCTCCGTGGGTACAATGTACCCCCGCGGCCCACTTTTCTCCCAAAGACCATTATTTGAATGTCTTTCAACCCGTGAGAAGGGTCTAAAACACCCCGGACGCGTGTGCGACTCTGATAATGTAATTAAAACAACACCTTTATTCTCGGGACGGAGTTTTAGTTCAGTGAAACGTGTTCAGCTAATTTGAATTTTACCAAGGAACCTCATTTTCAAATAAGATAACATGTGAAGACTAACACAAGTTGTGAGATAATTGACCAAAAAGACTTTTTTCAAAAGTCGTTTATTTTAGCTTGGTACGAAAATACGATGACGGCACTTTAGGGGTTGATTTAGACCAAATATTCACACTCATTATGCCTTTATAATAGCTTTAAATTAAAAATAAGTCATTTACGCTGTGTGGTTAAACATGCATTCGTGAAATTAAAATGAGAATATGTTAGCAATGCAATGGCTCATTCCTTATAACAAAAAAAGAAAACCGTTCACCTTTCACAAAGAATAATTTAAACACTGGAAACAAAAAGCGCGCGTTAACCCCAGACAAAATATAATCCTTAAACAAAAGACTCTTTCGCATTAACCCGAGAGATTTTGAAACTGAGTTTTCGCAAAATTCGGGGCATTTCGGGTAACATTATACCCGTACATTAGGGCTAAGTGATACCGTCACATTTGTTGGATTAATTCATCATCTGAATTGCTGTGGCCAGACTGATGGCCCGGAACGCCCCCACCCCCTCTTGGGGGGGTTAACTTTCCCGGCCGTTACGTATGGGGTTTTAATTATGCGATGTTTTTGATGGCTTTGAGGTGTGAAGATTTAGAATGAAATTTTAAAATGTTGAGTTATTTTTTCCACTCTACCATCGACATGAATTATTCACCTTGCATTATCTGAATAGGTACCAAAAACTAAAAGCGTAATTAAATTTAAAGAGAATTCAAAATTATAAGCACAGCTTTTATTACATTAACTTATTTTAACTAATTCCCTAGCTAGACGACATAATATGTATAAAGAAATTGTTTTTATTTTTTATTTTGCCCAGCTAGGTATTCTGTTAACAATTTTTAAAGACAATTTTATTTTATCAACAACTAAACAGATCCATGATTAATTTCACTATTAAGAGAATGAACTAAACAACACGCTTTAGTAGGTAAGTCCAGCACTAAAAAGCGTCACTTTAGAAGCGCGCGCGCTTTGCCCTGTGTCCCCCGAATTAGCGCCCGCTCTCCCCGTGGGGCGCCCCCACAGGACAGCAAGTGTAAGGATAAATGGGAGGGCTGGCTCTTCTGGTTAAGTGTAGATTTTCCGAATGCGGTGTTGATGACGGCTCGGTAGGGATTGCGGGGTTAAGTGTAGATTTATCGATAACAGTCACACTAATATTATAAATGCGTAAGTTTGGATGAATGTATGTATAGATGGATGGATGTTTGTTACCTCTTCACGCCAAAACTACTGAACGGATCGGGCTGAAATTTTGCATACAGGTAATTATAATTCTGGAATCAAACATAGGCTACTTTTTGTCCTATAAATCAATTCCCATGGGATAGAAATTACCTTTAAACGTCTATAAAAACAACGCGGGCGAAGCCGCGGGCATACACTAGTGTTTAATAAAACTTTTAAATTCATCATGGTTACTAACACTAAAGTCATTTACAACTATTTACCATGATTTGAGTTTTAAGCTTGCCAATATTTAGAAAAAAAATCTTAATGATGGTATTTATTCCGTTGTAAATGACTTTAAAGTTTTTGACTTCACAAGACGTTTTCGTTTTTTTATTCCATCCTAACAAATAAAAAGGGTATTCGCATTGGAGGTTTTAAAATTAAATAGAACATAAATTTCATGCAAGGAAACTGCTGCTCTTCATACGGTAGATTCCTTTAGTCGGCTCTTACGACATCTTCTGGCTGAGTTTGAAAGTTCTATTGCCTCTGCCACGTCATAAATTTGGTTTAACTTTAAATAAATTTAATGATTCTTGCGATTGCTGTTACAAGGCTATTTTTGTTTCAGATGCTGCAACATCTGAAGTGGATACCCAAAAATTATTGTAAATGCCTTGTATATTGTTTTAATTTTATCAGATCTCCTAGTGAGATGGTTAATAGTTAATATTTAATTATTATTGATAAATAGTTGATTATTTATTATACTCATATGTTTAAAGAAAAAAATAAGCTGACATAAAATAAGCCCATCTAACTTCTGGGTTCACACGCATTATTTCGGGATATATTTGTCGGATTATCGGAGTAGCTTATTATCCAAGTTCAATTAAATTCTACATCTAGGAACGCTTAATTAAAACTTGATTTCTGGTTTGAATATCTAGTAACCGACGAACATGACATGTCTCATCTTACCTCACGAAATATTATATTTATAATAAAGTAGTATTATGGGCATGTCCCATGAGATAAAAGCAATATCAGGGAGAGGCCTGCGTCCTGCAGCCAATATAGGCGGTTGAGGTGGGGTGAGTAAGTACTTAATTAGAATTGAGATTTAAAAACATTTAAAAAAATTACAAGAGATACAAACAATTTTTGATGACCTCTGTAGCGCGGCGGGCGAAGATCCGCCTGTTAAAAAAATAAATTCTTTGGATAATACTAAAATGTCTACCTATGTAATGTATTGTATTCTAAGCCCTGCTCTGGGGGCTGAATAATACTATGTGAACTATCCTGCATTATTTATTTTATTTTTAAGCATTAGTAACTAAGGCATCGTCTTTTTTGAGTCTTAAACTAGTTCTGTTTATTTTAAAATAAACAGAACTAAGAAATATTATCCATCGGCATGGTGAGTGTCTGGCGCAGCGCATTAGCATTGTCAAACAGCGGGGCAGTGCAAACAGCATCTTGGGGACACTTCCGACTTATATTAATATGCAGTTGAGCTTACTCTAGATTGTTCGCAACAGTTAGCAGTTGTCTCAACTGTAAATACTAGTTCCTATTTGGTTCTATTCTTTAATTATAATTTTCATCAACATCGATATTCGTATTTCCTTGCACGTCCCTAATGGCGGCAATTTCCCTAGACCGTTGGACAGCGAGGTTGTAAATACTCGTGTAAAATCGCCCACATTCCCTCCCCGCTTTTGTGTTATATATTTCTTTGTTATTTACCCCGGGCGTTGCGGCGTAGGTTACCTACCTGGCTTTTTATGTTTTGAAACTCTTTGCTAATGGATGTACGAGTGGATGGTGTCCTTTGTTATCCTGGTGTAAGGCACTGAGAGTGCATTGGTGTCATTACTTATGTACCATAAGAATAAGTACCCTTAAGTCATTTACAACGGGATATTTACCATGATTTGATATTCGAGTTTTCCAATATTGTTATTCCGTGATCATGGCGCATGAAACTGTGCCAAAATAGTAACCATGGATTTCAAAGTTTTATTAATAAAATAAATAAATAAATAATGCTGGACAATTCACACAGCATTATCTAGCCCCAAGCTAAGCAGAGCTTGTGTTATGGGTACTAGATAACTGATATACTTAATACAATACACTACATAGATAGATGTTTTTATTATACATAGAAGACATCCAGAACGCCCTGATTAAATGTCTGCAGATCGTACAAGCATTTGTCCCGAGGCGGAAATCGAACCCGCAACCTCCTGCGTCGCAATCAGACCTTCGCCCGCTGCGCCACAGAGGTCGTCATGATTATCCTGAAAATTTTGTCTGAAAATAGTTTAGGATTGCCTCTAATCATACTAATGATAATGTTGAAATAAAAATTGAAATTATAATAACCCAATTTTCCAGCCTTGGATATCCGTCCACTTGGGTGGCAACCGGAAGTGACGCCCGGTAGCATTATGCGTTGAGTTCTGACGAACTACAAACTTAGTGTAACAAAAAAATGTGTATTTTTATTTCAAATTCTATTTTTATTTGTGATATGGGTCCCTAATTTTGTATTTTGTGACAGAAATAAACAAATTTTATTTATTTTAAAAGGAATAAACCTAATTTTTCTGTGAAGGTAGGATGTAAGTACGTTATTATTAGAACCGCTGTTTTATATGTAACAAAGTTTAATTATTGGCATCAAAGTTTCTGTGAGATGTTGAAAGAAAGAACACAATTCATTACTTAGTGGATTTATTATAGTAGTAGACGAAGTAGTGATGTATAATTTTAATTTGACCAGTATAATGTATCTGTTTATTCTATTTATGCTATATTCAATATTGTTCCATTAATCAAATTTGTTCGACTAATGCCAGCATTCTGGGCGCTCTGCCTTCTGGTGGCTTAGATTTTTAAGAAATAGATATAAGGGTATATTCTAGTTGTAATTGTTTTATGTTTAATGTAATTTTCTGCGAGTTAAATAAATATATTTTTTATATACATTACACTGACTAGTTAAACGTGTTAGTATATCTAAAATAATTTTCATTTTATCGTTATTATTATTTAATTAAAGGTAGGTAACTAATGTAATTTGTAAATTGAAATCGGATTTGTTGCTCAATAAATAAATACAAAATTAGGTAGGTATCCTTATTTTTTTTTCTAAATACATAATCGGACCGTTTTGGACAGCACTATCTTTGGGAGACTCCTCTAACTTCAACAACCTGTATTGGTCCACTACTGGACGCAGGCCTCCCCCGTATCTTTGGGAGACTACAGTGTGTAAAATACGGCTGTCATCATCATCATCATCAGCCTATATTAGTCCACTGCTGGACATAGGCCTCCCCTAATGAGCGCCATTGCGCCCTGTCTTCAAATACGGCTGTAAGTGAGGTTAATGTTGTTGAACTATTTATCACAACCTACCTACTTAAGGTAGAATCTAACACCTGTTAACAAAACTAGACTTTTTCACGCGCATTTAGCATATCAAAATTGACAACACTGGTATAAAAGACCCCGAAACGTATCGCAATAAATGCCGATACTCGGCGAGGCAGCTCACGAATCCTGCCGGTTAATTGCTAAGCACAAATGAGCGAGTTACCCCGGTTATTGCCGGCCGACCGACACCTGAGGTAAAGGTGACCGTATACTTGGACAAGTGTAAGAATTTACGGCTATCGATTCGAAAGAATTTACGGCTGGTGGGTACTGGATGCGACCGGTTGATAATATTTAATTTATTCATTATGCTGCATTGATACCTACATACGTATGAACAATTTTTTATTATATTTTATCACATGTAACAAGCGATATCAATAAATCTGAATCTAATACAGCTCTATTATGGTACAATGATCTATCGAGCTAACGTAGAATATAACACTTCATAATAAAAAGTAGATTTACTCAATATCTTCTGATAATCTAACTGATGGACTAAATAGAATAAATTTTTTTTCACCCAGGACTCTCCGCTATGGGCAGATGTTGGATCCGGCAAGGTGAAGACTGGGCGCCATCCATAAGGCAGCCATAGCCATAGGGCATCCATAGCCATAGGGCAGCCATAGCCATCGGGCTATTGCTCGACATTGGCCGAGGTCAATTGACGAGGCCAATGTCTAGCACTAGATTAGCATCGGCTGATGTTGATGATAACACAAATATTCTAGAAACTTGTTAAGACAGATAGAGTACCCAAAGCAATAAGGCAATAACAAAAATACAAAACGTCCAAAGCAAGACTCGACCTGTCTGGCAAACTTCAAATGTACGTCGACTCTTATAACAAAATGTCTCCCTTTCACCTTCTACTTTCGCTTGGATAATCTTATTTTTGCCTTAGCCAAGGTGTTCTAATACATTGCTCCTTCAAATAAGGTTTAAAATTGCTTAGCTGCTGTGCCGGAGTTAAAATGTATTACCTTTTATTGTGATCCTCAACACGGATTAAGAGAGAGCGCGGTTTTGAATTTTGATTCGGATTGTAGCGTTCAACTTGGCTGTTTAAATTAGACCTCTTGCGGATTATGGGCCCTCCCGACTGTAGTTCCAATTGTTGTCCGATAGAGGGGAGTGGGAGGTCTAGGTAGGCTGGTTCTTTCGTAACTATGCACACCTATTTTGCCTATTGCTTTGATTACATTCTACAGAATGGTCTTTAATGAAGATTTTGAACGTTGAAGGCGTGGTTTGGGCTTTTTAGGGACTTAAGCAGGTATTGTTATTTTGAAAGTATGTCTCATTGGGTAGGTTTGTATTACTTAGAAATTATTGTAAAAGGAAACAAAGAAAATTACAATAAAATAACAGAAACAAATTAAAACTAGTGTTTACAATTGAAACAATTGAGCTAACTGCAGACTGCTGCGACTGGTGGTTGTTAGTGTCGACCGATATCGGCACATTTCTGCAGCAGAAGGCGTAAGGGGAAACTCGCGCCTGCCAAGCCGCCGCGCTCGTGTTTTTTGTAGTTATTTATACATGGTGATTAAGAAAATCATCTTATCAAGTTAAAATCTGCGAATTTGCTTAGACATATTAAGTGTCTTTAGTTGACTACCAAAAAAAGTAAAATATCAGTAGTTCGCTAGTCATATTTATAATACATTAAAAAAAGTGGTAGTTTGGAATTTTTTTCTACCGAGTGAAGTTCCTTAGATTTTGTAACTGAATGCGACTTTGACTAGACTAAATTCTTAAGCAATATTTTTTTTTTCAGAATTTTAAACACTATTTTCTAAGTCTCAGACGATTTTAAAAATCAGAAAAGTCCGGCTTCTGTTGGCCTCGTAAGCCTTAAGAAACCATTTTCCGCCTTTTATTTGTAACGAATAACTTCAAACTTATTAATTACTAGGTAATTTGAGGTACCTACCTATTGAGTTCTATTAATAAGTTTAGGTACTAAATAATGTATGTAGAGTATGTAGAGCTGATAATTTAATATTTGATAATTTAAATGCTGTTGTTATAAAAAAAAATGATAACACCAGCATTTAAATTCAATGCCACGTAAATATGGTTTTTTGTAATAGTTTTTGTACGTAAAGCTTTGGCTTACATTATTGTAGGTAGGTCCTTTAAGGATAAGCTGTAAAAAACAACGGTAATCTTATTAGCATCTTTAAGTCCTACAGTTTTACAATAAATGTTTCTGTATTCCGTATTCTGTACGAAGCTCATACGTCATTTTATTTTTGATGGATATTAAAAAAATTATAAAACCAACCGGTTTAAAGTCCAAAACTGGAATTAATTACATCCATGTGGGCATTTATTTGGGCGTTTTAACCCTTCAACGGGTAAAAATGACCTCCCCGACCTTTTTCCCCGTTTTTGTTAAAAACAACCCTACGCGTGCTCATTGTGGGGTAAAAATGTAATTTCTGATAATATTAGTTTTATTATTTATTTTGTAACACATGTCCTCGGCTATTATATTGGTTGTGTTGACGGATTTAAATTTATGGGTTTTGGGAATTTGGTAAAATTTAGAAACAAGCAAGTACTTATCTACATTTTTTTAGAAAAGTTTCTTTTGACGACTTCTGTGGTGCGGTGGGCGAAGGTCCGCCTGCGACGCAGGAGGTTGCGGGTTCGATTCCCGCCTCGGGACAAATATTTGTACAATCTGCAGATATTTGTTCTGGTCGTTTTCTATGTATAATAAAAAATATCTATCTATGTACTCGTATATTATTATGTATATCAGTTATCTAGTACCCATAACACAAGCTTTGCTTACCTTGGGGCTAGATAATGCTGTGTGAATTGTCCAGCATTATTTATTTATTTATTTTACTTAGAACTATTAAAATCAAAGGACTCCAAGTATATCGTACCTATATCAATACATCGTACTTAGTAACGTAGAAAAAAACTTACCAAAAATTAAACCCTCCAAAAACTATCGTAATTTTTTTTCGCAACCATCTCTAGTGATTCCTATTCTAATATACTTGTTATTATTGCAAACTGGTTTTTCCTGAAACGACCCTTAACTTGCAAAATGCAACGGGCAAATAAATGCATTGTCCGAAGCAGATGGGCAAAATTATAATGGCGAGCAAAATCAATGGAGAATAAATGGCGGGAAGGGTCTAACTGTCTGCCCACTACACCAGCTGGTATTCAATTGATTGTTTTTCATTTATTTACGTTATACTAGCGTCTGCCCGCGGCTTCGCACGCGTACTTTCGATATAAGAAGTAGCCTATTATCTAAGTTAAGCTTTGTTCTAGGCGTATGCCAAATTTCATCTTTATCAGTTCTGTAGTTTGGAGATCTTAGGTAACAAAAATTTCACATTTCAGAAACTTTCGCATATAAAATATTATTAGGATAGGATAGTATATTATTAACTAATTTAATCTACAGCTAACATAAACCGTATTTCGGTTTGTCCGTAAGTCCGTAAGCCTCAATAACTCTGATATTAGAATAAAGTATGAAAATGAAACGAAAATGTTTATTTTGGAACAACAAATACTAAACACTAGTTTCTGTCCGTGGCTTTGATCGCGTTGTTTGTATGGAAATATTTAAAGGTTATTTCTATCTTATGGGAACTGTTTTATGGAATAAAGAGTTTCTGAACATGTGTGACTCTAAATGATTTTCTTTTTTTTATTATACTTACCTAGTATCCATAAAACAAGCTCTAGATGATTTTGTATGAATTGTCCAGCATTAATGCTCTACTGTGTATGAACCACTAGATTACGATCGTAAACTAGAATTGAAAAATTAAAAAGAATTAGCACGCTGAAGTGGCAGTGGGCCGGCCAAGTAATGCAAAGAACTGACAACCGATGGGGTAAAGGTGTTCTTGAGTGGAGACCGCGACTAGGCAAACGTGGTGTAGGACGCCCTCCAGCCAGGTGGGATGATGACCTGCGAAAGACTGCTGGCAGATGCTGGATGCGGCAAGCTGAGGACAGGGCGCTATGGCGCTCATTAGAGAAGGCCTATGTCCAGGCAGTGGACTAATATAGGCTGATGATGATGATGATGATGATGAACCAAAAATAACCATGACTATAAAAACGAAATTATAATAATAATAAATGCTAGACAATTCACACAGCATTATCCCCAAGCTACGCAGAGCTTGTGTTATGGGTACTAGATAACTGATATACGATAGATATTTTTTTAGTATACATAGAAAACATCCAGAACGCAAATATAGGTAGCTACTCCGATTATGTCATCCTTCAACACTGAAACTTCTAAACTAGGCTCTGTTCAATATACTCGTGATAACAAGAATACCTTTTCTATATCTTGGGTACATACAAGCCGTAGCATAGACATCTATGCTTTGGCTTTACAAAACACAATCAGATAACGAGTATTTCATATTCCTCAATATCTACTCGAATGGATACCTCTTCTCAGGGTAGATGTATCGCTCACGCAACGAAAAACTTTACACTACCACTCTAGCTCCACCGGTCAATAAAAATAACATTCCAATCCCTTTACACCCTTATTCCCCTCCATGACCACTGTCCACCTGTGGGCGTGGCCTAAATGACCGAAACTGCCCATTGGTCAAATAAAATGATGCCCAATATGTCTACGGTAACTCCAATTAGAAGGGTACGGAAATGTGAAGGGGAAAAAAGGTCCAGTTGAATTCTTGTTGGACAGCGATGTGGAAATTATTGTATGAATGAATATTGGATTCTGGTTGGATACTGGATTCTGGTTTCGAATAGCGTATATTTTATTTGGTCGAATAAATTTGACAGGTACATATTAGAGCTTTAAGGAGATATCACCGTAGGGGTAGTGGCGAGCAATTTTTTGGCTTTTGGTCAGGAAATGTAAAGTAATGGTGTCTGTCGATTCGGTTCTAGGGATAACTAAACAAATTTTTCGACACCGCTTTGTGCAAAAAACAGGTAGCCTATATTTTTTTTATACATAAAAAATACTGCGAGTTTTTCAGTGCTATCAAATTGTTTTTGCACTATCCGAAGTGCGTAGTGTTGATAGTTTTGAGTAGCCATCCCAGGATCAGTTTGTAATATTTGTGTTGTGCCATTTGTGGAAAAATATATAATGCATTAGGTTATTTACCAAAGAGCTACGACTCTGGCTGCATAGCAAAAATATTATAAAAAAAATCTTACCAAACTTCTTGTAGAGTCCACAGGTGATCGGAATGCTGGCTTTTATTTCGGTCAACGAATTAGCATTGCCAGTCAACGTGGCAATGCTGCTAGCATTCTGGGCACTCTGCCTTCTGCTTAGATTTTTAAGAAATAGATAAACTTACTTGTATATACTAGTTGTTATTGTTTTATTCTGTTAATGTAATGTTCTATGTGCTAAATAAATATATCTCAATAAAAAAAAACTATAAACCGACACCGATTATCTCTAAAATGGTTTCAATATACATTATAATTATTTCTTACTAGCTGACTTATGTTAAAATTATATAAAGAAAATTACAGTTAAAGAATAGAAACCAATTAGAACTAGTATTTACAATTGAAATTACTTAATTATAATGATAAATCGTAATCTGTGTCAAAATAATAATTTGCTATACCTACCTATACTAAGAGTGTATGTACTGACCTGAGCTACCTATCTATTACATAATATCTGCAATGAAAAACAAAAAAAAAAAAAAATTGAATTTATTAACAGTAACTATAACACTATAATTAGTAATACATTATTTCAATTATTTAAAATCAATTGAAGCTAAGGAAAAACTTTTAAAAAAGTAGGATTTGATGAAGAATCAACTAATATTTTCCGTGGAGTTGAATATTAACTGCGACACGAGCGCCATCTTTTGATTTTATAGATCCATCGATTTATTCATCGCGAGCGCCATCTCTTAAAGGCTGGTAGAACTTGACATTAAGAAAGCTTCGTAAATCTAAGAATTATAATCCTATTGGACTGGTTTCGTTTATATTCCTACTAGAGTAGTAAAAGTCGTACAGTCAACAAAAAAATATATTGATAAAATGAAAAATTTCATTAAAGGTTTATTCATTGTATTCGCTTTATTTAATTACTGTATTTCTTTATAAAAGGGACCTTTTTTAAATTTCTTTTCGACCGATGACCAACGTACAATATTCAAACTGTAAGAACTGTAAGAACTGCAAGTAATGTAGGTATTTATTTTTAAATTCGATTGGTTGGATTGGATAATCTCTAAAAATATTAGTCCGATAAAAAATACTCTTTTGATTTGCTTCTGTATCTCTTAATTTTAAAGGCTACCTATGTTACCTGCGTTAATATTAACTACGTGAACAAATAAGTATCTCGGCGTATTCGTAAAATAACGCGTTTTTCTTTTTTTATCATGTTATCAATAAAAAATATTAGCTATTGGAATAAAATATAACATTTATTAAAATAATCGTCAAATAATTTCATTCAGTTATCACAAAAAGTAAATCACAAATGCGAACTTTTACACTTGAAGCTTTTTGTTACTTCTGCTACTCACTACTAGATGGCGCTGCACGTTGCTAGTAGCCTTTCCATTTCGTAGACACTCGTAGCGGTCGGCGGGTGGGAAGGAAGGAGCTATGCGTGTGTGTGTGTGTGCCTGTGTCTGAGTAGAACTTGTACAAGTTTGCAATGGATTCATTTGCAGTGCTAATCGTGTTTTATTTGGATTATCATCATCATCATCACCATTATCATTCATTATCATCGCAGCCTGACTGTCTGCTAATTGATATCGTAGGTGCTTTTATTTACCTACCTATTTAAAACAGGGTTTTATTTTGTAAAGACCTCTTGCCTGATTGCCTGATTTGAAACATTTTTTTAATGTCTTTTTTGTTAAAAGGACTAATTCTGACGAACTTCTTTTCTTAGTTTTTCCATTATTATCCAGAGTAAATATAATCTAATTTAATTTAATAATATAATTAATAGAAATTATACGCAAAGTGCACCCAATTTACTCTGATTAGCGATCTAAATAAAAAAATGGAAAATAGTAGAGTAGTAATAATAATACTACTCTACTAATTTACAATTTCATAATGACTGGTTGGATGGTTTTTTTTTTCATTACTGCTAACCTACCAACTTCCTCCATTATGGTGAATCATACAATATGTACTAGTATTGTCCATGGTTATATACGCACTTTTTGCGTAAAAGTTAGCCTAGGAACACGTTTTTCAAGACTTTACTCAAACTTTGAAAGCATTTACGACTTTGAAAGCATTTGACGACCTCTGTGGCGCAGCGGGCGAAGGTCTGCCTGCGACGCAGGAGGTTGCGGGTTCGATTCCCGCCTCGGGACAAATGTTTGTACGATCTGCAGACATTTGTCCAGGGCGTTCTGGATGTTTTCTATGTATAATAAAAAATATCTATCTATGTAGTGTATTGTATTAAGTATATCAGTTATCTAGTACCCATAACACAAGCTCTGCTTAGCTTGGGGCTAGATAATGCTGTGTGACTTGTCCAGCATTATTTATTTATTATTTATTTATTTAGTTCCGAAATGCTTTCAAAATTTGAATAAAGTAAGTTAATACCTACTACTTTATCTGAATCTTTATTTGAATCTTTCAAAAACGCACCTTCCAATATAACTGTATCTTACGGAAGAGCGGAACCCTCTAACACTATCTCTATACTTAAAAGAGGGTTCCAAACCCATGATAAGTAAATTAATTTAAGTTTACTTTATAAATATTTGTATATATTTGTATACTTTACTCTAACTTTGCAAGCAATAACGTATACCTAGTCTACTAACTAATGTAGAGAAAAATACAAATCCTATAATTCTAAACTTTCAACTCCTTTGTGTGATTTCGTAGCTGCTACGGCGTAGCAATTATGTAAGTGCAAATATAAAAAAAATGCTTATTTTGTTACATTTTATCTCTTTGTTCCTATGCGTATATGCATATTTTATGCAGTTGAGCTACCTGTAAACTGTTTGTAACAGTCTGCAGTAAGCTCAATTGTTTCAATTTTAAATACTAGTATAACTTTCTTTGTGAATAAAGGCTACTACTTTGTTCCTGAATCTATTGTAAAAACTTTAGATTGTGTGGGTCGGAATCATTTTATTGTATCTTCTTGAATAAACACATAACTGGCATATTTATAAGTTGGCCTACATCCAATTTAACCGACTTCACAAAAAGAGGAGGGTCTATCTTCGGCTGTTTATATTTTTAAGTATGTTTGTCGAATTCTCCGTCAGTGGAGAATGGTCCCGAGGAACCACCCATAAAATTTTTATTCCCGAGAGATTAGTATAGGTTTTTAGTTTTTTGAAACCATTCAGATTAATCTTTGATAATTCATCAAAGAATATAATCTTTTCAATTGTATAAGCTAATGAACAACCTACCGATTTACTATTGTTTTGCAATGTTTTTTAAGGGCCTTCAAAAAAAAAAACTTACTAATTTAAAACGTGGAAGAGCGAAATCACCTATAACAATTGTTCCATATTACTTGAAAGGTGTTTTCATCTATGAATAGGGTCTATGTATCTTTTACTACTGAATAAAGCATTATTATTTTTACCGATGATACCTAACAACTTCAACAATGATATTTATGCAAGGGTAATCAATTAAACACCTTAGTTTATTTAACAAATCATGGATATTTATTGAAATAAAAATAATAAAAATGAAAAATAATAAAAACAGTTCATCTTTCACATATTTACTTACATACACAATAAAATTTGTCTTAGTTTTTTTATTCATTCTGTGTCTTTTCATCTGTCTGTACATTTAAATTATTTAGAAAAACAATTTTCGTAATTTAAAATTTTTAAATGGTTTATATCAAATTTTGTATTGCATTTTTATTACAATATATTTTTCATCATATTATAGTAAAATGAGCATTGGCTAGTATAATATTGAAAAATATTTAAATAAAAATATGAATTCAGAGCATAGGTCCTGTCTAAGTAAAACAAACTGTACAGCCTTAAACGTTTCTCCGTAATTTTACTTTGAGAGGCCCTAAGCTTGGTACAGACAAGATTTTGAGACCACAAAATATATCTATAATTTACTTAAATTATCTAATATAAATTCTATTTAAATTTACATTTAAGTACGTATACTGAAAGATTTTGCTTGGACTAAATTTAGGTACGAGAATTCCAAAAAGGACCAAATACACGAATCACATTACTGAACAGAATTTAAGTGGAATTGTGGGTCAGTCTTAAGAAATAATAACTATATTTTTACAACAATATCGAATTATTCAGAGATCTTGTACTAAAAGTTATATTTTATCGACCGAAGAAAACATAACTTTATTTCGAAATTAAGAAAACGAGATACCTAAACACTAGTTAAACATACCGCGTTAAGAGTAACATCTAGACTTAATGGATTCCAATTTCAGTTTCTACATTTCTTAAATAACTTTATGATTACAGGAATCTGACCGTTTTCTCCGAACCTTGGTTTAACTTTCGAAACGTCTTTTATAAATATGAACATCAATAGGTACTCGATCAACACAATACACTTAAAACCTACATAAATATTTACATAGTTTTATCTAAGATAGGAAACATTTTACTTATTGTACAAGATACTAAAATACGAAACAACTCCGTGACACTTAACTACGAAATTATGCGAATCCTAGAAAATACTGGAAAAATCTATTATAATTGACACTATACAGCTTAATTAAATCATAAGTAAAAATCAACAAAGCTAACTTTGGCATTAGTTTTCACACTTTTTCATAAATAAAAATATGACGAAACAATCGAATAGCACAACATAAAGGCGATAGCATCGGGAAACGAAACGCACAACATCAACAACGATAAACATAATGCTGCTTCACTGAGATATGTCACTTACAAGATAAACTACCTACTATAATGCCCGTACGTCCACATAGCTTTGGGCAGCACGCAGTGCCTTTTCTAATTCAATTCTTAAGACTAGAAATTGAAAAATGTCCAAATATGTACAAATCACGCGCGTCGGCGATTTAACTAAGATCTTGGCGTATCATGATACGTCTTAGAAGATCTGGCTGAGGGGCGCAGGCGGTGGCAGTCGCAGGCCACCCCACGGGTAGAGTCACGAGGCCTCCTCCCGACACGCGTTGGAGTCGTCGGACAGAGCGAGGGGAGCACCACCGTTACTTTGATTTACCACACACTTGCGCATATGTTTCTCTAGTGTAGACGGAACTGAGAATGGCATCTCGCAAAATCGACAACGGTACACGTCCTTTCCTAGCCGACCGTGCGTTTTCATGTGCCTCGTGAGCTTTGAACTCTGCGCACAGGCGTATGAACACAGCTCACATTTGTAGGGCTTTTCTCCCGTGTGGGATCGCCGGTGGACAGTCAAATTTGAGCAGTTCTTGAACACTTTCCCGCAATATTCACATGTATCATTCCGTCTCGATTCCTTGGATTTTAGAAGAGGATTTTGTAGCAGACCATTTGTGCTGTTTTTGAGGCCATCGAAAATGTTATCAGGAGGCCTCTGCGGGTGCAAGGTTGGTAGCCACCACCCCTCACCCCGTTCCATATCGAGCTTCATACGCTTTGATGCTTCAAAGGGATTCTCAAAGGGATTGAAGAGGGGGTGTGGTTGAGGAGGCATCTTTGCAAATTCCTCTTTCAGCCGTAGAGCAGCAGGTGGCATACCATTCGGCTTCTCGCCGGGGAGACTGTTGTTGTTGTCGCGATCTTTGGCTAGTTGCCAATTCATATTTTTTCCAGATTCTTGCAGAGCTTGTTTGAAAGCTTCACTGTATTGAGCTATGTTTGAGAGACCGAATTTGTCCATTAGCTCGCCGACAACCGATGCAGACGGTGGGTGAGCTGGCATGATAGGAGCTTGTTTCCTAATGGGTGCAGAAGGTGCACTACTATTTGAAACGGTCAAGTCCTCTGCTTCTTCTGCATCCTCACCATCTTCATTCTCCTCTTCCTCCTCACCGTCCATCTCCTCGTCATCCAACTCATCATCAGTATCATCATCAGCGGTATCATTACCCGATTCACCTTCCTCATTGTTGGCAGGCCGATGAACTTTCATATGCTTTTTAAGTTTGGAAGCTTTCTCAAAAGATTCATCACATTCAGAACACTTGAAAGGTTTCTCGCCTGTGTGAGAGCGGCGATGGACGATCAAATTACTTTCTAGTCGGAACTTCTTACCGCAAAACTCACAGGAGTGGATTGCATCATCGCTGTTGCGCTTCACGGGAGGAGTGCACGAGGACCTCTCTGGAGGCGGTGCGTCGGCCGCCCGAGGCTCAATGCGGCGCTCGGGCGACGTTGAACTGTGTGGCCGAGACGCATCGCGAGGCGCGTCCACCGTCCCGGGTCCGGCGCCCACCGGAGGAGTCAGGCCGACTCGGGAGGGCGACGGGGAAGCGAACGGAGGAGAATGCTTCCTGGGGCTAGGAGAGCTGGAATTGCCTGTGGCCGCCCCTGGACTGGTCGTACCGGCCAGTTGCCGCAAGCGCTGCGAGTAAAAATCCAGCTGGGGTTCAAGTGAGAGGGGTTGAGATACCGGTGGGGGTCTGTCACGACCCGACATCGAGGTAGGCACGACCGGGGGTCGGTCAGCCGGAGACGGGAATGCTTGATGAGGAGGCAAGGAATTCGCCGCTACGGCTGCCGCTGCCGCTGCCAGATTGAGACCGTGATGGCGGAACTGCTCGGACACTAGCTGTTCCATCCTAAAACGGTGGTCGTGATGATTTGGTCGCGCGAATAGAGGCGCGGGGGGGACCGACGGATGAGCGAGCGGTGGCAAGCTGCCAGGCAGCGGCATTCTGAGCAAGCCACCAACCCCAAAAGGGGAATGCATATCCGGTGGGGGCAGGAGCGGGTGGTGTCGCATCGAGGGCGGCGGGAGCGGCGCCCCGGTTGACGAGCAGCCCGAGCTCGACGACGAAGAGCTCGAGGACGAGTGGTTCTGCTTCGGATGGTTCTGCGGGAGCGTTTCCTGGTAGATCTTGACGCCATGCACGTGTTGCACGTGCTGCAGCAAGCGCCACGCGGAGTGCACACGCGCCTTGCACGTCGAACACACGTAGTTGCTGGGTTCTGCGGACAAACAGACGGCGCGTGAGTTCAATCGCTCTCAAAAGCAATATTAACAGGAGCAAAGTGTCTAGTAATAGCTCTCACATATCGCTGTAGGGTCTAGGGTGCACGCGCGGGGCGCATGCTAAGTAGAAGGTCCGAGGGTAGGGCGGCGCGGTGAGTGATCGCCTCTGCGTGTTCCGCGTGATTCATGTACCTCGGAAATCTTATGAAATATACGCGGGCCCGGATCACGTCCGCACGCGCGGGTTAAGACTGTTGATATTGAAATCTATAGGTAACGTTACACCGGTAAGAGAAAAATTATAGCGGTTAAAAAGATGTTGGTTTCGTTTACTCGAGTTGGATCTCGATTTTACGTAAACACGTACGCGCCTGGTGAAGTGCCAACACCCATCTCTTGTTTCGGATCGTAACCGTTCGAATAACCCAAACGTTCATTACAACCTTAAGGCTTTTGAGAGTTTATAAAAATACTAGCTGCATTCTTACTACCCGTTGTCCTATTACCCGTTTTCCCCTAGGAGTGAAGCATTTTCCGGTGGTAAAAAGCCTATGTTCATCAGGAATAATGTGGGCTTCTAATGGTAAAAGAATTTTTCAAATCGATCTAATTGTTTCGGAGCCTATTCAATACAAACAATCAAATCTTTCCTCTTTATAATATTAGTATAGACTAACTTCTGCCCGCGGCTCGCACGCGTTTTTTGGAATAAAAAGTAAAAAACCTATTATGTTATTTCAGATCCAGATCGTTATGTGTGCAAAATTACCGATCGATCTATTGAATATTTTTGGCGCTTTATTCGGCCAAACATATTCACAACGCCACAAACTATTAGCCTTTATAATATTTAGTTGGATTTTTTGCGAGTAAAGAACATAGGCTTAAATTGAATGAGATCGCATCAGCTGAATCAATTTGTATACAGTATGATACAAGATAAGGTCACGTGGTCAAGGCGCAGCCGCCAGATTTGACAGTAATTTGATTGCTCATTGTGAACTCGAGACACATTTTATTGAAGCAATCGCTGCTCAAATCTTGTAGGGATGGGTTTCATTTATATCGATAAATTCTACCATACCTACTCAGAGACGAGTTGTAGACCTAAGTATTCCTGTTTTAGAAACTTTATTTTTTATTTATTCAAATGTAGAATGTAAGAAAATGTAAGAGAAACCACACGTAAGAATATAGATCGAGCCTTTAAGAGTTTGATCTTAAAAGAACTTGCACTGGACAATTGAAAAATTTCGTCATACGAATCTGCTGGTGAACTAAAAAAATTGAAAATTAATTTTAATTTATTTCTAATATCTACTATGACAAAGAAAATTACAACCAAATAATAGATATAAAATTGATTTCTTGATCATGGTCGCCGATTCAAAAGTCAAATTGCTTACTTTCTTGAAAACTGTGAGAATGTGTGTGGATACGTCAATCCTAATTAAATTAAAATTATATCAAAGAAATAATCAATAAATAATTCGCTCAATCGACAATACCCCAGACGTCTGTGTCACATCACTAGCAAGGCGCGGCTCGATAAACATCTCGACTGTTAAGATGATTATTGAAATGTAACGGTCAGATTGTGACCGACCGGAAAAATGACTCATACAGGGTGTGCATTGTTTTAAAATTAGCAAATGTGTATAGTACACTCACAAACATTCATCACACTTAACACCATTATAATAATATTGTGACAGGTCCAGCGGTGGACTGGTAAAGGCTGTTGGATGTAGGTAATGTGTAATGTAAGTGATCACACGCTAAGAAAACGCTACTAAGTAAAACATTTTTTTCGCTTACCTAGACTTCTTTAGACCATCTTACTAACCTTACCACTTTCAGTAATAATATGTACTATCGCCGGAAGATCTGCCTTTATACCACTAGGATGATGAAAAATATGTAATAGGTACTGTTTTAAAGAAAACCCGCTTAGATGTGACTTATGATCGAATTTAGTAGGCATCTAAACTTAGCCACCAATCAGAAATCATCGAACAAACACTCGCGAGCTTTTAAACACCCTGTATAGAGATTTATCGTCATATCAATATTGTGACCTTTTTGTCCACGCCATTGTTCATTGTGTTGCGTTTTGGTCATCACTTTGTACTGAACGTAGAAAAATGTTAGTTAAGAAGATTTGCAGAGTTTAAGTTTTTAAAAGAGTTTAAACCAAAATGTGGTCTGAGGCATTCACTGAAATTTTTTAAAAATCATTATTTAAACAGGTAGGCTGTTTAACTAATTGATTTTTAAATTTTTTATACTTAATTCAAAGGCGAAAATTATAATACCTTCTTAATGTTTTTTTTTTAATTTTAAAAGTCCCTATTTCAACAGGTATGCAGTTTAACTAATTGATTTTAAAAAAAATTATAAGACAAAGGCGAAAATTATAATACCTACTTAGTATGGTTTTTTTTAATTTGCTAGAATATTTAATAAATTAGATTTATTAGCAGGGCAATGGCCTACCTTAAACGTGACTTAAAAGACCGTACTCAGAATACCTAAACACAAGAAATAATTAGTCTTAAAAAATTGTGCGTTAGCTTACTTTTTCTGCCATCGGTACAAAAGTCACCAGAGTACCATCAACAAAAAAAGCCCAATCGAACAGCTTACGGATTTAGTTAGTAGGTAACCAACTGATAGCATCTGGTCAATCGGATTGTTGGTAGTATCGGTGTTAATTTAATAATGAGTTGGACGGATTGCGTTGGGTGGTCTTCGTCTTTTTGCCAAACGTATTAATTCAAATTCATTTATTTTCAGCGTTCAGCATTGCCATACAGCGTGGCAATGCAGCCAGCTTCTTGGGGACGCTTCCGACTGGTGTTGATATGGATCAGTTGAGCTACCTGTAGACTGTTTCCAACTGTCTGCAGTTAGATCAATTGTTTCAATTGTAAATACTAGTATAATTTTCTTTGTGAATAAAGATACTAGCATCAAGCTATATGCATACAAATTCATTTATGTTCAGATTTCTATGATTCATAATTTTTTAGCAGCAGAAAGATCTTTTATATTAAACTAGCTGCGCCCCGCGGCTTCGCACGCGTTGTTTCTATGGAAACGTTAAAAGGTGATTTCTATCCCATGGGAACTGATTTATGGGATAAAAAGTCGCCTATGTTTGATTCCAGGATGATAATTACCTGTGTGCAAAATTTCAGCCTGATCCGTTTAGTAGTTTTGGCGTGAAGAGGTAACAAACATCCATCCATCCATCCAAACTTTCGTATTTATAATATTAGTGTGATGTTAGTATTCTTAGCCTACCTACTACATTTATAAATAAATAAATAATGCTGGACAATCCACACAACATCATCTAGCCTCAAGCTAAGCAGAGCTTGTGTTATGGGTACTAGATGACTGATATACATAATATAATACATTACTTAAATAGATATTTTTTATTATACATAGAAACGACCAGAACACCCGAAACAAATACTTGTAGATCTTACAAACATTTGTCCCAAGGCGGGAATCGAACCCGCAACCTGCTGCGTCGCAGGCAGACCTTCGCCCGCCGCGCCACATCGGTCGTCATTTAATTTAATATAAATTCTATAAAATCACACTATCACACTAATATTATAAATGCGAAAGTTTGGATGGATAGATGGATGGATGGATAGATGGATGGATGGATGTTTGTTACGTCTTCACGCCAAAACTACTGAACAGATTGAGCTGAAATTTTGTACCGTTGTGGCTATATTCGATGTTAAAAACAAGCTTACTTGGCAAATATTGAAGTAACTAAAAATCAAGGTGATCACTTTATTTTCAAGTTTACCCTAAATATTTGAAACTATTGACGTCTCCAAGACGTCATGTAAAGCATATAAAGTAGTGACTTTTTACTTCGCCTCAGTAAAAGTGATTGACAAAGAGTTTGTGATGCATAGGTTGTATAACAATTTTTCTTTAAAAAAATAGATACTAGGTACCTAATCGTAGATATAGGAAAGAGTCCTACCTACGTCCTACCCGGAAAATTCCAACCATAAAAATATGCTTAATAACCGTTTCGATTTCAAAAGGCAATCGGTGATTACCGTCCATTGTGACTCAGTGGGGGTGAAATTTTTAAACGGAGGGGTGGGGGGAGGTCCAGACGTCTCCCCTCTACCTCTAGGGGGGCGCTTAGAGCGGGCATTGTGATCCGGTTGTATTTGCTTAGACTTTTATAGCCTACCTTTATGGTGTGGACTGTCTAGTGATTTTGCGTTTTCAAATACGACTTACTACGCTTTGAAAAGATCATGAAAATGTAAAATATTTTAACAATTTTACACACAATAAAAATCAATTTTTAAGAGCTGGCGACACTGTCATTTTTTTCATCCGTCCGCGAGGATAATCACGCTGACGTCACAAGTCCAGGCCTCCAGTATGCGAAAAACAACAGACAATCGCTCCGGCTTCTAAAAACTTATCTATATTGTGTAAAGTTGTTGAAATAATTTCCCTTTTCTTAGCACCTTCCTTGGTGAACAACCGAAATAAATAAATTGGATTGAATTAGCGTTGTTAGTCGTCTATGACTCACTCTCTCCTCCAGGAGTTTCAGTTAGTAGCAGTTCGTTAAAAAAAAAATCTATGACGGCACTGATTCTATTAACAATAATAACAACTGCAACTCTTTTATTAAGAGAAATTGAATAATTGGATAGTGTGCCCATAGAACGTAAACGTATTTTATATCAGAAAACATTGTATTAAAAATATTTTGACCATCCCTGTGCCAAAAGCCACAATAAAATTCAAACTTAGAACTGAAAACGCCCGCCACGGCTCATATAGAACATTCGTGGACCGGAAGCCGACGGCGCTGCTTCCGGCGACGACAACAGTTGTTCGCACCCCAGCGCCTCTTGCGGACGCTGGAGTAAGCCAAGTGTGCTGTTTTGCATAGAATGCAATATTTTTTTAACAGTCTATGCATTAGTTGCAAAATTATTTAAATCTTTTCTAAGCAGAAATCTTTTCAAACCATAGCAATTTCTTTTATGTTATTTAAGCTTTCTTGATCATGCAACACTAGACTGGAAGAAATAGCCAACCTTTATGGGGTTGGCATTATTAGTTGGCTATTTCTGTAAAAGTGTTCAATTTCGTTTTTAGAATCGCTTTTCTGTATTTTACATAATAATGTAGATCCATTTTAAATTCTCCTCGCATTGACGTCGAATGCAATATTTTTCAACCAACAACCAATCAATTAAACGCTTCTATTTTTAAATACAAAATTTGAAAATTCGTAATAAGAACGCTCGAGACTCGCCATCGACTTGTTATGCGGCGGATGTCCGTCGCGCCGCTGCGCTGAATGACCGCCTTCCCCTTCCGCCCGCGCTTACCCCTTAGCCTAGAGTCATAGTGAGAGGAACTAGCGGGAAATCGACTAGCGAAAAACTGGTTTGGTAACAAAAATTATGAAAATAAATATAAGAGCATGTTAGACACGACATGACGTGTATGGTACGGTTGTACGGTCCCACAACTAGAACGACAATGTAGAAGCGGTTTTAATATTATTCAGAAAATTATGAAAATTTATCTACTTACAAGTAGTAAGACGTGAAGTGTACGGTAAGGTGTATGGTTCCCTTGCAGTTCAGTTTCTATATTAATTTGTAACATAAAATTTTTTGAGTATGAAATAAATTAATTAAAGTTAAACAGACTAAGTGTAGGTTTGTATGATCGTGGATTATATATAAAATGGATAATAATATGAAATGATACTATCGTTTTCTTTTTTGTGGCTTTCCTATGATTTATTTCATTGTCAAATAATTTCAGTCATTTATTTTTAAATGATTTATTTATTAAACGCTACGTCTTATTACACAAAACGACCCCGTTTATAGTGGTGCGAAGTTATAACCCGAATGGTGCAAATTGTGACCCATAACTGCGAGACATGTTGCTGGCTGGAGAGAAAAATAAAATTTGAAAATAGAACGCTATTCGAGCTGGCCAGCAACGTGATATTGGAATTGAACCAAAAAGAAAATGTCAGATTTGCAAAACAATGGAATTTATTTTACACAATGTGGTTATGTTTTATTTACGTGGCTAATTAGGTAGTAGTTTTATATAAAATATTGCTACCTTGTCATTTGGCTTATTGATTGTCACCGATAATTCACATCGAGTATAAAATAGACTAACTAGTAAAATACTTAGGTACTTTCTTTTCAATTGCTCATAGAGTAAATAGTCAGCCAACTAACTAGGTGTAACTTTGACCGATTCACAATGTCGTAGCCAATATTAATATTGTCTTACATTATAGACGCAACTGAAATAATAATTACAATAATATTTTCTATTGTTAAGCAAGTCTGACTACAAGAGTTGACCGATTTGACCGCTTTGGCATCCACATGTGTTCTGAACAAAAGAAATAAATACGATTGTAGACACATTTTGTGTGACAAAAAGTGACCCCGACGTATAAGTCATGTTAAGTACTTTTATTTTGTATTTAATGTTTTTATGAATTTATCGTGGACGTGGATAATGTTTGGTTATTTTCTTGGCATGTGTTGTGAATAAAGGGAAATTAATATTATTTATGAATGTTATTGTGTGAATGTATAGGCATATCGTTAAACCGCTTGATGTTTTGCTACTTCTAGGTACTGATTGGATGAAAATGAACTCGTAAATAATTATGATTCGTAAGTTAAGGCGCATGTGTGACTGAAACTAGCGCCGCCGCCTATTTTTCTTGTTATTTTCTTACTGTTTCTCTGTCTAAGTTATAGGAAACTAAACTATTTAAGTGGGATTTAAATAAATAAATAAATAATGCTGGACAATCCACACAGCATCATCTAGCCCCAAGCTAAGCAGAGCTTGTGTTATGGGTATTAGATGACTGATATACATATTATAATACATTACATAGATAGATGTTTTTTATTATACATAGAAACGACCAGAACACCCGGAACAAATATTTGTAGATCATACAAACATTTGTCCCAAGGCGGGAATCGAACCCGCAACCTCCTGAGCCGCAAACGGACCTTCGCCGGCCGCGCCACATCGATCGGTCGGCGAATAAAGCTTATGATAGGTATTAGAAACTGTACAATGAATTTTTAAAAAGTTTCCTTTGATTAACGTAATTTATAAGAAAGATAATTCAGCGGCGTTAATTTGCGTCATACATGCGCCTTAAGTAAAGAAGTTTAGTAAGGAAAAAATAAAGTGAGGAATTATTATCATTATGATAGTATTAGATAACTAAATTATTTCTTTAAGTTTTTTTTGGTTTTAATGTAGACTGTCTCTTTGGTCTAGCAGTTGCGTGTTCAACCGCTGCTTATGAGGTCCCGGGTTCAAATCCTGGGTCGGGCCAAGATTTGTGTTATTGTGATTTTTCTATTAAGTATATATTTATTTTTAATTTATTTATTTTTATTTCTACCAAGAAATATTCACAGTAGCAGCCCGGAGTCAGAAAGTTGGCGGTGTTACACCCCCGTGCCTCGGAAAGCACGCTAAGATGTTGGTCCTGCGCCTGACCTCTCCCCTGTCGTGTGGATCTGCCGTCCCATCGGATTATGAGAGTGAGGGAATAGAGAGTGCACCTGTGTTTGCACACACACGTTTGCACTATAATAAGTCCTGCGCACCTGGCTAGTCTGCGGTGAGGCAGAGAAGAAAGAGAGAGAGAGAAATTCGGCTAGGAGGGCATCATTATTTTGTTTTAATCACACTAATATTATAAATGCGAAAGTTTGGATGGATGTATAGATGGATGGATGTTTGTTACCTCTTCACGCCAAAACTACTGAACGGATCGGGCTGAAATTTTGCATACAGATAATTCTAGGCCTGAAATAAAACATAGGCTATATACTTTTTATCCCATAAATCAGTTCCCGTGGGATAGAAATCACCTTTAAACGTTTCCATAGAAACAACGCGTGCGAAGCCGCGGGCAGAAGCTAGTAGTATATAATAGAACTAGCGTCTGCCTGCGCTTTCGCACGCGTATTTTCGGGATAATAAGTAGCCTATTACCTAAATTAGGCTTTGTTCTAAACTTACGAAAAATTTCATCTTGATCTGTTCAGTAGTTTTGGAGATCCTAGGTAACAAACATTCAGATTTCACAAACTTTCGGCTTTAAAATATTAGTAGCTTCTGCCCGCGGCTTCGCACGCGTAATCTCGATTTAAAAAGTAGCCTATTGTTTAAGTTAGGCTACATTCTAAGTTTATGCCTAGTTTCATCTTGATCTGTTCAGTAGTTTTGGAGATCCTAGGTAACAAAAATTAGATTTCACAAACTTTCGGCTTTATAATATTACTAGCTTCTGCCCGCGGCTTCGCACGCGTATTCTCGATTTAAAAAGTAGCCTATTGTTTAAGTTAGGCTACATTCTAAGTTTGTGCCTAGTTTCATATTGATCTGTTCAGTAGTTTTGGAGATCCTAGGTAACAAAAATTAGATTTCACAAACTTTCGGCTTTAAGATATTACTAGCTTCTGCCCGCGGCTTCGCACGCGTATTCTCGATTTAAAAAGTAGCCTATTGTTTAAGTTAGGCTACATTCTAAGTTTGTGCCTAGTTTCATCTTGATCTGTTCAGTAGTTTTGGAGATCCTAGGTAACAAAAATTCAGATTTCACAAACTTTCGGCTTTAAGATATTACTAGCTTCTGCCCGCGGCTTCGCACGCGTATTCTCGATTTAAAAAGTAGCCTATTGTTTAAGTTAGGCTACATTCTAAGTTTATGCCTAGTTTCATATTGATCTGTTCAGTAGTTTTGGAGATCCTAGGTAACAAAAATTAGATTTCACAAACTTTCGGCTTTATAATATTACTAGCTTCTGCCCGCGGCTTCGCACGCGTATTCTCGATTTAAAAAGTAGCCTATTGTTTAAGTTAGGCTACATTCTAAGTTTGTGCCTAGTTTCATATTGATCTGTTCAGTAGTTTTGGAGATCCTAGGTAACAAAAATTAGATTTCACAAACTTTCGGCTTTAAGATATTACTAGCTTCTGCCCGCGGCTTCGCACGCGTATTCTCGATTTAAAAAGTAGCCTATTGTTTAAGTTAGGCTACATTCTAAGTTTGTGCCTAGTTTCATCTTGATCTGTTCAGTAGTTTTGGAGATCCTAGGTAACAAAAATTCAGATTTCACAAACTTTCGGCTTTAAGATATTACTAGCTTCTGCCCGCGGCTTCGCACGCGTATTCTCGATTTAAAAAGTAGCCTATTGTTTAAGTTAGGCTACATTCTAAGTTTATGCCTAGTTTCATATTGATCTGTTCAGTAGTTTTGGAGATCCTAGGTAACAAAAATTAGATTTCACAAACTTTCGGCTTTAAGATATTACTAGCTTCTGCCCGCGGCTTCGCACGCGTATTCTCGATTTAAAAAGTAGCCTATTGTTTAAGTTAGGCTACATTCTAAGTTTGTGCCTAGTTTCATCTTGATCTGTTCAGTAGTTTTGGAGATCCTAGGTAACAAAAATTAGATTTCACAAACTTTCGGCTTTATAATATTACTAGCTTCTGCCCGCGGCTTCGCACGCGTATTCTCGATTTAAAAAGTAGCCTATTGTTTAAGTTAGGCTACATTCTATGTTTGTGCCTAGTTTCATCTTGATCTGTTCAGTAGTTTTGGAGATCCTAGGTAACAAAAATTAGATTTCACAAACTTTCGGCTTTATAATATTACTAGCTTCTGCCCGCGGCTTCGCACGCGTATTTTTGATTTAAAAAGTAGCCTATTGTTTAAGTTAGGCTACGTTCTAAGTTTATGCCAAATTTTATATTGATCTGTCCAATAGTTTCGGAGATCCTAGGTAACAAAAATTCAGATATCACAAACTCTTTATAATATTACTAGGATATTAGGATGTTATTACGTAAAATGTACATCTAAGTATCACCTAGCAAATTAATTTCAGTGCAGGGTGCATGTTTGAAACTTGTTATCTTAAAAACCCCATGTATAACATATTTGCAGTAAAAATTGAGTATTGAGTATAACTCTACTCAAGTTATCCCTGAAATAAAAGATGAATAAGTTAAACCTCAAAACGTGCTCAAGTTAGGGACGGTATTACGCGTCCCAACAAGACACCAAAGTGATGTTCAAAATTGGTCCACAAGATGTGTGGGGGCTATTTTAAACTCATAACCCAACGACACATGTGTCGACCATTATCACATATTACAAAAAATGTAGGAAAAACAATGAAACGCCTGGGGTGGACGGTTTAAAATTGATTTCTGCCGTCCAATGCTTCAAGTAAGTATCTTGTTTTGATTCGGTTGATGTTTGAGTTGTGTTATTTGGTTTTATTATTTTGATAACAACGATAAGGCCCGCCTGCGACGCAGGAGGTTGCGAGTTCGATTCCTGCCTCGGGACAAATGATTGTACGATTTGCAGATATTTGTTCTGGGAAATAGCAAATGGCCTTTATTCTCAAAGATTTATACTAGTATTTACAATTGAAACAATTTGTTCTGGGTGATCTGATCGTTTTCTATGTGTAATAAAAAAAATATTTATGTATGTAATGCATTGTTTTAAGTATATCACTTATCTCGTACCCATAACACTCTGCTTAGCTTGGGGCTAGATAATGCTGTGTGAATTAATCCAGCATGATTTTTTTTATTATTTTTCTGCTGTCGACTTTGCATACGACTAGTTATATTCTATCTCTTGTTCTATAACGGAATCCCTAGGTACTTATACGAGATGGCTTTATGTGAAAATTTTGGATGTCAATAACCGAAATTATAAGAAGAAGAGGAAAGTCGTCTGAGTCAGTAAGTTTGTTATGGCCTCGAATTATGCGAAAACAGAGACTGTTTATTCTGTTTTTTTTTTTTTTAAATCTTATTCTTCGCAGGAAATCGAACGTAAGTTTTGATTATTTCAGTCATCATAGGTAGCCATAACACAATCTCTGCATAGCTCTGGGCTAGATAATGCTATGTGGCTTGTCCAGTATTATTTATTTATATAAAAAAATATGATTCCTTGTATTTTTGTTCCAACGGATTCTGACACTGATTACGATCAATTTCTTACTCCTTAGACGAGTTTCCTCTATTTATCATAGTTTCGAATTTAACCATCCACTTCCATCACAAAAAGCCACCCTGGTCAACTTATGTAGGTATGCAGTTATCTTTGCACATGCTATGATCAATCAAAACATAAACTTTAATCAACGCATTCCCCGATCGGTCAACCAACCCCTTGTTAGGTACCCCTCAAAGCAACCACGACAGCTATTCAATTGAACCGGTCACGTATGAACATTCCTGACCTACACTACACAATCAATAAATTCACCACATTGTCCAGGGGTCCAACTCCTTAAGGCAATACATCAAAATAAACCCATGATGTATTTACACAGCACGCATTATCACTCTTCCTAAATCAGCCATCAACTCTTTTCACTAAAAGGGTGAGGTTCTCTATAGAAAAGGTTGACCCCTCATAAAGACTTATCACCTCATATACAAAATAAGGTTCTTCTAATCCTGAGAAACGCAACTGATAACGGAGTTTAAGACCACAGGGGTAAGGGCGAAGTTTCAGTGCGCTCGACCGTACAGATGGGATGTCAAAGTTAGCGGTAGTTTTTCCAACAATCTCTTCTCGGACTTAACTTACGTTATCTCCGCACGAGGAATAGAAACCCGCACGTACATAATAAGGACGATATTTCTAAAGAAATTTAAATTCGCCCGCAAAGGTCCCGAGATAGGATTAAAGATTGGGCGCGTAGATGGCCCTTTTGTGGCCGACCCTTAAGAAAACATGTCTTGATATGGAAATATCTCGGCCCTAATCGAGGAATCATTCGCGGGGGCGATCATTTATCAAGAAAACGGTCTGTGAATGCATAATTAGCTTGTAAATAGAAAAGATTTCTTCAGGTTGACGTTTATCTGGCATGACTGGAGATAAATATCCGTTGTTTAGCCATCTGACCAATCTTTTTGAAGATCGGTGGACCGTGCGAACTCATTGAATACGTCTGGGGTTTAGATGCAATCGATATAATGACCACCCTCAACCCTTCATCACTAAAACTCAGATAGGTACTTACATTCATGATCCAAATAGGGGAAAATACTGATAATGTGACACATTTATACGGTACACAGAATTTGAATACGTAACGACGAGCGACAATCCTTCATTAATTCGGAAACCAAACAAGGCAGACCAAATGGACGCGACGCACACTTGAACCAATATTAGTTTTAAAACAAACATGACGGCCATTGATTCACAAGGTTTTTGTGATGGTAATGTAGCGCTAGGACCTTCCATGTCAGCGATATAAATAGAAAATTCCAAGCAATTACAATACGTTCCGAGTATCCATAAATATTCAAAGGACACGAGATGGGCACGGGACAATCTCCCCTCACCTTTAACGTCATAGCTAAAATTAAATCCCACTTAAACGAACTCGCTACTTAGCCATTCCTTACAAAAACTAAAAATACTCTAACCATTGTGACAAAGAAGTTCCATAGGTCACGATGCAAGCGCTCCACGTGTCAGGAACACGCTAAACATTTTTTATCTCTCAAAAATTATAAAAGACTCTGTACAATGGGGCGACGGTAGCATCTTTGACAATTATAATATCTTTGTCCAACAACAATACGTCTTAAACGACAGACATTAAATAAAATTTATACTTTACAGTGTAGAGTTGAATTTTGTGTGTTATTAAAATCATGGTCGGTTCACAGTGTACGTCGGTTAACATAAGGGTCATCACAAAAGCGGATGATAACAATACTCGCACGTCAATCGTGCGCTCATGCAAATAATTTTTTTCGGCGAAAACATCCCCTTTATCTATCTTAAAAAGATGGGGTTAATTATTACGTTTAGAATACAATTAAAATCGAGATTTTTTATAGTTTTAGGCACGAGTTCGCGACCTACTGTCACCGTTAGAGTTATTAGACCCTATTTTGACGTGAAAAAAATGCGGTTGCTAAACAGAGCTAAATAGATTTATGGATAAGCATCTTTTGTTTATAAATATCAATTTATGTGATATTTTATTGCATCGGGGTGGTATTGAATTGGTTTGACAGCTCGAAGGGGTTATATTAACGCTTTGGATAACTCAATAAGCAGAAACAACTGTGTTGGCAAAGCCTGCTATTGACGGGGTGATATTGCGCAACTGTGTGACGGCAATGAAACTATTGGACGCTATATTTTTGGCTTTGCTAACGCCGTTGCCTAACCTATGAATGAAATGAGTAGGTATTTTTGCAGATTTCTAATCAATTTATTTATGGCATTACTTAACAGTGGGATATCATATTTAAAAACAATGAATATGGTTGATATAAGCATAAGTTTCCTTTATTTCATTTTATTGCATTAACTAATTTAAATAAGTAATTATTGATTGATAGGTTTTGAAGATTTTGTATTTGATAAACATTATTTAATACATAGTAGTATGAATATATTTTTCTAATTGCCTGCTTGTTTTTGTTTCTTTAAAGCCAAAACGTATCCTTACTAAGTTTCAAAGTTTTGCTTAGTATGTTTCAGACAAAAAAAAACCTAAAAAACTTTTTAATTCAAACAGATAAGTTAAACTGTCCAGCAGCAATTTTGAAAACGTTTTGAGAACAAAGCAATGCGGGCCGAAAGCGCAGCATTTTCGGTAAGAACCATTGTGCAAGCGTAATACAAAAGTGTCGAATGACAGCGCATCTGCTGGCAAAAGGGTTGCGATAGATTATTTCTACGGGGGTGGTTAAGATTGCTGGGCTCTGGTTCTACAGATGTTCTGAGAATTTGGGAGTTTTAAGTTAGTGACATCAGTGACGTGATGACGTGAATTTTGCAGTACAATTTTAGCTTCAAAAATCTCTCGAAAAACTTTACCTAGGTACTTGATGGTTTGATTGATGGTTTTTCGAATGGTTTTCAAATCTTTCGACTGTTAGAAAAAAATAATAACCACAAAAATTATTGTAGGGCTCATTAAGTAGCCCTTCTGAATCGTGTTGTCGAAGTTATGGCGTAAAACCACAATAGCTTCTGTTAAAAATTTTCGGAATCACAAACTCTATTAGGTATAATCTATTGCGTACCTAATTGAGACTGAAGCTATGGCATAGTAAAAGAATCAAAGAGTCAAAAATAACCCTGTCAAAGAGAACCCCATAAACGGACACCCTGTACCTACTGTCACGTTGTCAGGATTAGGTCCAAATCTGAAATGTATGGAAGTACCCTGACACAGCACATTCGGTCATTGTTGCACAACATCTTGCAGCAACAACGACACAAAAGCAACAAGGGTAAGATAAAAATGTTCTATACTGAATCATTAATAAAAGATAAATACTGGCATGTGTCAAGAAACCCATTCTCAGACTGCCTACTTCTATTTTGTAATTTTCATAAAAATTCTTGACACTTTCTTTGCCAATGACGGCTACTGCTTCCTGGAGCTGCGGCGCACGGGTTTCAGTTGCACCGCAGAGGCTGGGCAGTGAATGCGGCATGCTAACGCTTTCCTTGCCCATGGGCTGGTGCTGTATGTCGGCCACATGCATCATGACGCATTTGGCCTGCAGCACACAGCTGGGCAGTGTAGGCGTTCACCAGTCGGCCAGAATAACTCTTGAATTGCATAAGCACAAAAGCGTACGCAAATCAAGTTAACAAAACTCGATGCCAATTTTGCAAAACTAACCACGTTTGCAACACAGAGTTTCGTTTTGTGAATACTTTTTGACTTAACAAAAATGTGACGATATTCAACACGTGATGAATTTGTTTTTAGAGTGACGAAAACATTGTAAGCACGCGTTTCAGTGACCTATTAGAAACATTCCGAGAACGGTTGAATCATTTGACGGAATATTGCTCATACTTATAAAAGTTTGGAATTTCTGAAGAGTTTTTACAGCACTGCCCTTTACTTAATTATTTATTTAGAAGACTGTATGAAATCATTATCGTCGATTAGATAGTTTCTTTTTGAGATGTTTCAGTTTCGTGGCAACTTGCATTTGTGGTGTCATTTTATATTATCAGAGCCACGTCGTTTTTTTATCTTTATCTTGGATAAATTATAGTTTTCCAGTAGATACATAATTACGTATCACCTAGCTCCCAGTGCACGGCTGATTCACAACCTAACTGATGCTACTTTAACCATCTTTCGTAAATGTTAACAGTCAATGATGACGATATACGCCTGGCATTAGTAACCTAGATATAATTTTCACTTTAATATTGTTCTAGACATCAGTAGGTAAAGCGTTTTATAGCTATCATAAAACCACGGAACGTTCAAGGTAATAAGTAATTCACTTACCACTATGCATTGTGTTCGACTCAGCATCAGCACATGTCCTCTTCTTCACGTCATCCGGCGAGCTTGACGTGTCCATATGCTCTTGCTTGATCTTGGGCTTGATGTCCTCGTCAGGCGAGCTTGACATGGGGGAGTTTGAAGCTCTTCGCTTTGGAGTGATGGTTTCTCTATCTCTTTCTGTTGGGGAAAAAAGCCATTAGACTATTACTGAAAATTGCAAGGTGACGAGTTTCCATAGTCTCAGAAAGCGTAATAAACCCACGAAACTAAATAGGATAATCATCTTTTTAGTGTCATGTGTACCTAACACAAAACTAGACCTTTGTTGATTTGACGAAACTGTGGTTGTAGGTAATTTGCAGGAAAAATAAAAGCCGGGGCCGAGTTCAAAACTTTTAAATTCGAGTATATCCGATTGATATAACCGAATGATAAAGGTAGCGTATAATCGAATGGTTAAGGTAGCCTATTTCAAAATACAATAATTTGTTCAACATACCATCCAGCAGTCTCTTAGGCGTGCTAGAAGCCCCTCCATCTTCCAGGAGGTCAGGAGGTGCTATCGAAGGACTGGCTAGAGGTGGCGTGTGAATTCTACTGCTAGGAGGTCTTCTGGCCGTGAGGAGGGACGGTCTTCGCGCACTGCCAGTTGACACCTGGCCAGGTCGCGACCCGTCTTCTGGGTCGGAATTTGGACCTATACAAGAAAATAAAACACTGAACTCGTAATTGTCATCATTACCAAAAACAATTACTATCAAATGCAGCCAGCGTCTTGGGGACGCCTCCGACTGGTATTGATATGTATCAGTTCAGCTACCTGTAGATTGTTTGCAACAGTCTGCAGTTAGCTCTATTGTTTCAATTGTAAATATTTTTTTGTTAATTAAGAAATAAATTGCAATCAAAGAATAGAAAAATAGACCTAGTATTAACAATTGAAACAGTTGACCTAAGTGCAGACTGTTGCCACCAATCTAGAGGTAGCTCAACTGGTCCTCAAGACGCTAACTCGGAATTAAGTAGCATGGCAGTGAATATGCGAGCAGAATATAGTCTTTCAATATTTTATGGCGCAGTTGTGCCCAAATTTATAAAAAAAAAATATCTCAATTCACCATTTCCGTCCATTTACGGCCCGATTGCCAATAGCCTGTATTAGCAAGTATACCATGTATACCATGATCTTAGCAGTTAAAACTGTTATCACACACGTCAATCGTGATAACTTGCACGTTACTGCACAAAGATCTAAGTAGTTTATGAATACGCCCTAACTATAAAATTTGCGAATAATGTTTTTTTGAACAACAAGGTGGCCTTACCAGAACAAAACAACATATAAACCCGTATTTAACCATAAAAAATTTACTACAAAACATGGTCAGACTGATATTGCCATGAAATAAAAAGTTTTTTACACTACTATATAACTAATTTTGACTCTACGATAGGGCTCTTCCGTGTACTGAAAGGTTTATTTTTTCTTTGTTACTGCATCATACGTTATCAGGTCAGTTTTTTTTAACCAAAAAAGCAATCTGTTCTGAAGTTTACGGTATATAACTTCTGTAGAGTCTACAAATTCTGTAGAGGCTTTGGCCTTTGTGGCGCAGCGGGCGAAGGTCTGCCTGCGACGCAGGAGGGTTCGATTCCCGCCTCGGGACAAATGTTTGTACGATCTGCAGACATTTGTCCAGGGCGTTCTGGATGTTTTCTATGTATAATAAAAAATATCTATCTATGTAGTGTATTGTATTAAGTATATCAGTTATCTAGTACCCATGATATCAGCTCTGCTTAGCTTGGGGCTAGATAATGCTGTGTGAATTGTCCAGCATTATTTATTTATTTATTCATGTGAACTAAGTATATACTTACCGGTACTATAGCAATGGTAGGAAGTCAGGTCCTTATCACAGGAAGAGACCTTGTGCTGGATAAACCGGACTATGTCGGCCAGCGCGAAGGCTCGTCTGCAAGCCCCGCAGGTGAGGGTGTCTGCGGGGACCCCAGGAGTTGGGGACCCGCCACCTTCTGCCGCGCTGTCCGCATCCGCTGGGGAAGGAAGGGGGGATTAAAATAGTTTGTATCCATCATTATTTATATAATTTCTACAGTCAGGCAAAGACCTTTCTCATACCTTAAAGCTTACTGACGGTGTAACGAGGCGTAATTTAACGTGTCACACGGCGAAACGTTCGTGCGAGGTTAGTTTAAGGAAAAAAGGCGCTCGCAACGAACAACTAGACGAATTTTACACCTCAACCTCAACAGCATGTATTGGTCCACTGCTGGACGCAGGCCTCCCCCTTATAAGCGCCTTGTTGGCTTTAATCTCATGGGGGTAATGCCCATAATCCCCACGCTGGGCATGCGGGTTGGGGATCTCAGTACGGTGGTAGAATCGTTCTGCGGGGGGCGCTGCTGCCCGCCCGCGGTGGATATCCCTTAGTCGCCTCTTACGACACCCGCGGGAAGAGTTGGGGTGGTGCAAATTCTAAGCCGGCACCACACAGCTAAGGCAGCACACAGCAGAATTTTACACGCACATGGCGTACTGTTTCATGCTCGCTGCAACTGGTACATTACGCGCCGTAACCCGGCTTTACATTTGACATAAATAATACATTATGGCAAGCGTACTGTTTTTTGTCGGTTTCGTTCTATTCCGATTATTTTCTTTGTTCATCAGCACATGGGGTTACGTACTTACGAGCAAATATCCTTTTTTTTGAGACTATGGAAAATAGGTAGGTACTGAAAAATGATGTTTTCTTAACAAACAACATTTATGAAAAAATATAGTTGCTGGAATATGGCCCCCATAATAAGTGCCTAGTCTTATGCAAAGTCCAATTAGCCACTTTTTCGTTCGCATTTGGGTATTTTGCCTTCTTTCTTTACGCTTTCATATTATTGATTATTGATCTTAAGTGGATGTTATTCAATATCTTCAGACAATTATATCAACATTGTAAGCATCTGTCTTATGACACCTTTTCTTGATCTCTCTGGCTAATTACAGTGTCAAAGGATCACAACATTTGGACACCGAGGTACAGTACAAAGACACTCAACCCTTAAGTGTAAAATTGCACATAATTATAGATGTATATTCACGGTTTGAAGTGTCAGATGTAGGATTGTCCACTTAAGGGGTATAATTGACCGTCTCGTTGCGGTCCTGCCTTGAAAGGGTTATCTTTTGTGAAGACAAGAAAGTTAATTGGCTCTTTTTGTCTGTTCGAACAGATGGGTTAATATTTTGTATGTTTCTGTAATGGAAATGTAGTTATTGAAATTTTTACAAGACGCCTTTTGACGTATTTGTTGCTTTGAGTACTAGTTACTTTTGTTGTAAAAAATTTAAACTGGGTTAAAGAGTACGAAATTTCTTTGCAATTTACAGGCTTTATTCAAATCTTTATGTGTTTTTTTTTAGTTTGTTCCGAGTTTTTATTAGGAATGGGCGAGAATGAAAAAATAGCGAGCGACGAACTCCAATAATCTTAGTTTACGACTTTATAACGTTAATTGAAAACGTCAAATAGACTAGATATCAGAGAGTTTTACCATTGTCATATTAAAGTAAAACGCATAGAAATAAAAACGCATAGATGACGTTTGCCTATATGTAAATAGCGACCGTCAGGCATCGTCGCCTTCGAATTAAAGCCGTGTTCACATTGAAATCTCGCACAATTGCCCGCGCACATCAAAGAGGTTCGCGAGCTAATTTCACATAAGTACTATGCAGACGCCCTTATAGCTCTTGCTATTATTATTTTTCCTTCAATTTCTTTGTAAAGAAAGTAGGCCGTACTTCTACAATGTACACAGGGGTTCGTTGTAACCCGAGTACTAAATTAATATAGCAAAAAACTACGCGATTCGGTCGTTTTGTTTACAAAGCCGTACCTAGTTTGCGTAAGGGTATATTATGTAAATGTTGTAGACATTTTTTACAGATTTGTTCAGTCAACGATGATGGCTCGTGGCAAATGGATTTGTTTTTTGTGGAGGGAGCGTTTGTTGCTTCATTGGCTTCTTCCCTTTATTTTAATTGAAAATGAGCGATGATTTACTAATAGAGGTAGAGTTGAATAATCTAGCCATTGTAGGCTTTAGTATAATGTTGTAACTGGTAGATTCAGTTAGCGCCTGTAATGAATTCATGTTTGAATTTTATGATTAGATATAAAAAAAACTCTCAAGCTCAAATTACTCGTAAGGTCTATCTATTATCAGAAATTTTATTGAACTCAAAGTTCAGAAGGTTCAGAAGGGAACAAGTTCAGTGGTTATTGAAAACCACCAAAACCCGGAATGCATCCGAATTCCGAATTCATCTGAAGGTGTTAAAGGTGTTAGAATAAGTTCACCTTTTCCTGAAACATTTCCACTCCATAAACACAGCTTCCATCCACCTTTACCCGCCCTTGTCACGGCCAATCGCTCACGTTTACCTAAACATAATCGAACCCAATATATTTACAAATCGGTTCAACTCGAATAGCCACACCCTCGCCCGTTTACTGGACATCCACTGGACATCGGTCAACGGGCATGCGCGTTGTAAATTAACACCCACGCTTTCCACAATTTGTGTAAAGTTGTATGACAAAGGGATGGATTTTGGAGGTGTGATTTAGGGTTATTTATGGGTCACTTTGTGTAGTGTTGTTAGTATTCTCTGTTTAAAAATTCAAATTCCTTTTTAGCCTTTAGACTTTACTAAACTTTTGTACACGTCAGAAATTTCAAATTACTAATGTCAAACTAAGAAATAAATGGTGTAGGATTGTTCTTTTTCAATGACATCATGAGTAAACGACATTTGCAGTTTTTGTATTGGGCCGCCCGCCCTGTCCATTCGTGAAAAAAACATTTTCTGGAGGTTAGAGCGCTAGTTGCTGATCTTATATTTTTTGTTTACATTAAGATACCTTTTTCAAGTGTTATTGTGAGAAAGTAAAGAACTTTTATCACTTTGTTCAATAACAATTGGATCCTATTAGAAAGCAACGATAATCTCTCTAATCGAATGCTTAGTGTGTAGAGATTTAAAATCTTTGACTCATATCGATTGTAGCATGAGTCAGTTGACACATGTAACAAATCAATACAACAGACACGTGTGATTTAGAACCGCGTTGAAAGCATAGCCACAAAGATTCGACGCCTCAGGTAAGGGGTGCCGCCCTAAAGGACAGAGGACCGAAAAGTTTAAATTAGCTCGTTACACACGGTAACGTGTCAGAGTTTTGTCAGTTTGGAGTTTTGTTTTTTTCTTTACTGAAAGGTCGTATTAGAACCACCAGCCAACTTCTGTGTCAACATCAACTTCCAACTTGGCCGTTGCATAAATTTATAATTACGATTTGTTCTGCCACAACGTTCCGTGCTGATTTGTTTAACACAGAACGCTGTATTGTTGGAATGTACAATTCGTGTGTATTTTTAGTGCATGATCGATAGGTAACCGACATCAATAATCCGATGAATTTAGTAACAAAAAATATGTCTGCCTGACATGGATTTTGACCGCCGTGTCCAATATTAATTGGCAGGGGATCTGTCTCACCCCAAATGTGGTCATAGAAATCAAACGTTTTCCACAACAATGCTTCGAGTGTAAAAATAATAAGAATTGCCAACGAATGCGCGGGGGAGTGTATTGTACACGAATTTATTGTAATTTTCTATTTGATGGGAGGATCGAGATTCAACACTAATTTTTTTCACTAACGTTTTATTTTATTGATTTTCCCTGTATAGAAGATTAATAATATAAGTAAGTTTTCAACGTGTTTTCTAAACGATTGTTTACAACAGTCTGTAGATAGCTCAACTTATTCAATAGTAAGTACTTGTTTTTATTTGTTGCTAAGTAATAGGTCTAATACCTATTACTTAGCAACAAATAAAAACCGCCTTGTCACCCGTGGCCAGGTTACCGCCGTATCGTCACGGAGGACGAAAATATAATAGGTACTTATTTTGATTTTGTATTTGCAACACAAAAGTATTATATTTTCGTCGTAAGTTACTCCGCTGCCTGCAACTTACAATGATGCGGTAAAAATGTCATAAGACGTCATTGATTTGTGGAATATGTGGAAATGTTTGTGTGTCTGTGCTGTGCCTAAATCCTAATAATAAATTTTTGTGTAAATTCTGTATATTGGTGATTTCTATTTTTTACTGTGAATTGCGGGTAGATCCTTAGTTCAGCTTATCATTGACATTGTCAAGGCGATTAATTGTGTTTCAAATCAGCTGTGGATAGAGAATCTACCTACCTACAAAAATGACATCTCCTAAATTAATTCCTACATAATACATTTTGATTCAAAAGCTCAAAAGCTGTGTGGGCAGGCTCTGCTTTGGTCGTTATTTTGGTCTGTTTAATAGGTCAAAAGCTTTTAAAAAAGTTTTGAATCTTGAATGACCAAATCACAAGACAAGTTTTGACAGCGGCGTCTTTGACAGCTCTGTGAAAGACTTGAGTTGTCGGAAGCGGACCTCTGGCACAAAAGCCTTTGAACACTGCTATGTCGGCAAATTGCGATTTGGTCCTATTATGAATTTGCATTTAGAGTTGAATAAAAAGATGATGGGTTAGCGGACCAGATTATATGGAGCACCTTGAATTTAGATTTTATAAAATTTTGTGTAAAAGTGACTGTAAAGTTATAAAAGTGTTTTGAAGATTTACTTTTGTGACAGTAGGTTTTGTTTCCAAACCTGCGTTGTAAAATATAGAAGATTTATTAGCGGTTCTTCAAAAATTCATACGCAGTTTAATACCTTTCTTCTATTCTATTCACATAAGACGAAATAATACATATTATAATGTGAAAGAATATGATCTCTAGATACCATCCCGGAGTGGTGGGAGTCTGCAAAAGATCGAGACGATAGGAAATATCTGGGAATAACTATTTTTTGTTCAAATCTTTATTTAATTATAGAAGGTTTATTGAAAAGAGGACTTTGCTTAGCAGTGGGACGACAAAGGCTGATAAAAGGTACCATAATATAGGAAGGAAAGAAACAGTCAGAGCCAAAAACCAAAAAGGCCAATCTCTCAAAGCCGTTTCAAAGTACATATGAGTAAAAACACGATTACCAAGTTTTAATATTAACTATCTTTTAAGAATTCTGAAATCGAAATTAAAGTACATAAGTGGCTTAAGGTAGAGCATCTAAATCGGTAACTTTTTTAAGTCGTCACAAGTTGGACCAAAAAAAAGCAGCTATAAAGAGAAGTCCATCGTTTAACCGGTCAAAGCGCACCACGCCCAGCATTCAGCTGGAAGGCGGTCTGTGCAAACACTGTGCTAATGACGTCATACTTCTCTCGACGTGGCCACTCCGCGACCCTTCTACCCTTTTACACTTATAATTACTTTCAAAGGTTTTATGTAACGCGAAAGTGGGTTATATGTTGACGGTGCTATGGCGGATGGGGTCTATATTCTCTTTTGCTCAAACCAATTTAAGGGGGTACCTACCCTCAAATTGCTTATTTTCAACTCCGTCGGACCTCCATATCTTCCAAACTACTGAATATTTAACTTTGAAATTTATATATGGTAAAGTTCAGGACTTATTCTATCGATCGTATGCTTCGAAAACACGATTCCATAAAATTTTCTCGATAAAAAAAATCGCAAAGTTACCTCTAATTTTTTACTAAAACCCTAATTTCTCAATAAATACAGATGATACGATCTTGAGATTAAGCATAGTAATTGAGCTAAGTATAAAGAACATTTTATATGTTGCCTTTTTTTCAATTAACTATTCTAATGTTTGTGGGGAGCAAATAACTACTCAAAACTTGATTTTTGGGCTTACGCCGCTTTGCTCTGTCCCGCTCCTGTGAACGCGAAATCCTATGCCTATCCTCTTCACACAATAACGAGGTAGGGTACCCCCTTAATATGAAATGTCCCATGGTCCAAGTTGATAAAATATGACACAAATGTTTTTTTTTTTCAAATAACTAAATTTGCTTTCATGTCTGGTCTATTGAAATAACGCATGCTTCAGATTTTTTATCACGACTTAATTAAAACCCGATAGTTATTTCATTGGTAAAATAAATCTGTTTTACAAACCAAATTATTTATTAATTAATCCATTAACAATAGTTTCACTTACAGTAATTCTACTACTTTGTCCAATCAATAGGTTTACGCATAACACCAACATCCCTCAGCTTAAGGGGCATACCTATAAAACAGGATTACCTCTTAAGGGGACGTTTTCGCCCACCGATAGCTAATCAAATTATCCAGAGTAATTCCTTGCGACAAAAACGGCTGATTATCTACTTGTTTTTTTTTGTCCCGCCGCGCCCGGCAGAAGGGTCTAATGCTAAAATGTGTTTTTTTTTGTTTCATTTGAATTTTTACATCGGGTATCGTGTTATTAGTAGTAATTTTCGTCAGATAAGATAATTTATGAAGTGCATGTTTTATTTATTAAAATTTCTAGTTTGATTGACTTTGATTTGTAGTTGCATTGTGTTTGAAAATCTATTTTAATAAATTGAACTTCAAGATATTCAGGACTAGTTTATGCCCGCAGCTTCGCACGCATTTTTTCTATGGAAACGTTTAAAGGTGATTTCTATCCTACGGGAACTGATTTATGGGATAAAAAGTAGCCTATGTTTGATTCCAGGATTAGAATTATCTGTATGCAAAATTTTTGCCCGATACGTTCAGTAGTTTGGGCGTGAAGAGGTAACATACATTCATCAATTCATCCATCTATCCATCCAAACTTTCGCATTTATAATATTAGTGTGATAAATAAATAAATAAATAATGCTGGACAATTCCCACAGCAACACCTTGACCCAGAGCTTAAGCAGACTTTATGTTATGGGTACTAGATAACCGACTCAAAGCTTTTATTTTATTCACTGCTCTATCTATAAAGCTATATCTATTCGATTTGAATGCCTATATTTTTTACATTCGTTTACCTAAAAATATAGGTATATTTAGAAGTGACGAATTCAAGCGTCACATGATTTTTACTGGTTATCCCTCAATAACACACGCCTAAATAAAAGAGTATCAATTTTTAAAAGCAATAGCTGCCGGAAGCACAAACCAGGTAAACATAATTTCCCCCGAGAAAACAAAAAACATCGACCACGACACGACACTGACTGATCAAATTAAGGCTAGGTCAGTAATCATGTTACCGATACCCAACACTGGGCGAAATTCGCAATAAGCGTACAAAAACACGGGCCTCTCGTGTATAGAAAAGACCTTCGTTAGGGAGATTTGAATTTTTTACCATCTTTTTAGGTAACTCGATATCTATCTGGGGAAATGGACAGCCCTTAATAGAAAAAAAAACTGGTTATAAAAATCGAGAATGAAAATTTATATTGTCAATTTTTGGGCGGTGTCAATATCGGTTATACTGTGGGATTATAATTTTCCAATCAGCTCCGTGAAAATAGCCCTAGTTATGACGGGGTAAGGGTGAATTTTCCTCGCGTTGTTTTATGGGTAGAAATTGAAAACTTGTGCCAACAAATACCTTACTAATATTACGTTGGAATAAGTAATTAGGTACTTCGTTCATTTATATTAAGGTAAATAGTATGAAAACGGTTAAAAGTCATAGTGATCCAAAAAAATGGTTTATATTGAACCTTGTTTGCAAGACATAAAGGTTCATCTGTTACCCTACTTTCACCGAGGGTTCAATATCAATGCCGAGGCTATAGGCTCTTGAATGATACACTAGATTTATACAGCTGGTACCCTCATATAATAGTGACGTTTCCTTAAGATATTTGTCACGATACAAGTGTCAATAAAAGTGCCAGACCGGACTGCCAGCCACTACACTGCGGAGTCTAGTGACGGGAAAAACCATTATTTTGTCGATACTTTGCTGAGCACCCTACCAGGGTATCGGTAGCCGGGTAGCCAAGTTTAGTTAGCCGGATATTTGCGAATTTCTTTTAGATAAATGTAGAAGGTATAACTACTTATTTTATTTGAGCATTATAAACTTATATTTTAATTACGAAAATATGCATTGCCCGAAAGGGATCGCTTTGACGGTCGACTATTGTACTTATGTCTTTTTGTAATGTATTTTTGTTGGTGTACAATAAAACGTTATTGAATTATATATCATAGTTAAATAATTGTAATACTTAACCTACACAATTTTATTATCAAAAATCATTATAAGTCAGCCTCAGTTCAGACTAAAGATCCGTCTGCCACATCATTTTTAACCCCCGACGCAAAAAGAGGGGTGTTATAAGTTTGACGTGTCTGTCTGTGTATCTGTTTGTGCTCCCAAACGGATGAACCGATTTTCGTTTAGTTTTTTTTTGTGTCACAGATCATTATATCCCGAGTGTTTTAGCTATGTTTCATGAAAATCAGTTCAGCCAATAAACGTCGGCGGGTTGTTTAAAATTTTAATTTTGTGTTGTATCTTATTGTCCCATAAGTCATGCCAAGCTCCTATCGACATCGATGATTCACCCATTCATCGACACTTCCCATCACTAGACACCCGTTAAAGCGGACACTTAACCCCTAATCCTTGCGGCAGTTTCGTCTCGAGCCAGCATTTATGGCAAAAATCTTAATTCCTGCGCTGTCGTTAACTGCCCGCCTGTAATTATCGCCAGGAGCTGTATTTATTACCGGCAGTGCCTTTTATTTTTACTTAGCTGCTATAAAAAGGCTAGCATCTGCGCTTTGAGCCTTGGGTGTCATTTGTTTTATTGATATAGGTACATAAGTGCCAAATTAACTTATCACAAACACTTCATAATGGATTGAACTATAGGTACTCGATTTTTATATTTTTTGCTATAAAGATAAACAATAGGTACTTATACCACTTAAAATTACTAAAAATTACTTTCTAGATGTTGATTTTTAGACACAATCTAAAGTTTTAGTCGATTTGAGACCCTTTCTACAAAAATTAGTGTAAATAATTATTCTTAATCACGACTCCAAGCATATGGATTTTAGTTTTATTTTCTTCGGATTTGATGACATAATTTGTAGCTAATTCTAAGCATGTTTGTACTAATGCATTCCGTTTTGTAAAACAGGAAAAAAACTGAAATACTACAACTTAACTATCGACGTAAAAAAAAACAAGTGGCAACGTCGCAAAAAAGTTTGTCAAGAAAAATAAAAAACGATCTTTCTTTTCAAACCTCGAACAAAAGCGTTCTAAAACTCCATACATGTTTAAAACCAGCATTGTTTTCCACGGAACACGAAAATGAAGGATATGGTTTCTCCAGAAGCTATAAAAGAGAGGTCATAAACCTACGTCCAGTGTGGATATATGCCAGCTACCCTGCATTTTCGCATGTGAAAACTAGTTTACATGCAAAAAATAAAAGCATTTATTTGATCCCGTGAAGACTTTGCCTTATTGTGGTTAAAAGGAGTGCCACAATGTAAAGTTTGCCTAATTATTTCACACTAACACTGAAAAAAAAATCCAATGTAAGTGTTTAAAATCGGGAGACAAATATCTCCATTTAATTTTCTAGTACGAACCTAGCAGCTATAAAGCAAAGGGCTGGTATAAACTGAGTGGAGTTGTTAAAAAAGTTTTTATTCTAATAGGATTCTAATTTTAAAAACTCGCCAATTTATTTTTCAGTTACAGAGGCAAATGCCCTCATATAGCCACAAATTCTAGAGCTCCACTACGACGGTCATTATTTTGACAAACAACCTCTGTGGCGAGAATTTGCGGTCAATGCAGCGCAGCTATGGCGAGTAGATTTATTTGAAAAATAATTTTAAATATAGCTGAGTTTGAGGTTTGGTTATTATATTGGATGGCTTTATCGAATTCAAATGCAAAATACATTTTAGTCTACAATAATATTAATAAAAAATACTTAGGAACTTAAATATTTTTTCATTCATTCTGAAAAATGCCAATCTAAACTACAGTCTGTATCTGAAATATATGAAACAGACGGATAAGGCTGACATCATTCATTATAATATCAGATTCCAGACCCAAGCACAAATAGGAGCTACAAGAGAGGAACTGTTACTCCTCTGTAGCTGTATCAATCAAGCCTCCAACGTAATATGAATTTACGACAACAATACACCACAGGCCAATCTATAGAAAAGCATAAATATACTATAACGTCCCGTCCACTTACTCACTCATTTATATGTTAATGCAAACGGCAAATATACCCTCAGATTCATATAGAGATATCTTCGGGGCTAGATATCATTTTCACTGCCTTATTACTTTCCAATTTGTCTACAATATTGGTTATTGCCTCGTTTATGATTTGGCCGTCCCATTACCACAAAATGTTTCTACAGATAAATAAATATAAAGTATATTTTCCGATAGAAATACCTTTACGTCGTAAGAAGATGCCGGAGTCAAAAAATCTTGACTTACTACGCGTTGATAGATCCATTCTTCACAAGTTCACAACACTGTATAAGTCCAACTTGTGAAAGCACTTGGTTCACTACATAAAAGTTTTTAAGTCCCAGCACTGAGTGAAAATTTTCTAAGTCCAAATTCTTGAAGCTTTGGTAGTCCAAGTTTAAGAGCCTTAGAAATTTTCAAAGTCCAAAAGACCAGTGGCGAGTTGGCAAGACGGCAAGCATGTGATCATCTTCGCAGATGAACACAGACTGACTGGCTACCTTGATAAAATTCGGGACCGAATTAAAAAAGGGACCCACAAGACTCAGGTAAAAAAATCCCGTATGAAAACCGCCGTTTCCTAGTGACCCCGATCGCTCTTCCATCCCTTTGTTGGGCTCCTTTTATTTATAATAGTATATTTTTTTCTCACACGGCACCCCTAATAATGTGTGAGCGAAAATATGCGTAATAGTCCGCGATCTAAAGTATGGGTGCGACAGACCAAGAGTCTCTATAGAAAAAATGTGACTGTCCCCTATTTGAATGGCAAAAAGTGCATGTCACTGCGAAAATGGTATTAGTGGATGAATATGATTCTGCATAGATCTCAATGGATGACTTATAATTGTACCGCGTTATATTTAGCATGAATTATTGGTTTGACGTGGTTTTTGTGCGTTATCCCTCGTAAATTCGTAATGCTGGGATCGGACCATGATACTGAAGTACTCAACGAATATCATAACCGTATCTTTATTACAAAAAGAATTGATAGTCACCAAAAACTATGATTATTTTATGCTGCCATAGCCTATGATTAAACGGCCGAACGCAAGAAGAGTGAGTACCATTATGATTAAGTTACGGAATTGCCTTCGAGATTTGCCGGGAAACTGCTCATAATAAAATTATGACAATCAAATTTGACGACCAAAATATAAGCATAGTGACCCCTGGAAGCAAAATGTTTGCTATTTCTGCGTAAACAAACAGAAAGATTGACATCGAGTGTACATCTGGGCTGACGCAAATAATCGAGGGTAAACACTATAATTTGATTTTTACTCACATCCATCGACAAATTGCGTGAGACTTGGACATAAATACAAAATGTTTTATTTTGCCAGGACAATTTCTTATTATTCCGATATCCCGGAGCTGAAATAGAATAAATATACATTAACATAATTTAGTATGTTTCATGAACCTTCCAATCACTTTTCTTTTTCGATTCGATAAGTCCTATGAGAGTAATAAAGATTTAAAAAAAGATTAAATAACCAATAAAAATATTAAGTATATCTTTACGTACTCGTATCTACCTATATTTTTTAATAATCTTGGATAAATTACGGCGTTGTAATGCTTAATTAGAAATTCGACCGCATACTTAAGTTTTTCTTTCCGTGCAGTGTTTTGTTTTGTCCGAAACAAAAAATCGTGACCCAGGAACAAAAAGGATACCGTTGTCCAAGATCCGTTCTGTTACCTACCTGTAGCAGAGCGTGTGAAAACGAAACAGGTGTTGTGGGCTCCGTAATTATAGGTGGACAATGCATGCGTGGTGCGCGGGAGTTGATCCGCGGACTGTTTTGTGAACCGCGATCTTATTTCGCGTTCTTAGCAAGATTTTGTGTAGAAATTCGAGATTTTGATAGGTAGAGCAGTTTTTGTTGGTTTTCAATGATTTCCAGAATTTGATTCTGGCTGACGTAGAGTATCAATGCTATATATGTTCATGTTATGCTATAGGTTTATAATGATAATTGATATATCAAAAAACTGAACACCAAATATATCTAGAATCAAATAATCTTTGATATTATAATTAAAAATCTTGTGTGTGTCATAATTGAATATTAGGTTTAATTAGCATTATTCATTAAATTAGATTTACCGACATCAAGTGTATAAATATGTATCTACGGTGAAATAAATGAATTGAATTGAATTGAATAAAAATCATAAAAAATATTTGTATTAAAATGTCTGGTCTGCAGCAGTAATATAAAATATTTTACACCAATATTGTTCATGCATATTGGTCCAACTTTTTATATTTTTGCGTCCAATTTTTTTTTGCAATTAATTTTGTAACATCCGTATAAAACCCATAACCTGTCCGGAAGTCCCAAAATATAATTTGGTAGCACCATGACCGACCCAATTTATAAAATTCTGGAGAATGGTTCGCACAAACGTGCACTGATTCTGGTCAAGACACCTATTTATTATGTTACTGTTGTGTGCATTGTGCGGGATTGTGACCAAAGGGTTGCGAATACCACCTTTCGCAAAAAAAAAAACATATGACAGAGCGTGGGAGTGGAATCTATATCTAAGATATTTGGGACGAAAAGACACTTGATTGTGTAGGTATAAGTGAAGAGATGAACGACGAAAATTTAGATTTTCATGCTACGAAACTTTGGGAGCTAGGGTTAATTATTAAACATTCTAAAAAGGTGTAATAGAGCAAGGAGTTTTTATGTGTAGGTTGTCGGGTACTAAACCTTGGACACTTCCTAGAGTAAGTAAAACAATATAAACGACGAAAATTTCGATTTTCATGCTACGAAACTTTGGGATCCAGGGTTAATTTTTAGATATTCTAAAAAGGTGTAATAGAGCAAGGAGTTTTTATGTGTAGGTTCTCGGGTACTAAACCTTGGACACTTCCTAGCGTAAGTAAAACAATATGAATGGCATTCTAGTACCCACATAAATTAATTATGGGCAGGTAATGCCTAGCTATGGAATGCCCATTCTTTACCTATCTTTAGTACATCGCCGATAGAAAGATTTCTATAGCCCATAAAAACCTAGTGCTACCTGTGATCTTATTCCCATAATTTCTTGCCCATGCTTTCTGCCAGTACATCTTGATCTGTATACTGTCCAACGTTGCAAATGCTAGTAGAGCTGTGAGAGATCAAACTATGATGGCCGCTGTACTACGTTGATGAAACCAATTATCTGTGGCGTGAATTAAGTCGCACAGTTTAATGGTTTATGCCACTGTTGCAGAGTATTCAATAAGTAGAGGTGGCAAGTTAAAGAAAATATGGTTAATGAGAATTAAGTTAAGTAAATAAAATTATTAAATTATATTGCTACAGTGTTTTGTACCTAATAAATAAAATGGTTTCTCAAAACTGATCATTGTCATATTGAGATACTGAAACATAAGTATTGAAATCACAATAATGTTGTTGCTGTATAGGAGATTTTTTTATGAGAAACCTTTTTAGGTAATTCAAAACAATGCGTGGCCAAAACAGTCACAATGACCATGGATTTAGAAATATTGTGAGTCGCAGTTTAAAAAAATAATTAGAACCTATTTCTAGCAAGTGTGTTGAAACCTCTAATGTTTACAAGTTTTCATTACACAATACCTAATTCCAAACCTAAAGTACTAATAGAGCTCTATAACTATAACCTTTGGAAATGAACGTTTGAACCGTCTCCCGCGCAGACAATGGCGGCTCGCACGCGGGTCACTTCGCGGTTATCTAGCGATCGGGGAAAGACGATCTGTGGCCGCGCTCGAATTTATCGCCGTGCGCCTCTACGTTTACAGTTACTTCGTAAGTCTATGGGAAGATTTTGCGTGCACGCATTATGCGCATAGGTTTGCTTTGATTTAGTTATACCTCTACATTCTAGTTATGAAATTTATTTTTAATTGTTTGATTTATTAGTTATGTTTCGAGCTTTACATGATATCAAATGCCGTAGGTGCCGGCTTAGAACTTGCACCACCCCAGCTCTTCCCGCGGGTGTCGTAAGAGGCGACTAAGGGATATCCAGCGCGGGCGGGCAGCAGCGCCCCCTGCAGAACAATTCTACCACCAAACTGCGATCTCCAGTCCGCATGCCCAGTTTTGGGATTATGGGGTGCTCATAATCCCAAAACTGGGCATGCGGACTATGAGACTGTGACTATGACCATGAGATAACAGCCAATAAGACGCTGATCAGGGGGAGGCCTGTCCTGCAGTGGACCAATATAGGCTGTTGAGGTGAGGTGAGGAAATGCCGTGACGGTGGCAGCGTATTGGCCTCTCCAAGTCAACCCGTGGATGTCGTAGAGGCGACAGAGGAAGGGCAGCAGTTTCCTTCTGTATATTTTTAACAGCTCTACTGACATCATCGATCCGCCTACCAATCGTGGTGATTAACACCTTCATGGCCCAAGACGCAGACGTGCTTCTCGATCCCCGAGGCTGGGCATTAAGATAAAAATAAAGATAGAGATAAAGATATTTTATGCAAAAAACATGTGTACAAAAAGGTAACATATTGATATATGCATATAGCATTGAATGCGTTAAATTACGAAATCCCCTTTTTTAAGAGAGGCAAGTTTATGAGTGGACGTACTAATTCTGATCAGTATAACAAGATAAAACTAAAATTAAAAAAAACCCGCCGACCTTAATTGGCTGAACCGATATTCATGAAACATAGCTAAGAACACTCGGGACAAAATTATCTATGACACAAAAAAACTAAACGAAAATCGGTTCATCCGTTTGGGAGCTACGATACCACAGATACACAGACAGACACGTCAAACTTATAACACCCCTCTTTTTGCGACGGGGGTTAAAAATACAATAGCAGATGAATAATAATTATTAGGTATTTGCAGAAATGACATGTCAAAAACAAATGAATCAGTAATAGCTTTCACGCGAGGTAATTAAGAAAATCAATATAGTTCAATATTGGTGCTAAATTCATTGCAAAACTATTATCTACTACATAATATAGCCTACAGCAAAAATACTAGCTACCTGATCATAGAAAATAGAACAATCATCAACATTAAATCACTGTCCATACGTAGGTGTGATGCATCCGGCTGCTTTAGAACAAGAAGGGCGTATCTCCATTTCTATGCTGGGAGCATTCCCATACCGGGCACATCGTGACCGCTTGCCTGGTTAACGATGACCCGGCCACAGATAAGTGGTAGGATATGTGTTAAACTTTCACTTGTTAATTTGTTATATTTATTATTTGGATCGTTACTAACCCTATTAAGATTATAAAGCCGAAAGTTTGTAAAATCTGTCTTTTGTTATCTCCAAAACTACTGAACAGATCAATGTGAAATTTGGTGTACGTTTAGAGCAAAGCCCAACTTAGATAACAGGTTTCTTATCATACCGAAAATACGCGTGCAAAGCCGCGGGCAGAAGCTAGTATTAAAAATGCGAAAGTTTGTGTGGATGTTTGTTACTACTCGTACGTATCTCCGTAACTACTGAAACTGATTTAGATGAATATTGGTAGTTTAGGTTCTAGAATGACACAAAAATTAACCTCTGAAGGGGTGAAAAATGGTGCGAAAGTTTCTATGAAAAATTACTATTCCTTGGATCGATTCACTCAACACACGGTATGAAAAAACTTTAAAGTAAATAATGAATTAACTCGGAGTAAGCGAAGCCAACGAAGATCATAGTGGCAGTTTGGGTGATTTGGCTGGACCTACTTATTTTTATTTCTACAAAACCCTAAGGGGTGTGCATAGAAAAAAAAATCTTAAAATTCCACGCGGACAAAGCCGTAGGATGCAACTAGTCACACTAATATTATAATGCGAAAGTTTGGATGGATGGATGGATGTTTGTTACCGTTTAACGCCAAAACTACTGAACGGATCGGGCTGAAATTTTGCATACAGGTAATTCTAATCCTGGAATCAAACATAGGCTACATTTTATTACATAAATCACTTCCTATGGGAGAGAAATCACCTTTAAACGTTTTTGGAAACAACGCGTGCGGCCGCGGGCATAAACTAGAAGATCATTATAGTAAAAATAGTTTATTCTCTGTTACAAAAATTACAAGTAAAGTTTGTACAAGCAAATAAAAGTTACAACCGTGACATCAAACAATAGTAGCTACACTGGCTTTAGTCCATTTACCAAGACAAAATTAAAAAAATTAAAAACCTGACTACGTTTAGTGGCTGAAAAGATTTTCATGAAACATGGCTAAGAACACTTGGGATAAAATTATCTATGACATAAAAAAAACTAAACGAAAATCGGTTCATTCGTTTGGGAGCTACGATACCAGAGACAGATACACAGATACACAAACAAGCACGTTAAACTTATAACACCCTTCTCTTTTTGCCTCGTCGGTGGTTAAAAACTAAGCGGAAAAGAAATCAAAAATAAGTTTTTGTTCTTTGATTTACCAGCTAAGACTTTGGTTTAGATAAAGGTCTATAAATCCATATGACTCCGTAACCCCACAATGATGAGTTGCCTTCAACCTAAGGTTCCTCATCTGGCTGGAAGGGCTCTGGAGCTGTCTTAGGATCCATGCTAGATTTTGGTTGTTTAATCTTACTAAGATTCTGATTCTTTTTCGCGAGACCAAAGTTCTCGCGAAAAAAGGTTCTTGTTAACAAGTTCACATAACCTCGATCAAGCAGTCATCTTTCCAATCGATGTTACTGCATAATCTAGTAAGGCAATCCGCATAAATAAATCAGCTAGTAATATTATCTTTCTACCTGATTTTAGGCGAATTGGAAGCTTTTAAATTCGGTGCAAGAGAGCACTAAAGAATTTTGTCAATAGCCTGAGCACTTCGACATTTTAACTCACAACAAAGTGAAACAGGCCTAACTAGATTATGCACTAACATCCGTTCTAAAGATGACTGCTTAATTGAGGTTATGTGAAGTTGTAAACAAAGCGCCTTTTTTCGCGAGAACCGTTTCTTTGCAAATATGCCCGCGTCGCGTGAGCATCGTTATTTACTGGATATGGGCTAATTAATGGGTACCTTCTAGGGATTGCAGTTGCTGGATCCAGCATACAGCAATCCAGCTGGATCCAGCACCTTTTTAAAGATGCTGGATCCAGCACTCAGTGCTGGATCCAGCGATGCGGATCCGCAAACGTATCAATTTCTATTGTTTAGTTTTGAGTTGCCGCCATTTTCAAAACGGGGCGGCGCGGCGTTGCCGTTCTGTCACCATAATACGAGTATACCAATTATTGGTAACATACGAAACGTTCGGCTCTACAATGTGTTACCCTGAGACAGCAGAGAGTTTTACTCTATAGTGTTACCAATAATTGGTAACACATTGTAGAGCCAGTGCAAGAAGATATCATAGAGTTAGAAGAGGATGGTCTCGATGATGACGCAGAACCCGTGGAAATGACTATAAAGCAAGAGCTTGAGATGGAACTTAAAAGAGAGAAGAAGAACTTTAATAAACAAAAGCCAAGTGGTCAATTAGATTACGAAAAGGTCCTGAAAAAAGAAATGAGCGTTTATGAGACCGAAGGAGTGCGAGGTGAACATTTATCTATGGTTTATGAGCATTTAATGACTCTAAAACCGACCAGTGTAGAGGCCGAAAAGGCATTCTCAGCAGCCGGCTACATGTGCAGTTCTGTGCGAAGCAGGTTGGGAGATAAGACTGTAGTTAAAATTTGTTTTCTAAGGTCTTACTTTCAGAGAATTCAAAAAAAGAAATAGTCAGTCATCAGAGCTTCTTTTGATACAAAAAATTGATTGAAGATTAAAATAGTATTATTATTACGGTCCTTTTTTATAGTTAATTTTAAAAGAATTTGTAAGACTGATTGCTACTGATTAGCCATCCTATCATTAAACATAAACGTAATAAGATATTGCTTACTTAGAAACATTATCTTAAATGTTATTTGAGGTTATATGTTTGTGATTTAATTTTAAGTTGATTCTTTTGATCTCAAATGATTAAGAAACCAAAGCAAGTTGATATAAGATATCACCAAATGAGTGAAAGATTTCATAGATTATCGTAAGAAGTCCAAATTAATGAAAAAAGTCTTAAAAATGTTGTCTTTTTATTTTCGTTCCACATTTTGCTGGATCCGCGCTGGATCCAGCTGGATTCAGGTCAATCCAGCAAGAATCCAGCTGGATTGAAAACGCCGCTGGATTGCAATCCCTAGTACCTTCCGTGTACACTGTGCAGGTCATGGTTGCTACTGTAGTTTTTATTGGTAAGACGAAATTAGCTTTAATTTGCTTCTTTCATCATCATCATCATCAGCCTATATTAGTCCACTGCTGGACATAGGCCTCCCCTAATGAGCGCCATAGCGCCCTGTCTTCAGCTTGCCGCATCCAGCATCTGCCTGCAGTCTTTCGCAGATCGTCATCCCACCTGGCCGGAGGGCGTCCTACACTACGTTTCCCGAGTCGTGGTCTCCACTCAAGAACTCGTTTACCCCAGCGGTTGTCGGTTCTTCGCGAGATATGGCCGGCCCACTGCCACATCAGCTTGCTAATTCTTTGAGCTATGTCGATAACTTTGGTTCTCTGTCGGATGTATTCGTTACGAATTCTATCCTTCAAAGAGACTCCGAGCATAGCTCTTTCCATAGCTCGCTGAGCGACTTTGAACTGGTGGACCAGCTCTACCGTGAGTGTCCACGTCTCAGCTCCGTAGGTCATGACGGGTAGGACGCACTGATTGAAAACTTTCTTACTTAACCTTAACCTTCCTTAACTTTCTATTTGCTTCTTTACTTTACCTTAAAAAGATTAATTTTGTTTGTAATCTGAATTTTTTGACGTGTCTAAGTGTCCTCTAAGATCTATAGGAAATAAAGCAGTTTAATATTTGGATTTGACCAAGAGTGTTCTTCTACTACTTCTACTAGAGCTAAGTAAAAAAAACACAGATTGATTGGAGCTTCGAAATTTATGCAAGTATATTAAAACGCAGATAAGCTCTAGTGGAATGAGCCGATTTCCTTAAAATTATTAATAAGAATGCCTCTACTTAAGTCTTTCAACTTTCTTATCACTTTCTTTATATAATTCTTCAGTTAACAATGTTACCTTTATCCTACAAAAATCAATGTGGTCTTGATAAAATTAAGCCAATGTCAAATACTTGTACGATTTGCGGATATTTGGTGTTCTGCATGTTTTCTATGTACTTATAGTAAAAATATCTATCTATATGTAATACTAGCTGCGCCCCGCGGCTTCGCCCCCGTGGAAATTTATGTTTCCAACTTTAATAATTTAATTTTTCATAAGAACTTTCTCCTGACAATAACAAACACAACAAAGAAAGAATTAGCGAAATCGGTCCAGCCGTTCACGCGTGATGCCGTGACCAAGAAAAACGGGTTTCATTTTTATATATATAGATAATGTATTAAGTATATCAGTCATCTAGTACCCATAACACAAGCTCTACTTAGCTTGGGGCTAGATGTCTCTGCATTAATTGTCCAGCATTATTTCTATCCTACTAATATTATAAAGCAAAAAAGAAAAGTTTGTGAAATGTGAATTTTTGTTACCTAAGATCTCCAAAACTTCTGAAAAGATCATGATGAAATTTGGCGTACACTTAGAACATAGCATATTTTAGATAATAATATAAGTACCGAAAATACGCGTGCGAAGCCGCGGGCAGAAGCTAGTAATGTACAAATTCAGACGGCCGAATTTAATCTGTCAGTTTTCACTTATTACTTTTTGTAATAAATCATTTCAATTCATATCATCACAAAAACAAAGACCGTTTAGTCATAGAGTATCAGTAATAAATCTAACAGAACGCCCACGCCAAGTGAGACCCTATGAACAATACATGACGTATGCAACACAACGTACATCACCCTAACTGTGTCACTTTTGATCAGCTGTCATTGTAAAACATGCCCTAGTGCACTAGGAAAAGGGCTGTTCATATTATAAAACATCTAGGAAAGTCTGTATTCTATGAACATTTTTTTGATTATACAGAGTGCCACGGAAAGGGTGTGTTAAGCCGAAAGGGGGTAATTCTGGTCATCGAGGGGGTCCACGTTTGTTCTACGACTTTTTTAATATCGAAAATTTTTACTTAAAAAAAAATAGACTTTTTCTTCATATTCGTGTTTTTTACGTATATTTTTACATTAATACAATTATTGTTTTGGAATTTCAAAGGATAGACATAATTTTTTGGAATAATTTCATGGCAAAACGCTTAAAAAAACAAGTTTTTTTTTTTTTGGAATAATTTGTAATGTTAAATAATGCAAGAGTGCGTGTAGGAAGGAAAAACAACTATAACAAAATATTCGAAACTCAAGAAATCGTTATTCTTAAGGGAGTGATTCTGGACACCGAGGGGGTGTCCAGAATCACTCCATTTCGGATTATTCGCGCTTTATGCGTTTTTTCGGTATTTAGCCTACACCTTTTCCGTGGCACCTTGTATAAAAAGCGGTACAAATATCGAGCAAAGCTCGTCAAAAAGTTCAACCACAGCCTACCTCAATTAAATAAAACAACTGACAATCATAAAACCTGTCTGTATAACCATGGTCTATTATAACTTCATGGACACCGTATGTCGAATTTAAAAATGGAATTATATAAAAGGAATGAAATAAAGTGAGTTCAATCGCGAATCAAAAGGAAACGGACAATGGTCACGAAGTAAAGGGCCTCAAACCGACAGCTCAAATGAATAATGGTCCATTTAAGATCAGGTAGATTTTGACACGTTGCAATCATCCCTTCAAACCAGCCGATGCCTAATATCCACCTATATAAACCATTTGGCATTTTATTCAGCAATTATTTCTGGAAATTTGGTATACGAATTCAAATTTTATTGTAAGACTAGCTTCCGCCCGCTGCTTCGTACGCGTATTTTTGGTACATTAGGTAGCCTATTTTCTAAGTCAGGCTTAGCTCTAAACGTACGCCAAATTATATCTTGATCTGCTCAGTAGTTTTGGAGATCCTAGGTAACAAAAATCAGATTTCACACACTTTCGGCTTTATAATATAAGTAGGACTAGCTTCTGCCCGCGGCTTCGCATGCGTATTTTCGGTACAATAATTAGCTCTAAACGTACGCCAAATTTCATCTTGATCTGTTCCGTAGTTTTGGAGATCCTAGGTAGGTAACAAAAATTCAGATTTGACAAACTTTCGGCTTTATAATAGTAGGATAGATGCCCTTGCCCGCTTCTTCGCACGCTCTTTTCAGAGAGAGATAGTAGCTTATGTCTGTCCCCGGTCTATATTTAAGATTCTTTCAGCCGTTTAGGCTTAAAAAAGTAACAGAAAGAGACAAAAAATGGATTGTGATAAGTACTCGCAACTAAAAATACTATATAATATCAAATCAAATCAAATATTTTATTTCGGACAACTAGAATCCATAATTTGTTAGTAAAGGTAGGACTTATTATTAGGGTTAGTTATAACTAATATCTACTAAAAATGAATACAAAATTCCAAGCACGACCCATATTATTAACTGGCTTCTGCTCTCGGCTTCGCGCGCGTATTTTTGATATAATAAGTAGCCTGTTAACTAGGTTAGGTTATGTTCTAAATATACGCCCAAATTTCATTTTGATCTGTTCAGTAGTTTTAGAGATCCTAGATAACAAAAGAAAAAACATATCACAAACTTTTGACTTTATAATATTAAATATTATTACTAGCTTCTGCCTGCGGTTTCTAAATGTACGACAAATTTCATTATGACCTGTTCAGTAGTTTTGGAGATCTTAGGTAACAAAAGTTCACATTTCACAAACTTTCGGCTATATAATATTAGTAGGGAGACAATGAGTATACACAGATTTAGCAAATCCAATCAGAAAAAAATATATTTTCTGAAAACAACCGAAGTATTCGTTGAATGTGGTATATATAATGCTTACTTCATGATAATAATGTAAAGTCAACTGTAATTTCTAAGTATTTAAATTGAAATAAGAGTAGAGAATCTAGAAATCCCCATAGACACCGCATGCAATATCAGGAGAAGAAAGATTTCAATAGAGCCAGAGGAAAGTGACACTCCTAAGCCCTTTTCTGTTAAAATTGATGAAAGGGTGTCTGATAATAACGCACAATACTTATTTTCGGTAACCAACCCTATGTCGTATTGTTAAAATATTATAAATTCTTCTCATGTGGGTGCGGACTTCTGAGCCTGTTTGCCCAAAAAAATCCTTTTGACCAACTGTTTGTCAAAGGAGGCTGCGATTATTTTTTGTAAGGTGTTTATCGAAGTTTGACCATGGGAAAATATCAGATTCAGGTGCCGTTCTATTGTCAACCTGTTGTTCGGTTCTATGTTGATAGTTGATAAAATCTCTGCAGCTTTGTTTGATCCGTATATTTTGTACACATTTTTTGGGTAATGATTGTAGGTTTATATCGATCAAGTTCCTTAAGTGTTTATCCTTAATAATCCAAAGTAGGGCAACACCTACCAAACTTTAAATCGTCTACGTTGAAAGGCCGACAATAACAAATTGGTATCAAAGCCTGACAAAGATGGACTCTTGAGAAACTGTCCACCCACCTCCTTTCTATTGATCGCGGCTGCTCAGTGCTCACAATAAATTAATTCCTGTTATGAGCATTTTTTATCCCATTGTGTTTTATTCCTATTTATTTAACCCGTTAATAGATGCTAATGGGCGGACATTGGTCAAAGAGTTTTTGGGATCAAAGCTTTGAATAACCTGAATAGGTTCTTTGTGGAGCTTGTCAGTTAAATCTCGTTAGTTTATTATTGAGAAACTTCGTACCTAATCTCAATTTATTCTCTATATATCTCAGATTTACGAAAACAGCTGTTTCTTCTATCTTTGCTGGTACCAATTTGTCTCTTTTGATTCAGTTATGATTCTTATCATTATCTCGAAATTTTAATGACACAATAGAGATTATCGCTATTCAATAATTCGTTGTAATCTTATAGTTTCATCTAACCATTTAAAGCGTTTACAAAAAAATTACTTGGCTACTGTTTTTGTGGTAACACGATTTGTGTTGTTGTTGGGCTAATCCTTTTCTATGAGAATTCGTTGTTGATGTAAACAAGTTGTTCAAAGGATTGTCTTGTGCTCAAGTCCCGACGGTTTTTTTAAACTTTCTCCGAGTTTTATTGTTCAGTTTGAACTCGTTAAGTATCATTTTAATAATGCCTCCAACGTTGATGCAGCCGGACTAATAAATCCAATTTAAATGTTACCCGGACCTCCTCTTGACATAACATATGTTAATCCATACGTCTTTATCTTTAGAATCACAAATGCCGATGCGATCTGAAAAAAGTGGCCGGTCCAGTCGAAGACGGGTGGCCGCAGTCCGCTAACTCATTATTCTAAATAAGCAAAATTAACTTTATTCCCATAATTTGAATAATCCATTCCTTGTGTGTTCGGAACTCCTTTGCATCGATTCTTCAGTAATGAGACATTGAATGTCGATTGGTAAATTTATATGTTCTCTATTGACGAACTCAATTTATTGGGTCTTTGGACTGCAAGCTTGTTCTGGTTTGTTCCCACGAATGTTTGTACATTATCTATGTTTAGTGTTCCTCTTTCGCATTAGAGTTTAAGTTATTATTAACATAAACCTATTGTTTATCATTATTTAATAAGCCTTTTACGAATTCATCAAAGACAAACCAATCTTATGCGTTTTAGATTTTATATTTGACCTGTCCTCAAAAGCCGCTTTGTATACCAATGTCTCATAAACCTAGCTTTGAGACTTAGATCCGATAAATTTATTACAGAACTGGATGCAAGTCCCAATAACTCTTGACCAAGGACCAAGACTGAAGGCTCCCGAGATGCTCCGCTCGCTAATGAAGACATATTGAATCGCAAAGCGGCGAAGGACAAGATATAGGCAATGTTTAAATTGACATGCTGTACTTTATACCACATCCGCTGTGTCGAAACAAATAAACCAGCAAGTATTCTGATAAACACTTAAGTCCATTGAATATGCAGATACATACACCGTTTAATGGTAGTGGATTGTCTTGATAAGCTGATGATTAATTATTATTAGAATTAAAATGTTAGTTTGTTTGATTGAGAAAAATCAGATGTGTAAAAAGCGTATTGAATTAAAAAGCTGTCAGGACACGAAACCCATATCAATTAGTGACAAACATGACAAAGTCAGAGCGGAACGGCGGCTGCTAATGTTTTATTTAGCGACGGAGCGCCGCACGGAGCAAAAGTTAACTTGGATTTTTAAAAGTTTACGCAAAAGTTACGGCTGCGGTGTCCCTCGTCCGTTTGGCCTCGCACCTGATAAAGTAATTTTACAATCCCCTAATTCACACTTTTGTAGAGTTTTTAAAAGCCAGGAGGTTTTCTATCCTTACACGTAATTGGGTTCGCGGTAAGCTTGACGACCTTTTTAATTTTTAATTCGCTTTGCTCTACCGCTTCAGTTCATAATTCCTTATTCATGCAACTTGTGTTTTGACTGACGCTTATATTTCTGACTGTATAGGTACTAGTAATTTTGTTCAGAACCAGTAATTATGGGCCCTGTAGCTACGCGTGCATATGTTGGCGACCACATAAAGGCATCCAATTTCATGTACGTAAGTACTATGGGGGTCCCTTTGTTTGCGACAACAAAAACCTGGTACCTCGAACTTCTTGAGTACAAAATAAGAACAAACGTGTCATCGATGAAATGACGCGTGTCGACCAATCAGGCGCGACGGCCGCAGACGACGGTGACGTCACCGTACGAGCGGCCAATGGGATCGACCCGTCGCCTTCGGTCACTTTGGACTAATTGCCCATGTGTGCTGTTACGCTAGTTTTGAGAGGAATCCGTGCGCGTGAGTTGATCAACGACACACACACGTACACCTCTAACAAAGAGTCACGTCGTGTAAGACAAAAGCTCTAAGAACGTTTAAAAATCTTAAAAACACAAGACATCATAATTTGAGGACTATAAACTTTCATCACAATTATTTGGCCCAAAAATTAACAGTTCTGACCATTACATTGTTCTTAAGTGAAGCATGAGAAAAATTTAACTTACACTTTTGCTTGTAATTAATTTATATTTAACCGCGGACAATGGGAAGTGAACTTAGGCAAACAATAGAGAAGGTTTTCATAAAATAGTTTCTAAAGTTGGTAGTTAACATTAATGGCATTGCAGCATTGGCAACCATAGAGTAATTTATAATTGTGAAGGGTCAAATCTGAGATACAATTATGGCAATTATCATTGGATACTTAGGACAATCATAGCTGAGCTGTCAATTTGTAACATTGTAGCTACAATGTTGCTGTTGCTACTACGGTGTCAATAATTAATTACATTCTAGAATTATGCCTTAGAAATTAATTTTTCAGGAAACATTTTTATACAATGTGTGGCTGACCTTAGCACTAACTCTACCTCAGAGTCATTTGGTTAATATTAGGTTATAGGTTTTCAAACCACAATTAAATACAATGTCCATAAAATTTACCTAGATTAAATGAATCAAGCAGCCACTTTGACTAGTTGATCTTCATTAGATACAATTCTGTAAGAGTTTATTGTTGGTAAATTGTTTAGTAGGTAGGAAACTAAAAAATCTATTTTTGTAACAAAATTTCGTGGTGGATTTTTTGTAGTAGGCAGGTATACCCATACCTATTTTTTTACCAATTTAGATTTTGGCTGTAAAGTCTGATTCTCTGATAAATAATGAAAAGGTGATTTTTAGGTGACCATTTAATTTTTTATTGTTTAAATGCTGAAACGTGATCAACGTTTGTGGTTTATCTTTATTATCCTTTGTCATTTTGATGACATTTCTTGCAATGAATTTAAAATTCACGCAACTTTTTTTTTGTTTCATATGATACTTGTACTGAAAAAAATTATAATTATTTTAGATGTAATATATTTTTTTATTCAGACACATTACAATTTATTGTTTAACTTTATCTGACTACTCCTCGCCTTCCTAAAAACGTCCAGAATGGGTCATAATATAATTTTTAGGTAAATTTTAACCTTACCAAAGTTATTTGACAAAAGTTACAGCCGATCATTTTAAAGGCGCCTAAAACTTGCTCTCCCAAACGTATAACAAAAAATTTCAAGTGCCTTAAAAAAGAGATTAAGATTATTCAGTTGACCCCCAGACAATAATTCCACAGTTTTTCACTCGTTACCCCGAAACTTTTCACATCAAGGCGTAGCTTTTTGAATAATTTAATGCGGCTAGTCGTTTCTTTTCATCTGCCCTCGGACAAGATGACCAGAGTCCGTCAATATTTGCTCAGCATTAAGTAGCTCGTTGCCGTTGAATAGCCCCCGCGCAGATGGGTACTCGTGTTTGTTTATGTCATGTTTTGTTGAGAAACTGACGTGCCGCAAAAAAAAAGAGAATTTTAGGATATCGGAATAGAAATTATTTTAATTTTGTGGGAAAGATTAGTAATAAAATTTTGAGTATGCAAAAATTTATAGATAAATTCTTGGTGGCGACTTTTTTGTTATTAAATTAGTTAGAAAAAAGTTTGCAAAAATAAACTTACCTTGCGCGATGCGTACAGCTGGCATCTTGATTCTCATCTTGATTTGGTCACCTATTTTTAGATCTTCAATAACGTCTTTATCTTCAGAAAATATTTATCTCGATTGCTCGGTATCTGGCGACAGTTCGTTAGATCACTTTACTCACGCCGCCGGCGGTCCAGCGGCTTATCGCCTTACTCCTAAACCGTTTTTGATAACGTTCTGGCTGTCACAAATCCTTCATCAAGTGTCCGACGGTAACTCTGTCTTCAATCATCTTCGAAATTCCTTCATCTTGAAATTTAAAAAAACTCGGTAACCTTCGTTTTACTTTTTTCTTTTCATGTTGTGCTGATTCAGTAAACGCACCACCGGAATATTTATGCGCTGAACAGACTGGCCATAAACACCTTATCAGCACTTGAATGAACGTCTTGGTGTTTTATCTAATCTGTCCGCACCTAGTGGCTATCCTGCAATTTGGCGATAAAGTTCGGTCACACTCAATATCAGCATCTGCTGGTATCTTTCACTTTTCAGTTCGCAAAAATGTCCACTGTTAAAACTCAAGAAACTAGTCCAATAAGAAATCAACAAAGAAAATTTAAATGAAATGATAGTAGAATTTAATTTATTTATTTGTTTGAAAATTATTTTGGAGTTGGAAATTTAGTATCGTGTTTACTATGTTTCGTTAGCGTCTCGCGTTTGTCGCGCGTGCGGAGCGGTAAGCAGGTGCGCGGCCGGCCGCCCGCTCTCGCCCGTTGTCCGAGAGCGTCTGTCCTGTGTCCCTTCGCGCGAGGGCTCCGGGCCTCCGCATGTCCACGACTCGCGCCGTCTCGCTTTGCCGGCCGACGGCGGCGCGTGCGAGTCCACACGAAGTAGCCAGGGGTTACTCGCGGTCGCCACTGCCTCGGCTGAACGACTGAGACCGCGCCGCCAGCCCCGCGCTGCCACCCTCGCATGAGCGACTGGGATGGCTATACGTCGAAAGTGCCGTGCGTTGGTGTGCGTGCGCGGGTGGGGCGAAGATGCAGCGCGTTCAAAAGAAAAGGGATAATATTTGCTTGCATATTTTATGACTCGATTAGGTGATGGAATTTTTAATTGAATGGACCAAAGCGCGGTCAGTTCATTTCCAATCAGAGACAAAAAAATTAAAATTTCTTGAAAAAATTTTAAATTTATAAACTCAGGTACGCTAGGGGTTGTATCCGAATAGGTAGATAATTATTTTTCTTGTTCATTTTGTTTTCATAACTACTTATTATATTATTACTGTTTTAGAAATAAAATTGGTTTATTTTATTGAAGAGCTGAAAAAATTACTTCACAGAGCTCGAGCGTAGCAGCGTGCTACGTATGCTACGACTTTCGTAGCACTTTGACTTTTATTTTTATTTTTATGTAGGCGTGTCTTTTGACCGGTTACTTTTTCTAGTATCCAATCATCTAATTTTTTCTTCTATAGAGGTAAAGTGCGTCCTTTTCGTTTTCAAATTACTGGTAAGTACTAATAAACTTTGAAATATACTTTTAATAAAGTTTTAATAAAAATAACCTTAGGAATCTATACCCGTTTCTTGTTTACAAATCAGTCGGATCCACCAAAGAATACGGAAGTACGCGGAATAAACAAAAAGCTAAGAGCGCAACACGTTGACGGCAAGATCTTCACTCTCACTACGAACTTTTCCTCGCTTTTTTCCCGACGTTATTTTACTTAAGACGAGGAACTTATCTCGGTCGGTCCTTGACTTTAATAAGTTTTATGAGTGTCAGTTGAGACTTCAGACTTAACTGGTGCGCGAACTGGCGAAAAACGAACTTTTTCATAATTGTTTCCAAACTGCTGGCAACTTTGGAAGCGTTCGGTTATTGAAATTTCGAATTTGTTCGATTTGATTGATTGTTTTGGGATTTTTGTTTTGTTTTCGATTAGTGATTATGTTGTGTTTTATAGCATGTAGCTAAGGCGGTTAGTTTTCATGTTTGCTTGTTATCAATAACAATTTGAGCCTTTTATTATGTCAGCTAAAATCTTCATAAATATTTTTATTGTACTTACTCAATTATTTGATTCCAGAAAAATTAAAAAAAAATAAAAGTTATGCTTGAAGTACCATAACACCTCCCTATACCCATCGCTTGATCAAACATTCTCGGATAGGCCGTAAAAAAACTTCCAACAACCGTGGTCATCTCATGTCCAGCAAGATGAAAACCATCTCTACCCATCCCTTTCTAATTGTCACATGTGTGTTGTGAAAACAGAGACGGATAAAGGGTTGTCCGTTTTCACGAGTGGAAATCACGGGATAGTGTCCGATAGTCTGCTGTCTCCCTCATGTGTAGGGGTGCGTGGGTGTGTGGAAAGGGATGGTGTTTGGGATGAGTTTTCCAGACGCTACTCGCCGCTAGGCGGCGTTGGAAAATGGGGTGGTTTACAGGGTTCTGAGTTTGTGTGAACCTTTTTCTTGGGATGTTGGAATTAAATTAAAGTCGTTGGAAAATTGTTGAGAGGTTAGTTAGTTTGAAGTTAATATTTTCTGATTTTTGATTTTATCTGAGAATCTAATTTTTTACCATTCCTTTTCTGTAGGTAGGTTCGAAACCGGCTTTCAATATTTAAATGTTTATTCAATATCTCTTCAAGCATCCTGCTAGGTATAGGTAAATATTGGATAAGTCGATCACAAACAATTGTAAAGACGATAAATTATTAATAAAATACTTACCAAACAAAAAAAACCTTTCTGATGAATTAGACATGCTTACAGAATTATACACATGCTTCTTTATAATATCAGATGAGTTTTTTAGGTCTAGAGTCTTTAGAGTTCTTTAGGAAGGTCTATAAAAGATAAAAATAAAATAAAAAGCGTTATAAAATTCGACTTTCTGATTCATTTGTGAAGGATATCTAAGTATTCAAATTTCAGTTGACTCCATTATGAAAGGTTTTCATTTGAGAACCATTTCTATCTCCATAACGGGTAGTTTTTTCTACCATCCTGCGGGACAGATGTGGGACAGGATATAGAAAATTGCTCAATTCGAGACGAAACGTTATATCTGAGAAAGTATCGAGTTCAGTGTTGACATGTTATTACACTTTTGGTTATTATTTCTAATATCAAACGACTTTTTATTCGGGTCAAAAGACATCTTGCATAAATGATTAGGTACTATAAAAAGAAAATGATTCACACTGAGTTATGGAAAATTATGATAATTACGAATGATTTTATTTTTAAATGGTCATTATTGTTTTAGGTATAATGTTTTAAGTGGATTTCAAATCACGCTTTTAGCTCGATTTACGTAATGACAGCGGCAAAACATGATACCCATTTAAATAACGATGAAAATATCATTTTATTAACACTCTAGACGATCGCCTCGCGGTATCACCCGCGTAGTTCCCGTTCCCGTGGGAATTCCGGGATAAAATATAGCCTATGTCACTCCCTGAAAAGTAAGCTTCCTAACGGTGAAAGAATTTTTCAAATCGGTCCAGTAGTTAAGGAGCCTATTCAATAAAAACAAACAATCAAATCATTCCTCTTTATAATATTATATTGTACTAGCTTCTGCCCGCGGCTTCGCACGCGTTGTTTCCATGGAAACGTTTTGAGGTTATTTCTATCCCATGAAAACTGATATATGGGTCGCCTATGTTTGATTCCGGGGTTAGACTTACCTGTATGCAAAATTTCAGCCTGATCCGTTCAGTAGTTTGGGCGTGAAGAGGTAACAAACATCCATCCATCCATCCATCCAAACTTCCGCATTTATAATATTAGTGTGATAGTGTGATAGATAAAACATGTAAACGGAATTCATTATAATAGGTGATCATAGCGCACGTACTAATGTGCGGAAATATGGGAAAACTGAGGACACTCATGCGAGGTTTTCCGTCAGGACTTCAGCATGGGATTCTGCAAAAAAGTCTTCTACGATACATATTAAAAGGGTCAGCAACGCGCGTGTCTTGTTTTTGATGTTACCAGGCATTCATAGGCTGTAAAACATAGCTGCTGTCTATCAGGCGCATGCTTGTTTGCCACCTTGGTGGTAAGTATATTAAAAACTTTAATCTTGCTAAATGTCTCATAATAAATGAATTAACTTAACAATGTATAGAAAAGATTAAAAGATGAACGTAAAGAGCGAAGCAAAATCATTGCCTTTCTCAACTAATGTCGAAGTATCCATAAAGAGATTTTGAGCTCTTCTCGGTGATAAAAATAGTTTTGTTGGGGTGGGTCGCCTCGGTTATATTTAAAGTCACGATCACGACTCAAATAGTGTTAATTGGGCAGAGGATGGTTTTGGAGACAAAGATTCCGTTTATAATAATTTTGGACAAACAATTTTATCTGCTGAAATCTTTGAGTCATTTACAGAAATTACTTTCCTCGTCGTTTGTTTTAAAATAAAACGATTTTCTTAACCATTTGCCCCGCTTGCACAAGAATATCCGTATACCCAACCAAACGCAACTCAGATAGCACGTCTCAAGTGACGGATTTTTGACAGATTTTCATTAAAAACTGTCAAAAATCGCGAATTGAGATGAGCTTAAGTCTAAATTGCATCTGAGGATTCGGACGTAATCTTATTTAAATTGGATGTATCTGTATGGTTTGACAACTCACTAACTAAACGCATTTTAGTCAGTTAAATTATCATTGTGCAAGTGAACCTAAATCTTTAACACGCTTTACCACCTCGCCCACAGCTAGGTGATATCTAAAAAATATATATCTATCTATGTAATGTATTGTATTACGTATATCAGTCATCTAGTATCTACCCATAACATAAGCTCTGCTTAGCTTGGGGCTAGATAATGCTGTGTGGATTGTCCAGCATTATTATTACGAGTATCTAGGATCTTCTCCGTGGTCTAAGCTAGCTGGACTTTTGCTGTATCAAAGGTGTTTCCTTCGGCATGGCATCGTTTTGCCATGTTTTCTTTTATTTCCCCCTCACCTCACCAGCCTATATCGGTCTACTGCTGAACGCAGGCCTAGCCCTGTTAAGCGCTTTTTCGGCTTTTATTTCGTGGGGGGTGCCCATAATCCCTACGCTGGGCATGCGGGTTGACAGTCGTGGTAGAATTTATCTGCAGGAGGTGCTACTGTCCGCCCCCCGGTAGATATCTCTTAGTCGCCTCAAACGACACCAACGGGAAGAGTTGGTGTGGTGCAAAATTCTAAGCCGACAGCACAAGGCAACGCACGGTTGTTTTTATTTGACTTTTACAAATTAGCTTTTATCTCAGCGAAACTTCGATATAACTAGACTAAAGCCTGCATTGAGGGATTTTAGAATACGTAGGTAACTTTTGGTAAGATCAAAATTTATACCAATATTCAGCTAAGTACACAAATTCCAACACTAATTAGGATGAATGTTGGATCCTACCGATGATTCAGAGTGGCAGCGCCTACGTCGACCTAATCATGCACCGCGCCAAATAAGTCTACGGTTTCTGTAGTGTTGTTCAACTTGCTGAAATATGTATCGATGATTATATATTATAACTGCACTTAACTAACATTTAAGAACTAAATTATTTAGTTATCTGGTCTAGCCTTAATCTGTTTCCAGACTCTTCTACTACTATCTAAGAAAATAAATACTTAAACAAATAATGCTGGACCATCCACACAGCTTCATCTAGCTGCAAACGAAGCGGAGCTTGTGTTATGGGTACTAGATGATTGATAATTATAGTTAATACAATACAATACATAGATAGATATTTTTATCATCCAAAACACGATAGTAAAGAATTCATCGAGTTTTTATCTACAACTTTAATTGATTGACTCTACTTCATTAAAAACCACTTTAATAAACATAACATGTAATAAAGTTGACCTATTGATTACCTCATTTGACATATAGGCAAGCTTTTTACAAAATCATCTATACCAACGTAATTAACTTTATCTATTTGAGCTCTCATCGATATCGATGATTTTGCTCTACCACAACACTATCCACAAATCCTGGCTAATAGTTCAGAAACTAAGCGCTAAACGCAGTGCCCGCCAACGTAAACCATAAATCTTAAGAAGCTGCATGGATTCCAGAACGAGCCTTGTTAGTGACCTGATGGGAACCTGGTCTAGAAGACAGCAAGAAGGTTTTACATTTTTATGATTGCTATGCGATCCAGACAATGCCCATTTACAGCAGATACCTATAGATATTAATTTCTTTGTTTCGTGTTACCTACTTACTATAAATTATTTAATTTGTCTTTTTAGTTATCCTTATTGACTTAACCAAGTGTGCCTTGTGCTCCTACGGCGAATAAATTTATGAGTATTAAATTTGAAGGCCGTTTGGTCCAACGGGCAAAAGCCTTTCACCCCTCTTTCTATTTCTTTCTGTTTTGCACAACTACTGTCTCTCGTGGTCGAGTTGTCGTCTTCATTTAGGGGCCGGGGAAAACTGACCCGTTCTTAAATTTTGGTTCAAGAAAGTTGTGAACATTTCAGAAATGGACAACTGGCCCGCAGGTCCGGTTTTGAGCGGGCAAGATTAACCTGTCTTTAAAGCTTAGTTTATCTCTCCATCATCAAATCTTCAGGCGGAGTCAGCAGAACATATATTTCTTTTCCATTCTTCACTCAGTCGATAAATCCGTACGAAATAATCACTTTTCCTACTCTTGGAAGAGCTAGCTGATATATTCATAAATTCACATAAATAAGTAGGTGTAATAATATTTATTGCGTACTTGCGTAATCCAGTGTCTATTTTACCTGTTCGCCTGTTATCGAATGGTGATCAAATGTCAATCGTGTCTCGGCAATCGATAAGTTAAACTCCAATAATATGTCAGCTGTGGTAACTCGAATAGGTTATGTTATGAGGTTCGTATAATAGTCTTACGATTATAGAAACACACTAGGTTCGAAAATTATCTTCGACGGTGAAGAAGCTTGATTTTTTATGTTCACTAAATATTACTTGTAGATTCTAATCTTTCTAATTTGACGACCAATGTGGCACGGCAGGCGAAACTACGCCTGCAACGCAGGCGGTTGCGGGGTTGATTCCCGCCTTGGGACAAATATTTGCACGATCTACAAATATTTGTTCCCAGTGTTCTGGGTATTTTATATGTAGTATAAAAAATATGTGTATTGATTAAAGTATATCAGTCATCTAGTACCCATAACATAAGCTCTGCTTAGCTTGGGGCTAGACGATGCTTTGTAGATTTTCCTGCATTATTTATTTATTTACTCAGACTTTAAAGCAAACAAAAATATGGACGTTTGAAAGCGCATCGGATCGAAGACATTATATAGGTTTGGGCTCACTTGAATGTAAAAAGCACAGCACAAAGAAGAATTAAAGTAAGGCCTAGTACTGGGTCACCTATTGGTTTGGTGATACGTGTGATCATTTTGTTTTATTATCAATAAATTTGGGATTATGTTAACTAACACTGTTCCACGTGAGCAAAGGTCTCCCTAAAAGTTTTCTATGGCTGTCTCAAAGTCCAAGTCTCATAATAAATGAATGATGGAGATCCACAAACAATTCTAGATCGCCTCTACAAATCCAGATTGACTCACCAGCCGCCTAGGCCTGCCTTAGCGTGGCTTACGTCGTTCGCCAGCTTAGTCCTAAAATTAATGAACGATGAAGAACCAAAATAAAGAAGAAAAAGAAGAAATTATTTATCAGACTTATCACAACCCACAAACATTGACAAATTAAGTCAAGATAATCTTGCCCGCGTCTCCTACCCTGCCTTAGGGTCGAAACGATAAAATTTACATCTGCTAATATTTTCGTATTCCTTATATTTACATATGCAATTGTTTCATCCAAGGATGTTCGCTACTAATTAATATAATTGTGAAACAGCCCGGGGCAAAGCCCGGCCACTTTGCAACGGGCACCCACGCTTATTCTCACAGCGTTACTCATCCATTGCAAAACTATCGCCTATTCATGTGCAGTACTGTAAAAGCTGTCTGTTTGTATGAAAGGTTTGTGGTCCTTCAAAAGCTTCTATTTTGTTAGAATTCAAGTGATAATACAAGCATCCTCGAATGATCTTAAAAAATGATTCCTACCTTTCTCTAGGTTCTACTGTATTAAGTATATCAGTCATGTAGCACTTATCCATAACACAAGCTCTGCTTAGCTTGGGGCTAGATGATGCCGTGTGGATTGTCCAGCATTATTACCATTATTATTGTTACCACTTCCACGATGCTGAGCATGGCAACAGGGGGTTTAGTTTAGTTAGATCTATGCCAGACCCCAACCCGCTTGCCCAGCGTGGGGATAACGGGCATTACCCTTCAAGAGATAACAGCTAATAAGGCGCTTATCAGGGGAGGCCTGCGTTCAGCAGTGGACCAATATAGGCTGTTGCGGTGCGGTGCGGTTTCCCCCTCGACAATCCCACTTAAGGGGCAAAACTGGAATTCATTTTTTTTAGTTTATAGTCCATTGTTTTAGTCCAGTTTTCCCCCTTGAGAAAAAATTTTCAAGAGTGGGCTTATAGAGTCCTAGCTGCCGCCCGCGGCTTCGCACGCGTTGTTTCTATGGAAACGTTAAAAGGTGATTTCTATCTCGTGGGAACTGATTTATGGGATAAAAAGTATATGTTTAATTCCAGGGTTAGACTTACCTGTATGCAAAAATTCAGCCTGATCCGTTCAGTAGTTTTGGCGTGAAGAGGTAACAAACATCCATCCATCTATCCATCCAAACTTTCGCATTTGTAATAATAAATAATAAATAATGCTGGACAATCCACACAGCATAATATTAGTTTGATTAGTGTGATGTATCATTATATTTTAAATAAAAGCCTGTGCTATCGCTAAAAATTATTATCTCGCCTTGTAGGGGGTTCATGTTCACGTTCAACAGTGAATTACAAAAATGCTGATCAGAGCTTTTACGAAACAAGTTATTAGAGCTTTTCAAAGTGCAAAGATTCAAGCATATCCAAATAATTTTGTATGTTAAAATCACCTTAGCTTAACAAAGTACTGAATTATGTGGGTACCACAAGGTACCACACAATCAGCGTTGTCTGTACCTAAGCTATGCACCGATATCTTACATAGGAATTCGCTATTTAAGCACTTGAACTTTGATTTAGCCAGTTAAATCCGTTATGGCAATATGTTAGGCAGTTAAAGGCCATAGGTTCCCTTAAAAGATGATGGCTTTATTTGTTCTTGCTAATATGTTAATAGCTTGTAGCGTATTTCATCATCATCATCATCAGCCTATATGAGTTCACTGCTGGACATAGGCCTCCCCTAATGAGCGCCATAGCGCCTGTAGCGTATTTGCTCGTTTATATTGATTCTAGAGATACTAGAGTTTGAAATCATGACATTGGACTGTGTAAATATTTTTACTACTTAGCTCTTGAAGTAAAATTCGGTAGATCTTACAACAGACAATTCAAAATGTCACTGAAGTATAGGGTATATGCACCGTATACTTCAGTATTACATGAGTAAATCGTAAAAAGTATTATCTGAAAGTTTGAAAAATCAATATTAAAATCTCTTTATTTTCATAAATACAATAAATGCACACTTAGGAAAGGTCAAATAATAAAACTAAATACTTAGGCGGAAATAAAGTGATAAGTACTTTCGATTTCTGTCGCTTAGACAAGTAGACTAAAGTAAAGAAGCGACAAAAAAAAGAAGCAACCAAGAAATCTGCCACTGGACATCCTGTGTTTGTAAATTTTGTAGGGGTTGGCTTGACTCCTTTGATGTTGACTTTTGTGCCAGTGTTTCACGAAAATTTGAGGCCATTGGTTCGGATTTACATCTCTGCCGATGTTGGCCGAGTCTTAAATAAATAAATAAATAATGCTGGACAATTCACACAGCATTATCTAGCCCCAAGGTAAGCAGAGCTTGTGTTATGGGTACTAGATAACTGATACACATAATAATATACGAGTACATAGATAGATATTTTTTATTATACATAGAAAACGACCAGAACACCCTGAACAAATATCTGCAGATCGTACAAACATTTGTCCCTAGGCGGGAATCGAACCCGCAACCTCCTGCGTCGTAGGCAGACCTTCGCCCACCGCGCCACAGAGGTCGTCGATAAATAAACAAATAATGCTGGACAATTCACACAGCATTATCTAGCCCCAAACTAAGCAGAGCTTGTGTTATGGGTACTAGATAACTGATATACTTAATACAATACACTACATAGATAGATATTTTTTATTATACATAGAAAACATCCAGAACGCCCTGGACCAATGTCTGCAGATCGTACAAACATTTGTCCCGAGGCGGGAATCGAACCCGCAACCTCCTGCGTCGCAGGTAGACCTTCGCCCGCTGCGCCACAGAGGTCGTCAAGAGTCTTGGTGAAGCTTTACTCTCAGGGTGTTAAAGCTGTCAATACAAACGTCATCTAGATGACTCGGCCAACGTGAACCTTACTGCCTACACTATAAAACATTTTCGTTCAAAAGCAGGTATTTCTAGATATAAAAATGTTTTTTTCTCTTATCAGCTGTATACTTGAAAAACAATGCGAATTTTACAATAGAAAGGGTCCGATTTTACAGAAGGTGGGCGCGTGCCCGTACTTTGTGCGATACGCAAATTACGATAACATCAGTTGTGCCCTTTACTTTTGAATTTTAAATTAATTTAAATGTGAGATTTTTGATTGCGGCTCGTGGTCATTGAATAAACGATCTTCAGACAGATGGTTTCTGGGTTTTAAAAGTTAATTTGTTCTGTAGCTAGAACACTTATCTTTTCTAACTACACTATTTAATCTTTGTAGGTATCATGTTAAGTATGTAGTGTAAGTATTTGTTTCCTTTTTTTTAAGTAGTTATCTATATATTTATTCAGTGCCACCGTCTATTTTGTTATTTTATTTCCAGTCCATCCCAAGGTTGCCTGGAAGAGATCGCTCTCAGCGATACGGCCGCCCTTTATACTTCCTTTTACTAAGCATTTTCTCTGTATTATTTCCTGTGTTTGTGTGGTACAATAAAGTTTTTCTATCGATCTATCTAACGATCTATCAATCTATCTATTTATCGTGCTATCAAATATAAACGAATTTATTTGTAGAATTATTTGTATGGTACTCTGCCGTTAGGGGAGGCCTAGGTACATCCTATACTAGAAGTAGAAGTCCATCGGCTCGAATAATGATGAAGACCATTTAGATTAGTAAAGTCATTTCATTTCATTTCCATTCAAAGTATTTTTTTCTTGTTGCTCCACCGCTTTTAACTGCATCCATAAAGGTTCAAATACATTAGCCATCAAATAAAAACATTCTACAAATTTCCCTCATTTCACTTCCCATTCAAATAAATTTCATTAAACAATGTCTCGTCGAAAAATAAAAATCAAACGTTACGCCAATTATAAAACTCTTTCTTTATTTTAACCTGATCGGGGTTGGTAAATTATTTTGGAATATTTTTTAATCTTATCACGGAATCAGCGGTGGCCTCAATGCGGGGGTGGTGCTGGCTGGCACCAGTTATTGACCGACGGCCGACGCCACAATAGCGCACATTGGGGGTGCCCCTGATATTGCTTTACTTACATTTATCGATACCATTTTTTATTTTTTTATTTTTACGTCTTATGGATAACAAACAATATACTTAAATAATAACAGATTATCTTATGTAAACTAAATAGGTACTAAAAGTATGACCAGCCCCGTTATCCACAAGTTACAAAGGAGAGAACAGCATTTATGTAAAGAATATTAAAGTAAAGCAAACAACTTCAATTATTTTTTTGCGAAAAACTAGTGTGATTCTCAGTGTTTCAGATGAAACGTGTACGAAAAATTATTAGGATAACCTTGCTTAAAAGCAGCATAATGCAACAAATATACATTTTAGAAATGTACTGCGAATTTTGGAGTCGATACCGTGAATGCCATGAACAGTTATTTTGCTAATCTGACCTTAGAATCCATAAACGCTTAGTTTCTAAACTCTAACCGATTCTAAGGTAAAAATATGGTCATCCTCTGAATTTAAGATGATGTTTAGTTACAGATTTTCAATCTCATCAATATTTTCGCATGCGTCGATAGAATATCGGTAAATATCGATAATATTCGCAGCACTATGAGTCACGGGTCAGTCCGCTCAGGTGGCACGTTTTGTGAATAACCAACAAGGGCCTTTCAATTTCGATAATGGAATTTTTGTTTTGTCAGGTGAATAGGTTTTTATGATTAAATAGTCGGAGATATGAGATATATTGGTACGTATAATACCTACTTTATTTCCTTTTATATTTCTACAGAGTTGTGAGTACATACTTAAAGTGAATAAATAACAAGTTCTCTGAACATGGTTTGCCAAGACCTCTAAAATCGAACATACATAGAATAATGTCCTCCTAGCCGAATTTCGGCCACAGCGCCGCGGCGGCCTGTCTTAACGGAGACTAGGCATGTGCGCAGGACATTATTGTAGTGCACAAGTGTGTGCTAAAACACAGGTGCACTCTCCATTCCCTCACTGTCATTAATCGATGGGACGGCAGACCGACACTACCACCGGTATGAGTTATAGTAGGTACTTGGGTCTGCGTCATCATTATCATCGTCAGCCTATATTAGTCCACAGCTGGACATAGGCCTCCCCTAATGAGCGCCATACTTGGGTCTTATCAAAACTAATTTGAATAGGTGTTTTCTAGATCTTCTGTGTTACATCGTCAGTTACCATCACGAGATTGTGGTCAAACGAGGGTCTATTCAAGATGAAAAAAAAAACTATTTAAAAAGGCACCAATTAAAATTCAATTCAAATCATTTATTAAACAACACAAAGATCCAAAGATTAGAGTAGTAAATGTCACACAGATAATCAAACAATAAATGTCCACAGTCGTAGTAACGGTATAACTTTTATAATTTTTTTTGGCACCATTTTTTTTTGTATTTTGTATGTTTGGCACTTTGCAGTTTACTGCAATGTCTATCAGCCAGAAAACAAAACGATAATTATTAATTAGTGACTAATTTAAACCCAACGTTCAAAATTACCTATCATCAGCCAAAATAGAGATTGACATTACGTGATAGCTAGTGATCCATGAAATTAGGGCTAAGGGTGGTGGCCATCACAACCCCAAAAAAACAGCTAGTGTAAGGCACAAACTGGCACCAGGTATTGACCGCCTAATCGGTGACTACAGGTTACTGATAGAAAAAGTCACACGCATATAATAGTATTTTTAGAAGTATAATGTTGAATCAAAGAGTATATAGCTTTCTAGGATTCACTACATCTGCCTTTAGGAACATGAAACTATCGAGAATCTTCACAGAAGCATTACTTTATAAAACGAATCTGAATTCGACTATCCTATTCTAAGGATCTAGGTACAGGATAGTCGGGGAATCACAGACATTAGGAGGACATTTAGATAGATGATAGATGTACATAGGTTGTAGATGGTGCAATTAATTGGCCTGGATTTTGGACCCTCATCATTGGCCTCACAGATGCCACCTCAAAAACTTCATAATACAGCCTGACATCCCACTTCTGGGCACAGGCTTCCTAAGTTCTTATGATAAGGTTTTTGTTATTTATTATAGTAATAATAATAAATAATAAATCGTTTATTTCTCAAGGTCTTACATATAACATAAATTATAGGTAAAGTACATTTGTGTTTTAGACCTATTTCTCCATTTTGGTTCAACTCCTCGCTCTAACTAAGTTTAGTAACTTGTGATGTAGACGCGAGGGATCTCTACCACTCGGCAAATAGCTCACAGACAACTGTTTAAGTTTAGTTACAGTTCAAATGCAACGATTTTTATAAAAGTATATGAGCAAAAATTTTAAGAATAAAGGAAATAAAAAAAAATTGGTTGCCTGTAAAGTCGGTATACGGGCGAAAGTTTTACGTGACAACGACTTTGAGTTCCTTTTACTTTTTATGTCTGCATAACGCGTAACGCAGTTTCTTGAAGTGTCACCCGGCAAACCAATTTATAAGACGTTGTCACGTCAAAAATGAATAGTGCGTAAGCTCTCTCATTCTGGGTTATTTTTGGGATATTATGTGATTTTTTATGATAACACAAGCACACAGTGTTGCTGAGGTCCTGCGCAAGTCTTTTATCTATCATATCTGCGCAAGTCTTATCCAGGTTAGGTTTGCAACAAAAGCTTAAGCCCAGTTTCCACCGCGAGCGGAGCGGACCCATTTAAACTCGCCAGATTAAACTGCATTCTTGTATTTCCACCTGCAAATAGTCGAACGGAAAGGGGTTAGCTTCAGAAGGCGTTGAAATTAACTCCACTCACTCTCATTTCCCACTCCCTTTCGCGGTGGAAACTCGGCTTCTTTTGAGTTTAAATGCTCATCTCTGCCAATCGGTATGCCTGGTATGTCACACAAGAAAACATGCGGTAATCATATTTACGGAAACAAAAACCATCGTTAGCGTCACCGGCTGTCAATCAACCGTCACCTTTACACCTAACCCGTGGTCAAGTTCGTCTCCTAATTCATTCCTGATGACTCCAGAGTCAAGGTCAACTAAGATGATGCTAGGAATTTACATACAAACACATAACTTGAATAATGACCATCTGCATAGCGAGGGTCACTTTTTGTCTGCTGCTTATTAATAATAATTATTGACGTTCACTTGCTGATCGATATCCGAGACTTTATCGCTTACTACGTAAAGGTTAGAATAGTTTGTGTTTAGCTTAAGTTATTACTTAGCATAGTATTGTGCCCGTTTTTGTTCCAAGTGCCGACTTTGACGAATACTTATTAAGAACAGTGACATATTACGTGTCGTTCATGGATGGATTCCATTCCCCAAAAACTGCTGAGAGCATACAGGGTGTCGAATTAAAGGTATTCTGTCGCAATATGATCCAATCTGTTATCTTAAGATCCATCTCGATTGTTCGATCAACAATCGATCGCTCCATTATCATACGAAATAAGGCCTTTAAAGTAAGAAATTAAAATGACAATTACATGCCTTCACAAATTTGAATGGGACAAATGGCATTATTAGCGTTAAGAGGCCCATTGTCAAAAACGCCGGGTAAAGTAAATATTGTGACAAAAGTCCGTTGCGCTATATTGAGTTGCTTAAAGGACAAAAGTAGCAACAAAACGAGCCACTGAAAAAACAACAAAAGAAGTGCCACTGGATCTTAGACATCGAAAGTTATTGCCAAACTGACAGTGTTATGCCAATTCGTTTAAACGAATGGAAACGAAACTCTTGATCAACTGCCAAATCAAAACAATGATGCGTAGAAAGTACAAAATACTGACCACATACTGCAGCTTCTATAAAATGAACTTACCTCTAAACTTCTATACAGAGTCAACTAAGTCTAAGTCACTACCAATATTCAAGAGTATGGTAAAGGAACACTATTTGTCCTGCTGTCACTGACCACACCCTTGTTTTCCTTTATAAAATATAGATATTTATGTTGTCACTGAACGTATACCTGAGTCCCTATGTATATAAGTAGTTTATGTAAGTATATGTAAGTATATATATAATGTTATGTATGTAGTATATTTTAAGCGTAGTATTATATTAAAAGTATTTATTTATAAAACCTTCAAGAGCACACAGAACCCCTAATACTATCCAATGATCCTATCCATCCACGGTTGTCTGGTAGAGATCGCTCTTGAGCGATAAGACCGCCACTTGTCACTTAGTTTTTAAGCTGTTTTGCTGTATTGTTTCTATCTATAAGTGTGCAATAAAGAATTTTCTATCTATCTATCTACAGAGTGTTCATAGCTCTGGATGAATTTGTCGATGGATTGCATTTGACAGGCCTTCAAAATGTCGAAACCGGGATTGGGAATTTAAAAGTAAAACAATAGGTACGCTGCCCGAATCGCAAATCGGCTGTGGGCCGCCATGTGGGCCGGAGGTCAGGCGTATAGAGGTGCATTTGAAATGTTATTGCGTAAGATATCTCATCAGTGATGTGATCAAGGATTGATGATGCTAGTTAACTGTTTTGTGGGATCGATTTGTTTGCGTTGCCTTGAACTCATTGTACGGTACCTAACCTTAGTTATCTAACAAATTGGCAATATAATGTGTACTTGGGCACCAACTATCTAAAGAAAGCTGTGTGGTGCCGGCTTAGAATTTGCACCATCCCAACTCTTCCCGCGGGTGTCGTAAGAGGCGACTAAGGGATATCCACCGGGGGCGGGCAGCAGCGCCCCCTGCAGAACATTCTACCACCGAACTGCGATCCCCAACCCGCATGCCCAGGGGACTATGGGCAATACCCCCCATGTGATAAAAGCCAATAAGGCGTTTATCAGGGGGAGGCCTGCGTTCAGCAGTGGACCAACACAGGCTGTTGAGGTTGAGGTATCTAAAGAAACTTTTAATGATATACCGAAGAAGGAATAAGTAAATCGGGCTTTTAAAATGTTCCGTAAAACCACCATTTGAATGTTCGACTAATAGAAAGAAATTGGTTGCATCGATATCGACAGTCCAAATGAATACTTATATTAAATAGCTTTCAAGAAAAAAGCCTCAAAATTATTTAATGACTCCATACAAACAGCTTTTGCAACAATAAAGAAAACACAAAAGTACCCCTTTTAAAATTGAGTATCACATCGTTTATTATCGAAACAATAACTCCTTTATTGAATGCTTTACGTTCCTGTGGCTAGTGACAGAACAGTTTAACTTTCAAATTCTGACAAATTGCAACTGTGGTCAGAGAAAAAAATGTAGACCTTATTTTAGGACCATTTTATACATGATTATAATGGGTTTCGTATATTTTTAGAGCACGAAAAAGGAGTAAGGGTAGGAACCTAAATATGCAAGTAATGTAAACGTAGTGTAGGACGCCCTCCGGCCAGGTGGGATGACGACCTGCAAAATACTGCAGGCAGATGCTGAAAGCGGCAAGCTGAGACAGGGCGCTATGGCGCTCATTAGGGGAGGCCTATGTCCAGCAGTGGAATATAGGTTGATGATGTTGAGACATAAACTAAGATTCCCATAAAACATGATGATACTTATATTATCATGTTATATGGGAATCTTAGTAGGGACAGACAATGATTAAATTTGATGTTATATATACCTAGTTAGTTAATCTGCCTGGTACCCATAACAAAAGCTCTGCTTACTTTCAAGCTCTGGAAATTATCCAGCACTGATATAAAAGTCCAACTCCAATCTAGAGTTCTCACTCACTTACACAATAAGCCATATGGATTACGGCCACAACTGCGGTTTATCGATAATTCCATAATTTTCCGATGGTTGCGGTCATGCATGTCGAAAATGTCGATTGAGTATTTAGGTGGTCAAGCTTTCACCTGCTGTTTGTTTGTTTTGTTTCTGTACCTACTTGGCATGACAGGTGGGAACAAATAACCAGTATTTTTTTAGTTTGCTTATGGGCTGATTGTATGTAGGATTTAGATACTTATAAATACTACTTTTATGGGCCATAACGGGTCTGAAAACAACTTTTTTAATTTTTATTTTATTCATAATTGTTTTTGAAACTAAAGGATCGGAGCTCGGAGCTTAGGTAGAGTACCTCTGTAGGTATTACAGAGGTACTCTACCTAATCCTATAATGACTACTCATGTTCGATTCAGATAGAGATAATTATGCGTTCAACTTCTATAGCTACTTACACTGTTTGCATGTAATAATGGCACTTTTCATTTTGTAACTGGTGCTATAAATTTAATTTGTAAGTTTTGTAATCGATTTGGAAGAAGAAATACAAGTTCATCGTGTATTAAGAGGCTGCCACAGGCAAACCTTAGTTATTGTAATAAATCATTTATTATTTCTAATTCATAAGTAGATAATAAATTTTAATGTATTACATATTTTTAAAGCTGTGAGTTCCTCTGCATAAACCCCTAATGCTGGAAATACCTAACGATCAGCGATTATAAAGTTTGGGTGGTCTTTATCGAAGCTCTGGCCGTCGCAGGTTCGAAGCCTATAGAGCTAAAAGTGTAAACTAAATAGGTCGACCTCTACCACACATTGATAATGGTGTCATCATAACATAACTTTCCACACGTCAAAATAAATCCCAAAAACAAAAGACACTTTCAATTATGATTCATTTGTTACGCAAAGAGCTTCAAGTACAGTCGCGCACAAAAAAGGTAAATTAATCATCGGAATAAGTTTGAGTTGTTGTGAAAGATTATAATTGGTTTCGTCTATTTATAATGAGTTGTAAGTGGCGTTTAATTAATGACAGCTTGCTGTGATATACTATAAGTTCAAAGGTAGCTGGTTCTGCTAAGTTGGAAAAGAGTTATCGCAGCTCAATAAATCGGTAGAAAAAATTATAAGTGGTGTTCAGATGCATTTATAAATCATTCATTACATAGCACAAACTCTGCTTTGCTCGAGGCTAGATAATGATAATGTGTATTGTTCAACATTATTTATTATTGTGTATTATTATTTGAAATATTAAGTAATTCAGCGACGCGTGACCCGAGAGCTGGTGAGTATCTGGCACAGCGCCTCAGCATTGCCATACAGCGTGGCATGCAGCCAGCGTCTTGGGGACCCTTCGACTGGTATTGATATGGATCAGTTGAGCTACCTGTAGACTGTATGCAACAGTCTGCAGTTAGCTCAATTGTTTCAATTGTATATACTTGTATAATTTTCTTTGTGAAAGGCTTAGTAATTCATATTTTCTTTAAGTATACTTAAATAAGATATAAAAATTATGTACCTATTACTATTATTCCTAATGTTTTTTTTAACTTTGGTGTATTTTTGACTTGACCGGATTTTGGCCATGACATTGTAACAACAAAAATAAATATTTTAGTTCATTCGTAAAAATCGGTGTTTTCTGATAATTCCGCTTAAGTAGAGTTCCTGAGCCGTTTTAGACAGGCTGTGAATAAATGGATGGAAACTATGAGCTTTGTTGAATGGCTGCCTACCCACTGACTGCGTAGGCTAGTAAAACTTTATGACTGATTCACGGACTAATCAAACTGTTATTATAAAAAGTTTAGTATTTAAGTACTACGTACTACCTTATCTGAATTTCTTAATAGTCGTGATTTTAAGTACTTAGACACAATTGCACAGATGTTGGGCTATCATCAATAAAAAATGCATGTTGCACTTATGATTTCCGGTCAAAAACAATGACAGTTATGACAGTGACATGTCAAAAAGGGAAATGACAAATAAAACGAAAGTAAGATTTACAAATTAAAATATGTCCCGCTTAAATCATGAATGAATAAGTCTATGAATGATGAGCCATTCAAAGCAGCTTTATAAATGGGTGTGTCCACAAAAATGTACAATCATCAACACAACGGGTTGACGAGTTTTAACATTTCGTTTTGTGCTTATTAGCATACTGGCCAGCGACTCGTGACTGGCCCCTGGTTTGTCCCAATATTTACCTACGTCCTTTTAGTGGTTAACAGTTCCTCGAGTGACTAATATTTGCTTGTGATAATAGCTGTGTTATTTTCGCAATATTCCTTCGAACTTGGTAAGGGTCCGCGAAAGTGTTTAATTTGGTGTAAAAATACACCTGTTTTTAAACAAATACGAGAACTTCAAACAAAGGTCCCTTGATCACAAGAGTCTTTTATGCTGACAGCAAGCAGAGCAAGACCAGTATGATTTTCGTTTGATGTATCGATGCAAATTATTATAATTATATTCATAGTGAGAAAATAAACTACAACTGTCAAATGTTCGGACAACAAAACGACAGCCCACTCATAAACAACGAGTAAAAAATTGTTCCACATACTATGAATAGACGTTGTATGCATCAGGAATAGAGGTGCCTGATAACCGACTTTTTATTATTTGTCCAGAAATATAGAACTACTTATTGCTTCATGGATGTGTAGCTTGGTTGGATTTTAAGCTAGCAAAATCTTGCTATTCAACTACAAATAAACAATTAACAATTTATATGAAAAAGTGACCGCTGGAATAGAAGCATCGCGAAATACCAAATTCTACTCTCCTTTATCTTAATTTTACTTGCTGACCTTATATTGTTCGGCTGGGTGTTTTCATCAAATTTACAAAAAAGAGGTTTATATTTATTTGCAGGTCAGACATCGGGTAACCTCATCATCAGTCATCAGCCTATGTTAGTCCACTGCTGGACATAGGCCTCCCATAGTGAGGGCCATGGCGCCCTGTCTTCAGCTTGCCGCATTCAGCGCTCGGCCTGCAGTCTTTCGCAGGTCGTCACCTCACCTTGCCGGAGGGCGTCCTACACTACGTTTGCCGAGTCGTGGTATCCACTCAAGAACACAATACCCCAGCGGTTATCGATTCTTCGCGAGATATGGCCGGCCTACTGCCACTTCAGCTTGCTAATTTCGGGTAACCTATCATGAGGTAATACCTAACATAATTTTATTACGCCATGAGGATTGTGTTTAATTTCTAGCATTATTTTTATTACTAGTATTTTTGGTTCGGCTTTGTCCGTCTTTTAATATATTCTTTAATTTTCATTTTAATATAGTCTTTGTCCGGCTATTCAGATGTTTCCTGTTGACCCCCGCCAAGATCGAGATAGGTGTGATTAGAGTGCGCGTGGGCAGGCCTGTCATCGCGGGGTCATTGTGTGGGTCATAGACTGCAGCGTTTATAGAGTAGTCGTGCGTTGTGATGGGAAGATTCTAATCATCCGTGATCCAGGAGCAAGATTGTCACATCTAGACCGAATTATACGAGGTTTTTGTCCTTCTGAGGTGGTTTTATAAATTTTTTTTCCCTTAACAATAACCTGCATAAATGAGACTCCAAGGTCTTCTCTACCCATAGGAAACTAAAACAAATGGAGAAATAAAGCGTTATTTACAAAAGGATAATAAATTTAAAGAAAACACAAAAAAACTACTAACAGTGAGACAGTACCAGCTGCTGAATATAATAATACCTATAACAAACATTCTTTCTTATGGACGTTTCGTCGAACAACTAATAATTATTTCATTGCACAATTGAAAACAACATTGATCTTTCAATGTGCCATGTCTAACCATTCATAAGCACGGTTTGATTTGCATTGAATGAGCGGGCTGGACACACGCGCGTCGCGGCCTGTCATTACCGGACGCGCAATACCCCACCCCGTTCGAAATTCAAAATTCAAATTATTGTGTTTGGTTCGCTCTCGCTTGATTGTGACACGCGCGGCGCGTCGCATAAAATAGGTGTCAATTGTGCGCGCGTCTGTACCTTTGCGTTTAAAAGTTTATGTCTGCATTTGTACTTTTAATTGCAGCATTTTTTTAAAACTACAATGGCAACATAGAGTACTAAAATTGGGGTTAAAGTCATTTCGATCTGATAACCATTCTAGGGTAGGTAAAGACTTAATGCTATGCGTTGTATCAGTAATAAAAGAAACTAAATTACAAAAATGTATGTGTTAGCATCAATTGAAATACCTACCAACCTACTCAATCATAGGTAGGTTTAAATCTAACATCGAGCCAAAAAGAACGTATTAAAACCTCCTTGCGCATTGGCCTTTGTCCATTTTTTCCTACCCCTATGAGCTTTTTTGCTTTGAAAAAACGGTTTTATGAAATCTCAAAGGAAACGATGCGAATAATTCCTCGTTTCATGTTTCTTAGTTTTTTATCGTCTATTCTGACTCCCACAGCTATTGTGGACCGAGATCTAATCTCTTTTTGATAGACCTCGCCTTCTGGACCAGGGAACTCATTGTCCGGCGAAGAGAATAGTTTTTTTTTTATAATTGAAAGGCTTTGATTGATAGAAAGAGAACCCTAACAGGGTTTGATTAAATAGTTATCTGATCATTGTCCTATTAATCTCATGTTAGCAGATTTTTCAAAACCTTCTTTTTTATAAGTGTCCTAAGCTTTATTGTATATGTACCTTTAAAAACTCAATCCAATCAAATATCGTAGCAGCCTACGTTCTGAAATCAATTACCTTTATAATTTATCTCTGCCCTTGGAGTCAACCCTAGGTCTGTAGGGTACTCTGCGGGTTTTAAAAAAAAAAAATATCTGAGCTTCTGGTCGAAGTGACGCGTGACCCGAGAGCTGGTGAGTAACTGGCGCAGCGCATCAGTCAGCATTACCATACAGCGTGGCAATGCAGCCAGCGTCTTGGAGACGCTTCCGACTGGTATTGATATGGATTAGTTGAGCTACCTGTAGATTGTTTGCAACCGTCTGCAGTTAGCTCAATTATTTTAATTGTTAATACTAGTTCTAATTTGTTTCTATTTTTTTATTGTAATATTCTTTGCTACTATAGAACCTAGATGTTCATCTATACTTAGATCATTGACTTACAGTCAGATGAGAATTTTAACCAACTGACTCCGACCGAAACGTAAGTACTTACTTCTTTCTTTGTACACTATTGAAAGTTTTTGGTGGTTGGTGGTACACGGTTTTGAAGAAACAGACAAAACTGTTTTGTTTTAAATTTGTTTTGGCCCCCACAATAACCATAAAACATTGTTTTCAATCACCATCACTCAACTCAAAAGGTAGCGATCACCGATGCGGTCACCTAATCTTTTACCATAGACAAGGGCCCTTCTATAAACAATG